>OY282498.1:42509436-43709436 GCA_958295605.1 Ajuga chamaepitys | reverse complement strand
CAGATTTACAATCTGTAACACCAGCATCATGAAGGATATCAAGGATATACTTTCTTTGATTTAAGTGAATACCTGTTTTGTTCCTTGTAATTTCCATTCCCAAAAAATAGGTAGCCAATCCCAGGTCTTTGATGGTGAATGTGACATGTAAGTGCTGTTTGAAAGCCAAGATGTTAGATTTAGAGTTGCCAATGATTAAGACATCATCAACATAAACAATAAGAGCCATGAAATCAAAATTCTTATGCCATGTGAAAAGACAGTGATCATTTGAGGACTGGCAGAAACCATATGCTAGTAAGGTTGTGCAAAATTGATTGTTCCACTGCCGGGAAGCTTGCTTTAGGCCATATAAGCTACGCAAGAGTTTACACCCCTGTCCTTGTTTGGCCTTGTGATATCCGGGTGGAGGAGTCATATACACTTCCTTGTCAATGTAGCCATGTAGAAAAGCATTATTGATATCCAATTGGTGGATAGGCCATTGTTTGAGAGCAGCTACATCAATGAGAATTCTAACAGTAACCTGTTTGGCCACTGGTGCAATGCTGTCCAAATAATCCTCACCAGCAATTTGGTTATAACCTTTGGCGACGAGTCTGGCTTTGTGTCTCTCGATGGTACCATCGGAGTGGAGTTTATCACTACACTAATTTTGTGGCACTCTAAAACAAATGCCACCATAGATATACTGAGAATACATTAAATTATTAAGCATTTATAACTACACTTCTAAAAATTCTATAAAGACACTACAAGGTAATTGCCTTAACACAATTCAATTATGGCATTGATTGAGTGCCTTAATAGTAATTTTTTTAGAAAAGACAGGCCTAAGTGCCGTAAATAGTGTCTCTTCATTAATTGTGGGCTGGAAAACGAATATTTATAGTGAAAATAAGAAAATAAAAGAATGAAAATTAATTAAAATCAATTATGGGCTTTCTTTAGTTTTGTTTTATTCTTTACCATGAATGTTTCAAAATATTGAACTTCCCCAAATGAAATTATTTTAGCTGAATGAGAACAAGGAAAATGATAGCGGGAATCAAAACCCTAGCCCGCGAAAAAGGAAAAGGAAATCAGCGGGAGAAGAAGGAAAATCAGCGAGCTCGATTGTCCACGATGTGATTCTTCATCTCCTAGCAGTTTCCACTCTCTTCTTTACGTGGGTTTCTTTATCTCCCACAAAATTGAGGGACATACTTTTCCCAATTTCTATATGGGTTTCTTCATCCTCACAAAATTGATTTATTTGTATTTATTAAAAAAAATCAGGGGTTCTGGGGCTCGAAATCGCTGTACAGAATTTATCTCCAATTCCTGAAGAGGTACGAAGTTTTTCTGCTTTCTTGGTGGTGCTCTATTCGATTGGTTAACAGTGGCACATGTACGCACCGCACTTCTCATCCCTACGATATGGGAGACTGAACAATTGTTCTTCTTTATTAGGTTATGTAATTCTTGGATTTCAAATCTTCATTTGAGAGACCTTGTGTGATGAAAGTTCAGTTGATACCATTTCAATCGGTTCTTTATTTTTACTTTAATTTATTATTATCATTATCGTCATTTATTGATATATTTCTGCTAATGTTCTTAGGTAGTATGTATTTCAGGGGCAAGTGTCTCTTGTTTCTTATAAAAAAATAAAATAAATTCAAGTGCAAGTGTCTATGCATCCAAGCACGTTATGCTTATAAACTTAACAAAGTAACCATTTGCATGAAAGCTATTTATGTTTGATCATCCAAGTAATATCACTATATACAGAATGACGGAACTAAAAAGAGATTTAAGAACCATTTAAAACATTGAAGACCCTGAAACTAAAACAAGTTTATGGGATTTGGTTGCTACCCCTTTTTTTTTTTACTTTCTTTTTCATTTCATTTATCTGTCATTATGCAAGAATTACCTCCTGAAGTGGTTGTTCATGTCTCATTTCTTCTATAGAATATTGTACAATCAAAAGAATTATGAATTCTTGAGTGGATCAATTCCATGCCATGCCTCTCTTTAAGAAAGAGATAAAGTCTAGAAGGTATAAAGGTTTGTCTTAATTGGATCGTTTATTGTTATTTTGCCACCGTATTTAGCCTTTTCTATTTTACACAATACAATGTCATGTCGATGGCAGTGGCTTAAAGTGAGTCAATAAAGTAGCCAAAATAAGTTTCTTTGGAAGATTATTATTTAAAGCTTATAGTTCTGTGAAAGTCTCTCAAGTATTGTATGGCATCCACAATAATCATAGATGCGTAGAGTAAGACTAATACCCTTACTTTTTTTTCCTTGTTTTCTTTTCTCCTTATTTTATATCTTCATCGTTCACTAGTCTGCTGTTTTTCATTTGTTTGAGTAATCTTGTTTGACTCTCATTTTGCAGTCAGAGGAAAAAAGTACAAATGGTCCCATAACTTTTTACTTTTTCGGATTTAGTCCCATAAGTTATTGCTTTTTCGATTTAGTCCCACAACTCTAGTAATTGCTCAATTTTAGTCCAATTTTGACCCAATATTGACCAACTGACCGGAAAAGGTCACGTGACTTTCACGTGCAGGCGCGGTTTTGGAAATTCCGGCTAAAATGGTCCCATAACTTTTTACTTTTTCGAATTTAGTCCCATAAGTTATTGCTTTTTCGATTTAGTCCCACATCTCTACTAATTGCTCAATTTTTGTCCAATTTTAACCTAATGTTGACCAGCTAACCGGAAAAGGTCACGTGATCTTCACGTGCCGGCGCGATTTTGGGAATTCTGACGACTTATGACACGTGTCGCCGGACTTCCGAGGTGGAATTTTAATTTTTTTTATTAGGAGACCACATCAGCAAATTATTTACCTTGTCAGCTTATATTTTTCTTTTGCTTGAATTGAATTAAACTCCAAAAAATACAAATGCAAAATAAGAAAATGTAATATTTTATCGATCTAACCCTTAAATCAGAATTAGCATCCCTTCTTCTTCTTCTTCTTCTTCTTCTTCTTCTTCTTCTTCTTCTTCTTCTTCTTCTTCTTCTTCAGTTCGCGTCCTTCTACAAGAAAAAGCTCTAACTTTTCTCTTCCAATCTTTTCTATTAGAAAGTCGCGGCTTCAACTCCCCCAAAATTGGAGAACACGCGAAGACAAAGAACCATGTCCCAATCTAGGAATAGCTTGCGAAATAGTATTGTGTGTGCGAATTCGTAGCCCTAGCTCTCTTAGCTCAACACAATTGATTACAGCAACAATCAAACAATCAAAACAAGCAATCAACTTGTTTCAAGAACACACTTGTATGCAAGAAAGTTTAACAAAGAAGAAAATATAAAAATCAACAAAGAGAGTTCCGTGGTTCTCCCTTCAATACACTTGTTGCCTCCTCTATATGGAATGACAAGAAATATATATGTATCAGAGATGGGAAAAAAAACCGCCTTAGAGAACAACGGATGAGATTAAATCAAGAAACCGGATCACAACTCCTCAAGTAACAAACTAACTGCTTTCTGCAAACAACAACAGTTGAAAGACCACGGTTTGAATAAAAACCGTTGTAGAAGCTGAATAACAGAAATAACAGAATTAGTTTCCTGAAACAGAATTTAGTTGTTATGAAATCCTCTTCAATCAATTTACACTTAATCCTGAGTTGATAAGCCATATCTTTAACAGTGTGCGACTAAGGTTTGAATTCCCCCATTAAAACCTCTTGGAAAGAAGAAAATATTGGGCGTAGGTTCTACGGCTGCTCTCACGATACCCGATATAGTTTTTAGTTCTTGTTTCAATTTTATTAGTTTATTCAAGGTTGAATTGAATTAATTGAAACATACTGGATATAATTTTGGCAGAATGAAGGTCATTGTACGAGTTTTAGGTGGATAGATGCACTTCTATGTGATAGAAGCAAACACATAATAAGAGGGCTCTTGTGAAGGCTTAACGAGAAGAACGCTGAAAATGAGGTCCTGCATAACGCCCGCATGAATCTCGAAGAAATTATTTCCGTAACCGAGATAGATAATGAGAGAATGAGCTACTCGTTAAAGAAAAAAAAAACAGGTGGAGTTAAAGAACAAGGAGTTGGAGTCCATCAACAATGAGTTGATAAAACATAAAAGTCGGCGGAATTTTCAAAATCGCGTCGGAACGTGAAGGTCACATGACCTTTTTCGGTCAACTGGTCAACATTAGGTCAAAATTGGACCAAAATTGAGCAATTACTAGAGACATGAGACTAAATCGAAAAAATAATAACTTATGGGACTAAATTCGAAAAGGTAAAAAGTTATGGGACCATTTTAGCCGAAATTTTCAAAACCGCGCCGGCACGTGAAGGTCACGTGACTTTTTTCCGGTCAGTTGGTCAACATTTGGTCAAAATTGGACCAAAATTGAGCAATTACCAGAGATGTGGGACTAAATCGAAAAAGCAATAACTTATGGGACTAAATCCGAAAATGTAAAAAGTTATGGGATTATTTTGGTTTTTTTCCCTGCAGTCATGGCTAATAAAAGTCGAAAGAGAACACAAACAAAATTTACTGTTAGAAATGAGACGATTTTGCAATCACCTTGAATGTTCTGAAGATCATCCTTATAGGGTTTGTGGCCCATTTGACCAACCAAATCATGGTAAAATAGTATGAATATCTTTCCTTTTATGTATTATATTATAGCATCATGGTTATTGTGACAAATACTCGTTATTTGAGACCACCTTTTGTGGTCTCACAAGACCTTTTTTTTTTTTTTTTGGGTAGTGATGGTTAAATCTGAAATTGGTTTACACATTTTATAGGATTCAACAAAAAGTGAAGAAAAAAGTTGAATAATGGTACAAGCCCTACCTTCTTTAATCTACCGCAACTAGACAACGGAAAAAAAAAAAAAAGAAATAAATAAATAAGAAAAGTTCACTTACTTGTTCTCCATTAAACCTGGGAAGAAAAATGGCTAAATATTTATGAGGTTCTTATTCTGCTGTATATTCAAAAGGGTTACGGAAAATCTTTACAAGATTGATTAGGATTTTTTAAAACAAAAAGTCAAAATCCACGTAAAAAAATATGGCCCAAAAATTCAGTTTCAGACTCCATATCAGCAATTGGAGCCTGAAATTAGCCCATGTGTACTAAATTGTAAATGATTAAAAGATGGTTTATTTATATGTTAAATTCGAAAGGCCCTGTTGTATCTGTTCGTTGATCAAAATATCATGTAATTTTTACGTTATAAAGCCTAATATAAAATATCAAATTTTATTTTATTTTATTGTAAACAGGATACTTATAATTTGTGTACCTTTTACACAATTCAATCTTATTATTTAACAGAATCTACCTTAAATATAAAAGAAGAATCGTTGAATTTTAAACTGGATGATGTGTTTTTTTGTGGGTTTTTTGAATTTTTTTAAATCATAATTAATTAATATATTCAATTGTTGCTTGCTACAAATGAGGGAAGTTGGCATAGAGTCACCCATTCTTTTCCTTTCTTTTTTCTTTTCCTTTATTGTGTTTTCCCCTTTAATATTTAAAAGTTTTATAACTTTTTCATCTCAACTCGGTTTTTTATGAAAAGTATATCGAATTATTATTATTTTCACGATCTTCGATTTAACATCCATTATGTATATATTTTATTAAAATATTATTTTCTAAATGTAAGTTATCTATTTTTAGAATTATTATGATATATTTCAAAATAAAAATTGTATTTAGAATAAAAAATATCAGATAATTTCAAAATAATATATTTTTGGAAGGATAGAATTATTTTTCTTTTTAGAAGCTTATTTTTTTACTCTGAATTTTTTACTTTAGTTTTTCCTTTTTTTTTTAGAATTTTTTGAATCATTTTTTTAATAGAAATTTGATTAAAAAAAATAAAATTACAAAGTTGTTAAGTTTACAATTTACAATAGAAAAGTCTAGATATATTATTTAATGTAATTTGGTGATTGAATTAATTAATTTTTTTTCTTTTCTATTTTTCCGGTGAAAAGAAAAATTATGTTACCTACATAAACACTAGGGAGAATCATACATACGGCCAACAATTATTTTTGGTCCCGTAAGTATTTGCTTTTTCGATTTTAGTCGCACAAGTATTTGCTTTTTCAATTTAGTCCTGTAAGTGTTGAAATTGTCCAATTTAAGGACAATTTTCACGGGAAAACACTGAATTGGTCAGAAATAATCATGTGCAACTCACGTGATCCTAATATTTGGGAAAATTCGACGACATTGAGTGACGTGACATTAAATAGCTGAGTTGGACTTATATTTCTGTCAAATTTTAATTCAAAATAAAAAGAATATATGTACGTGAGAAGGGCGCGATCCACAATCCCTTCTTCTACACAAAAAACCATGGCGAAGCTGTTCTCTAGCCTCGTCGCAGATAACTCTTAATTCTTAGGTTTTTATTTGGGGAATTTCTGTAATTTTTTTACAAATTCTTCGAAGAAATTTGGTTCTATGTTTTAGGGTTTGTGGCTTTTGGGATATCAAAATACTCTATTTGACGCTGATGATTAAACTTAAGTTTAGTTTTGATATTCTTTTAAGTTTTAATATTACTAATAATGTTGTTTCTTGCAAATAATGAAACGATCCTATATATATTTGAATTAATGACATGAATATTCTCTTTATTTTGAATTAAAATTTAAAAGAAATTTAAGTCATATCAGCTATTTTATGCCACGTCACTTAGTATAGTCGGATTCCCCCAAATATTAGGGTCATGTGAGTTACACGTGATTATTTCCGACCAATTTAGTGTTTCCTTGCGAAAATTGTTCTTAAATTGGATAATTTCAGGATTTATGGGACTAAATTGAAAAAGTAGATACTTGTAGGACTAAAATCGAAAGAGCAAATACTTACGGGATCAAAAATGATTTTTGGCCTCATACATACTATAATTCTGATAGTGCTAGCAAATCAGATCTAACAGTTGAGGTAATGACTAATTTGCATATACATTAATTTTTTAATGCTATAAAGTGTTATGGTATTCCGAATCATGAACTGATGTTAAAGGTTGGTACACCGGTGATACTACTGAGGAATATTGATCATACTCTTGGATTGTGTGACAATACAAAGTTGATCATCACAAGACTTGGTACATATTTGTTTAAAGGAAAACTCATGATTCGAACTAATGTAGGTACAAATGTGTTAATTTCAAGATTATCACTGACTCCATCCCAAGTGATATTGTCTTTCGAATTTTAACGTCATCAATTTGCTCTTACTGTTTCATATGTTATGACCACCAATAACAATCAAGAAGTCTAATGTAGGCTCTTCTTGGGCAAACCAGTTTATTATGATGACTAATTAAATATTATTTTTTCAAGAGTTACAATTCTACGTGACTTAAAAATCCTCATATGCGATGTGGAGAAACAACACGACACCTTTAGTCTTTAACTTTTTCCATTAATTTGCATTTGTGTAGTTTACGATAATTAGACATGTGTTGTTATATCAAACTTTTACTCATTATAGTACAATATTTTGTACAAGTCCTTTATAATATCTTATTTAATTACGCTTTTTACTTTCTACTATGATATTACGTTTATATATTAGTAACAATATAATAAAATAATATCTAGCACGTGAATCGCACGGGTGGATATCTAGTTAGGGTTTAAAAGGAAAAAGAACCGAAAGAGTAACCCCATCCACCCAAAAGAAAATTAATACCCTTTTAATTTACCGACATTATTTTGACATTCATTTGTCTTTTAATTTTACAGGGTTTGGGTTGTTGCGGTTAGTGTGGCAGATGGATGAAAAGTCAGAGAATGATCACCGCAGCGCAACTAATTGTGGATGTTTAGTAAAAAAATAATAAAAAAATGAGAGATTACTTTTAATAGTCGATTAAGTTTTACAATTTTGACCTTTAATTTCATAAAATTCGATAAATTCATTCTACTATGCTTAGAGTAGGCAAGCCAATCGGAAAATTATCGCTGCTAAAATGGGTTTTAACACGTGAATTGACTCGCCTTGTCCTGTATAAGAGGTGAGTTGAGCCGATGCTTTAGTAGCCTCGCTTAATCTGTGGCTCGTCCTGTCAACCCGCTGACAATTCTATATACTATCTTATAAAATTGTATATTATATATTTATGGTTGATAAAGGTTGAAAATTAGAGAAACTGTGGAAACTATTTCAATTTGCACTATTTACAAGTGATGATTAAGATTAAAGTGGTCTAATTGTTAAATTATTTAACAAATAGATACTTTACATTAATTATAGTCTAACTTTTGTAGGTATATATATATAGAGAGAGAGGGAGTGAGGGGGTGGGGGGGTGGGGGGGGGGGGGGGAGAAGGTTTGGCACGCCCAACCCGTGGCCCATGGTGGGTTGGGCTGGGCTGGGCTAGGCCGAGGTTTTTGTAGCCTATCCTGCATCGGACCGTCCCGACCTGCTAGCTCATTCCGACAATTCTACCGGTAATTCTCTCATGGATACAATTTTCTTTTTCATTTACGCGTGGCTTTGCAAAATAAAGCCACGTGCGCATGATTGGCTGCCTTACCTATTGTAGGCGGTAACTGGACAAACTCGTCGAATTTTGTAATGTTAAAGGACGGAAATCAAAATGGCAATAGATAATGTTCTCCAATAAAATATAGTGAAACTTAGAGGGTATTTAACTAAGCTTATAAACTTCTCGAAACATCTTATAAGATGTTTGAGAGCTTATAGGCCCTCCAAATGTGATCAGCAAAGTAAGATGTTAAACAATTTATAAGATATAAAAATAAGCTCTTAGAGCTTAGAGGCTCCAATTTTTTTTCAAAAAATCATCTATTCAATCTTATTCTTAAAGATCTTATAAGTATACTCAAATTTCACAGACAATACACACATGCATACACATCCCACACACCACACATATTTTACACACAGTACACACATTTCACACACACTACACACACTTCAGACACATTACGCATATTTCAGACACTCCACACACTTTCCACACAAGACACACACCTCACACATATGTGTGTTTGATTGTCGCTTTTAAAGTAGTCCATAAATTTATAACTAAATCATTACATTTAGTTGCAAGCTTATAAACTCTTTCATTTAAATACTTTATTAACTGATAAGCTCTTAAAAGTTATATCTTATAAAATTTAAAACAACTTATAAAATATTTTAGAACTTATAAGATATTTGAAATAAGTTTAGCCTAACACCCTCTTCACCAAAAGAAAATTGTTTACCCAACTTTTAATGATGAATTCTCGAAGATAACATATTTCTTAAAATTGAAGTTTATAATAAGGTTAAACTTAAATTTTAGCCGTTCGAATTTGTTTCATCTTTAATTTTAATCAGTAATTAAATTGTTGCAAAGTATAATTTAAAATTGTAATATCTCTTACTTATTTCGTTCCATAAAAAGGTTCTTGTATTGAAAAATTTCAAGGGTGCACTACAAGAAAACTGTGATTTACCAACGGATTTTATCAACAAGTGGCATCCGTTGTTAATTCCCAACGAAATAGCATCTGATTAGCAACTGTATATGTTGGGTTAATTTTGTGACTGATCTACCAACAGATTAGCAACAAGATATGCTCAACGGAAGAGATCTGTTGGTATAGTTGCCGCTTTTTTTTGGCGCTAACCTTAGCAACTAACTACTAATAGATTACCAATGGAATTTACCGATTGATGCAAGTCGTTGGTAATATTTGATAGAAGGAATATTAATATTTTTACCAACTAAAATTGTTGTTGATAATCACCAACGAATTTATAATTTGTTGGTATTTGTAACGGATCTACTATTTCTTGGTAAATGCCAACAATTTTTTATTTGTTGGTATTTTGCCAACAAATTTCAGCTGTTTGTGAATACAAACGAACATATGTTTGTTGGTAGTTTGCCAACAGATTTCAGATGTTTGTGATTACAAACGAACATATGAAAGTTAAAAATTGCCCCATAAATAATGAATTTTATTATTGGCTACTATAGATATTACTTCCAATTCGTAATCATCAACGGACTTTATCACTCAATAATTGTCAACTATCAGATCTTTTTGCAATTGATATATATATATATATATATATATATATATATATGAATAAAATTGGATAGGTTATATAATAAAAAAAGATGTTTAAAGGTATATATATAACTACATAAATAAAATCTGAAACATTATTTAACTTTGATAAATAATTATTTTTTTTTCTTTTTGCATTTATTTATTTAGATAATCTCTAATGAATTTCTAATAATTATTTCAAAAAAGAGTTGGTTAAATTTTTATTTTTTATTTTTTATTTTTATAAGTTTCATATTTTATGGAGGATGATTTCTATATTTCTTTTAGCTTGGTATATTTTTCATTATATTTTGTTTACTATTGTTGAATCATTTATCCAAACATATTTTATATTTTAGTAGGTATTTTGTGCACCAATTATACGGAACTTAGATCCGTCTAATTCAGGTCAAGGATAATTTTTCATGAAAATATATTAGTGTATTTAGTATTTTTATTCAGAATATGTGTGATTTAGATTTATAAAATAATAAGTATTTTCTATTTATCTAAAGTTTCAAAAGTGTAAAGAAAAGTAAATAAAAACATAAAGAACCCAAAGATAAAAATAAAAAATGACCTAATTAACTAGACTCTCGTGTATCTTGAACTTCTTTAGCTAAACAATATCTTGGACCCAAATTTTAAGTTCAAAAAAGAAAAAAAATCTCTTGGACTTTTTTAGCTAAACAAACTTGTAAAAGTCAAATGCAAATAGATGATTTTACCCTGTTTCTCAAAAGCAGAAATCTTCTACCACAATCTGCCGTCGAAATCCGCCATTGAAATCCACCATCGAAATCGTCCCTGCTTGAAGCTCATCTTCTGTCACCATCTCCCCGTAGAAATTGCAGCTCCGTTGTGGTATCTCTTCGAAGATCTGCCGTCGAAATCCGCTGTCGAAATACGCCGTCGAAATCTGCCGTCGAAATTGTCCCTGCTTGAAGCTCATCTTCTGTCACCATCTCCCCGTAGAAAGTGCATCTCCGTTGTGGTATCTCTTCGTCTCGCGAATTTCGTCGGCACCCAAATTACAACTCTGTTGTCAATCTCTGCCATACCCAATTGGTAGTCGTCAAAGTTTCTTGGTAAGTGTAGCTTAATTTGTTCAATTCTTGCTTGTTTCTTCAGAAGATCTCAAGCCTGTAGTGCAATGACGGCTTATTTAATTACTTATTTTTCTAGAACGTAATAACTATGACTTCTCTAAGTGGATGCATATTTTTGTTTATCAAGAATTATATTTATCATTTGACCTGAACCAATTTCTGTAAATCATATGATGGATATTGAGTCTAAATACAGTTTTGTTAGTTCTTTGACACCAACAGGTTTACTGAAAATGAGATTAGATCGTCAATGGATGTATGAAAGGTTCACAAATGGGATTCTAAATGAAGAATTTGTGAATGGTTTGCAACATTTTATTGAATATGCTAGTAGCCAACCAGAATTCTTGGATGGAAATAAAATCAGGTGTCCATGTAACCGTAAATGCCAAAATAGAGTGTATCATGCTTTAGATACAGTTAAGTTCCACGTAGCTAAATATGGATTTGTTCCTGATTATTATGTTTGGGATTGCCATGGGGAGTCGAATATGGATGTCAGTAGTAGTGGAAATACATTTGGCAGCGAGAATGCCACGGATGCTTCAACATCATATCACTCAATGGTATTCGATGCTGCCGCCCCTGATTTTACTTCTCTTGACTTTGAAGAACCTCCAAACCCAGAAGCTCAGAAATTTTATGATATGCTTAGTGCTGCAAATAAGGAGTTATGGCCCGGTTGTAAAAACCATACATTGTTATCACATGTTGCTCGAGTTATGACCATGAAGTCTGAGAATCATATGACCGAAAAGAATTTTGATCAAATGGTCCAATATATGAAAGAAATTCTTCCAGATGATAATGCGGTGACTGAGAACTTCTATAGCACTAAAAAGTTGCTACGAGGTATAGGTTTACCCGTGGAAAAGATTGATTGCTGTAAAAATCGGTGTATGATATTTTGGCGTGAAGATAGTGAACTAAGTAGTTGCAAGTTTTGTGCGCATCCTCGTTTTAAGAGCACGAGCCAAAGAAGTAACAAGAAACGTAAAACTAATGTTCCATATAAGAAAATGTACTATTACCCTCTCATTGACAGACTAAAAAGATTATATGCATCTAATGCTACAGCTAAGGAAATGAGGTGGCACGCAGAGCACGAGACTAAAGATGGTGTTATGATTCACTGCTCAGACTCTCCTGCTTGGAAGCATTTTGATCAAACGTATCCAGATTTTGCAGATGAAATTCGTAATGTGCGATTGGGACTTTGCACTGATGGGTTTCAACCTTTTGGGCAATCAGGAGCACAATATTCTTCATGGCCAGTAATAGTAACTCCTTACAACTTGCCGCCATGGTTATGTATGAAAGAGCAATACATGTTCTTAACTGTATTAGTTCCTGGGCCTGAAAACCCAAAAGATAAATTGGATGTATTCTTACAACCGCTTATTGAGGAACTAAAACAATTGTGGGAGGTTGGTGTAATGGCATATGACATTTCCAAGAAGCAAAACTTCCAACTTAGAGCTGCTCTTATGTGGACAATTAGCGATTTTCCTGCATATTCGATGCTATCTGGTTGGAGTACTGCTGGTCGATTAGCTTGTCCATATTGCATGGAGGACTCAGATGCATTTTCTCTTTCAAGAAGTAGAAAACAGTCTTGGTTTGACAATCATCGCAAGTTTTTACCAGTAGACCATCCATTTCGAAAGAACAAAACCACATTCTTAAAAAACAAAACAGTGGTCAAGGTTGCAAAGCCGGCGAAGTCTGGATCTGAAATATTGGAAGAGATTGAAAAATTAGGAATAATAAAAGTCACAGAGTTAGATGCCAATCAGATTAACGGAGCCAAATGCAAAAATTGCGGTTGGAAAAAGAGAAGTATATTCTGGGATTTGCCTTATTGGAGTTCAAACCTAATTCGACACAACTTAGATGTGATGCACATTGAAAAAAATGTATTTGATAACATCTTTAACACTGTTATGGATGTAGAAGGAAAAACAAAAGACACTTTGAAATCGAGGGAAGAGTTGAATGAATATTGTCGTCGTCCTGAGTTGGCAAGGAACGTATCAACAGGAAAATATCCAAAAGCTTGTTACACACTGGACAAACAGGGGAAACAGGCTTTGTGTGAGTGGGTGAAGAACCTTCAATTTCCAGATGGATATGCTTCAAACATGGCGAGGTGTTTAGATATGAAAAAACATAAGCTATATGGCATGAAAAGCCATGATTGTCATGTGTTTATGCAGAGATTATTGCCTATTGCATTTAGCAAGCTACTCCCATTAAATGTTTGGAAGGCACTTACAGAGTTGAGTATCTTCTTCAAAGAGCTGACAGCTACTACTATAAGAAATGAAGATATGGTTCGATTAGAAAAAGAGATTCCTGTAATTTTGTGCAAGCTCGAGCGAATTTTCCCTCCAAGTTTCTTTAACTCCATGGAGCATCTTCCTGTACATCTAGCTTATGAAGCAAAGATAGCAGGGCCTGTACAATATAGGTGGATGTATCCTTTCGAAAGGTAATAAAATGAATTTCATCCATGGTATTATGTTTAAAGCAAATTTTTTAAAATTTATAAATGCCAGGTACTTAAGAAAGTTGAAAAACAATGTGAACAACAAAGCTAAGGTGGAAGGATCAATATGCAACGCATATTTAGTGGAAGAGGCTACATCATTCTGTTCTTACTACTTTGAGGACCACGTGAACACAAGACATAGAAAAGTTCCACGCAATGATGATGCTCGTATCCAAGAGGAAGGAGGTGAAGAGCAAGAAAGGAATCTATCAATATTCAAATATCCTGGGCGACCATTCGGAAAAGCTAAATCAAGATATATGACTGATGAAGAATATAAAGCTGCTCGAAGCTATATTTTATTAAATTGCTCGGAAGTAGAACCATTCATCAGGTTAGTGATGAATATTGAATTTTACTTTTGGTGGATATCTTTTTATGTTCATACTTATATTAACTTATCTTCATCTTTTCCTTTCATATTGTTTTCTTTCGTAAAGAATATACAGTGACTATTTGAAACAATATCAACCAAATATAATGGAGGTTGAAGTTAACGACAAACTGGAAAATGAATTCCCAGATTGGTTTGATGCATATGTAAGTATACTGAAAACTATTTATTTTATGTATTTATTATATTTTCTAATGATTGTCTTTTGTTGTTGTCCTAAAATATAGGCACATGATCCTTCTAATGATATTTCTAATAAGTTCATAAAGGATCTTGTAAAAGGCCCATTGCGAAGTGTGATATCATATCACGGCTATTATATCAATGGCTATAGATTTCATACTCTACAACACGGTTCTATGAGAGCTACGATGAATAGTGGAGTGTTTATTAAAGGCTCTAATTTAAGTATCAATGAGAGTGATTATTATGGCCGATTGGTAGAAGTAATTGAGTTAGAGTACCCAGCCTTACCAATTAAAAAAACTGTATTATTCAAGTGTGATTGGTTCGACCCTTCTCCAAACTTGGGAACGAAGGTCCATAAAGATTATAATCTTGTAGAGGTTAACCATGAACGGAGGTTTAACAGATACGAACCATTTGTGTTAGCTGTGCAAGCACATCAGGTGTACTTTTGTGATTATCCTACTTTAAGGCGAGAGAAGACCGACTGGCGGGCTGCGATCAAAATAAAATCTAGGGCCGTTGTGGATCTCACCGAAACTACTACAGGAAATGATCAGTCACCATTTCAAGAAGATGATATTGATGTCCATCATCGCAATCAAATACAAATGGATGAAGAAGTAGCACCCTTAAATGATCCAAATGGTGTATCCATAGATCTTCAAGATGATGCTATTGAAGAAGAAGATGAACCAGTCATTGAATCAGATGAAGAAATCTTATATTCGAATGAAGAAGATGAAGATATTGATGATGAAACAATCAACAGCGAATGGGACTAAGTAAGTCAATCATTTTATTACTTGAAGTTATGTTGACTAAATTTTTTCTACAGAACAAAAGAATCTGACACTCTGCAGAAGGAGTATCAAACATCACTAAAATATCTTATTTTCTATTTTGTTTTGTTGTTGGGAGCTTGCATATTAAATTCCTTGGTATCTGATTTTCAATTATGCCTATCTAAAGTTGCATTAGCACTTGTAGAATAAGTTTCTCTTTGTTTATTTATGTGTCACAGTAGAGGCATTGAGTATTGAATTAATGAAATCTGGTTTACATTGCAGCTGGTGTATTGAATGAATTTGTACCAATATGTTGAAGCTATCTTTTTATAATGATTATTTTTTGGGTTATTTTGGTATTTCTTGGTGTAGCTCTTGAACAAATAGAAGCAGGGTCAATTTAGGCCATTGTAGTGAGGATAACAGAGACAATAAGTTGTGTGTATCCTTCACTTATTTTTCTAGTTCTCATTTCATTCGAAAATGTAAATGCAGATCCGACGAGAAAAAATTTATCGCACCACTTTCACATTGTATTAACTTACTATATCGTCATGCTTGTCTCTCACAGTTTATAGTTCCTCTCAGACTGCTGCAGGAGTTGCAGGCAAGCAACATGGATTGTGAACTCTTTATCCAAACCCTTTAACTTATTTTTAGTATGTTTTAAAAGCATCATACGAAATGTGATTGTGAACTCACAAATTTTGTTGAAAGAATTACTCGCTTGTCTTACATCATTAGTTTGCTTTTGATTTTGACAGATATCAAGCAAATAGGCATGTGTATTTATTTTTATATTATACATATGCTTCTTAAGTAGTAGCTCCCTTGGATATTCCTTTTGAATTTGTGGAACTTGATGTATCAATTCTGTAGTTTTTTATTGTATAACAATTGAAATTATGAATTTATTTTGCTGCAGGTTATACAATGTACCAGTCTGAGCTGGAGTGCTCATGGAATCACACTTTTCGGTGGTTATACTGATGGTGTTGTTCGACTTTGGGGTATTAGTTGACACTAGGGATGACATTAGCAGTTCAAGTCTTGACATGAATGTAGTTATTTTATGTTACTTGATGATGGAAATATATTCAGATTCTATGTTTTCATAGGGTTCTATTAAGTTTTGCCTCTTCAACTTTTGATACTTTTGTTAGGCAATATGGATTTTGGCTCAAGCACTCTATGCATTACTGTATCTTATTGATTTTTCCTAGTGCTCTTGTTCTTGAGTTTCTCTGTTGTGTTGGTTTCTTGATATTTTAGACATTGCAATGGTGTTATTGCGTAGACGATCAAGATTTTGAATGTTGGTGTTTAAGATTAATAAATTGTGTCAAATAGGTACAACTTAGTCATTGTTGGTTAGATCTTACTGCATAATAAGTATTCCATCAAAATTATTCTTCATTTAATTTGGGTTGTATCCTTTATCTTTGATGATATTCTCTCCCAATTTCTAGCTTCATTTTCATGCTAATTTTTTTTATTATTTCACAGCATTACCTTTCCCAGTTTTATGTTTTCAGTTGCCTTCATTAAATTTAATCTGCAACCAAAAGATAGTGGATATAAGAGAGAAAATGTTAATCTTATTGTGGTGGCAGCCTTGTATCTTAATCAGCATCTACAACATCATTTTCTAGCTAGAGCTATTGGTACCATTAAACTGAGGTCAAACAGATGTAAGAAGAGCATGTGATTGAAATAATGGGGAAGAGAATGTAGTCTTTACATCTTACAGTTATTCCTCTGACCTTTTCATCTCCAAAATTAACCTTTGTGCACTAATGATTATATCACTAGAAAAGAAACAAGAAGCATGGGATTTTGATAAGTGGAGTGTTTGGCTAAGCTTATGTAAAACATCTTATAAGCCCCAATATCTTATAAGTTGTTTCAATAGTTTATAAGATATAATTTTTAAGGAGCTTATAAGTTAACAAAGTGTTTGGATAAAAGAGCTTATAAGCTTGCAATTGAATATAGTGATTTAACTATAAATTTGAGGTCCAATTTAAAAGTTAATATTAAACATACATTATGATTAGTGTGTGAAATGTATGTAGTGTGTGAAGAGTGTATAGTGTGTGAAATGTGTGAAGTGTGTGTAGGGTATGAAATGTGTGTAGTGTGTGAAGTGTCTGTAGTGTGTGTAGTGTGTGTAAGTGTGTGAATTGTGTGTGAAATTTGAGTGTAATAATTAAGAAATCAAATCTTCACTTAAAACAGGATTTTAACAATCGGCGAGCTTTTTGACACGGCCGTGTTGCTTTAAATGACACGGCCGTGTTGCATGCAAATTTCCCTTTTCCAGCAACAATTTGACACGGCCGTGTTGCTTTGTGACACGGCCGTGTTCTATTCCAGAACCAACAGCGCGTTGCAGGCCACTTTTGACACGGCCGTGTTGAAGGTTTGACGCGGCCGTGTCGGTTCTTGCGTCGTTTTGCTATTGGACCGGTTCAGGCCGGTTCGGACCGGTTTGGACCGGTTCTTGGACGGTTTTAACTATTTTGGGCCGATTTTCACTCTGTTCCGACTTGTTTTCTCGTCCGGTAGTTGTAAATCACAACCTTTTATCCTGAAAAAGCTCAAAAACACCTTAAAACAAGCCGAGTACGTTAATTGGTCACTTATATAACATTTCATCCAATTCTTGACCATCTATGCACATAATTCCTATAAAATAGTATCATAACTCGACCTAATTACAAGCATAATTAACGTGTATCATTAATACAACGTAATTAAACAAAATATATAATTAATATTATCTGACTTGAATATGATTTAATAATAATCAATCGATGTATTGTGTACACAATAGAGATAAAATTTTCAAAAAATAGAATGAAATGTTTCGAAATACTAAATCTTGGTTATCTTTTTTTAATAATTGAATCAATTTATTAATCTTATCAATATCATTATTACTTTTTAGTTTTATATATATAGTTGAATATTGTTGAAGCTCATGAACAGATTTAGAGGTGCCCGTCTGATTGTCTAAAACTTTAATTTTAAATGTAATTTAACCGAATATTAAATTTAGAATATAATATATGAGAGTTTGTTTTCTATCATTCTCAAAGTGAGCCACCTACTTGGCATAAAATTTGCATTCGAATCTTAGGGTATAATTAAAAAAAAAATCGTTAATAGCTAATTATATTACACTACCTCAAACATAATTTAATATAGTATATTATTCTGTTTGTAATTATGAAAAACTTTGAATTTCATATACCAATATATGAAAATAATACTAATAATATATTACATATATAATTATAACGTAACAGACAAAGGAAGAATTATTTTTGTAATTTTGAATCTTGCTTTCAATTTTACAATGGTTTAAAAAGATAACATAAAAAATTCACATTCACATAAATAAAAAGTAAAGGACAAGTAAATCCTTCTAGATACCAAAACTAAAACTAATACACTGATTGAGTCAGAGCTACAAAGCCCTAGCCCATCTTCGCAGATATCCAATTCGCTGAAGCACCCATCACCTACCCAAACTGATCGCAGATTTTTCTGAAAAACTCCGGCACCCACTAACCTTAATAGCGGTTCCGATTCTCGCGATAACTGAATCTCGAAGGGATATGATTTGATTTGGGCGGGGGAATTTGGCGGTCAATTGAGGAAGAAATTTGGGGAACAATATAAGATGGAGAATAGGAATTATTTCATTCATCACACCAACACAAAAACGCAGCAAGAAGGTACTTTTGTATTTCGTCTAATTTTCCAATCTACTCTGTCAATTAACTTCTTCATGTTCTTATGATTTTAATTCACCCCTGCTGCTTAGGGTTTCAATATTTTAGATTAATTATTCATATTGATTTGTATATGTTCCTCTTACTAACTTATGTATTGATTCCGTTTAATTGAAGAATTAATAGTTGCATCTGTGGGGTTTCAATAGTTTATAAATTATTCATATTAATCTCTGAAAATTATGGCTTCTAGTTAATATCATCATTTTAATTATGTGTAAGTATGGCATGTTCATAAGAGATGAAAGTATAGGTTTAGTTGTCTATTCATAATAGGTGAACATCTCAATGCTCAACAATTCATGTGTTATGATTATTATTTTAATTTGTTTCATAAAAATCAAGTGAAAATGACATCTGATATGAAGCGTGGCTTCTCGTATTTATGCATATTTTGTGTATCATCACTGTTGTTGAAAGTCATCCTGCACAAGATTTTCCATGTTGTATAATTGAGACTTGCCTCACATCCTCTACTAGGTATCAACAATCATATGTGTCTCGTTTGGGTTACTTATCTTCTATATTATGATTTTTTTTTTCTTTTTTAAAGGCTGCATTCTAAGTAGATTGTTGTAGTTTTTTATACAGAACTTGTTCAAATGCTATATCGTAGAACAATGGCTGGAGGGTTGTCTGGTGGAGGCGAAAGGAGTGGAGGAAATTCACTTGGTCGTGGAAGAAATCCACTTGGTCGTGGAGGAAATTCACTGTGTCGTGGAGGGGATGTACGTCGTTCAATTGCCCATGGATATGAAGATGGGAATGGAGAGCGTACACTTGGTATTGTTCCTCGAGGTGGCTGTGGTAGAAGAAATGAGCTTGGTGATGGTTTTGGCAGAGGAAATGGACAAATAGAAAGACCAACTGGACGTGGTTTCAGAGAAGGCCATGGTAGAGGAAATGGACATGGAAGTCCTCCGACTGCACCACCACTGCCATTGCCACGTGCATCAACTACTTCTGCACCATTACCTACGACACTTCTAGATGAGGAGGCTCCGGGATCACCTGTCATTTCAGCTGCAGAAACTAATCTTGGAGATCAACCGGAAATTTCATCAGACAATGCTTCTACAAGAAATTCTAAGCCATTACTTAAGATAGCTAACAAAATGTAAGCTAATATTCTGATGTTTTGAATAATATATTTTAACTAGTTAAATTTTTGCATTGATATTTATAGTTGGCTTATAGTGAATATTGTTGTATTAGTTATATATTTTTATTGCTAACTAATAATTTGACGTGTATATTTTGTTTCCTTTGAGATCAGTTTTACGCCTTCACATGTTGCGTCGGGGCAGATCACGAAGTGCATAAAACAACGCTTTGACAAGGAGGGATACACTTGGTCAGCCATCTCCAACCAAACTAAAGAGTATTATTGGAATGAATTTCAGGTATTCCTACATATACAAATTTACTAGGAGGGGTATTTTCCTTTTCCATTGCATGTATGTCTTTGAATAGTACCATTGCGTGTATGTCTTTGAACTGTTACATGTATTTTAGTTATTGGGGTAACATTTTTATTATTACATGTGTGGTGTCGCTTATAATCTTTTTGAATGGATTGATGTTTTGATTAAGAATTGTATGTTGTGTGTTTATCGGGTGAGAACTTGCAAGCATTAGTAGTTATTTGTTGATAAACATGTGAATTGGACTTAATTTATACTTTCCTAAGGAGTACCTTTATAATTAGTTGAAATATTATATGTGGATAAGTTCTCGAATTCTTGCTATATCATCTGGCAGCTATTAGATATTTGTTGATAGGAAGTGTAAGCCTGCTCTAATATCTATGTAATTTGACTTGCTTTGCTTCACACTTTTACATGCACTGAGCTAATAGTGGTTTTGTATTTTTTTAAATATATAAATCTGAAATTGCATTTTCAATGTAGATTTGGAGATGATAAATGAATTTTTTTCTGGAGAATTTGCATTTGCCCATTCATCAATTGGGTTGATTTTGATGGGTTTCATAAAAATAACAGTGAAAAGATGTGTGGGAATTATGCCAACTGATAACCACCTAAAACTTAATGTTATATAGAGGAATACATTAATCATAAGCAAAAGAAGGGATGAAAATTTGACTACCAATAGTTGTACAACAATATTTACATATATAATTTTCTCCATTGTCAAAGTTGTAGGATGCATTAGTGCTCTCTAATTCTATATTCTTGATTATGCAAGTAATGACTCGAATTTCCTTATTACATTTGAAACTTGACAAGATCTCTGCCTTTTTACCTGTTATCGGTCGTAGCTCAATCATGACTAACCCGAACAAATATATATAGAGACTTGTCTGTGGTTCGGAACATCTTTGAGAAGCGGGCTGGAATACGTTATTCTGGCCTACTTTGTGAGTGGAGAAAATCAGGACAACGCCCTGTGAATGTTCCCCAGGGAACATGGGACAGTTGGCAGGAGAAATGGAATACTCCAGAATTCAAGAAGAAGCGTTCACAAGCATCAAAAAATCGTTTGAGTGACGTTGGAGGGCATGGCGATGGACATCTAGACACTGCGGGGGCTCTCGATCTGCTTTAGATCATAGCATATTTCTTGTAGGAAATTTAATTGCCTCGATCTTTATATTGAATTTTTAAAGTTTGTTATATAAATAATGTGATAATATGTTCTAATTTAAGTGGTACTATCATGCTTCTAGGCTAAAGAGCTTGGACGCCCTGTTACTGACTATGATGTTTTCGTGAGGATACACAAGAAGGCAGATGGAAAATTCGTTGATAAGCGGTCGGAGAATGTTAATGTAAGTTGATGGATGGTGTTTTGATCTTTTATTTTACACGTTTGATGTTGTTTAGTTTGAAAAATGTATCATTTGTATGAAGTATTGCATGCCTAATATTCTTTATTTTAATGGGGAGATTATTATAGTTTTTTTAGTACTTGGATCTGAAATTTAGTTATTTATTTGGTGTATTTCTTTGTTTTAGTTGGCAATAGGTACTGTTTGATTTGTATACCATTTATTAAGCATTATAAAAAATGTATAGTTGTTTTATCTCTAATTGTTGTTGGAAGTTTGAGAATCATTCTTCATATGTAGATATATAAAAAAAAAAATATGAATCTCGTTTTCCCCTGTTCTCCTTGCAACATCCAACCCCCAATAGTATGCATATATATGTGTGTGTGTGTGTGTGTGTGTGTGTGTGTGTGTATGTATAGGTGTTTATTTGACAATGAAAAACATTTTGTGATCATGACTTATTTGCTTCTATGGGTCTAGAATTGCATACCTAAAAACACTTCCACTCACTTGGATAACATGTAAGGATGATGATGATGTTGCTATATTGTTGCACTACAATATAAATGGCTTTATGTAACACTTCGTTTGTAACACTTTTAAAATTTTGACTTTTATGTAACACTTTTGTAACACTTAGGAATATGTAACACTTTCATGTAACACTTTTGTAACATCTGCGAATATGTAACACTTTCATGTAACACTTTTAGAATATGTAACGCTTTGAACGTAACACTTTTAAATTGTAACACATTTAGGTAACACTTTCAAATAAGTAACACTTTTTACGCAACACTTTTGAATAAGTAACACTTTTATGTAACACTTATAAATAAGTAACACTTGTAAATAATAAAATTATTTATTTTATTTTAAACTAATTAAATATTTGTGGATTATTTTTCTTATGTGACTTTAATTTTTATTTGTCTAATGTGTTACATTTTAATTATCACAACAGAATATCTGTAACATAAGTGGTGAAAGCGATCAACTCAGACCTACAAAAATAACAATTCATTAGAGCACCTAAAGATTTACTTATTCGTTATCAAAAATAAATTAAATTTTATTTGTGACTTATTTGTGTGTATGTATATAGATATACACACATTATATTTTTACTAAACAATTACAAAATAGACTTGTAGCTTTAGCCTTTAAGAATTTGAATACATTTTTTTAAGTGTGAGAGCCTAGACTTGAGACATTTGGTCATGTCTCTTCATATTTGTAAGTTTATTTTTTTATTTAAAATCTATGAAACACAACAATTAAGGTGTCTTAATACATAAAATTATGGTAATTAAAATTAATGATAATGTCTTAAGATTTATATACAATAACTAGATGTATAAAATTAATGTGATATAAAATAAGTTATATATATATAAATATATATATGAGTGGATGAAAATGAAAAAAAAAATAGTGGAAATATTGTGTCAAATTGATATGAATAACGTAAATAAAATTAAGTTAGATTGTAGTTTGATGAAAACTTAATTTTGAGTGTATTTTATTGATGATATAATAAAATCTTGTGTACATATTGTTTTTCTTAAAATAATAACTAAAAAAGTTATTGTAGCCTAGTGGTTAAGACTTTGCGCTTAAGCTCCTGCAATCTAGCAACCTGGGTTCGAAACCCAACAATGACAAATTTTTAATTTTTTCTTTCAATTAAAAGTGTTACATAAAGGGGGTTATATGTAATATTTTTTAGTGTTACCATAAAGTGTTACAATTTAAAATCTAATGTAACACTTATTAAAAGTGTTACTAAAGATCATCAAAAGTGTTACATTAGACTTTAGGTAGCACCGGCAAATGTAACACCAATAAAGTGTTACCTAAAGTCTATAGTAACATATTTTAGTATATATGTAACACTTTTTGGGTGTTACATTAGCCCATTTATGTTGTAGTGTTGATTGTTCAGTTTACATCTTATATTACATAGTTTGAGAAATTTAATCTTTGCAGGAAGAGGTTATGGCGCGCTTTAATGCTGCCACACAAAACCAGACCGACAACGAAGATAATTCTTCAGGGACTGTTGATTTGTCCTCTATATATTATGAAGTTGCTGGGCCACTGAAGAAACAACGGGTGTATGGATTAGGAAGCAAACCATCAGCTGCAATACCAAATTGCAGCTCATCTGAAACTCCACCATTAGATTGCGATCAACTTCGAGCTCAACTTTATGAGGAGGTGCGAGAGGAGATGAGGCAAAGACAAGATGAAATGGAGCAGCAAATGAGGGAGAGGCAGCAGCAAGTTGAGATGGAGTTGAGGCAGAAGCAGCAGGAGATGGAGGGTCTCATACAAAGGCTTATGGGAGGTGGAACTTCAGATCCTCCTACCGATCCCTACCCAACTAATGATGACTATGATGAGGATTATGATCTTCAGGAGGAGTAGATGGATGATGGATTTTGTGAAGTATCTTTTTTATATTATATTTTTGGACTTCATTAGGTGTTATGTTTGGTGTCTTTTATCTTTGCAAGTGTCTTTATTCAAAGAAACACTACAGTTCATAATTAGGATCTTCTCTTTTGGTTTATGTTTTATTGGATGTTCTGTGTTTTACATTACCTCTTGTTACTTTGTAATGAGATGTTGGATGTTTTTTATATTTTGATGAATTCATTCATTAGGTATCTTTGCTTAGTTTTATGTATTGGTCTTTTATGTTAGTTTTTTTTTAATCAGTTGCAGGTGTTTTTTTTTTTTTAATTAAATAATAATAAAATTATTATTATTCTATAAAATTGACTATTGATACACTATGCGTGTGTATATATATGAAATTAATGTATTTCATAAAAATAGAATTCGACCAGCAGATTCATTAAATCACAATTAATTATTAATTTTTTATTTAAAAAAATCTCATAAATTTTTTCCATTAGTGAATTGCAATTAATTGATAAAATTCTAATGAAATAGCAACCAATTCATTTCAAAACTGCCAACATCTTTTAGATCCATAAATATTTTACCAACGAATTATCAACTATTTTATATCAAAAATTACCTACACATTTCAATATGTTGGTAAATTTCCAACAGATTAACAATGCAATGTCAACCATATATAAATATTTTTTACCAACAACGAAATATTTAGCAAGGACTTTGCAATGGTGAATCGGTTAGTAAGTTAGCAACGTCATCATTTTTATCCATTTGCATTTTGTTGTTAATTGGTTAGTAAATTAGCAACAACACCGTTTTTATCCATTGACATTTTGTTGTTAATTGGTTGGCAACTTAGCAACGGGACCATCTTTTTCCATTGGCATTTTGTTGTTAATTGGTTGCCAACTTAGCAACGGTACTAACTTTATCCATTGGCATTCTGTTGTTAATTGGTTGGTAACTTAGCAACGACATCATTTTTTTTCGATTGTAGTCTGTTTGTAATTTTCCAACGGACTAAATTATTGTGTTGGTAAAATTTAGCAACAAGCCATTTACCAACCAATAGGCAACCGTTGATAATCTGTTGGTAACTATATTTACTAACAGATTTTCTTAGTTACCAACAACAATAATCTGTTGGTAATATACTGTTTTCTTGTAGTGGTGAGTATTAGTTACTTTGGGTGTAAAGTAGCACTTCTATAATAGTTAACCTATCGTAGTGCCCGTTTTTCATAATTTTACGCCAAATTCAAACTTCGTTTCAAGTTTCAATAATTGGACAGTAATTACACTACAACAAACGAGGTTTTTTGTATAATTTTTTTTTGACATCATAATTGTGGTCACTACTAATAAGTTATTTGTGACTATTTGTTGTCAAATATCTCTTTACAAATTATTTGAGATCATTTTAAGACTATTTTAAGATAATTAGTTGCAAAAATATTTGATACACATTTGATACCACAGTTCTGATCACAAATATATTATTTGCGTCCGCATTATTGAGGCGATAATAAAGTTGTGTCCAAATACTTATAAGCTGTGATAGATACTCATTATTTGAGATTATTCACTTAAATTGTGACAAATACTCATTATTTAATATTACTTTTTGTGATCTCAAAACACCATTTTTCTTATAGCGTTAAAAGCCTTTTAAATAATTGATCAATAATAAAGGTTCCTAGCATCTCTGTATTTATTATAAATAGTATCTTTCTTCATTATAAATTATTAATTAGAAGAGTGGCACGTACGAAAGATTGTGTTTTTTATTCGCAATTTCTCAGATTCTACGTATTTACAAAATATTTATAAATTATTCAGTTTACTTCACTACAATAAAAGAAGTTTTTTGTATATGACTTTTTGACACCACACAATTGTGGTCACTAAGAATAAGTTATTTGTAACCACTTGTTGTCACAAATCTCTCTACAAATTATTTGAGACCACTTTAAGACTGTTTTTAGAGACAACTAGTTGTTGCAAAAAATATTTGAGACGCATTTGAGACCACTTTTGTGGTCACAAATATATTATTTGCGACTGAGTTATTTAGACGACAATAAAGTTGTGACAAATACTCATAAGTTGTGACAAATACTCATTATTTGAGACCACTTTGTTTAAGTTGTGGCAAATACTCATTATTTGAGACCACTTTTTTGTGGTCTCAAAAGACCCTTTTCCTTGTAGTGCTTCTACTTTTTGTCTCATGATAGGGATGAAAATAGGTTGGCTCGGGGTTAAGATTGAGCATCCCATCCTCATTCTCATTTATTATAAAAAAAAATGTTTCTATAACATTTTTTGACATCACAATTACGGTCATTAATATTAAGTTATTTGACCACATGTTGTCACAAATCTCTCTACAAATTATTTGAGACAATTATAAGACTACTTTTAGAGACAACTAGTTGTTGCAAAAAATATTTGAGACGCGTTTGAGACCAAATTTGTGGTCACAAATATATTATTTGCGTCCGAGTTATTGAGACGATAATAAAGTTATGACAAATACTCATAAGTTAACTATGACAAATATTCATTATTTGAGACCATTTCACTTAAGTTGTTGCAAATACTCATTATTTGAGATCACTTCTTGCGGTCTCAAAAAATCTTTTTTCTTGTAGTGATTTTACATCCCAAATACCATTCCCGCAAAATTTCTTACTTAAGAAATTTGGGTTGGGATGGGAATTCCCTATTCAGGAAACAGGCCCCCCGCGTGAAGTTGAATTCCCCACATGTTAATTTAGTTTTTAGCTCACACTTTTAATTTCTAATAATAAAATTCTAATTTCTATTAACTTTAAAAATTCATCGTATTAAGTACTAATTATAATAAGTCAATAACACACACTTTTATGTTCTTTCATTTATTTAAATATTACAAACATGTTTGGTTTTCTATATAAAAGTAGAGATGAACTATTATGCAAGTTAGTTTATTAGTTGAAGAGAATTTAGAACTGCACTAGCTAGAATCTTCATCTCCTTAAATACGTATACTTATTACAAAATCACATATGCTATAATGAATAAGGGAAAAAATTTATATGAGACCGTCACACGATGTGACGGGAAAAAAATATCATTTTTTGTGATAAAAATATCACGTTTATCTGTAAAAGTATCATGTTTTTGAACAAAAAAAATATTATGTTTTCCCTTTGTTCTTAGATTAGGAGAAAAAAAAAATTAACTCCAAAGTAGAAGCAATACTGTGTTTAGAAAAGTTGTTCTCCACAGCTGATATTCAATCTTCCTTTTCTCTAACTAGTAAAACTCCCGTGCGATACACGAAAATTTATTAAAAAATAATAATTAAATGAAATTAAATATTATATAATCTAATATTAAAAAATGGAGTTCCTGCATTCTAAACCAAATAAATATTTAAATATTTTTTTATTAAACATATAAAAATTAAGTAATGTAATTATCCGTTTGTGTTTACATGATATATGAATTTAATATAATGTATGTTTTATAATTATATGATCTTATGGATTAACAAAAAGAAATGAATATTCAAACAAAAGAATATATTTAAGAACATAAAATTGTTTTGTGAGCATATATTTAAGTGAAAATAAATATTCAAACAAACACTAATACTATTATGAGTGACACTCATGTGCATAAGATGCACATTAGTGTTAATGTACACCTTTTGGGCCCCACTTATAATTTTTACGTGCGCGATCTAGATATATTAAGGTGTGTTTGGAATCACAAAATAGGCGCTAGCTTAGTTGGTAAAGGTGCGGCATTGTACCCTTTAGTGTGTGGGTTCGAATCTTAACAATACCTTTTTGTTTTTCACCAACAATATATTTAAATTCCGAGCATAGTATATGTTATAAAGCCTGAGAGTATATGAACACCACCTTTTTATTTTTCACCAGCAGTATATTCAAATTTCGAGCATAGTATATGTTATGATGCCTAACAGTATATTTAATATTTCGATGTAGTATACATTATGTTGCATGACAGTATACGTTGTTCCTTTTTATTTTTCACCAGCAGTATATTCAAATTTCGAGCATAGTATATGTTATGATGCCTAACAGTATATTTAATATTTCGATGTAGTATACGTTATGTTGCATGACAGTATACGTTGTTTTAGTTAAGTTTTGTTTTATACTGCGAAATATTTATTTTTTCCAACTTACAATACTCACAGTATATTTAATATTTCGATACAGTATACGTTATGATGCCTGACAGTATACGTTGTTTTAGTTAATTTTTGTTTTATACTGCGATTTTTTTTTTTTCCAACTTACAATACTCATAGTATATTTAATATTTCGATACAGTATACGTTGTGATGCCTGGCAGTATATGTTGTTTTAGTTAATTTTTGTTTCATACTGCGAAATATTCATTTTTTCCAACTTACAATACTCACAGTATATTTAATATTTCGATATGGTTTTATATTATGATGTATGACAGTATAGGTTTGGTTAGATTAATTTTTCTTGTATATTGTACAATATTTATGTTTCGTACTTGCAATACAATTATTGTTGCATTATAAAAAAATTTAATAATATAATTTGTAATTTTTTCCAGACTCACAGGCTAAAAGATAAAAAAAATTAAAGGGCAAAAAAAAAAAAATGAAAGAAGAAGGAAAAAGAAAAAAAAATGAAGGAAGAAGGAAAAACGATGCAAATGGAATTGAACCCTTGACATGAGATATTTAAGACTGTATCAAATACCACCAAACCACTTGCTTTTAGTGTTCAACAAACAGGCCATTAAATATATAAAATGCACGCGCAAAAAATAATAATATAATAATAATTGGCTGGTTCAGACTGGTTCAGACCGGTCTAAACCGTCCGGTCTATTCCGGCTGAACCAGTGGGGCCCACAAGGTGTACAATAACACTATGGTGTATCTTATGCACCCAAGTTTTTGCCTACTATTATCTTATTATTGAACTCAAACATATATTTAGTGTGTCTGTATCCATATTGATATGTGTGGCCACCCACAAATAACTTAAGTGATAAATAATATTCAAACAAACACAAATATCTAAATATCATAGAACCCATCAAAATATATGAAATATAATAAATTGAATAATGTTATATGTAAATTACTTTTTTTTTTTTTTTTCATTTCATTCAGATATTTTAACTTATCTAAATAATTTTTAAATTTTGAATATACCTATTCAACTTCCTCTAAAAAGAGAATACTAATTTTATAGATTTAATATATACTAAAATACATTTCAGGTTTAAATGATTCTTGATACTAACAAAATAAATTGAAAGATTATTCAATAGTTGGAATAACAATATAAAATATATAAGTTTTTCAATATATCTTAAGAATTTCATATGTGTTGAAGTTTATTCAAATAAATTCTATATTTTTATTATTAGATTTATTTAAAGATACAAATTTATTAATTTAAATAAATTAATTAATTAGGTTAAAAAATGAGGGAAATAGACATAGTTGAAGTTAATTAATGCCACAAAGTAATATTTAAGTTGCAAAATCTAAACAAACTATAAAGATCAGGCAGATTAATTTTATTTTATTTAAACAAATAGATTGCAACACGTATAAAATCTCATAGTTTAGGTGCAAAGTGTAAATTTTTAAATTAAAATAACATAATAAATATAAACTATGAAAAAATGAATAAGTAATAAAAAAATTTCAAATTTTAATTTTCATATATAAATATATAAATATGTGTGGAAGTCGTAGTCCTGCGATTAACCAAACAAAATTATTATTATAACAAACTACAAATTAATTTTTGCAAATATAACTACTTAATAAGCCGATTATTAAATTATAATTTAACTTTTATTTTAAATTTAACAAATTATACGTTTAATTATTTAAATAATGAATTTTATCTCGACACAAATATGAAGAAAACTTTCGGTCAAATTAAATAAATTAATTAGTTTTGCTTTTAATAAAATAATCAAGATAGTTGTTTTTTTATTAGAGAACTATTTACCTAATTTTAGTTGTATTTTGGTCCTAGGCTATAGTACAAACCACCTTAAACGCTCAAATCTTATTCAAGTAATCAACGAACAAAAAATATAATATATCCAAATGAAATATCTATTATAATATATGTGATATGGATATCAAATTTTCCTAAAACAATATGAATATCAAATTAAAGATCTTTAAAAGAGCTTTAATTTGATATATTATACATAATTAAAAATAGGTTCGAAATGAAAAACATAATTTACGGTTTAAAAGATTAAAATAAAGTTTGATTTTTACTAAATGTGACAAATAACATACTACACCGTTGTTTTTTTATATACAGTTTTAGTTTTGGATTAGAGAATCAAAATACAGGGAAAATGGTATATCCTCAACCAAATTTTCTCCCTACGAATACCTTAAATTTATCCTAAAAAATTTCAGTTGAAGGCTTGAATTTTGGAAAAGTGCCCCAATTAGGGGCCTGAATATTGGAGGTTCTCAATTCAAGGCCTGAATTTAGAGTTCTTCTCAATTAGCGGACCAGTTTCTCAATTCAGGATTACGTATTCAAAAGTAAGATATAATATTCGATGTGTTAAAGATTCAGTACGGAGTAGATTGAAAGTTCCAGTACAGAGTATATTGAAATTCACTCTCTCTCTCTCTCTCTCTCTCTCTCTCTCTCTCTATATATATATATATAATTAATTAATTAATTAATTAATAATGAACATTCCATATATCAGAGAATGTGTCCTATTTTTTAAGACGTAAGAATGAGAATAAAATTCAAAATCTAGACCTCTAAAAAGAAAAAAAAAAAAACTCAAAATTCAGGTCCCAAATTGAAAACTCCTAAAATTCGGGTCTCGAATTGATTTTCTGAAACCTTCTAGTGAAATTTTTCAATTTATCATCATATTTTCTTTATATTATCTTTCTTCCCATTTATATATGATACTGGATATGGTAAATTAAAAAAAATAGAGTTTTGGTAATTATTGAAAAAATTAGAATAAAATGCTAAACAAACATCTATTCAAAAATAATTTACAAAACCTAAAACTATGTCTTATAAAACAAAATCATCTAATAAAAATCAGAAAAATGACACGGATAGTAATGAAAAAATTAGTAAAAAAAAAAAAGGAAAAAAGAAATCTATTTAAAAACAATTGACAAAACCTAAAACTACATCTAATAAAAACGGAGGTAGTACCAATTATGGTCCAAATTTTTTGACGAAATACATAAAAACTTGTTTAACTAATCTAGTTTTGCAGACCATAAACAATGTTTAATACATATAATTAGCAAAGAAAATAATATTACTTCATAACTCATTATAATATATGTGATATAGATGTCAACTTAAAGCTCGTGAAAAGAACATTTAAGTGATATGTCTTACACAAAAATGGTGTTAAAAATGATAAAGTTTTTAGTATTTAATAAAATTAAAATATAATATAAAACTTACTAAAGATACAACAACTTATCAAATATTAAGTAAAAATTAGGAGGGAAAGTAAAAATTACAAAAGTAACTTTCATTTTACTTTTATATATATATATATATAGATATAGATTAACATTAACCGTTGCCAAATTTAAGCCTTCCGAATATATGTTTTATTTTTTATTTCAAGCAGTAATTAGATTGTCCCAAGTTTACATATTTAAAAATATTAATATTTCTATTAGACACGGCTGCAACATTTGAACAATGTCCAACGCACCTACAATACGATGTTAAATTAGGGTTAATTAACAAAATCAGTCTGCATTTTATCACTTTTTGCATTAGAGAATCTAATTTCTTTTTTCTTTTTCAGAATACATTTTTTACAATGCAATCCCGACGACATTTTCGGATGAAAACGTCCACACGTATTCTACATATATGTTAAAAGTGGGGTTTTTTTTATTATTTTTCACTTTTTTAGATAAAAAAAGGGCTGGTTAGTTTAATTATTTAATTTATATTAGTAAATTATTTTTATATAATAGCTTCGCATCTGAAAAAGTGAGAAATAACAAAAAGACCCCACTTTTAACATGTACATATGCAGATCCTGTGTGGGCTGTTTCGTCAGAAAATATCATCGAATGTTGCATTATGCAAAACACGTGGACTTTAGGTTGCAATATGTGAAAATAAAAAGTTTAAGTTTCAAAGTGTAAAAAGTAACAAAGTAGAAGTTGATTTTAGTAATTAACCCTATATATATATATATATATATATATATATATATATATATTACTAATATAAAAGTATGAATTGTTTCGTCCTGTTTTTGGTTTCGTCATTTCTTGTGATGTCTATAATATCCTTACTAAGTATTAAATTTAAGGGTAGTTAAGTAATTTAAAATTAATTATGTTTTCCGTACTTGATTATAAAAAGCAAAATATCCTTACTAAGAATTAAATTTTTTAGGGTAGTTAAGTAATTTAAAATAATTTATGCTTTCCTTACTTGATTTTAAAAAGTAAGAGTCCTTTTATATTAAAAATTTCTCCTAAAAAAATACATGCTTAAATTCTTCTTCTTCTACACTTTCAATACTTTGAATTTTGAAATGAAATCAATTTCGTATTAAAGTAGATTTAAAGAGGTTTCCGGTGATATGTTATTTGCATATATTTTAAACAATTGTACTATATTATATAATTATTTAAGGTATGGAATAAAGAAAAAATTGAATTTATTGATTTATTTTCAATCTTATCCATAACTATCATATTTTTACTATTCATACTGTCAATTTTTTTTTTTTAAAATATAAATTTTATGAAATAATCTTAAAACTTTTATAATACAAACTTTTACACTACAAAAAAAATCATCTTAGAGACGGAAATTAGCAAAGGATAATATCGGTCACAAAATAAAGACAGAATAGAAATAGAATAGTGACGGAAAGTGGCGAATATTCATTAATATCCGATTAGTGACGAATTAGAAACCGAATATTAGAGTAGGACATAATCCGTCTCTATTCGGCAAGTAATTTGGTCTCTAATTTCATATTAGAGAGGAAAGTTCCGTCACTAAATTTAGAGACAGAATAGAATCGGTCTCTAAATTTTAGAGACCGGCATTATAGAGACTAACCATTTCGTCTCTAATCCGTCACTACTTTAATTTAGAAACTAATATCATGTAATTAGAGACGAAAAAAATTTGATTTTTTCTTGTAGTCATACTATGATTTTTTTTACATGTCAAATTCATGTAATTGAGCTTAACAACTAACATAATTTTAAGATCTTATACTTGCATACAATGTGATTACATATTAAAATTATTTTTATAGAATAAGAAGATAAAGTTATATAGATTGACAAATAAAAATATTGTCTTTTCTTAACACTATTAATTTAAGTTGTAAGGTCATATAAAAAAATGCAAAGTCTAAAATATTGAATTAAAAAAAAAAAGGAAATACTGAGCGAATTTGTTGTGATAAATCTTATCATGCATAAACATAAATATAATTATAAAATCTATATCTGAATACTCATGCTACTTCACTATAATTTGTAAATATCAAGTATAAATACCAGCAAATGAGGAGTTATGAGCAAATGATGTACCCCCATCAAAGTATATATGAATAATGACATTTGGAGGAAGAACAAGTAATGAATTAAGGATGCGGCTGTGATGTTTAAGGAAGTAATTAGCATCCCGAAAATCTTGGAAGGTTTGGGCTGCTGTTACAAGCAATACTTGTGAGTATGTACGAACATCTCATAAGATAATTTTATTTCGTCGAAACCAGATTAACTGACAATAAAATATTCTGCTATATTTAAGTCATCGAGGAGCACAATATCTTGAAAATACAAGTAGCGTAGATGTTGTCAGAATAGGAAGATAGTTTCATAAATTTCAGTTGTTTGCCAAATTAATGAGGAAACGAGGCACGTGAAGAAGAGATGCATTAAAGAGTGATCAAGTAGTGAACATAAAGAACAGCGGGGCTTATAATGAAGATGACGATGAGCTAAATTGTTGGACGATGACAGGAATAGAGCAACATCTCTAAAGAAAATGCAAGATACAGGCTGATAAGTTTTCAAATTCTCCTCCAAATGGGTTTGAGCCATAGCTACTAACCAGGAAGGAGTGAGTGCCAGTAAGATCTTCAAAAGAACCCATAATAACATGATATGCGGATCAGACCGAAAAGTTACTACAATGAGAATAATCTAACATCCGATGGACGGAGAATGGTGATTTTTCAGAGGAATAGCGAGAATCAATCAGCCTTCAATAGGTCAAAATTGACACGAACTAATAGCTCATTCCAAAGTCCAAGATCATAATCAATGATGGAGCTAATTCGGGCGTCTTGAGGGAGGTCTGATGTAGCTGATCTAATGGTAAAACAGGGAGGTAAAGGAATTCATCTGTTATGGAAGAGTGTTGTTGTCTCGCCATTGCCCATGAGCTTGCGACAACCAAGAAGAATAACACGATGATCGCCATAATACTGTGCTATGTAAAGTTGGGCCGAGAACCAAGAACAACATGTAACACAAACGTTTTACTAGGACTGCATGATTCAGGAAAAGAGGCTGGATATAGAAACTAAAGGGCGCCATGCTAGCTTTAGCAACATGGCAAGGTTAAATATTTTTAAATTGCAAAAGTCAAGGCCACCTTGAGATTTTGCTTGAGGACGTCCCAAGACTTCCAATGATTTTTTCTCGTGGACGAGTTATTTCCTCCCCCCTCCCCCCCTCCCCCTACACACACACCCCATCGATAATTTTTTTTCAAATTTTCCAGATTAATAAGAACATGGTTCGACAACTGGAAACGATATATTGTGTATACGGATATTGGTCATATAATAGATATAATGTGTACTTCTTTACTGATTTGTTTAATTGCTTCTCTTACCAACCATTAATGCACTTACTAATCTGTTCTGTAATGCCTGCAGAACTTTATTCTTTATTCTGTCCAACAATAAAAATGAGCCGAGATATCTACCATGTGAAGCCACGACTTCAGCAATTCCAAATAATTGGCAGATTGAGTGACGCATCTGAGCTTGTGTATTAGGTCTAAAAAGAATCCCTAATTTCTCAAAATTAATACATTGCCCAGAAACACTCTTGTAGAGATTGATGACGAAATTAGTAAAATGAAAGAAAAAACTATAACACAAATAGGGGGGAGAGAATTCCCTGATGTAGCGCGAGTGAGCCAAAATTAATACCTTAATGAAGGAAGCTAAATCGCACAAATGACGAGCAAGGCAAAACAATGTCATACTCCTAGGAAAACCTCAAGCAAGAAGCATACAATAGACAAAAGACCACTCAACTCCGTGAAAAACTTTACTCATACTCAACTCCCGGATTTCCTAAGCTTCATACAATGGTGTACTTCATAAGCGATAAGAATATTATCCGTAACTAACCGACCCGGAATGAAGGCTGACTGAGATTCAAAGATTATAAAATGGATGCAGGGTCGTACCCAATTAGAGAGCACTTTAGAAGCTAACTTATAAATGACATTCCACAAACTAATCTGGCGGAATTAGGTAATAGACTTTGATTTTCTAATTTTTAAATATGCACAATGTAAGTTTTACTAACAGAAGGACTCAAAGAATTATGAGTAAGCATGTACAAAAACAAAATTAATAACATCTTTGCCAACAATATGCCATTTTTTTTAAAGAAAAAATACTGAATTCATAACATCTTTCATTGAATTACGAGCAGATGATGTACCCCCATAAAAAACATATGAACAATGGCATTCCCGGGAAGAACAAGCAAGGGATAAAAGAGTGGTGTTGTGATGTTTGAGGGAAGGAATTAGCATCCCGAAAATCTTGCAAGCTCTGGGTTGTTGTTGCTAACAATACTCGTGAGTATGTACTGATATCAGCGAAGACAAATTTATTTTGTTGAAATCAAATTAAGTGGGTAAGGAAAATAAAGTATTATGCTATATATAAGTCATTGATAAGTAAAATCTCTTGAAACTACAAGTCACGTATATGCTGTCAGCATCGGAAGATAGTTTCATAAATTCCAGTTGCTTGCTAGATTGATGAGGACAGGGGGCCAATGAAGAAGAGATGCACTAAAGAGTGGTGAACATAAAGAACAATTGGGTTCACGATGAAGATGACGACGAGCTAAGTCATTGAAAATTAGAGCAACATCTCCAAAGAAAATGCGAGATACGGGCTGATAATTTAAGCTTTCAAATTCTCCTCCAAATGAGGTTCGGGCCATAGCTACTAACCGGAAGATATTTTTTAATGCCTGCCAAAATCTCTTGTTTCTTCCGGCGAACAATAGAAACAAGTCCGAGATATTTACCAAGCGAAGCCACTTCAGCAACTCCAAATAATTGGCAGATTGAATGAGAATTTTGAGCTTTTGTATTAGGTCTAAAAAAATCAACGATTTCTTAAGATTAATACATTTGTCCTGAAACACACTTGTAGAGATTGATAACGAACTTAAGATGTTGGAGTTTTTAATGTTGCAGCACCAAATAGAAGTGTATCATCTACATTAAAAGAGATGAGAGATAATGGGTGCAGTTCAGGAGATTTTAATTCCATGGTTGCGCCGACAAATCTGTAAATATTGTAAAATGCAAGAAAAAACTTCAGCGCAAATAGGGAATAGGGGGATCACCCTGCAAAATGCTCCGCTGCGGCGTGATGGAACCAAAATTTACGCTCACACATTTGTGAAAGTCAAGAATGTTACATAGACGTCAATAGTTTTCTTAATCTTCTATATTTAAGAATTTTATGGAATTTGTTTTATATTAAAGTTTTATTGTACCAATAATAGAAGTAGTTTAAGGGCAAATGTGAAAATAGTGAACATGAATAATTAAACCTAATTATTTTAAATATTTAAAATCTAACATTCAAGAAAATTACTAAATCGATAGAAATATCATAAATATATTTTAAGCATATATAATGACTGGTGAAATGTATTTATTACGTTATATAAAATTATAAAGTACAATAAAGAAACAAATAAGAAAGACACAGAAATAATAAACTAAGTTGTACTATGTGAATGGTTAAAAAAGTTGTACTATGTGAATCAGTATCAGATTATTAAATTAGAACATGCAGAAAAATAAAGATAGTAAATGTGAATGTTAATATTAGCTTACAGGCATAGATTAGATAAAAATAAATAATAACTACACTGGAATAAAGTGTGGTATAATCCAAATAAAAAATAAAATGGGAGAAGCAAAACCAGAATTATTTAAGTACATGTATATATAAGATTTTTTACTGAATGTGCAATGTGTGAGAACCTGGGAGCATTTCACTAAAACTAAACAAGGAAATAAATTCATAAAAATAGTTGAAACGTTGAAAAATATATATTATATTAACATACAGACTGTAGCATGTATCTCGATTGAATTTTATGAGACACTATGTATATAGTCAACCCTCTATAAAAAAATATTAATTTATCTTATAAATATACAATAGCATAATTTTCATTTTACATCACACATAATTTTCAAACTTCAATGTAGAATTGAAGAAATAATTAAGAAATTGAAATAACAATCGTAAATCAATAAGTAAATTATACTAAAGGAGGTTATACTTCCTAATAATAATAATAATAATAAAAAAAGAAATCATAACAGAAGCTGGATGTTGGAATATGATACAAGTTGTTGGAAGTTTTTCCTCACATTAAAATATGTAAATGATTTTATTTGCAAATGTATGTTCAGATCAGAATTATCAATTAAGAAATTATAGAAAAAGTATGTTAGACTTAATATTCGTGTGTGTATCTAACAAATTCTGAACATATGCATGTTAGTTAATGATGTAATAAGACAAATGACTCTGTATCTTTTGTTTGATGGAAATCTATATCTTCATTATTATGCAGTTTTTCAGTAATCGTATAACTTTATTTCTAATATATTAATGATGTCGGGGTCTATCTATATTGAGAAGTAAACAAGCATTAGAATATATCAAACTTTATATATATAAATTTTGTAAGAATAATACATTATATCATGGTATGTCGTTTTTATGAATCTTTTAACATTATTATAACGTGTTTTGCTAAACTAAGATTATTTAACCTCTTTTATGATTATTTTTAATTTTTATTTGATTTTGGATTGTGTTTGCTTAATCGATTAAATTTTTCATATTTTTTTTCTAGCACTGAATAATCTAAGAAGTTGTGTATGTATATTACCATGATTGATAACTACATTGAGTTTTATTAGAATGATCAACTAATATCAACACAAAGTACAATAATTTTATGTTCACATTAATTTTTTTTATTAGATAATAATAAAAAAAATAGTAATCACGTGGAACGCACGTGCGTATTATATATATACATATGTTATAACACCACTAGGTCAGGGACTATGAGTCGGGCATTGATCCTCTCTCACAACTTGAGATGTTATAAGATTTACGGTAGAAGAACAATTTGCAAATTGTTGGACTTATCTTAAAATCGAATTAAATGCCTAAATTATTATAAATTATAAATAAATAAATGAAAGTCCGCTGATATAATTGGGCGAGAGAAAGACACGTTTCACCGGTTCCTGGTGGGGAAAAAGCACTCATTAAGAGCCTTTTAAATAATGGATTACCAAACAGGCTAATTAGTAGTAATTTAAAAGAAAAAAGAAAATCTATCTCCCAAATGGCAATGCCTAGTAGTGTTGTAGTAGAGTCCACAAAGGAGCTTGTTGATGCTCAATCTCAAGTGTGGAACCACATTTACAACTTCATAAACTCTATGTCTCTAAATGTGCAATTCAATTAGGTATACCTGATGCCATCCACAAACACGGCAGGCCAATAACGCTTTCTGAATTAGCAGATGTACTATCCATCAACAAAGTCAAATCCAATGGCCTATATCGTCTGATGCGAATCCTGGTCCACGCCAATTTTTTCGAAAATGTCAAGATGTCTCACACGAGCGACTACCCATTGAGATTTCTCTTATTTTTGCATAATTATTATTTTTGTATAAAGTTTGAGTCCGATTCGCCTCAAATGTTATTATGGCAAAATGATAACTGGTAAAAATCTGTCTATGAATTTTTTCTTATTTCGATAATGAAAGTGTTCCAACTGTTCCTATAATTCCTCCTATCTTTTATAAAAATAATATTTTTTAATTTCGACCTCCATGAATTTTTTGTATAGGTGACAATTGTATAGTATCAAAACTATGAGAGGAATGTATAAACAAAGAAATAACATTCAATGATACATCAAATATATAATTACTAGATTGATCACTCAAGTGTAATTACCTTTGCATATTATAAGTGTAGCAATAAAATTTTTAAAAAAAATAAGAAAATCTTACGAAAATAATATAACAATAAAATTATTCAAAAAAACTCTTGAAGGTAAAATTATTCAAAATTAATGATCACAAAATTGATGAATTTAATTTTATTAATAATACAGTAACTATTGAGTGTCATGCCCAAAACAAAAATTTATTAAAGCAAATCAATATTATTACTCTTTCATATATAATTTTAAATTATATAACAACGATTAGAAAATATATTAATTCCGATTGTTCTTCTATTTACATGATTTCTAAAAGATTCTCGAGACTTGGTGATAATCTGAACAAGTGAGTTTTTCTTTTTTAACTCGTTTAGAGATATTTTATACAATAACTATCGTATATTTCATACCTAATTAATTGTAAACATTGCAAATTTAATACTTAACTTATTCCTACTATCAAAAATAGCTGAAAATATATGGATTCAATTATTCAAATATACGATAACTTTATTTGTTAAATATATAGTTGAAATCTGATCATAATGAATTTATCAATATCAACATGCAAAGATCTTCGTCACTATGTTAATCTTGAAAGATTCATATGATCCTGTATTTTTATATACTAAAAGACAAACTAAATGAACATGGCATGCTGAGAATTATTATATCTCATAATTTTAGGACTGAAATAAATTTAAAATTATTTAAATATAAAAAAAATCGAATTCCAAACTTTATGTTTATAATTGTTGTAGTTTCAAATATTATCTCTTTTTATAGACATAAATATATGCATAAATTAACAATTTTCTTATAGATAAAACAAAAAACTAAACAACTCGTGCAAGTTATTCACAGATACTGTACTAGTAAATGTATATATCTTGATGTTATCACCATTCATATATATATATGTGTGTGTATTATTTCGATTGATCACTGATGTACAAAAAAGGTTGTCATCACGGAGATATAATGCTTGTATCAAGATGGTAAACCATGGGCATATACTTGTTGAATTTACTAAGAAGATTTAAGTACTTTATCTTCGAAAGTGGTAGTAACAATTATTCTTACAAAGTTGAATATTCTCACTTAATTTTTTGGCCAGAAAGTTCAAGTGGGAGCCCTAAAAAATCATGGGATTTCGACTTCTTTCTCATTTTGCCATATCGATTTTGGCAAAATATGTCTTTGTAATCATATTAATTTCAACATTTTCTTTTTCTCTTTTGGATGAGGTTAGAATAAATGAAGTTTCATAATCATGTATAAGCAAATAACTTGCTTTTTATGGGATTGAGCAGTGGATATTACATGATTGGACCGACGAAGATTGTGTTAAAATACTGAGAAATTGCAAAGAATCAATAACTCCAAGCAAGAACAACGGAGGGAAGGTGATTATTGTCGAAATAGTTGTGGATGATCAAGAACAAAACCATAAGGCGACTGAAACGAAGCTATTCTTCGATATGCAAGTGATTGTTCAAATTAATGGAAAAGAGAGAACTGAGAAAGAGTGGGCTAAAATCTTTTCGGCTGCTGGCTTTGGAAACTATAAGGTTACCCCTGTCGTCGGATTGAGATCTGTTATTGAGGTTTTTCCTTGAATAATTGTTTTTCATTCATCCCACGTTGAATAAATAATTATAGAACTACAAATGCCCACCAATAAATTTTCCGATAAATCAAGCAGGTGCCATTTTACCATATTTAAGGTCATCTGCAGTTGAATCGTTTCCTCATGCATATGTACTTTCTATTTGTATTTATAAATAATTAAACTTTACGATATTTTTTTTTATTTGTCAAAAAATAAAGAAAACTCCATCAAAGATATCAAAGTAAGACAACAAAAAGTTGTGAAAAGACAACGGTTTTGTGGATAATTACGTATTTTTAAAATGACAAAATATGACTACAAAAAGTTGTGAAAAGATAACGTTCTAAGAGCACCTCCAACTTGCCCTTATAATGAAGATGGCGCCCTGCTTTTCATCTCTATTGCTGCTGCAAAATGCAGATGCCCCCAAATTGTTGTATTAGTGGCGCACTGAATGTGCTCCGCTACTACCCCATCCCACACTACAAGGAAAAGGGTCTTTTGAGACCACAAAAAAGTGGTCTCAAATAATGAGTATTTGCCACAACTCAAGCAAAGTGGTCTCAAATAATGACTATTTGTCACAACTTATGAGTATTTGTCACAACTTTATTGTCGTCTCAATAACTCCGTCGCAAATAATATATTTGTGACCACAAAAGTGGTCTCAAATGCGTCTCAAATATTTTTTTCAACAACTAGTTGTCTCTAAAAGTAGTCTTAAAGTTGTCTCAAATAATTTGTAGAGAGATTTGTGACAACAAGTGGTCACAAATAACTTATTATTAGTGACCACAATTGTGGTGTCAAAAAGTCTTATGCAAAAGACTTCTTTTGTTGTAGTGCCATTTTTCTAGCTGTTATGTTTTTTTTTTTTTTTTTAATTATGAATTTATGATGTATATTTTTGTTTTCTTTTCTTATTAGTAATTTATATTAAAAATAATTTAAAATAGTTTTGATTATATAAGAATTAGAAAATATATGCTTTCAACAAAAAAAAAAAATGATATAAAGTTACAATGCATCAAATAAAATTACACACCATAAAATTACAACGACAAGAAAAGTAAATAAAAATGCAAAATTTAAACAAATACAAATTACAGAAATAGGAAACACAATAGTTGTTCTAGAAATTTCTGAGGTCAGCTCTAGACCCTACTCCAACATCAGGAAAATAATCTCCAAACATATTAAATAGATTGTCATTTTTGTTTTGCTACTTGTGTTGCTCTCCGCTTCTATAAAATCAGTTGTTGCTACATTTGGAAGTACTCATGGAGTACGGGATCATCAATGTTATCCAACTCCATCCTCAAAGTTTTGTTTTATTCTTTTATATTATCTGCTTCAGCCCTTTTTGTTTTGACCCGTTATTAGTACGTCTCTAAGTGTAGCATTTTCTTCTTTAAGTGTTTGTACAAAATCATCGTCACTTTCATCTTGTTTCCTCTTCAATTTAGCATTTTTTACACCTTCGGGCCGTTGCGATGACAAACCACCACCACCACCACTGCCATTGTCATCACTCAAATTTATAAAAAACGAAGATAACGATGGATTAGGTGAAAAAAAGAGAGTCTCGATATTATTTTCTCCAGTTGAATCTTCAGACTGCACAAACAACTTTATAATGGGCGACGCATGGTCAAAATTGAAACCCAATGGATATTCAGGTCGTTCCTTAAACACAACGTGCGCTTCTTCTAACTATAAAATTCTAAAAAATAGTGTGAATTAGAATATATTATTTGACGAAAAAGAACTACAAAAAGTGAAACATAAAAAAATAAACTTACTATATATCGTTCATTTGTATCACTTGGATTACGTACGTAGTTCAACTTGACGTATACACCCATTGAATTTTCTACAATCTTTAGGAATGGTTAGCATTCGACATTGCAATTATCTTTCGGTACGATCTTGCATCTGGGGTGATTTTTCAGCATGATACTTCTCTGAAATTCGCTTCCAGAATACATTTTGTGATTGGTGTGCACCAATAATTGGATCTTGAGAGATGTCAAAAATCATTCTAGCAAGAAGTTTATCTTCATTATCAATATAATTAGCAGTGCGTGGCTTTGAAGGCATTTTAAAACAGAACGAGAAGGAGTAAGAGATATAATGCAGAAGAAGAACATTGTGTGGAATCTTGTTATGGTATGATTTACATTTACAGAAAGATAAAGAAGATAACGGCTAGTGGTTAAAGCACACAGATTGTGCTTTCTACTTAACCATAGGGCTGAGGTTTAAAGTTCTGGAGATTTATCAACGGCTAGTGTTGAAAGCACATAGATTGTGCTTTCTACTTTAACCGTAGGGCTGAGATTTAAAGTTTTGGAGATTTATCAACAGCTAGTGGTGAAAGCACACAAATTGTGCTTTCTACTTCAACCGAAGGGCTGAGATTTAAAGTTCTGGAGATTTATCAAAGGCTACTGGTGAAAGCACACGGATTATTCTTTCTACTTTAACTACAGCGCTGGGATTCAAAGTTTCTATATATTGAGTATAAACCAACCATTTATTCACACCATTATCCTGCAAGCTTTTCTTCTTTTCAAGAGTTTATTCTTATCATCTTTAGCTTTATACAACTTGCCAACATCACTTTGATTGTCTGAAAGAAAGAAAATGAATTTTCATTCAGGAGGTCATTCCACAATATCTTCTTCTTCCTCTTCAAGTTCACCCGATTATGAGCGTCAGAAGGCTACGGGATATGGAAGAACAAGTTATTGTCCGACAAATAAGCAATAACAATCGCATGCTAGTTGAATATCTTAGGCGTCGGCAGAATGCTCAACCTACTTATGGAGGCTCAATTCCGGGTCGTAGAACAATATGGCGTGATTGAGAAGAAGAGGCTAGGAACCTTTTTCAGAGGCTACTTCTCTGAGAACCCAATATATAATGAAAATCAGTTTCGCTGGCATTTTCAGATGTCTCGGAGTTTATTCCTCCATATTGTTGACACTGTAAAAAATCATGATCAGTATTATATACAACGAAGGACTGCAGCAGGAAAACTTGGTTTGTCCACTCTACAAAAGATAACAGCTGCATTTTGAATCCTAGCATATGTAGTTCCAGCAGATGCAAATTTTGAATATATCAAAATTTAAGAGTCTACTGTAATTGAATGTGTTAAAAAAAATTGTTGTGCTATCGTGGAAATATGTTGGGAAGAATATTTAAGATCCCCCAATGCTAATGATGTTGCTAGATTACTCTATATTGGTGAGCAACGTGGCTTCCCAGGAATGTTAGGAGCACTGGAGGTGGAAAAAATGCCCAACAGCATGGGCAGGGCGATATTCTGGCCGTAGTGGACATCCAATAATCATTCTCGAAGTTGTTGCAGATTATGATCTATGGATATGACATGCTCATTTTGGAATGGGATCTAACAATGACATTAACGTGCTTGAAACGTCCCATTTTTTTCTCAAACTGAGTTCAACATGGGCTACTACTTAGCAGATGGAATATATCTGAAATGGGCAACTATTGTGCAAACTATTCATGAACCTGGTCCAAAGAAAGAACATTTTGCAAATAGACAGGAAGCGTGTAGAAAAGATGTAGAGCGTGTATTTCGATTCCTCCAAAGCTGATTTATTTGTGACAAATTCAGCTCGTTTTTTGAGCAAGATTGATTTAAAAGATATTATGACTGCATGCATAATAATGCATAACATGATAACAGAAAATGAAAAAGAACTCAATGCTCCGATTGACGAAGCAAGGGAAGTGCAACTCGGGACATTGAATTAGCTTATCATGCACATTTTCAGAGTTTCTTTGTCATTTTAGAGAAATTAGAAATTAATGCAGAAGCTCATTATAAACTTCGAAATGCATTAGTTGATCATTTATGGGCCCGATTAGGTAATTCTTTGTTTTTAAGCAGTGTAATTTATGTTCCGTTGTAATATTATTACGAATTTCAATTTATTTTGTGTGTTCAGTTAACTTTAATTGTTTAAGAATACTATAAAAATAAAAATATAAATATAACATTTTATATATATGTAATAATATTACATGCATAATATAATTTATATATAAGTAAAGTAATATAATTAAATGTGTAAAAATGAATTTTAAGAAATAATCTTTTTTAGTGTAAAAAGTAGTGCAAACTGCTAGAGAAGGATTGCAGATTTTACTTTAAAGTAGAGCAAAATTTGTTGGAGAGTAGAGCCATTTTCTGGAGATGCTCTAATTAAGTACTTGTCAAGTCTACAAAGTATTAGATTTACAGAAACGGGTAAATCTCCAGGACATTTTAAAAATAACAATAATGGACCAAAGTCTAAACCGTTGTCTATTACTGAATCGACAACCAAGTTTTGGAACAAACAATCGGCACTTCGATCATTCAACGAATGTTTAGATAGGTATCAACGGTTGAAGACTATTGCCTATTACTGAATAGACAACAAGTTTACTATTATCAATGACATTGACCATAATTGACTTGACAATGCTTTAACAATTAACGTCATCATTATTCGCGAAGGTCTTTTTCTTAATAGACGTGGTTCACTACAACAAATAAGGGAATTAGGGACGAAAGAAAAACGTCACAAAAAGTTATTTGGGGCGAAATTATTCCGTCACAATATCCTAGTCGCTAATAGTATTAAGAGACAAATTTTTCAAAACGTCTCTGAAATAGTTTTTAGTGATGTTTCTTAATTGTCTCAAAAGATTACTTTTAGTGTATTTTTTTAATTGTCTCAAAAAAATTCATTTAGTGACGTTTTTCAATTATCTCAAAAGATTTCTTTTGGTGACACTTTTTTAATTATCTCAAAAGATTTCTTTTAGTGACATTTTTAAATTGTCTCAAAAGATTTCCTTTAGTGACTTTTTTTAATTGTCTAAAAAAATTCTCTTAGTGACGCGTTTTTTATCGTCTCAAAAATTTCTTTTAGTGATATTTTTTAAAAAGTTGTCTCAAAAAAAATTTATTTTAGCGACTTTGTTTAATGTCTAAAAAGATCTCTTTTACTGACATCTTTCTTTAATTGTCTCAAAAAAATTCTTTTAGCGACGCTTTTTCTAGTCTAAAAAAATTTCGTTTAGCGACATTTTCTACAAATTGTCTAAAAAAATCTTTTCAATAACGGCTTTTTTCCATTATTTCAACAATTTTTTTAATTTATTTTATATTTGTATATATATTTGCAATTGTCTCGGCGGCTAAAATAGAAAATGAAAACGTTGTTGTAAAATAGAGAATCTTGAACAAAATTTCAACGCTAGGTAGACAATATCAATTCGAAATCTTAAGTGTATATTCTCCTCAAAGAAAGATAATGAAGCAAACTACTTGGTCCTAAACATACCAAGGCCTTAAAATATAAAACTTACTAATGCTGAATTCAACTTTGTACATGCACAACTAGATCCATCATGCTCAACAACCAAGCAGATGCAAATATAAGTGCATGCAATTTGTTTAGTTCCTTCAGAGCTTTGATATTAGAACATACGAACTCGATTTATATACCATATTGTCATTTACTTACTCTATTTTGCATTCATCTCCCAAGCATTGGGTGGAAGATCCACACAAGGAGAGCAATTGAAGAACAAGTGTGGCTGCAACCAAAATTGATGCAAGTAAGTATCTCAACATGTAGAGAAAAACAAGGAAGTCAAGACTATATGCATAAAGGAATGAAATAAGTGAGAACCAATATGTGAAGTGTAAATCCAAAAATTGGATTTAAACCAAATTAAGCTTTTTAGTATTTGGTACATACCATTCAGAAATTGGATTGAAAACAAATTGTAAGGCCAATAAGAATGATGTTCACTTAGGTACTTTTTAAGTTGAATATGTTGTAATAATGCTCTTGAAGTTGAATAACTTCCCTAGGATGATTCTGCATCAGCAGTTGCAGATTTTGCATTACAAATCCTAGAATCAAAATAGCAGCAGCAGAAAGTTTATTCAAAAATCCTTTAATTGAAATGACAACTAATGGTTGACGAGCAAAAAGCATTATCTTAGTTCTAGATCTGGCTATTCAAATTAATTTTGATTCATCTGGTGTGTTGTGTTATAAAATTAGCAATAGCAAATCCAAGCAAAGCATCATTGACAATTTCATGTTAAGAGAAGTGCAAGAAACAAAGTTAAATTTTCTCTCTTTCATCATACACGAAAAGCTTTCGCATCATTATCAATTGAATTAGCGTCCATGTTCCTGAGAATACTTTCTACTATCCTCTAAGGCTCTACTGATTCATGAGATCTGTAATTTAATGATATATTGATTTTAACATAATTTTTAGCAACATGTTAAAGCAAGTATGTAGGCTTCTAGTTTCAAAGAATCAAAATATAGTGTGATTAAGCTTTACTTGTGTTCTGCAATAGGTAAAAGTTTGATCCATACAAGTATCAGGGGAATCAAGTCATTTCAAGAATTTAGACAAGTAAATGATAGGACAAGAGAAAATGCTTACATTATCTGTTGTACCATATAATTGGACAAGGTATTTTTTTGGACCAGGTATACGCTGCCAGTTTCAGGTCTGCAGCCATCAAAGGTACTCAGATGATGCTAAACAAAGTCACAAGAACAGATACTACGGTCAAACAGCCAACCCTCATGATGCAACTGGTACAGAATTCTAGTAACCTGTAGAATCAACTTGATGATTGTTTGTTAGCTTTTAGCATATATGCAGATATATCATCAACATATCGTCATGGTGATAGCAAATGGAAACTAAAGAAAACAGTGAACAGAGGAAAGATAATCATATGAAATTACATGTCAGATTAGAGCTAACTAGCTGCCCGAACGAGTATATATTGAGTCTTTGTGGAATTCACTTACCAATTGAAATGCAACAAGTCCGAACCAACACCCTATTGATCCATAACCACTGTTGCTCAGTACTTATAACAAGAACTAGAAAGACTCGGTAAACTAGAAGTAAAAAAGAATCATTAATGGTAAGTAAAATAAAAATTATAAAATGACCAAACAAGCAACAATATCATAGGGATGTACTCCTATAAATACCCCAAGGCTATTAAGTTGGAGTCATGAAATACATAATCAAACATCTTTAGGAACAACTTGGAGAGTTGAATCGAAGGGCATGTGAAGCAAAGAAGATGAAGATTGAAGACTCCGGGTATAGTTGTTCTTATTTATTTTATTTCTTTAGAATATTTGTCTATGAATGTGCTTTGGTTTTAATTATAGACATGGGCATCTAAACACGTTTGTGTTATAGGGCTCGAAAGTAGGTTACAATTAATTATGTTTTGATTTATTTTATTCTAGACTTCTTTCTATGTGTTTATCTATTACGCTTGTTCTTATTTTATGAATTAATTAATTTGGCCAATTGATTATATTTTACTTGCTTAATAATTCGACGTGCGAGAGGAGAGGGTTCTTAATAGGCATACGACATATATCATATGTATCAATAGTCGTTTGAGAGGAGTGAGATATTTGTGTAGGCAATGGTTTAGGATCCCTTTAGAGTTACATATGTGATAGTTAGCCTGAGAGAGTAATTATTCATACGTAATCAACATATTAGCATCGTCCGAGAGAAGGGTTAATTAAGAGTAGTGCCGCCTAATAAATAGTGAATTCGGTTTAAAGGTCTAAAATAATAGATAATCATACATAGAAGATTGTAACTAAAATCGAACCCTAGAATACTGTCTTTTATCTCGTTTATTCCTTCGTGACTTCTTGTTGCGTCTTTCAGAGTTGTATATATTTTATTTACTATTTTTATAAACTTAAGTTTAATAATTAATATAATCACCTTATTCGAGAGTCTAGATAAGATTGACCTATTAGGATTAGGGTATAAAATTGAACATAGGGCACATTTCTTGTGAGATCGACCTTGTTTGTCACTAGGTACAGTAGTACTGTACACTCATGGTAACACTAGGGTTAGAAATAATACATCAGCCTTGAAGGTGCTCCAAAAGGAATAAAAGGGCTCCCAAAAAAGTTGGATGATTCCCAGAAGCCGGAAATAATGGATAAGGCACATAGTGCCATTACCCTATGTCTCTCTGATAAAGTGCTCCATGAAGTGGCAAATTGAGAAGACAGTACAGAAGTTTGGGCCAAGTTGGAGAGCTCATATATGACAAAATCACTTGCTGTACTACTTGAAGCAAAGTTATATTCCTACATGTTCTCTGAAGAAAGGGGGGTAGATGATCAACTCTGAGTTGAACAAGTTTCCTGATGACTTGGAGAACATCGATGTAAAAATGCATGATGAAGATAAAGCCATAATCCTTCTCAATGCACTTCCCAAGTCATATGAGCACTTAAGAGATGCCATGTTATATGATAGAGAAGCCACTATTACATTGTCTGAAGTACAAACTGCCCTTAATTCTACATTAATCAATACTTTGAGGGCATTTGGTTGAGCTCATAAGCTCTTCCAAAGAATCTTATAAGATGTAATTAAGAATTTATAAGTTTATTTAAAGTGTTTGGCAACATTTTTAAAATAAGATCTTATTTCATTTTAAAATAAGTTGTTAACAATTTATAAGTTATTTTTTAAAAAGTAGAATGTGTCCAACTTATATTTTAAATAAGATCTTATTTCGACTAATTACTTCAAATTTTACTATTTTAATTAAAAAAATGGCATTACCATTGTATAAGTTCTTTCGTCTTTTTATAACCAAACACTTTAACAACTATTCTTGAAATAAAATTTAATATCTTGTAAACTCAAAAAACATTTTATATAATATTACAGCTAAACCACCACTTAATAATACCCAAACCAATCCCGAAGCGCGTTCCTATATTTTTAACTTACTAATTGAAAACCCAGCCCATGACCCAATTTGCTATTTTAATCTAACCATAGCCCACGTTCCTTAAAGATATGAACTAGATTATGATATGTAAACTTTATTAATTAATAAGTCAGACTAATTAATTAATTAAGTGGACATGGATATTAGATCCATAAACCTAGGGTTATATGGTACCATATATACATATTCTCTATAGTAGAGAATCAAGGGTTTTTATCAGATAAAAATTGGAGGCACTGTAGAATTTGATAAGTGATTTCCTAGCGATCACTTATCGGATAATTGTACCGGGAATTGTTCCTGCGGCGGACAACATACGCGTGGATACCTGAAGTGGTGAATCAATCGTTCAATTCTGTCCGGCTAATTACGCACAAGTAAGTTATTCCAACTTTAGCGTAATTAATGCTCAACGTTTTAATTCAGTTGTAAATCACGATAAATATTCTCAACTGTTTATTCCGCTGCGTAACATTAGATGTAGTCGAGAATTACTAACAGTGGTATTAGAGCTAGGTTCTCGATTTATAATTAATTTAAACTCAGATTAATTGTGGATTAGGATTTAATAAGTGAAATTTTGGTTTTGAAATTGTTTTGTAAAACTGTTGAAAACCTTTTTATAGTTGTTCTCTTTAGAAAACTAATTGAACCAGTAGCAAATTTGGTAATGTTAGTTGACCACGCAACAACTAGTTTAGGTCAAACCACTAATTTCGAAACCAAGTAGCCATTGAAAAGAAGGACTATACTCGCCGAGAGCTCGCGGCGACGGCGATGAAATGCTGTTGTTGTTGCACACCTGCTATTTGTCCGTCGGTGGTAGTGGCGGCGGCGTTCGCCGCCGCTGCTGCTACAGTGCGGTCCGATGAAGCCCGTCGAACCTTCAATTGCACGACTGCGATATCTTGGTTTGACTGACGACGGTGGTTGGAGGCAACGAGGCTCGGCGGATCCAGCGCAACCTAGTCGGCGGCGTTTATGGTCGTCCTGTCGCGAACTCAACCCGGCGGCTTGGAGCTGCTCGAAGCCCGTCGCCGGCCGAGACAACAGCTCCCTACGGGCTGCTGTGCGCGGCGGCTGCGGTGACGGAGCCAGGTGGTGGTGCCCAGCCCAAACCTAGGGTTATGGGCTGGGCTGGGTTTTGGACCTGGGCTGAACGAAATAAGCTGGGCTGGTATTTTATTGGGCCGGGTTGGATTATTTTCTCTTCAGATTTAATTAACGTTTGGACCTCTGCTTATTAGATAAATAGGCCTGCTGATTTAATACAAGGGCCTACACTGCTGAAGCTGGGCTACTCAAGTTGGGTTAGTATTTAATAGATATTGGGCTACTTTTCTGCTGGGTCATTTTGGCTGGCAGTTTGGATATGAAAAAAAATAAAAATTAATTAGATTAATTAATTAGATTAATTCAAAATCTCAATTACGAATATTAATTAGATTAATAAATTTCATATTATTGTTTTTGAAACAGTAGTAGACTTATATATTTATGTTAATTTGAAATTAATAATAAATGTATATTTATATTAATTTGGAATTAATATATTAATCTAATAGACTAATATTAATTTATTAATTAGATTAATAAATTTTGAATAGTATTATTATTTTGAAAGAATAATACTAGGCATATATATTTATATTAATTTAGAATTAATATTAGATATATTTAATTTTAATCCACATTTAACTAAAGAATAAAATTTTAATTGGATTAATAATTTTATTCGTTGAGCTTTATTTGATATAATGTGATAAGCTATTATTTGATTTTATGCTTATTCAATTTAAATTATAGTAATTTAGACCGCTTTTATGTTTGGGTAGGCGACGCCCAATACATGTAGTCCGCGAGAAAATGTATGGGTAGGCGGCACCCAATATGTGTGGTCCGCATTTTATGCCTGGGTAGGCGGCACCCAGTAATTGCATTTAATTTAATATTAGATATTAAATTTAACAATTAGTATCACATATAAAATTCCCAAATAAAACCAAGTCTTATTTAGAAATAAAAGCGTCGTCCATCATAATTGTATGAAATTCTTAATCTCTTCGTCCACGAGTTTTATACCAAAGTATTTACTCTAAAACGACGAGGTTGGGACTCATTCATAGATGCATGTTTGGCATCGTGTGATGGAAATGACTTCTTTAAATTATTTTGAGACGCCAAAGCGACCAAAATAATTTAAGGACACAAAATTAATTGGATTAATTAACCAGGAATTGCAAAATTGTTGTTGCAATTGGCTTAGAGGCCTACCTAGTGATATTATTGTAGTCGTCAGCCAAAGCAGAGGCTGCAGTAATATAAACTTGGATCTTGGACCACTAAGATTTATAATTGTTATAAATCCGTATTTTGTGTTTGGGGGCGCAAAATATGTTAAAATTAGTGGGAGCTAATCATTACAATAAACTCTTGTTTTGATTAGTGATACAAATGCGATCTTTGTTTACTTTATTCTGATTTATTTTTCCATTTTATTATTTTCTCGTCAGATAAAATGTCGTTTTGGCTTATAAATGTTTGATGGAAACAAACAAGTTGACTTGGTCAAACTTTACGGATTGGCTCCGTTGTTTGCGATTGGTGCTAAGGTAAGACGAGATTGAGTATGTCTTGGACAAACCAATCAGTGTCATCCCTGACAAGAATTCTCCTGAGTACGCTACGTTTGACGAAGAAGCTCATAAGAAATATGTTGAGGATGCCACATCGGCTCAATGCTTAATGTTGTCCTCTATGAGTATTGAACTGCATAGGCAACATTGGAGCATGTTCCCTTATGAGATGCTGAAACACTTGGAGAGTCTGTACGCTTCAAAGGCTCAGACCATGGAGTATGAGATACTCAGAGATCTCCTCAAGTGTAAGCTTCATGATGGGGGCCAGGTTTCTGAACATATACTGAAGATGATCGGATTGATTGAGAGGTTGGAATCGATTGGAATGAAGCTACCCTCAAGTGTCTCAATAAATATGATTTTGCAGTCTCTTTCAAGTTCATTTGAAAACTTCATAGTGAATTTCAACATGAGCAACACGAAGGCAACACTGCCAGAGCTTCACAACATGCTCAAGACCTATGATCATCTACTTCAAAAGTCAACTCTGTGCTCATGGTGAGCTCTTCTGCGAGATCTTCCAAACTGAAGAATAAGCAGAAGAAGGGGAAGAAAGCATCTAAGGATGCAACCTTGATGCCTAAGAGTGGAGGGGTTCAAAAGAAGCCGAGAATACCAAAGGATGAATGTCTGTTCTGCAATGAGAAGGGGCACTGGAAGAGAGACTGCCCGAAGTTCAAAGCACATGGTGCATTGGATGAGAGCTTAGGTAGTTTGTTTTGTACATTGAAAATAGACTAGATTAGATCTTCCTTCGGGATATAAATTAGATTTATATAATTGTTATTTTGTTCTTTATATTTCACAGAATATTATTTCTATTCCAATATTAGACATTTATGACTTTTTCCTTCTATTTTGCAAACAGTAGATGCTTGTTTCGCTTAATGGATTGTTTTAAGGAAGTGTCTTTCTTTTGAATGGAATATATATACTTGAATGTGAACAAAATATTCTCAATGTACAAGAACAAACAGCCTGAGCTAAGTAATACGAATAATAAAACCTACATGTGGCACTGTAGACTTGGTTATATCAATGAGAAAAGAATAGCAAGATTGAGAAAGTTAGACTATCTCACATCATTTGATTTCGAATCATATGGTGCTTGCGAATCTTGTCTCAAAGGAAAGATGACAAGTTAACCACTTTCTGGGAAAAGGGCTACATGCCAAAATTGTGCTCGAGTTGGTCCGCACAGCGGTGTGCGGACCGTTCCAACTTAAGCAATAGGCGATTATTCGTACTTCATAACTTTCACTAATAATTTTTCAAGGTATGGATATGTGTATCTCATGAAACACAAATCTGAGGCCTTCGAGAAATTTAAGGAGTTTAAGTTAGAAGTTGAGAAACAACTTGGAAAGGTATTAAGACTCTCCGATCAGATCAAGGAGGGGAATACTTAAGCTGAGATTTTCTTGATTACTTGAAATCACATGGAATCTGGTCAGACTGGACACCTCCGGGTACACCACAGATGAATGGAGTATCCGAAAGGAGAAATCGAACTTCATTAGATATGATTCGATCCATGATGAGTTTCACCAGTCTTTCCTTATTCCTTTGGGGTTATGCCTTACTAACCGCTGGTTATGTTCTGAATAGAGTTCCTCTTAAATCGGTTATGCAAACACCATATAAGTTATGGTGTGGCAAGAAGTCGAGTTTTAATCATATGCGGACCTGGGGTTATCCTGCTTTTGTTAAGAAGACGACGACTGATAAATTTACTAAAAGTGAGAAATACTTTTGTGGATATCCTTAGAAAACTAAGGATATGAATTCGACTGCCCTGGAGATCACCAGGTGATAGTTTCCAAGAATGTGGCGTTTCTTGAAGATATTTATATCTCCGAGGAACAAGGTCACAACAAGGTAGATCTTGAAAAGATTCAAGAACCACAAAATAACATAGAGGATGAGGTATTGTCCAAAGGAGTGGACAAGAACTTAGTGGGAGTTTTGATGATCTATTGGGAGGGGAAACAACTCTTAGAGGATCACCTCAAGACAATTAGATGCATCAAAGACAAGATATAATATCAGTCCCACCTCAAGAGAATCATAGTGAAATTCTTGAGAATATCCAAAAAATGTTGAAATCCAACTCACGATCAGAATAAACCGAATGAACCAATGCAAAACCAACTCAATAGGCCTCAAAGGAATCATCGTGCACCTGAAAGACTAAATCTATTGGTTGAGAACCAAGATGATGAAGTTGATTCAGAAGACGATGACCCTAAGACCTATATCGAAGCGGTGTCAGGCACCGTTTCGAAGATGTGGCTGGCTGCCTTAACATCTAAAATGGACTCGATGTACCTCAACTAGTCCGGGAACCAGTTGATTTGCCAGTTGGGGCTCGTCCCATAGACTGCAAATGGATCTTCAAGAAGAAGAGAGATGCAGGTGGCAAGGTACAAACCTACAAGGCTAGGTTGTTGGCAAAAGGTTATATAGTCAGCGCAAGAGCATTGACTATGATGAAACCTTTTCGCCAGTTGCTAAAATCAAGTCCATTTAGGATATTACTTGCAATAGCTGCATACTATGACTTTGACATTTGGCAAATGAATGTAAAACTATGTTTCTCAATAAAAAATCGAAAGCACTATGTATATGTCACAGCCTGAAGGTTTTGTATCCAAAGAAAAGTCGAATGGAGTATGCAAGTTATAGAAGTTCATTTGTGGACTCAAGCAAGCATCTAGGAGTTGGAATATTTGTTTTGACAAAGCTATCAAATTGTTTGATTTTGTCAGAAGCAAATAGGATCTATGCATTTATAGTAAACGTAAGAATGAAATGTTGTCTTCCTTATCATATATGTCAACGTTATACTGATAATGGGGAGCAATCATTCCATGTTGCAATCCGTGAAAGAGCAGATTTCAGCAAAATCTCGGTAAGAAATACTGGAGAACTGTCAAGGCTATTTTTATGTACCTTAGAAGGACTAAAGAATATTTCTTAAAGTTTATGGTGGGCAGATGGAGTCATCAGTTACTGGGTATACTGATGTTGTCTTCCAACGGACCATGATGACTTCAAGTTTTTGTCTGGATATATTTTCGTTCTAAATAGTGGTGCAAAGAATCGGAATAGTTCCAAACAGAGTAGAACTGTCGATTCCAGCACTAAAGCCGAGTATATTGTTAAATCTAAAGCTGCCAAAAAGGGGTTGTTGCTTTGTTAAAGTTCATAAAAGAACTAGGTGTCGTTCCAAGTGCCAGCAGTGCAATACCGTTGTATTGTGACAACGGTAAGTGCGGTTGCTCTAGCAAAAGGAACCGAGAGCCACGAACAGAAATAAGCATATTCCCTGTAGATATAATCTAATTGGAGAATAATAGATAGGGAGATGTGAAGTTAGATAGAGTATCCACTGATGATAACTTGGTTAATCCTTCAACCAAATAGTTGTGTATAGCAAGACACAACAAGCACTTTTAGAGCTTGTCACGTTGGTAGTTGGCTTTGATTCAGTGGGAGTTTATAATTTGCATGTCTTAGAAACCTTACGTTTGAAACATTCATTCTCGATCGCATTCTATGACATTTTGATTATCTTTTGAGTTTATGCATTTATTAGAATAATTATTTTGATGGTTTTTATTATTCTTATAATTGTTCCCTTGGATCATGACTGTCACTTATGGTGTGAGACATAAATGATATAGTATGATTCTAAAATTGCCATAACCGATGGTCATCAAGAATGGGATATTGATGACACGCGATAAGTTAACATGTGGTCTGCATCACATTCTCAGAGAATGTAGTAGGTCTCACGACTACGAGATATTAGATATCCGTGATGAACACATTGGTACTTTGGAGAGTATTGGTATACCCTACTATTAAACCGTTTGTTTTCAGTGTCTACGATTTATTAGTGTGTGGAGTATGTAATGATCCTTTGACCTGAGGTCAATACTCATTTTGTTTGTTAAGTGATGAACTTTGATCAAGTACAAAGCTTGCCTCGCAAAGGAGGATAAGACACGTCTTGTGTTGGGTTCATCATGAGGCAAATGGAAATGGTAGTTAAGCCAAGAATGTGATTCATTCCTCGATTGAAACTCGAGAGAACACTCATATTTCTCTATATTATTTGACAATAAAGTCATTGGCCAATGCAAAAGATGTATTCAATTAAAGTAATTGAATATGATCGAATTTGTCATATAATAAAGATGAGAAAAGCGATTGAGCTATTTGGATAGACACATGGCAGATTCTAGGCTCAATCGGGTGGTTCGTGAATGAAGGGATATTACATAAACTTCATATAAAGGTTTGTTTACTGGATTCACGTAAACGTCCTTCATATATCGAGTTCGCTGCGCAACGCAGTCTAGGAGTTTTGTGCAGACTTTAATTAGATTATCGTCGATAATGGGGACCTAAAGGGTCACACTTTATGTGTATTGTTGTTCGCTCAAGGGTACAAGGTTAGTGCTTCGAATTATATCTAATGCTAGTCCAAGTGGGAGATTGAAAGATACGGACTAGATTAGGGTATGTGGGTTTTATTAATTAATAAGTCAGACTAATTAATTAATTAAGTGGACATGGATATTAGGCCCATAAACCTAGGGTTATATGGTACTATATATACATATTCTCTATAATAGAGAATCAAGGGTTTTTATTAGATAAAAATTGGAGGCACTGTAGAATTTGATAAGTGATTTCCTAACGATCACTTATCGGATAATTGTACCGGGAATTGTTCTTGCGGCGGACAACATACGCGTGGGTACCTGAAGTGGTGAATCAATCGCTCAATTCTGTCTGGTTAATTACGCATAAGTAAGTTATTCCAACTTTAGCGTAATTAATGCTCAACGTTTTAATTCAGTTGTAAATCACGATAAATATTCTCAACTGTTTATTCCGCTGACGATACACACACAATTACTATATATATTTTGATCTGCACATGCATAGAAATGTCAAACACTTACCCCTTCATTTTGAATGAACTTGCACTAACAAATAAACATATATTAAAAAAAAATTATTTTCTGGATGTGACTTTTCAAACATATGTTTTTGTTTTCTTTGGTAAATAAAATGTGGGTAAATTTTTGTGAGATTTGTAATTCTTTTTAAAGAAAATATGCAAATTATTTGAAAGGAATCGAAATAAAAAATGTACAAATTCATTCGAGACGGAGGGAGCACAGAATGAGAGTTCAATTCTCCTTTTTCTAATCTAGTAACTGACGTGTGCTGTCGGTGATTGAAGTGTCACCAGAAGAGGTGTTAATTTTTGGTTCGATTATGTGGAAGCTGTCAAAGTTTTCTTTGATGACTAAGCATCCAAATGGAAGACTTGTTAATCCGGGAAGTCAATTGGGGTCAAATACAAGCATTAATGATCCGAAAAGTCAAATCGAGTCAAATAGAAAGTGCTTGTTGATCCGAGAAGCTGTATTAGGTCACATTGTGCGTACTTGGTGACTTGATAAAACAAACGGATCAAGTTATGGATACTTGTTGATCCGAGAAGTCGAATTGGGTCAAAGGAAGACTTGTTAATCCGAGAAGTCAATTGGGGTTAAATACAAGCCTTAATGATCCGAGAAGTCGAATCGAGTCAAATAGAAGGTGCTTGTTGATACGAGAAGCCGTATTATGTCACATTGTGCGTACTTGGTGACTTTATAAAACAAACGGATCAAGTTATGGATACTTGATGATCCGAGAACCTAAATTGGGTCAAATGGAAGACTTGTTAATCCGAGAAGTTAATTGGGGTCAAATACAAGCCTTAATGATCCGAGAAATCAAATCGAGTCAAATAGAAGGTGCTTGTTGATCCGAGAAGCCGTATTAGGTCACATTGTGGTGACTTGATAAAAGAAACGGATCAAGTTATGGATACTTGTTGATCCGAGAAGCCGAATTGGGTCAAATGGAAGACTTATTGATCCGAGAAGTCAATTGAGATCAAATACAAGCCTTAATGATCCGAGAAGTCGAATCGAGTCAAATAGAAGGTGCTTGTTGATCCGAGAAGCCGTATTAGGTCACATTGTGCGTACTTGGTGACTAAGACAAAATATGAGTTGCAATTAATTCAAATGCTATTCTTTTACTAAATTAAAGTTTAATACTAAATCATATTAGAATAAAGGAATGCGATTAATTAACCCATTGAAATAGATAAACTGTAGATAAGTCCGATGAGTTGGAATACAGATTAAATATATAAATTGAACACATCAATTCTAATTAAACATTAAATCCCAAAATTATAGTGTGAGTGTGACTAGACTAGTATTATATAATATAATCCAATAAAAAAATATTAACCCTAAAAGCCTAGCTAGCCTACTAACACAACATAAATCGTAGCACCGAAACTATAATTTTTTTTTTTTCCTTATATAATGAAAGCATCGTTCCAAGAATCTTGTAATAATATGCATCATGCATATCCTATAAATAGTAGTAAAGTTGTCAATTACAAGATCATATAACAAGCAAAAAATCTCTCTAGAAAATTAATGGCTTTGTCTAATGGAGCATCTTCATCCACACAAGAACTTGTTAATGCTCAAGCTCAATTGTGGAACCAAATCCACAACTACATCAACTCCATGACTCTAAAATGCGCAATTCAATTAGGTATATCCGAAGCGATCCACAAACACGGCAAGCCAATGACGCTTTCTGAATTAGCCGATGCCCTTCCCATTAACAAATTCAAATCCAACGGTCTCTATCGCCTAATGCGAATCCTAGTCCACTCCAAGTTCTTCGAAAAATTCACCATTTCTAAGAACGATGGCGTGAACGAGGAGGCTTATAGTCTCACACCCGCTTCACGTCTCGTCCTAAGAGACGAGCCCATGAGCATCATGCCCTTTGCACTTGCAGCGCTCGATCCGGTTATCATGGATCCCTTCCAGTATCTCAACGAATGGTTTCGGAACGAACATCCGACTCCATTTTTTACAAAAAATGGGAGGAGCCCTTGGGAATATGCAGAGGCTGACCCGAGGTGGAATCAAGTGTACAACGAGGCCATGGCTAGTGATGCGCGGTTTGTGGCTAGTGTACTTGTTAAAGAATGTAAACATGTGTTCGAGGGATTGAAGACGATGGTGGATGTTGGAGGCGGCACCGGGATGGTGGCGAAGGCGGTTACCGATGCCTTTTCGGGCTTGAGATGTATTGTTCTTGATCTTCCTCATGTTGTTGAGGGCTTGGAGGGAACTGAGAATCTGACGTATGTAGGTGGGAATATGTTGGAGTACGTTCCTCATGCTGATGCAGTTTTCCTCAAGGTACCTTATTGCGGTTCAGATCCTCTCAGTCTAGCGTAGGTAACACATGTTCAATAACATTTTAAATTAAAAGAAAAATATGGGACATGTATCACTTTCACAGTGCGGAATACATGTTTTGGAACGGAAATCTTCTCGTACAAAATCATCCTACGGCTCCTCCTAACTACATTATCCGTTAATCGTCATGCGGACATGTTTGCTGACTCATCATTATTTAATTAATGATAATTTATTTTATTTCTTACTCAAATTGATTTTATCAACTTCTTCTGATAATAGATTTTCGTGAGTTAGCAAATATGTCAATGTAGCGGCCATCCGATAATATACGAAAGATCTATAACAATTTTATTTTATAAATTTGGTCATAATTTTGGAAAATACTGAAAACTTATCCCGAAAATCGAAAAGAAGACATTCTCAAATCAGAAGTCGCACGTGACATTAGTTGTGTGTAAATTGCATGTCTCATTTGTGGGGTCAAGAACTGAGTTCAGGTAATGTAGGTAAGCCGCAAGAGTTTATTTACAGAAAATTCCCAAATTTCACCAAGCTTACGATCAAATCTACAAAAATAGTATTGTTGTGGGACTTTATTGCAAATCCTAATATATAGGGGACTGAAATTGTTAACAAGCTAGCTACTGTTATAGTACTAAGTTTGCAATTTTCGGTTAATTGTAGATAGTTTAAAACGTAAAAGACTTTGATATTTAAATTAATCCATGATAAACAGCTAGCCGCATCTAAATATATTTAATCAATTTATTAAGTCAACCTTTTGCTTCAATTAAATACAAACTTAGCGGCGTACATCATTGTAATGACAATCAAATATTGTAATCAAATATATATATAAATAGTTTCACTAATCAGATATGGAGCTAGAATTTCTTATTGAGGGGCGTAATAATTTTATTTGGTTTTGAATATTCATTAGAAAAATGAAATTTGAGGGAGACGGTTGCTCGCCCGAGCCAGCTCCGTCCCGGCCCTATACAACGATTATAACATTACATTTGTATGACCAAAAAGTAGTAATTAATTGATGATGAATCATGACAGTGGATTCTTTGCATGTGGTGTGATGAAGATGGAGTTAGAATATTGAAGAAATGCAAAGAAGCAGTAAATTCAAGCAAGGGCAATGGTGGAAAAGTGATTATTGTTGAAATAGTTGTGGGTGATGACAAGGAGGACCATGAGGCAACAGAAACACAATACTTACTTGATATGCATATGATGGCTAGGTTTGCAGCCGGAAGAGAGAGGAGTGAGAAAGAGTGGGCCCACCTCTTCCTTGCTGCTGGTTTCACCACCTATAAGATCACTCCCGTTTTAGGATTGAGGTCTGTAATTGAGGTTTTCCCCTAATTCTTCAAATTGTGGAGGACCTTTTTCGTTATATATATTTTATTATATAGTTGGTATATTGCATTAAGTAGTATAGAAGTGATGTCATAATTGTTGGATCAATCAATATTACTGATTATATTGCTTCTATTAGGTTGATTAAATTAAGAGTGTAATTATATTTTTTTAGTGGAATAGAATATAATTAATAAATTAATATGATAAGTCAAGAGTTGAACGGGTCATACTTAATTTATTTGACCTTAATTTAATTAGATCCGACCGTGTCCATTCGCTGGCTCAATGTGAACTGGAATAAATTATAAGGATTATAATTTATTACTACAATATTTGGATTATAATATTATGATATTATTATAGAAGATGGGGATATCCATTATCTTCTATACTTATCAGGATATGTTACTTGGGGAGAAAGAATATTGTGATATATTATATATATCGGGTACATATTCGGTTCTTCTTAATCCACGGAAACACACACATATCAGTATTCCAAAAAAATGTCCATACATCTGAATTGTAGTGCAGTTCGTGAGAACACCGGAGAAGGCTTAGAGGTTTTGAGCAAGTTTTGATCAAGCACGCTACAAATGTATTCCATAAATTCTTTATTGTATAGATTAATTAATATGTAGAACATATAATAACATGGTCGATCCTACAATGTTGTATCCGATTGTCAATATATTATATTATGGATCGGATAGAAATCATGGTTCTAACATATGGTATCAGAGCGTAGGTTTTGATATTATTGTATGTTCTCGATTAATTAATTTGATTATGCATGTGTTAGTGATGAGCGGTGTTAGGATTTGTGATTTTATTGTGTAATTAGATTGAATGTGTATTAATTTTTGAACAATTTATGGCTTTAGAATTTTGTCGGATTACAATTGTATTTGTTATTTTTTGAGTCTGTAAACAAGGGGGTGGATTACGACTCCATGTTTCCTCCTGTTAGATTTAAAATAGGTTACAAAAATCGTACAGATGCATTTTTGAACTGTAAATCTCGTATGTGGTGTTTTTGGACACCAATCTGAAGTTTCTAGGATCAAAGTGCATAATTTCAGAAGCTGTTCAAGGAATGTGGATTAAACTTCAACTTCCCCAATTTTTTAGGGCTTTTCTGCAATAGCCATAAAATCCACCATTAAAGGCCTGAGAAGCTCCTAAAGTGATGGATAACTGAATCCAATTTTGACCAGCGACATTAGAAACTCGGCGAAGCGAAGGGCCACGTTCTCACGGCCGCACGAAGAAGACGACATGGCGAAAGAGTCGCACTACTGGCCGTCTAGTATGCCTCGTTGGTGATGGGCGAGGGATGGCCGCGACGATCGCGTTCTCTAGGTCGGCGACGCGATTGTCGCAGTCTTGTCAGCGGTTGAATCCAAGCGACAGTAGAGGATGAAGATGTAGAGGTGATGGTCGTAAGGTTACATGCGACAATCTTCTCCTCGTCACGGTAACTGACGAATAGATCCAATAACGGTATCGGGAAAGATGCATTCCGGCAAGTTCAGAGGATGGCGGTGGTGCTGCCATGGATTCCAGTAGTTGAGCAGATTCCGGCGCACCAGTGGCGGCGTGAAGTTAGGTTTCAGTCTACTGGTTTAACAGGCTCGCTGGGTTGCGACCGGGTCGGTCGATCTGGCGTGACCCAAGTCGTAGGTTATGGGTCTTGTGAGCTGGATCAACAAGTGATTAAGTGGTATGGACCGGATCAGCAAATGGTGGTTGGGCAAAGACTATGAGTTGTTTTTGGGCAGTGTACATATTTAGCCATATTGCAAGCTGTGAATGGGCCAGAACAGTTTGAAGTTTGGATTTGTCGCATTGCCTTTTGCTACGAGATTATGAAATTTTTGGAGTCTAACAATTGTTCAATTAGTTATTTAATTTAGTATTGGGTTAGTTAAATGAATTTTATTTGGCAAAATAACTTAAGTGGTTTATGACCAAATAATCTTTTTAAGGCCTAAACAAAATTAAATTATTGGACAATTGTACATTTATTTAGGCAATTAAATAGAATATAAAATTGTTAATTGGTCAAGAGATATTGATGAACTTGAATATTAAATTAAATTCAAGTTAGATTTCAATATTGACCAAGAAAATTAACAAATAATTTTATTTATTTTGATGGGCCTAGTGAAATTGAATTTTGGCTTGCAATTTTGATTTAAACTCAAGAAATTAGTTCGGGAAAGTTGGGTCCCTGTGCTCCCATTCCAAATCTCCTAACTTAGGAAAGTTGGGTTTTGGGTGTGATTCTTCTTTGATTTCCGAGAGCGTCTGTTCTATCACGTTTAGCTCGTAGGGCTGGATATTGTACGTACACTTTCGGGCATTCACCTGATCACCCTGGACGGTAACCTCTCCCTCTGGAGTTGGATACTTCAAGCAGTAGTGGTAAATTGACACGGCCGCCTTGTATGCCATCAAGTAGGGTCTCCCAAGCATGCAGTTGTAGATCGACGGCTGGTCTACAACTTTGAAGGTTAGATTATGAGAGATCTCTCTTCCATTTTCTTCAAGTCGCACCAGCAATGTTATTTGGCCAATACAGTGGACTTCTCCCGAACCAAAACCTCGAATAACTTCCAGACAGGGCTCTAAATAAGAGTGAAGTTATCCTAACCTCTTGAATGTGCTTAGAAACAATAGATTTCTGTAGCTTCCTGTGTCCACCATCGTTCGATGGACCAGAGTTCCATTGATCGTTACTGCAATTACCATAGCATCTTTGTGTGGCAAGACGAGTCCAGCTGCATCATCATTGGAAAAATGAATGTCTTAATTTATCGGCATGGATTCGTGGACCGCTCTGTCATGTCCGTACTACGCCTGCCGCATTATCGTATCGATGTCTGGTTTAGTGTGTTGGTTGTACGAAGGCCCTGCTTGGTCCCGCACAAGGTTAGAGGATCCTTGAGCCTCCTCCTGAGTTCCAGTCATTGGGGTTGGAGAACTGCAAGGGTAGGAATCATCCTGGCGAAACCTATACATCGGTGTGCCATTCTGGTAGCTATTTTGGGCCGCTTGCAACTGTGTCCTCCTAGCCCTTTTCCTATACCGCGCATAAGGATCACCAATCCGTCCCATCATCAAAATTTCCCGCAATGAGTTTCTTCAGGATCACCTCTATTTCTTTGGGGCTGATGCCACACGGTCTGCCGGTGGCCTCAGTGGTACAGGGTCTGCTATCCTTGACCGTTGGTTCCGAGCTACCGGTTTTGGTGTAATAAATCAGTCCAACTTTCCATCTTCGTAGAGGGCATAGAGTTGGGTCATTAGGTCCCGGCGCTCATTGGTGTTGTGGCCGATTGACTCGTGGTATTTACAGAACTTTCGTCGATTCAACTTGGATAGATCGGCCTGAATTTTACGGGGTTGTTTCAAGAGACCCTGACCTTTGGAAAACCTCCTCCAGGGTAGCGGTCAAGACCTCCTTCAGCTTGTCCTTCTGTTCTTGACTCTCCATAGTGCGGAAGCGTCTTCCCTCTCGAGATGCTGTATTCCTAGTCCTTTTCTTTCCCGTGGAATCATCTTTTTTCGAGGGGGCGTCCAAGCTTTCCTCCGCCCCTATATACTGATCCGCCTTAACCATAAAATCGGCAAACGACTGTGGGCCTTCAATTTGCACGGCCCATCAAAAGTGGGTGTCCGTCCATAGGCCGTGCATAGCGGTGATCGGTACCGTATCGTCTGGCATTCTCTCCGTTTCTAGTAATAGCTTGTTGAATCATTCCAGATATTCACTCAGTTTCTCATCCTTCCCCTGGACGATCGTTGTCAACCTCTCCTTGGGTGTCGTGCATCTCTTAAAACTCATAAAATTTATCTTGAAAAGTTCCGCCAGTTGGTCCCATCCTGATATTGAATGAGGTGGTTGGGATCGGAACCAACGTTGTGCCCGGTCACCTAGAGTCACGGGGAAGACCCGGTAGAGTGTCGCATTTGTAGGCGACGATAGTTCCATACATGATAGGTATGTATTGAGGTGCGTTGATCATTATATGGCATAATATTGGGTGGATGTACCTCACGGGGTAACTTAGCCATCAGTATGGAGGATGCAAACGGAGATTTTGACCTAAGCACTGGGCTTTCTTCTATTGGTGACGGTTGTACCCGTGATCGTTCCTCCAAACGACTCAGCCGATCCTTGAGACGGGCGATCTCTTCCTGGTCTACCTCATAATGATCCTGGGGCTTCTCCCTCTGTTGCTACGTGATCCTCGTTCGTCATCAATTTTAATTATGGAGAAGCCGATAATTGGAATTTTACTCCCGTGGTGAGAGCGGTCGTTGTTGTTTCCGTACTGGGTCCCTTGGGCTTTCGAGTCTGTAAAAAACTGTCTTTTGAGGTGATCTTGACTCGGCAACGGTCTCTGCTCTTCGTGGTGGTACTGGCTCTCTCCCACGGGACTAATCATTCGGACCCATACCAGGCTGACTTTGTGGACGGCGCTTGTTTCGGTTGAGCACCAGTGTTGACGACCGATAGATCCCCTTCTGTTTGGGATCTTGGTCTTCCGCAGCTGGTGGTAAAGGTTTCGACATCCTTCTTCGTGACCTCTGGGGTGACGTGACATTTCTTTGGATCTGGGAAGGCTCTCTACGAGGACCGTTCTTCTATTCTGCAAATGGGCCAGTTGCTGGGTCTTATAAGTGATCTCACGAAGTAATTCTGCCTTTGTCTGGTTTACCGGGCGAGGAGGACTGCTCTCCTGATGTCCCTGGGACGGCCATTGGGTTGATGTGACCTCAGGTGAGGTCAATCGATTTTGCCTAGACAAGGCGTGTCTGGATGGAGTATGTGAGGATGTTGACTCATTTGTCAGTTGTGTGTTTTGATGAATCGGAGGTTCAAGCCCTCCTTCTAGTGCCAATTTGTTTAATTGGCTTGTTGAGCCAGGTTTAGTGAATTGTTAGTGAGTGGCCAATTTTGTCCAACCGTCTATCCACAATAACAGAATCGGATGAGTGGTTTACTAAAGTATAGGAATATTAAGACTGTTGTGACGAACTGGTGATTATATTTAGTTATTTTACCAAAATGTTTCTACAAGATACAGTTGCGGATATGTAATCTAGTCTATGTTCTATTGGGGTATTTATAGCTCTCGGAAGCTGCTCCAGCATGGTTGACACGTGTCTGCTAGGTGTCAAAATTGGCTCCAAGTGGCAGATGGCCACGTGCGATCTCTGTTGCCGTGCTAGCACACCCCTTTGCCCATGTGTTTTGTCATGATGGCGACGGTCTCCGGTCGAGGTTTACAAAGCGGTCGGTCAAATTTGTTCGTCAATGATCCGGGGTAAAGGGACGATGTCGGACGGTCCTCGGATGAGCCTGGTGGCGGTCTGCAACTGAGTCGGTCTGCAGTGGTTCCCGAAACGATCTACCGATAGGAGCGGTCTACCTCGGTCCTGGGTCTCCACGGGCCCAGGTGCGTATTGTTTTAATCTCCCAATCATACTTTGTTATCTTATTATGTACACGGTGTCCACATTCATCATGACTGAATATGGAGGATTGAACGACACATCAAATTTGTGAAATTTTAACAGAATATCAGAAATCAATCCATTTCACTGTATAAACTCTAACTTCTTCAATGTTCGTCAATGTATGACCTAAATAATAACGAAGAATCAAATTTGTAAAATTTTAACACTCTCAGAATTCAACCCATTTTACCTTTATAATTTAATCTAACATTCCTTAGATCTAAATGAAGCAGTTCTACAACTGATTAAAACTATGACTGATTCACTATTTTTCTAATAATTTCGCGTAGTTATCTAGCCATTAGAACATCAAACCTGTAAGTGTTACTCAGAAGCCTCGTAAGTCTCAGCCGGAGCCTGCTGGAATACTTCATCATACTTGAGATTGGCCATTAACTTATTTTTTTAATAAATATTTTAGGATTTTGTTTAGGGAAAATTGCACCAAATATCCTTTAACTTTACCTATTTGCATAGAATGTCCTTTATGTTTAACATTTGCATAAAATGTCCTCTAAGTCAGAAACTTACGTACTTTGTCCTCTGACCGGTTGTAACCAGTTGAACAACCAGTAATGAACCTATGTGGCATTTTTTTTCTTCTGATGTGGCATTAAATAGACGTTTTTTTTCTTTATTTTTAACTTTTTGCTGACATGGCTAACCAATTGGGAGGGGAACCTAACCATTTAGGAGGGAAAACTAAGTCAAATTCCCTCTTTTTCTCATTTTTGTCAAACTTCCACATTTTAAAATTAATAATTTCTTATTTTCTCTCACCGCCCTCCATAATGAAAATTGGAGTGCGGTGAGAGAAAATAAGAAATTATTAATTTTAAAATGTGGAAGTTTGACAAAAATGAGAAAAGGAGGGAATTTGACTTAGTTTTCCCTCCTAAATGGTTAGGTTCCCCTCCCAATTGGTTAGCCATGTCAGCAAAAAGTTAAAAATAAAGAAAAAAACGTCCATTTAATGTCACATCAGAAAAAAAAATGCCACATAGGTTCATTATCGGTTGTTCAACTGGTTACAACCGGTCAGAGGACAAAGCGCACAAGTTTTTCTGACTTACGGGACATTTTATGCAAATGTTAAACATAAAGGACATTCTATGCAAATAGGTCAAATTAAAGGATATTTGGTGCAATTTTCCCATTTTGTTTATTATATTATGTTTAATAGTTATTAATTTTTAATCTAATAAAGAAGAGTAGTATTATCATTAAGTGGATTGTATTAAGTACTTTGTGCTTGTTTCTTAAATAAAATTGAGTTGCATTAAGAAATGGGTTACGTTAAGAAATTTTATGGGCTGTGAATAGTCACCGTCAATTTAAATTTTTCTTGATCAACTTGACAATAGTTGACTTGTTAATTATAATTGAATAAACTGGACAATAATTGTACAACATAACAGCTTGACTTTATAATTAAATATCTGCGCTCACTGATCCACCAGCTAAGAGGATACTTCTTTTATTGATTTACTGTTTAAAAAAATAACTCGTGCGATGCACGGGAGTATTTACTAGTATATATATAATATTCTAAAAGAAAATTAAATAATAGATAATGTATATATAAAATCCTAAAAGATAATTAAATAATAGATAATATATATATAAAATCTAAAATACGGTAGAAAAAAGAAAAGAATTAGAACTCGCCCCTGCCAGGGGCGAGTTTACGTAGCTCATACTTGATCTCGCCCATGGCACAGGCGAGATCAGTTATATCTTTAAAAAAAAAAAAAAAAATTTGGATCTCGCCCCTGACACAGGCGAGATCTAACTGAAAAAAAAAAAAAAAAAAAAAAAAAAAAATTTAAAGAACTCGCCCCTGGCAGGGGCGAGATTGAACAATGTTTTGTCACATTTAAGTGAACTCGCCTGTGGCACAAGCGAGTTCACTTAGATTGATAAATAGGAAAAAAGTGCACCTATTATATTAATAGTTAAGTGAACACTACAATAATTAATTAAATTTGCCCTTCTTTTATCCCAGAATAACTATTATTTAGAAATGTAGGATAATATTTTTACTAATCTTTTAATACTGTTCGCATTATAAACGAGTCTTTGAAATAAAAAAGATTGTTATAACATAGTTAAATAAATATACAATTATTAAATAAGACAATATAATAACTAAATTTAAATAACGGCATTTGAGTTATTTTATAAGGTTTCGTAATCTTGATAAAATTCTCTGAAGCAATAATTATTTTGAGACGAGAGGAGTACTAAACGTAGCCCAAGAATTTATGACTAGCGACCGAGAGCCACTACAACATAAATGGCCTTATGTAACACTTCGTTTGTAACACTTTTAAAATTTTGACTTTTATGTAACACTTTTGTAACACTTAGGAATATGTAACACTTTTGTAACATCTGCGAATATGTAACACTTTCATGTAACACTTTTAGAATATGTAACGCTTTGAACGTAACACTTTTAAATTGTAACATATTTAGGTAACACTTTCAAATAAGTAACACTTTTAACACTTTTGAATAAGTAACACTTTTATGTAACACTTATAAATAAGTAACATTTGTAAATAATAAACTTATTTATTTTATTTTAAACTAATTAAATATTTGTGGATTATTTTTCTTATGTGACTTTAATTTTTATTTGTCTAATGTGTTACATTTTAATTATCACAACAGAATATCTGTAACATAAGTGATGAAAGCGATCAACTCAGACCTAAAAAAATAACAATTCATTAGAGCACCTAAAGATTTACTTATTCGTTATAAAAAATAAATTAAATTTTATTTGCGACTTATTTGTGTGTATGTATATAGATATACACACATGATATTTTTACTAAACAATTACAAAATAGACTTGTAGCTTTAGCCTTTAAGAATTTGAATACATTTTTTTAAGTGTGAGAGCCTAGACTTGGGACATTTGGTAATGTCTCTTCATATTTGTAAGTTTATTTTTTTATTTAAAATCTATGAAACACAACAATTAAGGTGTCTTAATACATAAAATTATGGTAATTAAAATTAATGACAATGTCTTAAGATTTATATACAATAACTAGATGTATAAAATTAATGTATAAAATAAGTTATATATATATAAATATATATATGAGTGGATGAAAATGAAAAAAAAATAGTGGAAATATTGTGTCAAATTGATATGAATAACGTAAATAAAATTAAGTTAGATTATAGTTTGATGAAAACTTAATTTTGAGTGTATTTTATTGATGGTATAATAAAATCTTGTGTATATATTGTTTTTCTTGAAATAATAACTAAAAAAATTATTGTAGCCTAGTGGTTAAGACTTTGCGCTTAAGCTCCTGCAATCTAGCAACCTGGGTTCGAAACCCAACAATGACAAATTTTTTATTTTTTCTTTCAATTAAAAGTGTTACATAAAGGGGGTTATATGTAACATTTTTTAGTGTTACCATAAAGTGTTACAATTTAAAATCTAATGTAACACTTATTAAAAGTGTTACTAAATATCATCAAAAGTGTTACATTAGACTTTAGGTAGCACCGGCAAATGTAACACCAATAAAGTGTTACCTAAAGTCTATAGTAACATATTTTAGTAGGGATAATTACAAAATGGTCGCCGAACTATTAGCACTTTTTCACTTCGGCATATAAACTATTAACAGTGACTAAACCGCCGCCAACCTATTTGAATATTACTACTCGAAAGCTGCCGGCCAGAATACCGCCCAAATTCTGTCCCAAAAGGTGGTTTTCCTAAACCGGGTGTGCAATGAATTTGGGCGGTATTCTGGCCGGCAGCTTTCGAGTAGTAATATTCAAATAGGTTGGCGGCGGTTTAGTCACTGTTAATAGTTTATATGCCGAAGTGAAAAAGTGTTAATAGTTCGGCGGCCATTTTGTAATTATCCCTATTTTAGTATATATGTAACACTTTTTGGGTGTTACATTAGCCCATTTATGTTGTAGTGAGCCTAATTCCAACTAATGCTCCTTATTTATTTAGATTTATAGTGTCAATGTAAATTTCATCCAATTGACTTTCTGTTAAGGGTTAATGGAGTACAATTTTACTCCTTTATAATTCAATCATAAATTTTAAAAAAGAAACTGTAATTTAATGCATGAATTTATTTATTTATTTGAATATAATTTAATACATATAATTTATCTCGTAATATATATATATATAACTTTGAGTCGAATGATATTGTACATAGTTAAGGATTTGGGTCAAAATTTCTTTGCTAAATAACGTGATATCTGCCAAGAAAGTAAATATCAAGTTTCGAATGTCAAATCATCAAAAGCTCATGAAAAAATTATGATCATAACCAAATTGTGAAAATCTAAGAACTCATACATTGAAATTATAATTTTAGAAAATAAATTAAAAAATAAAAACATTGTAAAAATCTTGCTTTTTATGCAATTAACCTAAAACCTAGTGAAATTCTTTTATGTGACATGGGGAACTCCAAATCGTTAAATTTGGGTTTGATTAATTTATAAACACAATTATGAAGAATTAAAAACTAAAAAAAGGCAGTATGTTTACCTACTTCTATAAATATGCACAAAAAATACATGAAGTCCCTTCCCCAAAAAAAAAAAAGAAGAAACAAAATATCATCTTCCACAAGTTAGTGGCATTGCATAATATAGAAGAGGAAGAATTATCTGGGCAAGAGCTTGTTGATGCTCAAGCTCATGTCTCGAACCACTCTTACCTACGTAAATGAATTTAGTCTGAAAATTATACTCTTGGTAACAAATATATAATTTTACTATTCATCAATATTTTAGTACGTATCCCAAGAAGGAGGTGCTCAGCGCTAATTAAACCTTATTCAAACACAACCTAAATCATTCGTCAAATGAGAGTGTTCGGTGTTTGTTAAAAATGATTATGGAAAAGATAATTCGAATATATAATTTAATTTTGATTTCCGCACTCATATGGTCCACTAGCTAGACAAGTTGGTTATATTTATTGATTGACGTGCCTCAAAAATATTATAAATCGCCCATAGTCGAGCTGGATGATTCCAATCGGATGCTCCATCAACGGCAAAAATTTATTTAATTGGATTTATTTATTAAACTGCTAAAACCCTCTGTTGACATTTAACTAAAACTAGTGCAATTATTTTCTGTGACTTCATGCAACTCTAAAATTTAATGTGAAGAAATCAAACTATACCCTCATCATGTAATTGATTAATATATTAATTTTGCGCCATATGATTGGATTGATTCATCATACGAACCTCAAGGAATTGACTTTGAATTAAAAAAAATAAAAAAAAAATGAAATAGTGTCCTTATATACCTCTATAAATATGCACAACAAATAAATGAAAACAAAAGTTAAAAGATCATTTTTCACAAATTAATGGCAGAAGAGGAAGAATTGTCCGGACAAGAGCTTCTTGATGCTCAAGCTCATGTCTGGAACCATGCTTTTAGCTATGTAAACTCTATGTCTTTAAAATGTGCAGTTGAATTAGGTATTCCCGACGCAATCCACAAACATGGCAAGCCAATGACACTTTCTGAATTAGCAGATGCCCTCCCTATCAACAAATCTAAATCCAACGGCCTCTATCGTCTGATGCGAGTTCTAGTCCAGTCCAAATTCTTCGTCAATGTCAAGATTTCTAAGAAAATGGACGAGGACGAGGAGGAGGCTTATATTCTCACACGGGCTGCCCGTCTCTTACTTAAAGACGGGCCCACAAGCATGGCGACCTTTGCAGTCGCTCCCCTTGATCCCGGATTCTTAGATCCGTGGCATCACATGAGTGAATGGTTTCGAAACGAGACCTCGTCTCCGTTCGTGACGAAACATGGGAGAACAATGTGGGAGTATGCAGGGACGGAGCAGAGGTTTAGTCAACTGTTTTATGAGGCAATGGCTAGTGATTCAAAGATTGTAACTAGTATACTTGTTAAAGAATGTAAGCAAGTGTTTGAAGGGTTGCAATTCATGGTAGATGTTGCAGGTGGCACTGGAGCTACGGCGAAGGCGATTGTCGATGCCTTTCCGGGATTGAAATGTGTTGTTCTTGATCTTCCACATGTTGTTGGGAGCTTGGAAGGGTCGGACAACTTGAGCTTTCTCAATGGAGACATGTTCGACTCTATTCCTTGTGCTGATGCTGTTTTCCTCAAGGTTCGAGATTCTTATTACTATCGTTATTGTTATTGTTATTATTATTATTTTATTACTACTCTCGTGTGATTTTGTATACAAGTCTATTTATAAAGTGATATGATCTATATATAACTTTAAAAGTGGAGCTAAAAACTTTTTTAGTTCCGTAACTTTTGACTTGTGCTATTTTGGTCCCAAAAAAAGTTATGAATTCCATTTAGTCCCACAACTCTTGAATTGGATCCCTTTTGGTCCTAATTTGGCCGGCGGTGACTAATTTCGCCGGAAAAGAGCGGCCGGAATTTTTTGACACGTGACCCACACGTGTTGTTTTCCGGTGAAATTAGTCACCGCCGGCCAAATTAGGACAAAAAGGGATCCAATTCAAGAGTTGTGGGACTAAATTGAATTCATAACTTTTTCTGGGACCAAAATAGCACAAGCTAAAAGTTACGGGACCAAAAAAATTTTTAGCCCTTTAAAAGTGTCATTATTGTATACTTAATCCAATAAATATTTTAAAAAATTGGATTAGCATAGGAAATTATAAGTAACCCTAGCATTAGTTTTCCGGGGAGATTATAGGATTGAATTTATATATATTTTTTATGAATACAATATTGTGTAGAATAACTATTAAGATAATATGTAAAATTAGAAATAAAATTTATCTATCTTTAAAATTTGATTCGTTCTTGTATTAAACACTATTACAAGGGTACTTTTGGTATATACTTATCTTTCTTGACCTTTGTAAATATTCACAAATAGTTTAATTAATTATAAATATTCAGAGAAGCACAAATATCTATATAATGTACACCTAATTAAAAAAATTAAGATAAAATAAACAGGATAACCTTATAAGATTTTTTTTTTCCAATTTAAATAATTCCTTTTTCATTAAATAATTTATGGGATCAATTTATATGATTTTCCCGTTTCTAATAACAACTAAGAAATATTTAATTATTCTATTTAAGAAAAAAACATTTAATAATTTTAACATGAAAAAATATACTTATCAAAATTTTATTTACATTTCAAACTCAGGGCAATATGACAAAATCAAGACGTTACAAGGCATTTTCAAAAACATTAAGCATAACAAGTATATATTGGACATGAGAAAAGCTAATTTACATATATAAGTTGAAAAAAATTCTCAGTTTATAATTTTTATGAGTAGTTATATTTCATGATATATATATTGTTGGGATAATTCACTCACAAAGAGTATAATTGTAGTGGATATTGCATGACTGGAGCGATGAAGATTGTGTTAAAATACTGATAAAATGCAAAGAAGCAGTAATTCCAAGCAAGGGCAAAGGTGGAAAAGTGATTATTGTTGACATGGTTGTGGACGATGAAAGAGAAGAGCCTCAGAAAACTGAAACACAACTCTTCTGGGATATGCAGATGATGGTTGAAGTTGCTGGAAAAGAGAGGACAGAGAAAGAGTGGGCTGAAATTTTTCTTGCTGCTGGTTTTGAAAATTACAAGATTATCCCTGTATTGGGATTGAGATCTGTTATTGAGGTGTTTCCATGATTCTTATTTGGGTATATTTTTTTGCATGAAAAAAGAATATTGTATTGAATCAATTGAACCATGTGGGGTTGTGTACAATTATAAAATCACAGGGTAACCTCGTGTAGTTTACCCTAAATAAGTGTTTTGAGTGTGTAAGAAGAAAAATTGTATTGACTTTTATTTCCTTTTTAAGATGCCATGAAATAAAGCTGTATAAAATTATTTATTTCCATGTTTTTTTATTTCTTTATGATGTGATATACGTTACGACGAATGTTTTAAATAATCAAAATCGAGCTTAAATTTTGAATATTTGATCATTTGATTGGTTTACATGGAATCGTTCTAAGCGTTAGTTCAAACATGAAAAAAAAAAAATACATAATAATAATATGTTACTTCCGTTACTTTCGGAGCAAGGTCCAAACTAACAAATTACTTTTTTGAAAGTCATTAATCCTTTCTCCTGGAATTTGTTAAAGAATCGAAGATGTACATGCAACAGTACATAATTGCATGTTTAAATTGTTATTACAATGCTTCTGAAAAATTATAATTAGAACAAGAAAGTAAAAAGTAACTGAATCAGTATGTAAAATCGAGTCGTGGAAGCTCACTGTCCTTAGGACAAAATACTTCCCGGCTAGTGCTCTCGGAATGAAGTACTTGACCCCAAAGATAAAACGATTTTCGTCATTTTCTGTTAGTGGTTTTCTGTAGTAGCACCACTAACAGAAAAGACACCGACGAACTAAGGATGTTAGTCTGAAACTGGAACTGGTATTATGCAGAGAATGAGAATTCAGGTGAAAAATTGTTGTATGTATGCATGCAAGAGACAGCCTATTTATAGGCCTCATTAGGGGAACATCAGAATTAATTTAATAAATTCTGACATTTATTTTTGACAATTCAAACCCATCCACTGTTGGCTCATCCGACAAGCCCATCATTGGGCTTCTGAAACTCATCCGGCAAGACCAATTATTTTGGGTTGCCAAAAAAAAAACTTGGCCTCGGCCGAGGTATTCCCAAAGGCCCAAAGCCAAAGCCCGGTCCGAGCTCGAGGCGTGGCTGTGCCGTGCGAGCTTCCTATTGGACTCTCTCACATGTATATTTGATACATCTTAATGATGAGCTTTCATATATATATATATATATATATATATATATATATATATATTAATGTTAGGAGCTCACTAATTAATATGGGACAATAACTCCTCTTAGTTATTAATTATTAATCTTACATTTAATGAATATAACTAAGTGGTAACTTTATGTATTAATTTCTCACTCACCAAAAGTCGGTTTTGAGAGATTCAAAATCCTACGATTATCTACTCCTTGTGTAGATTAATCGTGTGAAATTTACTTCCTACAAAATTAAAATTCCGACCACTTAATTGTAGCATTAAAGTGTCTTATCCACACTTTAATTAATTCATTAATTCTAACAATCCCACACATGAGTGAAAATTAATACATGCATGAATGCAATCTCCAGTCTAGACTCTTAGTGATCAGTACTACCTAAGGAAAGGTAGTTTGTGACTTTGAACATTCCATAGTAATCCACTGTCATATACACCGGTGGTTTGGTAGATTTTTAATCCTTGAACCAATCCTCCTTAGTGTGCACATAGTCAACAGTGTTTACACAATACTGACCAGAACATCCTTGTTCTCACGTTTTGGTCCGTTTCGGCCATGGACCCTCTTTGGATTCATAAGTGTTTCATTTGAAGCGGCTCTTTACTTCAGACTTATATAGGTGACTTCTTTATCGAGTATCCTGTACTACTCTACCTTCCTTGAGATATCTCGAAGTCATTAAAAGTCATAAGACTTAATCTCTACCACCGTTACATGTCTTACTAGGGATGGAATTTGAAGACATAGTCTTCCAAGTGCTTCTCCTGAACTTTCAAAACTTAGTTTTCCCATTGAGCCAAGTTTGTGGGATCTCCACTCATCATGGTTGGGTGTCCATTTTGATCATTCTTTATCCCTCTCGCAACTTGACCAACTGATCTCGGTTTAAACCTTTGGTCAACGGATCCGCTAAGTTATCCTTAAACTTTATATAGTCTATTGTGATAACCCCACTAGAGATCAATTGTCTCACGGTGTTATGTCTACGGCGTATATGCCTAGACTTACCGTTATACATATTGTTTAGTGCTCTTCCTATTGTGGCTTGACAGTCACAATGAATCGTAATAGCCGGTACAGGCTTACTCCAATATGGAATATCTTCTAGAAAGTTACGAAGTCATTCTGCTACCTCACTTGCTTTGTCCAAAGCGATGAATTCCGATTCCATGGTGGATCTGGCTATACACGTTTGCTTTGTCGATTTCCATGACACTGCTCCACCTCCAATAGTGGAAATGTATCCACTTGTGTAAAAGGAGTCTTTAGTGTCCGAAATCCAATTTGCATCACTGTATCCTTCAATAGCTGGAGGATATCTCGTGTAATGTAGCCCATGATTCAGAGTAAACTTTAAGTATCTCATAATCCTTGTCAAAACTTTCCAATGTTCTTGACTTGGATTACTTGTAAACCTGCTCATTTTGTTAACCGAACTTACAAGATCTGGTCTAGTACAATTTGTTATGTACATAAGACTCCCTATCACTTTTGCATATTCAACTTGAGCTACAGGTTCACCCATGTTCTTCTTTAGATGAACATTAAGTTCTAATGGAGTTTAGGCAGGTGGATCATCAAAGGCATTGAATTTTCTGAGCACTTTCTCTACATAGTGAGATTGAGTCAGAACAATTCCCTCTGATGTCCTAATTATCTTGATTCCTAGAATCACATCAGCCAAGCTCATATCTTTCATGTCGAAATTTCTTTTCAACATCCTCTTAGTATCCATGATAATTTCATGGCTACTTCCCATAATTAACATATCGTCTACATATAGACATACTATGACATATGCTTCTGATGTACCTTTTATGTACACACATTTGTCACACTCATTGTTTCTAAAATCATTTGACAACATGGTGGTGTCAAATTTCAAGTGTCGTTGTTTTGGCGCTTGTTTGAGACCATATAAAGACCTTACTAGTCAGCACACCTTCTTCTCTTGTCCAGGTACTATAACCCCTTCTGGTTGATTCATATAGATCTCTTCTTCCAACTCTTCATTTAAGAATGCAGTCTTCACATCCATTTGGTGAATCTCAAGATTGTGTATTGCACCAATCGAAAGAAGCACTCGAATAGATGTGATCCTGGTCACAAGGGAGTAGGTATTAAAGAAGTCATCACCTTCTTTTTGTTTGAAGTTGGCTACCAAACGAGCTTTATATTTATCTATTGAACCATCAGCTCTGTACTTCCTCTTTAGGATCCATTTGCATTCTAAAGGTTTACAACCTGGTGGAAGGTCGGTTAACTCCCACGTGTGGTTTTGCATGATAGATTAAATTTCACTGTTGATTGCTTCCTTCCAGAATGGAGCATCTGGACTAGACAGAGCTTCTTTGATTGACTTCGGTTCATCATCTAACATATATATGATAAAATCAAGATCGAATGACTTAGCAGTCTTAGCTCTTTTGCTACATCTCGTTTCTTCCTCTTCTAAGGACCGAGAACTACTAGTAGCTTCAACATTTCTTTTTAAATTTGAATAACTTCCTTTCTCAAAAGTAATTCCTTGATTTGAACTTTCTAACTCTCTTTCTCGACAAGGAAAGATATTTTCAAAGAACATCGCGTTCCTTGACTCAATAATAGTATCCACAGTCATATCTGGAATTTCAGATTTATGAATCTGAAATCGATAAGCACTGTTGTTGAGAGCATACCCAACAAATATACAATCCACCGTTCTAGGGCCAATTCTAACTTGTTTAGGCAATGGCACCTCAACTTTAGCCAAACACCCCCACACTTTGAGGTATTTGTATGACGGCTTGCGTCCTTTCCATAATTCGTAAGGAGTTTTGTCTACTCTTTTTAGTGGAATCTTACTCAATATATAGTTAGCTGTAAGTACAACTTCCCCCCACATGTTCTGGGGTAATCCTGAACTAATCAACAAGGCATTCATCATCTCCTTAAGAGTACGATTCTTACGTTCTGCAACGCCGTTTGATTGAGGAAAGTAAGAAGTTCTAGTTTGATGAATTATGCCACTTTGAGAGCACAATTCCTCAAACGGTGCTACATACTCACCACCTCGATCACGTCGGATTATTTTAATCCAGGTACCTAGTTGATTTCCAGCTTCAGCTTTGTAGTTTTTAAATGCTTCGATTGCTTCATCTTTACTTCTTAGATAATGGGAGTAATATCTTGTGCAGTCATCTATAAAAGTTATAAAAACTTTTTCCCACCTCTAGACTGTACAAATTTTAAGTCAGACACATCAGTGTTTATCAATTCTAGAGGTGTTGTGCTCCTTTCTACTGAATGAAAAAGTAATTTTGTCATTTTAGCTTCAACACATACTTCACATTTTTCAAGTGATTTTACTTCATTCAGTTTTAGCAAATCTAAATTTACTATACGTTTTATAGCATTAAGATTTACATGTCGTAATCTAGAATGTCATAAAGAGGAACACTCAAGCAAGTAAGAAGAAGTAGATGCTTTTTCATTCATAGTGGAAGTTACATTATTCACTTGGCCTTTAGTCATTACATTCATCTTGAATAAATCATTAACTACAAAGCCCTTCCCTATGAAAACTCCTTGCTTGCTCCGTATGAACTTGTCGGCTTCGAAGACTAGTCGAAACCCATGCTTCACTAGCAAAGATCCAGAAACCAAGTTTTTCCGGATGTCTGGGACATGCAGTACATCCTTCAGAGTGAGCTCTTCGCCAGAAGTTAGTTTGAGAATCACATTCCCCACTCCAGCCACCTCAGACGAGGCTTAATTTCCCATGTGCAACTTTCTCCCAGAAGAAGCCTTATAGCTAGAGAACACCTCCCTTTCAGAACATACATGACAAGAAGCTCTTGTGTCGACAAACCACTCTCTTAGATTGTCCACTACATTGGCCTCGAAGATCACAACAGTGAGGTCCAAATCATCTTGCTCAACAACATTGACATTCACTTTCTTCTTCTTATGCTTAGGCAGACGACAATTCTTTGCCATGTGGTTTGGTCTACCACAATTATAACAATTTCTTGCAAATTTTGTAGCATTTGCAAGTTGCTTACCCTTGCCATTGTTGTTCGGCTCACTGTTTCCCCAATTGTTGTTATCGGTTGGGCGTTTCCTCTTATTACTAGAAGATCCCCTTTCCAACAGATTTGCCTTTGCATTAGTTTGAGCCCCATACCTGAACTCGTTTTTCCGGTTGTCTTTTTCAATTCGTAGCTTAAGGATCAAGTCTTCAACTGTCATTTTCATTCGCTTGTGCTTCAAGTAATTCTTGAAGTCACCCCAACCTGGAGGCAACTTTTCGATTAAGCTTGCCACCATGAATGGCACCGGAAGTTTCATATCTTCGGCTGAAGCATCATGAACAACAAGCTGAAACTCTTGAGCTTGCTCCACAACCGAACGGTTGTCCACCATCTTGAAATTAAGAAATTGAGCAACCACAAATTTATTTGTGCCTGCATCATCTGTCTTGTATTTCTTCTCCAATGCTTCCCAAAGATCCTTTGTCGACTTGATGTCGGCATAAACATTGTACAACGGATCAGCTAGCCCGTTCAGAACATAGTTCCGACACAAATAGTCACTATGTGTCCACGAGTCAAAAGCAATACGTCTTTGCTCATCAGAATCATCCTCAGCTGGGGTAGCAGGAGGATCTTCTTTCAGAAAAGAAACAAATCCAAGGGTCGTAATGTAGAACAACATCTTCTGCTGCCACCTCTTAAAGTTCTCACCGGAGAACTTTTCAGGCTTCTCCACATAATTGGCAGGAGGTGTCGGGATAGTCCTTGCTGGAGCATTGACTGGAGGAACAGTAGGGTTGTTTGTCTGATTGGCCATTTTCCAGAAATACAGAAAATTATTTTGTCCTAAGATTATTATTACAATGTTTTTGGAAAATTACAATTAGAACAAGAAAGTAGAAAGAAACTGGATCAGTATGTAAAACCGAGTCGTGGAAGCCCACTGTCCTTAGGACAAAATACTTCCCGGCTAGTGCTCTCGGAATGAAGTACTTGACCCCAAAGATTAAACGATTTTCTTCCGTTTCTGTAGTAGCACCACTAACAGAAAAGGCACCGGCGAACTAAGGATGTTCGTCTAAAACTGGAGCTAAGGATGTTTGTTTGAAACTGGAGCTGGTATTATGCAGAGAATGAGAATTCAGGTGAAAAATTATTGTATGTATGCATGCAGGAGACAGCCTATTTATAGGCCTCCTTAGGGAAACTTCAGAATTCATTTAATAAATTCTGTCATTTATTTTTTACTGTTACGAGCTTAGTAACAAGCCAATTAAACCCTCCTTAATCAGCTCTTTATTGTGGATGTTATAGGTTTAAATTTTAAATTCAAACCCATCCATTGTTGGGCTCATCCAACAAGCCCATCGGCCTTGGCTGAGGCATTCCCAAGGACCCAAAGTCCAAAGCCCGAGGCGAGGCAAGGCGTGGCGTGGCCGTGCCGAGCGAGCGCGCGTGTGGGCTTCCTATTGGACCCCCTCACATATATACTTGATACACCTTAATGATGAGCTTTCATATATATATATATATATATATATATATATATATATATATATATATTAATTTAAGGAGCTCTCAAATCAATGTGGGACAATAACTCTTCTTAGTTATTAATTATTAATCCTACATTTAATACATAACTAAATGGTAACTTTATGTATTGATTTCTCACTCACCAAAAGTCGTTTTTGAGAAATTCAAAAACCTACGATTATCTAATTATTGCGTAGATTAATAATGTGAAGTTTAATTCCTACAAAATTAAACTTTCGACCACTTAATTATGGCATTAAAGTGCCTTATCCACACTTTAATTAATTCATTAATTATAATATATATATATATATATATTCAAAATAATGGGAAGGCGACACACAAAATAAGAGTGTACCTCTATTGTATATACATCAACCACAACGGTTAAAACCCGTCGTACTAGAGAGATAAAATGTTGTTGTTGAAAGGTGTATTGTAGTAGACCTCCAAACATAACAACGATTTTTTTAACCGTTGTCTTAAGTGGAAACAACAACAACTATCATTCCCTGTGACAAATGGTGTTTGCCATTTTCTTAAGTGGATATAACAACAATTTCTATCAATGGTAACAAAGAGTTGTTATATTTCTTAAAGACAACGATTTAAAACAATTGTGATATATTTAACCTGTTGAGAAACAATGAATCACAAAGTTGATTTCAAAGAAACAAGAAAAACAGAAACAAAAACCAGAAATGGACACAAGACGATTTTACGTGGTTCGACTTAGAAAGTCTACATCCACGGAGCAGAGAAGATCACCACTATAATCACGATCAAGAACAGTACATGAATTACAAGATCATCCAATGAAATCAGGATTGATCCAAGAAACCAAAACACAAGATATGAACTCAAACTCCAAGCTCTCCCTCTCGTGTTTCTCTCTCTACAACCCTCTCAATTCTCTCTCTAGGTAAACTGAGAATCCTCTGGAATGACCTCTCAATAATCGCTCTGAAAACCGGGAAAGAAAACCCCTTAAATCAGCTCCAAGAAAAATAACAGAAAAACTGCAAATTCTGAAGTAAAACTGAAAGACAACGGTTTTGGCTAAAACTGTTGTCAAAATCTGTTATAACCGTTTTTCTTAACAGAATTTTCAACTTCCTGATTTTGAGCTCCAAAAAACTGAATCTATGCTCCGATTCTTCGTGCGATTAATTCTCTGAATGTGTATGAGTTAATATTCTTTACAAATCTCCACCTGACTCAACACATGAAGATACCATACATGTCTTTCAATCAAACTATCAAATGATCATCCTCCCCACTCTTTCTCATGTCCAAAATCTGGACATGACTCAATCTTTGACAAATCATCAAATACACTGCACCACTTGGATTAAATCCAAGCAGTACTTAAACTTCTCCGAGGGCAATGCTTTTGTAAGCATGTCTGCAGCATTCTCCTTTGTGCAAACCTTCTGAACTTCCACATCCCCATTTTCAATTACATCTCTTACATAGTGCAACTTCACATCTATGTGTTTGGACTTGTCATGAAAAACTTGATGCTTGACTAAGTGTAATGCACCTTGAGAATCACACAATACTTTAACTGATTTCTGTTTAATCCCAAACTCAGATATAATGCCTCTCAACCAGATTGCTTCTTTTACTGCCTCTGTCATAGCCATAAACTCAGCTTCTATAGTTGACAATGCTACTACTGGTTGCAACATTGATCTCCAGCTAACTGCAGCACCAAACAGAGTAAAAACATAGCCTGATTGTGATCTCCTATTATCCAAATTTGCTGCATAATCTGAATCCACATAACCCTCCAAAGCCTCTGATGAATCATCACATCTTCTGAACATTATTCCATAATCTGCTGCCCCTCTTAAGTACCTCATTATCCACTTTAGAGCCTCCCAGTGTTGTCTTCCTGGATTTGACATATATCTACTAACAACACTTACAGCATGTGCTATGTCTGGCCTGGTGCACACCATCACATACATGATACTTCCAACATCATTAGAATATGGAATGTTGTTCATCTCTTGAATCTCCTGCTCATTTCTTGGTTTCTGCTGTTCAGATAATTTAAAATGTTGAGCCAAAGGGGTTGATACCTGTCTTGACTCATCCATATTAAACTTCTTCAACACTTTGCATATGTAGCTCCTCTGTTGTAACCATAGTAATCCTTTCTCTTGATTTCTGACAATATCCATGCCAAGTATCCTTCTGGCCTCTCCCAGCTGTTTCATTTCAAACTCACTTTGCAAGTCTTCCTTCAGCTTATCTATTTCTGCTTGATCTTGACTTGCTATCAGCATGTCATCCACATATAGCAACAAGAAACTAACAATTTTCTGTCCAGCCCTCTTCATGAATACACAGTTGTCATATTTGGATTTACTGTAGCCAATCTTCTTCATACACCTGTCAAATCTGATGTACCACTGTCTTGAGCTTTGCTTGAGACCATATAAAGACTTCTTCAATAAACAAGCCTTATTTTCATCTCCAGGAAGTATAAAACCCTCTGGCTGTGTCATGAAAATTGTCTCTTTCAGCTCTCCATGCAGAAAAGCTGTCTTAACATCCAATTGCTCCAGCTTTAAATCCATTTGAGCAACTAAAGCAAGCAATATTCTTATGGAGTAGTGTTTGACTACAGGGGAGAAAATTTCATTGTAGTCTATCCCTTCTTTCTGAGTGAAACCTCGAGCCACTAACCTGGCTTTATATCTAATCTTCTCCACCCCAACAAACTCCACCTTTTTCTTGTAAATCCATTTGCAGCTAACTAGCTTTTGATTAGTTGGTCTCTTTACCAAAACCCAAGTTCCATTCTTCTCAAGTGAATCCATTTCTTCTTTCATAGCAACCATCCAGTTTTCCTTATCCTTGCTTTCTATGGCTTCTCTGTAGTTTCTGGGCTCAGAGTATTCAGTTTCTTCTGCTACTGTCAGAGCATATGCAGTGAGATAGTCATTTCCATATCTGGTGGATGGCTTGACTATTCTTCTTTGCCTATCTCTTATCAGTTGATATTGGCTGATGTCTTCTTCCTCATCATACCCTTCATCTTGATCTTCTTCATTGGAATCTTGTTGACTGTGAGTTTCTACCTGATCATCATGCCCTTTTCCAGCATGCAATCTGTTCTCATCATGATTGAGCTCAATTTGTTGCTCTCTTTTCATTGGCATTTTGTTTTCATCAAAGGTCACATCTCTGCTAATAATAACTTTGTTCATTCCATTTTCAATGCACCAAAGCCTGTAACCTTTAACCCCTTTGGGGTATCCAAGCATTATACACTTTAGAGCTCTTGCTTCCAGCTTGTCCTGTTTTATATGAGCTCAATTTTCTGCTTAAAGACAACGATTTTTCGATCTATTGTTGAAAGGCCGTTGTCAGTATGATTTTTTAATAGATGAAATAATTCTTTTTGTGTGATCAATGACGGTGATGCTAATCATTGTTAATCATACATTGTCATTATCCTTTTTTATTTTCTTATTTTCTTAAATACGTATTTACAAGATTAAATTACTTTTTAATTTTTTACAATTAAAAATGCTTATTATTAATTTTTTTAAACTGTTCTTTCCTCGATGTCTACTATTGGCGTATCTAGAATTTTGAATTTAGTGTACAATTTATTTTTTCTTGTACAATATTAATAGATTGTTTGATATTCATTATTAGCTATATATTTGATTTATTGTATATATAAATATTTTTATATATCCTAAAATTTACAAATAATTATGATTTCCTTTTAATAATTAGAAATTGTTCTCCAATAACAACCAATCATTGGGAAGGTTGTTCGGCCGTAATAGGAGCCGAACATTGTGAAGGATGTCGGAATAGGAGCCGAGCTTTGTAATGGTTGTTCGGCCTAAATTAGTCGAACACCGAAAATATAAATGAAAGGAAAAAAAGGCATTTTAAGTTTTATTTTAAAATTTGTAAATGTGATTTGAATATGCGAGAGTTTACGGGCACTACAAGAAATTTCATTTTTAGTGGCAAAATGTAAGTGGGAATAGGATAAAAATGTGAAAGGACTACTATTAGTGAGGAGATATTGATTTTACTTTAATATAACAATTTTATGGTCACTAAAAGTATAGAAAAAATTGCGGAACATTTCCCTCCCAATGGTATGGAAATGTTTATGCGTTCATTGATATTCTCTTAAAAGCAAATATGGCCCAAAAAGATTAAAAAAAATAAAAACTGTCTCCATTGTTTTTCCTCTCGAAAGTCGAAACCTGTCTTCCCCCACCCTCTCTTGGAAATTCCACCGAAAAAATGCTATTATCTCAATCATTTCGGATGCCTCTTCGCCACTATGAGTAGTGCAGTGACACATCGGTTTCTAACCTAGTGTTCCGCAAGTGTACAGATGTAGGTGTAGTAGCGATAATTAAGGTCGATCCCACAAGGAATAGTTTTAGGTAGTTTGATACCTCAATACTCTAGAAATGTCCTAACGATACTAAGTTGCAAAGATTGATTTTACTAATACTAACAAAGTTTAACTAATTAACTCAATTAACTATAATTTCAAACTTAGCGAACCCAAAGAATTAATAATCAAGGAGAAAAGGTATCCTAGGGTTTCGATTTCAGGATATTACTTCAATGATGATTATATTCAACTTATTGATTTTTAAACCGATCTAGTGTTTATTAAGGGGAGCAATATTAACCTAACCCTCCTCTCGAAGCGATTAAATCGTTGATTAACTAAGACAATTACCCTCTCGAGTCAATTAATCCTAGTAACTCCCAAACACTCACAAACCTATGCCTACACAGTCATAGACAACTGCGCTCTATGTTGTACGTTTGATCACAAATCCCTCCTCTCGAAGCGGATTTGTTAAACGGGATTACTAAACCTAGATGACCAGTCTAAATTTAATTATAAAACAAACATAAAGGGGATTACTAAACCTCGATGCTAAAATCCATTGCTACTAGTCTGTAGATGGATTTCAAGTCCACTATCCACATGGTAACGGTTGTATATAGGAAAAAAAGGGTTTATATCTAAAATATCATATACAAATCTTAAATACTCATAAAATAAGTAAAAGTTCCAAAAAAATAACATAAAAACAAAAAACAGAACTCCAGAAATAAAAAAGAAAAGTTCAGAACAAAACGGAAACAAACATCAGAAAAGAAAATTCAAAACCCGAACTTCTTAGAATTTCTTCGTTATTAGAGCATCTCCAACCCAGCGCTCGCTGGACGTGGAGATGCTACTGTAGCTGATTTAATTGCCCTAGCCCAGCGCCCTTTTTGTTGCTGCTGCTGAGTGTTGTGAACAGTTCGCGTTCATTCGAACGCGACACTGTTCCCACACGCTTGACTTTTTCCTTTTATTTTTATTTTATTTTATTTTATTTTTATTTTCTTTTATTTATTTTATGTTTTGTGTAAATAATATTGTGTATTTGTTAATTTTTTTTTATTATGTTAATTAATATGTGTATCCATTATATTTTAAAACTAACATAAATTAGTTTTATTAAAATAAAAAATTTATTCTTACTAAAATTAAATATTAGTTATATTTTTTGTATACTATTAATTTATTTGCTTAAGTTTATTTTAACAAATTATGAAATAATAAATTATTATAAAATAATATGTTAAGATATTTTGATGTATTTTGTAATTTCTATTTATTTTGTATTTTTTTTTATTTTATGTAATATTTGCTTGTAATTATAATATTATGAAATTTATTATCTCGAAATCATGAAAATATCAAAATTGTATAAGTATATTAGTAAATTAAAATACTTAAGAAAAATAATACATAAAAGAAATTATTTAAAAAAAATATTCTATGTGGCGTGAAATGCAGCGCAGACGGCTGAAGCTCCATGCTGGACTAGAGTATCTCCAGCACTGGACCAGCGCCAACGACTGGAGATGCTCTTAGGAAACTATTTAAGTAGAAAGTTTAAATCTTGTGTTATATGTTCTCTAATAGAATTAGGATTTATACAGGTAAATATATATATATATATATATATATATATATATATGTATCAAATCTATTCACGCATGCTACATACCCGAATGACATGATTCACTTCAACTACTAATGAAATTAAGGGTGTGTCTACTTAAAGATTGACTCAGTAAATTTAAGGGCTTAAATTCCGATAAAGCACAATCATTAACTCTCTCAGTTAGATTTGGCCCAACATTCTCCAGCCTTAAATAAACATACCCCAAATGTAATAACTTGATTGATAAAGTGCATACATTCATTACATTTACTTTTATTAATTTTAATATAATAAATAGTTGATTCTTATACATATTTTAACACTAACTTTATTTTATTTCATCCAGACCTGTTATTTTTTCACCGGGTATTAATAGTACGTTTTATAAAATATTTTTTCTCATTAAGATGCTAACTAAACCAGTAGTATAGTATTCTCGTGAGATGCACGATTTGTAAATATAAATAAACAAATAATAACTTTTATATATTTATATAATTTAATATAATATTTTTTTACAACCAATATATAATAAAATATGAAAAATTATATGTTAATGAAAGAAGAGTGCAATGAAAAGTTTTAAAAATTGAAAATATATAAATTTGAGTAAATTATAAAATATTCATAGTTGTTTTTCTTAGTGTAGAAATATCTCTAGCATCCTTGCATGGATGTCATGTTGATGATTGAGGCTGAAATTAGAACATGCGGTTGGCACGGGGCATATTTGGTGTTAATTTAATTGGACGAAGAATTCGGGCTGAAATTAGAATATGCGGCTAGCATCGGATATATTTCTTGCTGATTGTAACTAAATTTAAGCTGAATTAAGAAGATAGATTCTTGTGATACTTGATTTAGGTTGAATTTGAAAAACTATATCGACCTTTCCTTATATAATGTTTTAGCAAATCATTTGTTGCTTTTAAATTTAAGTTGTAATTAATAGACCACTGATTTTACGGAAAATTGAGTCAGAATTTTCTTGCGTGAATCTACATTGAAATTAATCAGAGAGATAATTTTATAAGAATATTTGTCAATATATTGACTAAAAAATTCTTATTCAATTTTGACAAAATATCATGGTCAACGCTTGTAAAAAATGTGCTCAAACTGTTTTGGTTGTAAAAAAATATTAAATTAAATTATATAGAAAAAATTATTTATTCATTTACGTTTACAAACTGTGCATCTCATTGGAATACTACTAGGTTGGTTAACAATCGAATGAGAAAAAATATTTTGTAGAAGGTACTATTACACCCAATGAAAAAACAAGAATAAGGCTGGATGAAATAAAAAAAAGTTAGTGTTAAGATATGTATAAAATAATCAACTATTTATTATATTAATATAAGTAAAAATAAGTGTAATAAGAAATATGCACCTTATCAATCAAAGTTATTTTGTTAGATCTCATTTGAATAAGTGGTAGTAGAAGTGAATCATGTCATGCGGGTACGCAGCGTACGTAGCACATCGTATATAGCGCGTGAACATATCTGATATATGTATATGTATATTATCTCATTGATACATGTATTTTATGCATGCTTTTAGATTCACCTAAACGAGAAATTTAATAGCAATCATGCATTATTGGTAGTTTTGTGTTTAATTATGTCATCTTATGCCATTTGACATGTGTGCTTGTTGTGCAACATAAAGCATGTTTTCAAGGTCAAAACTCTATTAGGACCAAGTTTGGAGAAGAAATGAGCAATAAAGAGGTGAAAACAATGAAAAGAGGCGAAAACGCAGAATTTCAGCCTGACATACCTTCAGTATTTTGCTCATATCTTGAGATCTAAATGTCCAAATGAGGCGATATCAGTTGCATTGGAATAATAATTCAAAGCGCTACAACCTTTTATGAGAACCAAGGCCAGATTATGATCTGAAGACCTTAAAAGTGGCTGGAAGTCGGACATAGTTGCACAGTGCACAAGGCACAACCATCCAACTTTATTCTGCTCGGTGGAATGGGTTAATCTGAGCAAATTTTGAAATATTTCAGTGTGTTTCGCCCGGCCGAGTGAGTTAAGGTGGCTCGGCCAGGCGACGTGCATGGGCTTGCGCATAATTACTTGTTTTGTTCCTAACTTGGCTCGTTTCCATCCCAACTTCCCAAAACCTGTAAAAAGAGATTTTAGAGGCCGAAACATGAGAGACTCTCATATTTTTATCATAATTCATGTCTTGGAGTAGAGAACAAGCAAGAGAAGGAGATGCAAGTTTGAGAGCTAGAGTCAAGATTATTTTAAAATTCCGGGATTTATTAGTTACTTTTATTTGTGAATTGATACAATTAGACTTTGATAGTTTTTAGCTTTTTACAAATAAATAAAACTATTTATTTATTTATTATTTTTTATTTGTTTAGAATCATTTTTTTTCTCAAACACTATCAAATTCTAATTTTTTCACAAAATTAATTAAAATCACTTATCTAAAAGTATTATTGTTTGCAAACACCCTCTAAATAGATGACATAAGTCGTAGCTATCCCAAGGAACCCAGAAAACACATGGGTTGGGTTTCTATTCGCTGGCCCGAAAAAATAGTCCCTTCCACTTGAATCAATAATCCCTAGTTTTAATGGACCCGAATTTTCGAACTGGCCCAATAGCTAATAATTATAGTCTTTGGAATAAGGTTGGGCCTCCCACAAAATAAAATGGGCCGGAGATAATAAAGCACAACTTTATTATGATGGTGAATTGACTCAAAAGTTAAGTTAGATTTTGATTATTTAAAACATTCGTCATAACTTAAATCACATCATAAAGAAATAGAAAAACATGGAAATAAATAATGGTATACAACTTTATTCCATGGCATCTTAAAAAAGAAATAAAAGTCAATACAATTTTTTTTTCCTTACACACTCAAATCACTTATTTAGGATAAATTACACGAGATTATCCTGTAATTTTAGAATTTTGTGCGAGAGCACTATGTGATTTTATAATTATACGACAACCCCACATGGTTCAATTAATTCAACACAATTTTTTTTTTCATGCGAAAAAATTACCCAAATAAGAATCATGGAAACACCTCAATAACTGATCTCAATCCTAACACAGGGATAATCTTGTAATTTTGAAAACCAGCAGCAAGAAAAATTTCAGCCCACTCTTTCTCAGTTCTTTCTTTTCCAGCAACTTCAACCATCATCTGCATATCCCAGAAGAGTTGTGTTTCAGTTTTCTGAGGCTCTTCTCTTCCATCATCCACAACCATGTCAACAATAATCACTTTTCCACCTTTGCCCTTGCTTGGAATTACTGCTTCTTTGCATTTTATCAGTAATTTAACACAATCTTCATCGCTCCAGTCATGCAATATCCACTACAATTATAATCTTTGTGAGTGAATTATCCCAACAATACATATATCATGAAATCTAACTACTCATAAAAATTACAAATTGAGAATTTTTTTTCAACTTATATATGTAAATTATCTTTTCTCATGTCCAATATATACTTGTTATGCTTAATGTTTTTGAAAATGCCTTGTAACGTCTTGATTTTGTCATATTGTAATTATTGGACGAAGAATGCCCTGAGTTTGAAATGTAAATAAAATTTTGATAAGTATATTTTTTTATGATAAAATTATTAAATGATTTTTTTCTTAAATAGAATAATTAATTAAATATTTCTTAGTTGTTAGTAGAAACGGGAAAAATCATATAAATTAATCCCATAAATTATTTAATAAAAGGAATTAATTAAATTGGAAAAAAAATATTCTTATAAGGTTATTCTGTTTATTTTATTGATTATTTTATCTTAATTTTTTTAATGAGTTGTACCTTATATAGATATTTGTGCTTCTATTAATAATTTATAATTAATTAAACTATTTGTGAATATTTACAAAGGTCAAGAAAGATAAGTATATACCAAAAAGTACCCTTGTAATAGTGTTTTATACAAGAACGAATCAAATTTTAAAGATAGATAATTTTTTTTTTCTAATTTTACATATTATCTTAATAGTTATTCTACAAAATATTGTATTCATAAAAATTATATATAAATTCAATCCTATAATCTCCCCGGAAAACTAATGATAGGGTTACTTATAATTTCCTATGCTAATCCAATTTTTTAAAATATTTATTTGGTTAAGTATACAATAATGACATTTTAAAGTTATATATAGGTCATATCACTTTATAAATAGAGTTCTATACAAAATCACACGAGAGTAGTACTAATTATATTAATTGTAGTAATAAAATAATAATAATAACAACGACGATAGTAATAAGAATCTCGAACCTTGAGGAAAACAGCATCAGCACAAGGAATAGAGTCGAACATGTCTCCATTGACAAAGCTCAAGTTGTCCGACCCTTCCAATCTCCCAACAACATGTGGAAGATCAAGAACAACACATTTCAATCCCGGAAAGGCATCGACAATCGCCTTGGCCGTAGCTCCAGTGCCGCCTGCAACATCTACCATCGATCGCAACCCCTCAAAAACTTGCTTACATTCTTTAACAAGTATACTAGTCACAATCTTTGAATCACTAGCCATTGCCTCATTAAACAGTTGATTAAACCTTTGATCCGTCCCTGCATACTCCCACAATGTTCTCCCATGTTTTGTCACGAATGGTGACGATGTCTCGTTATGAAACCATTCACTCATGTAACCCCACGGATCTAAGAGGGTAGGATCAAGCGAAGCGACTACAAAGGTCGCCATACTTGCGGGACCCTCTTTCAGCAAGAGACGAGATGGCCGTGTGAGGATATAAGCCTCCTCATCCTTAGAAGTGTTGACCTTGACCAAGAAGTTGGAATGGACTAGAATTCGCATCAGTTGATAAAGACCATTGAATTTAACTTTGTTGATGGAGAGGGCATCTGCTAATTCAGAAAGCGTGATGGGCTTGCCATGTTTGTAGATTGCGTCGGGTATACCTAATTCGATCGCACATTTTAGAGACATAGAGTTTATGTAGCTAAAAACATGGTTCCAGACATGAGCTTGAGCTTCAACAAGCTCTTGTCCAGACAATTCTTTCTCTTCTGCCATTAATTTGTGAAAAATGATCTTTTAACTTTTGTGTTCATTTATTTGTTGTGCATATTTATAGAGGTATATAAAGACACTATTTCATTTTTTTTTTATTTTTTTTAATTCAAAGTCAATTCCTTGAGGTTCGTATGATGATTCAATCCAATCATATGGCGCAAAATTAATATATTAATCAATTACATGATGAGGGTATAGTTTGATTTCTTCACATTAAATTTTAGAGTTGCATGAAGTCACAGAAAATAATTGCACTAGTTTTAGTTAAATGTCAACAGAGGGTTTTAGCAGTTTAATAAATAAATTCAATTAAATAAATTTTTGCCGTTGATGGAGCATCCGATTGGAATCATGCAGCTCGACTATGGGCGATTTATAATATTTTTGAGGCACGTCAATCAATAAATATAACCAACTTGTCTAGCTAGTTGACCATATGATTGCGGAAATCAAAATTAAATTATATATTCGAATTATCTTTTCCATAATCATTTTTAACAAGCAGACTCATTTGACGAATGGTTTAGGTTATTTTTGAATAAGGTTTAATTAGGACTGAGCACCTCCTTCTTGGGATACATACTAAAATATTGATGAATAGTAAAATTGTATGTTTATTACAGAGAATATAATTTTCAGACTAAATTCATTTACGTAGGTAAGAGCGTGGTTCGAGACATGAGCTTGAGCATCAACAAGCTCTTGCCCAGATAATTCTTCCTCTTCTATGTTATGCAATGCCATTAACTTGTGGAAGATGATTTTTTGTTTCTTCTTTTTTTTTTGTGTGTGTGTGGGGGGGGGGGGGGGGGGAGGGACTTCATGTATTTTTTGTGCATATTTATAGAAGTAGGTAAACAGACTGCCTTTTTTTAGTTTTAATTCTTCATAATTGTGTTAATAAATTAATCAAACCCAAATTTAACGATTTGGAGTTCCCCATGTCACATAAAAGAATTTCACTAGGTTTTAGGTTAATGGCATAAAAAGCAAGATTTTTACAATGTTTTTATTTTTTAATTTATTTTCTAAAATTATAATTTCAATGTATGAGTTCTTAGATTTTCACAATTTGGATATGATCATAATTTTTTTATGAGCTTTTGATGATTTGACATCCAAAACATGATACTTACTTTCTTGACAGATATCACGTCACTTAGCAAAGAAATTTTGATCCAAATCCTTAACTATGTACAATATCATTCGAGTCAGACTTATATATATATATATATATATATATGGGTCCTTCTACTATACAACCATAGATAATAACCATTAGATTCCCTTCTTTTAATCTTGATCCTTAAATGAAATTACTTGCAACCTGCTAAATTGGTCACCATATTCCAATTACTAAATTCACAACATGTTATATTTAACTATATATGTCCCATTTTATTTTTTCTTTTATTTTTACTTTGCAATTTTCTTTCTTACCTGATGTTGCTTTGGCTCCCCGCTGCTCAATCTTCATTTTTTTTTATCATTTTCTTTTCCCTGGCCATTATTTTGTAACTAAATAGATTAGAAATGGAAAACGATATTTGCAACTTTAGAAAGTAAAATAAATTTTGATTCTTATCAAATGTAACAACAACTTACTAATCACAGTCTAAAATTTTAGGCTAGAAAATGTTACTTATAGAATTGTCCATATTGTGGCTTATATATATAAATATATATAGATTTTTTAATTTATAAAATAATTGTTGAAATCTAACTATAAATAATTAAAAATAACCATGAAATATATAATAAAAGGAACAATAATATTTTATTTGGATATTTCATATGTAATGTAAAGTTTAATACTTTTTTCTTTTGTCCCTGCTTTTATTTTATATTTTTTTAATTTAACTAAATAAACTTTCAAGTTCTAATTATATATATTCATTTTTCTCATTCAAATGTTAGATTTTCATTGCAACTTTTAAAATTTTATTTAGTGAGTTTAAATATATTTAAATATTTTTTATTTAATAAATTCTTATTTTAACAAAAGAAATTCAAAAGTTATTTAATAATTCGAATAACAAATTAAATTCCATGAGTTCTGTAAAATATATATTTGAATATTTTCGTATTTTATTTGGTATTGTAAATTATTTATATAAGTGTAATATTTTTCTTATAAATAGTTTATTTATTTGAAGATGAAAATTGATTTATGCGAACAAAGTTAAATAGATTGTTAAGAGTAAAAAATGACATTTGATGTTGATTAGTGCGACAAAGTATTATTTAGCTTACAAAGTGTCAAAACATATAATTGAAGTTTTAGTACAAGTAAAAAATTAAAAAAGATGCAAAATGTAATAAATGTCATAATTTTGGCTGTAAAGAATAAATTTCCTTAAAAGAGTAATTTTAACAAAATACACATTATTAAAAATATAAATAGGTAATTGAAAATAATTTCAATAACAATTTTAATATACAATTATACATATGCTAAATGCTTATGTACTTTCGCGATAAAATATATAGCAAATTTGATAATAAATTAAGTTGATTATAAAATAGACATTAATTTTTTTGCCTTTGATTTAATAAAGTAGGACTTTCATTAGTTAAAGAATGTTTTTTCTCCCTACATAACTTAAATAACAAAAATATTTGAAATTCATGTAAAATCAAATAAAAGATTAGTTGTATTTTTATAAAAAAATTACTCATATTTTTTATAAAAGAAATTATTTGTTAATATTATTTACAACTCAAACCAAAATATTATAATCCAATTCACAATAAACATCAATTATAGCACAAATAATTAACCAAAAAATAATCCGTTTATTCAAATCAAATATCTCATTATAATATATGTGATATGGATGTCAAATAGAAGATCGTGAAAAAATGAATAATTTGGTATATTATGCATGAAAGTCGGATTAAAAATGAAAAAATTATTTGTGTTTATAAAAAATAAAAGAAAGTTATGAAATTACCAAAAAAAAAAAATAGTTACCAATTATATAGTGTAAATTTTTTGAAGGGAAAGTTAGAATGACATTAATACCCTTCATTTTACTTTTATATATATGGCAAAACCTTGTATGTGACCGTCACACGGTGTGATGGGCAAAAAATATTATTTTTTGTAGTAAAAGTATCACGTTTATCTGTAAAAGTATCACTTTTTTTTAACAAAACAAAGTATCACGTTTTGTTACAAAAGTATCACTTCTATCTGTAAAAGTATCACTGTAGCAAAAGTATCACTTTTATCTGTAAAAGTATCAATATTTCCTGTAAAAGTGTAATCCGTCACTCGTGAAACCGTCACACACAAGACTCACTCTATATATATATATATATATATAGATTCTTCTACACATTTCAATTGTTAATAGGCATGTTAATTTACGAGTTATTATTATTGTTATTGTTGTTGTTGTTATAGTTTAGGAAAAAAGATAATTGATAAGAAAAATTGTCGATTGTATCAACATATTCCGTATAATTGTGAAAAACACGTTAATTTCAATTTGATGAATTTATACATATTTAGATGAGAATCATTTTCTAATAAAATATAACTTAATCCAATACTTATCCACACATACGAAATCTCTTGGCTTTGATATTTTAAAAAAACTAAACATTGGCTCATTTAGAGGAATAAAATGTACTAAGTATATTGCATAACTTATTTCTATTTATAATTATTTAGGTATTTTATGTATTTTCTTCAAACAAAGTAAAAAATAGTAAAGTTCTTCTTTACCGTTGCTACACGGGACATGATAGTTTATGAGTTGTTATTATATATATTTATATTAATATTATATTATTTGAGGAAGTAATTTAGGAGAAATTTTAGTTTAATAAAAACTAAGAATGTGAATTATGTAGACATACTTTTAAAATATAGAGATCTCGTAATTTGTTTGTTAAGGAATACATTAATTTTAAATGAGTACAATCTAAATGTAGATAATTTTACTTTACATATTTCATACGAGAATCATTTTTTAACAACATTTGGAATAAAAACTAATAAACAAAGGTTAAATGAGATTTTTCTTTTAATTTTTTCAAACCGAAAAAATATTAATAAAAAGGAAAATACAAAATAGCATAAAGGTAAAAAAAATTCAGCATTTTGATATATGAAAAGAAGAGGGGCAAGTGGGATCTATCTTACTAAATAAATGAATAAAACATTATTTATTGTTACCTACTATAGCAAGTTAAAAGTAAATTGTATCAATATAATGATTGTACCCTAAAATTACCCCATATATATATATTACGAGACAAATTATGTGTATTAAATTATATACAAATAAATAAATAAATTCATGCATTAAATTACAATTTCTTTTTTAAAATTTATGATTGAATTATAAAGGAGTAAAATTGTACTCCATTAACCCTTAACAGAAAGTCAATTGGATGAAATTTACATTGACACTATAAATCTAAATAAATAAGGAGCATTAGTTGGAATTAGGCTCTCGGTCGCTAGTCATAAATTCTTGCCATTACTCCTCTCGTCTCAAAATAATTATTGTTTCAGAGAATTTTATCCAGATTACGAAACCTTATAAAATAACTCAAACGCCTATATTTAAATTTAGTTATTATATTGTCTTATTTAATAATTGTATATTTATTTAACTATGTTATAACAATCTTTTTTATTTCAAAGATTCGTTTATAATGCGAACAGTATTAAAAGATTAGTAAAAATATTATCCTACATTTCTAAATAATAGTTATTCTGGGATAGAAGAAGTATCCTCTCTAGCTGGTGGATCAGTGAGCGCAGATATTTAATTATAAAGTCGAGCTGTTATGTTGTACAATTACTGTCAAGTTTATTCAATTATATTTAACAAGTCAACTATTGTCTAAGTTTATCAAGAAAATTTTAAATTGACGGTGAGTATTCTGTTGGAAATTGATTTGAAATTTTGGGTTTTGATTCAAAATTGACCAATTTAATTAATTCAATTTATTTGTTAAAATTGGAAACAAGTTGCAAATTCATAATCTACACTTCGAGTAGATGAATTTAATGTATTAATATGCTCAAAACCAATTTCGGGTGAATGAGATATTAATTGTCAAAGGTTGCAACTTATACATGGAAGTTGAAGAGTTTATGAAGGAAATATAAGGGAACTTGTCCCACATAGAAAAATTGGAGTAAGTGGATACTCCTTATTTAGTAGAACACTTGATAAGTAGTTATCAAGTGTGCTCCCCTATGGTGGATCCTAGTGGGATTTTAGCCTTTGGCTAAAATGGACCCGAGGATGGTGCTTCGCACCATCTGAGCCTGGGCTCACATGTTGCATTGAGTCGCTTTAGAGGCGCACGTACGCGTCGTCGCGAGGAGCTGGAGGAGCCTTAAAGTTTTGGCTAGGTGGTCCAGACGGATGGCTCGCGGGTTCGTGGCGGTTCGAGTCAGGCGGTGCGGTGACGTGGACCGGGTTCGGTCAGGAGCCGGGTCGGGCGGGACGGGTTAGCCTGCGGGTGCGACCGCCCAGCGAACTGATGGGTCCAGTCCAAAGGATGCAACCAAGGGGTAAAGAGGTGTCTTTCCAAAAAGGCACCACAACTCTTCAACATATATAAATAGGCCCCTCCACATTTCATTTTATTCATTCGAATTCATAAGTTCTTTGAAAATCAAAAACTTTCTAAATTCTGCATTTGTAGAGTGTTAGAGAAGCTGAAGATGACATGGCAGCTTATGTGGAAAAGAAGAAGGATGACTTGTGTGTTGATGTGGTGTATCCTGCTGTTACAACTAAGAGGAAATCTTATGCAGAAGCTGTACTCAGTAAAGGAGTAAATGAGAAGCAGAGAAGTGAAGCTTGAAGACAAGAAAAACAGAAGAGGAAGTACTAGACATTAATGAATGAAAAGGACATTCTTTGGCATGTTGCAACATGCTTTTGTTGTTGGTCAAATATAGCTGTTAGATCATTTATTGTTCTTGGATGTATTCTTAGGACATAGTCTTACTATATATATCCATCAGATGTAATACTCATTTGTGTAAAAAAAATGCATTCAAGTGTTCAATGAAACAGTATCTTCCTCCATCAGATTTCATGGCTTATTCTGTCAATGTTCACTTTATTTTCTTTCATGGTATCAGAGCAGGTTTATCCTGCCTCTGATTGCCTCTCCTTTATTTTTTCTTGAATCTTTGAATCATGGCAGAAGAACAAACAACTGTTGCTGCAACAGTCGCAACAGTAACCACACCTCCTCAAATTATCCAACCTCAGAATCAGCTCGTTTCAGTCAAGCTAGATGAGTCCAACTTCCTCATTTGGAAGCAGCAAATATATACAGCTATCAGAGGGTATGGTCTTGTCTCTTTCATACTGCCTAGCAAGAACATTCCTCCCAAGAAGATCGTTAAAGATGGATTCACAGAAGAAGAAGACAATCCAGACTACTTACTGTGGGAGAGACAAGACCAGTTGTTGGCTTCTTGGCTTCTCTCTTCCCTCAGCGAGAGTGTGCTCTCACTTATGGTGGGCTTGGACTCATCATCAGAAATCTGGAGCACCTTGGAGCAAAGCTTTGCCAGTCAAACAAAAGCTAAGCTGATGCAGTATAAAATCCAACTGCAAAACACAAAGAAAGATGGAATTACAATGAGGGAGTATCTTGGAAAGATGAAAAGCTGTTTTGATTTATTGGCATCCGCAGGCCAGAAACTCAGTGAGGATGACAAAGTTATGCATATTCTCTCTGGGTTAGGACCAAACTATGACTCAGTTATGGTTAATGTCACCTCAAGAGCAGGTGAAATTTCAGCTACAGAAGTGCAAACATTGCTGCTCTCATATGAATCCAGATTGGAAATCAATCAAATACAAGCTCAAGGGGTAAACAATGAAGGCTCACAACTTTCTGTTAACTCTGTCACAAAAGGAAATCAGGGACAGAATTTTCAAAAGAAGTTCAGCACTGAAAATTTTAGAGGAGGAAGGGGTGTTCCGTTTCCAAATAGAGGAGGAAGAGCTCCAAGAGGAGGATTCAGAGGAAGGGGTGGAAGAACAAATGGAACAAAACCAACATGCCAATATTGTGGATATGTTGGGCATGCAACCAACAAATGTTGGTACAATCCAGACAACTACCCTCAAAATCCTCAACAGAATATGCAGCATTTTGGAAACAAAAATCCATCCCTTAATCTTGCTCAAATTCCCTCATATGGATATGGACAGGAAGTAGGAAGTGATTGTGGATGGTATCCTGACACTGGAGCATCAAACCATGTGTCAAATGACATGAGCAATCTCAACAGTGCAAGTGAATACCAAGGAACAAGCAAAGTCTAAATGGGAAATGGTGAGGTGAGTGTATAACTCATTTTGGTAATGCATATCTCAAGTCACCTTTGAATTCAAAATCTTTCATTCTTAAAAACCTATTGCATGTCCCTAACATAACCAAAAATCTCATCAGTGTTTCTCAGTTTGCTCTTGACAATTCTGTCTATTTTGAGTTTCATCCTTTTGTCTGTCTTGTTAAGGACCAAGCAACCAAGGATATTTTGCTCAAAGGGACTCTTGAAGATGGTCTTTACAAGTTCAATCTGCATTCTACTTATGTTCCTTTCAATCAAGGAGATCTTTCCACTTCAGATTCTCCAAATCAAGGATTCAAATCCAGTCTGCCCTCTATATCTAATTCTGTATCTCTTAGTAATCCTAGAATCTGTAGTGCTTCTTTAAACAAGAAAAGTAGCTTAGAGTTATGGCATCAAAGGCTGGGTCACAACAGCCATGATATTGTAAAAGTTGCACTAAAAAAATGTAACATCTCTTTTGAAATGAAAGATACAGATTCTGGTCTTTGTATTGCTTGCTCCTTATCCAAAAGTCATAGACTCCCTTATACTGATTCTAAAACTGAATATAAGCAACCCTTTGAACTTGTTCACTCTGATTTATGGGGACCATCTCCCATTATCTCTAGGAATGGCTTTAGATACTATGTAAATTTCATAGATCACTTCTCAAAATTTACATGGATCTATTTCCTCAAAGAGAAAACTGAAGTTGTTGCTGCCTTTCTTCACTTTAAAAGCCTTGTTGAAACCCAGTTTAAGCACAAAATCAAGTCCCTACAAACCGATGGAGGAACTGAATACAAACCCCTACTTCAAACCTTTGAAACCAATGGGATTATTCATAGAACCTCTTGTCCATACACTCCTCAGCAAAATGGAGTAGCTGAGATGAGACATAGACATATTGTAGAGACTGGACTCTCTGTCATTGCTCAGTCTCAAGTCCCATTAAGATTCTGGGATGATGCCTTCACCACTGCAGTATACATAATGAACAAAGTTCCTGTCAAAAGCCTTTCCTACCAATCCCCCTTTGAAATCCTGTACAAACAAAAGCCTGACTACTCCATTTTCAGAGTTTTTGGTTGCTTGTGTTTTCCACATATGAGGCTCTATAATAAGCATAAACTTGAACCTAGATCTGTACAAGGTGTGTTTCTAGGATATAGCAATCAGTTCAAGGGTTACAAAGTTCTTTTGCCCTCTGGAAAGATAATATTTACTAGGGACATTGTCTTTGATGAATGCACTTTTCCTTATAAAAAAATCATCTCTCCACAAAGGCCCAATGACACTGTCTACAAACAATTCCACACCATAGCACCACCTCTAATTACCACTGAACCTACTGAAAATCCCTCAATTCCAAACCAAGAACCATCATCTCCTCAGCAGCAAAGATCTCCACATACAGACCACTCCACACATAATTTTTCCCCATCTAGTAATCATTCTGACTCTGAGATTATGCATTCTCAAAATGATTTACATAACTCTCATGTTACTGACAATCCCACTGAGGATACAACTCTGATTCCACAAGCAGGTTATAGAATGATAACAAGATCCAAGGCAGGGATTTTCAAACCTAAGGTGTATTATGTTGATTACTTGAATGAGGAACCACCATCTTATACTGAAGCCCTTAAGCACAAACATTGGAGAGATGCTATGATGTCGGAGCTGGCAGCTCTGAAATCCAATCAGACTTGGAAATTAACTTGTGTTCCAGAAGGAAGAAAGCTGATAGGATGCAAATGGGTGTTTAAGGTTAAGAAAAATGCAGATGGGAGTGTTTCAAGATATAAAGCAAGATTGGTGGCTCAAGGATATTCTCAAATTGAGGGACTGGATTACTCTGAAACCTTCAGTCCAGTGGTGAAGCCAACAACAATAAGAGTCATGTTGAGCCTAGCTGTTGAGAAGGGATGGAAAATCAGGCATCTGGATGTTAATAATGCATTTTTGCATGGTGATTTGAAGGAGGAAATCTTTATGAGGCAACCACCTAGTTTTGAAGGAACATCAACAAGTGGAAATCAATTGGTGTGTAAACTTAACAAGGCACTATACGGGTTAAAGCAAGCTTCCAGAGCTTGGTATCTCAAGGTTAAAGAAGTGCTGTCAAGACAGGGTTTCCAGCATTCTAGAGCTGATAATTCTTTGTTCTTCAGAGTAAAAGGAGGTTCATTCATCTACATATTGATATATGTTGATGATATTCTCATCACAGGTAATGTGAGCAGTGACATTGATTTGGCCATAAAGGCTCTATCACATCAGTTTTCCCTTAAAGATCTTGGAGAGGCACATATGTTCTTGGGAATCAAGATATCTAAGGCAGAAGATGGTCTGCATCTGAGTCAGGAGAAGTACATCAAAGAGCTGCTGAAAAAGGCTAACATGACTGAAGCAAAAGGAATAGCAACCCCAATGATCACAGCTCCTCATCTCTCTAAACATGAAGGAAATCCCATCCAGAATCCCACCTATTTCAGAAGTCTTGTAGGTGGTCTTCAATATGCTACAATAACAAGACCTGAAATATCATATTCAGTCAATAAGGTTAGCCAATATATGTCCTGTCCTTTGGACACTCACTTGAAGGCTGTGAAGAGAATTCTGAGATATCTAGCAGGAACTGCAAGTATGGGGTTGCAGCTTAAAAGGAGTGGAAATCTGAATCTATGTGGTTTCTGTGATTCAGATTGGGCAACTGATGTTGATGATCGGAAGTCAATCACTGGTTTTTGTGTTTATCTTGGTGGTAATCTAGTCAGCTGGAAATCCAAGAAACAATGCAGTGTCTCAAGGTCCAGCACAGAAGCAGAATATAGAAGTTTGGCACATGCCACAGCTGAGATTGTTTGGTTAACCTCTCTTCTGCGTGAATTAAAGATTAATGATGGAAAGATTCCAGTTGTATGGGTAGATAACATCAGCACTATAGCTTTGGCATCAAACCCCATTCTATATGCCAGAACTAAACATGTAGAATTAGACATCCACTTTGTGAGAGATCTTGTGGGCAAAGGAATGATAAGAATTAATCATGTGCCATCAACAGAACAGATTGCAGACTTAATGACAAAACCACTAAGTGTGCAATTCTTCACAAGGTTGAGAAACAAGCTGAATGTTGTCCCACAACCTATGCTCGAATTGAGGGAGGCTGTTAGAGAAGCTGAAGATGACATGGCAGCTTATGTGGAAAAGAAGAAGGATGACTTGTGTGCTGATGTGGTGTATCCTGCTGTTACAACCAAGAGGAAATCTTATGCAGAAGCTGTACTCAGTAAAGGAGTAAATGAGAAGCAGAGAAGTGAAGCTTGAAGACAAGAAAAACAGAAGAGGAAGTACTAGACATTAATGAATGAAAAGGACATTCTTTGGCATGTTGCAACATGCTTTTGTTGTTGGTCAAATATAGCTGTTAGATCATTTATTGTTCTTGGATGTATTCTTAGGACATAGTCTTACTATATATATCCATCAGATGTAATACTCATTTATGTAAAAAAAATGCATTCAAGTGTTCAATGAAACAGTATCTTCCTCCATCAGATTTCATGGCTTATTCTGTCAATGTTCACTTTATTTTCTTTCATAGAGTCCGAAAGTTCCAAATATCCGAGTACGTTCGCTGATAACTTACGACTCGTAGTGCAGCGGTCTGAAGTTTTAAAGTCGTATCTTGGAGGCGTTTTGCTATTAAACGTATTGCACCTGAGTACGTGGCAATTTCGTCTTACGGATATAGAGTCAAACTCTAGCCTCGACTTTGTTTGAATCATTACATCTTCGTTTATACAATTACATACCGAAATATAACATATTCACAGCCCATAAAATTTATTAACGTGATCCATTTCTTAATGAAACTCAGTTTTATTAGGGAAACAAGCACAAAGTACTTAATACAATCCACTTAATGATAATACTACTCTTCTTTATTAGATTAAAAATTAAAAACTATTAAACATAATATAATAAACAAAATCCTAAAATATTTATTAAAAAAATAATTTAATGGCCAATCTCAAGTATGATGAAGTATTCCAGCGGGCTCCGGCTGAGACTTACGGGCTCGGGCTTCTGAGTAACACTTACAGGTTTGATGTTCTAATGGCTAGATAACTACGCGAAATTATTAGTAAAATAGTGAATCAGTCATAGTCTTAATTAGTTATAGAACTGCTTCATTTAGATCTAAGGAATGTTAGATTAAATTATAAAGGTAAAATGGGTTGAACTCTGAGAGTGTTAAAATTTTACAAATTTGATTCGTTATTATTTCAGTCCTACATTGACGAACATTGAAGAAGCTAGAGTTTATGCAGTGAAACAGATTGATTTCTGATATTCTGTTAAAATTTCACAAATTTGATGTGTCGTTCAATCCTCCATATTCAGACATGATGAATGTCCTCCATTGATGATATTTTGAAGAAATTAGGGTTTATTTTGATTTGATAAAAAAATGCACTGACCGGTTAAAGATGAAGGAAGGAAGATTTTTTTTTTTTTTTTTTTTTTTTTTTTTTTTTTTTTTTTTCTGGTTTTATTATTTTAAATTATTTATGGTGTTATTGTCCATAAGGACAATCTAGTATTTTTATAATAATATTTTAATTTATTAAACTAGTGGGTTGTATTAAGAATTTTTGTGGGCTGCAAATCACCGTCACCTTTTACATTCGACTTTCTTTCTTTCCCGAAAGTCGCTTTTTTCCCCAAACTAATTATGTAATGGTCATACATCTTATAACCTTATAAACTCCTCAAAACATCTTATAAGATGTTTTGGAGCTTATAAACTCACTTGAAATGTGTTTAGTAGATGTTAGACAACTTATAAGCAAAATAAGATCTTAGAGCTTATAAGCTCCACAAAAAATACGTATCTCTACTCCATCTTATTTTTTAAGATCTTATAGGTTACACCCAAATTTCACATACTACACACACTTCGCACATACTATACACACTACACTAACTACACACACTTCACACACTTTTGTTGCACACACATCACACTACACACATTTCACACACTAATCAAAATGTGTGTTTGATATTAACTTTCAAATTATGCCCTAAATTCATAGCTAAATAACTCCATTTAATTTCAAGCTTATAAGCTCTTTTATCCAAACACTTTATTAACTTATAAACTTTTAAAAGATAAAATCTTATAAGTTCTTTCAACTACTTATAAGATGTTTGAAATAAGTTTAGCCAAACACCCTCTAACTAGCTGCAAACCCACTTAATGCAAATAACATGGAACTAAAATTTTAAAAACAGGGAAATGAGATAAAGAATTATTTAAAAAGAAAATAAAATTGGTCAAATAATCTGAAAGTCTATATAATTTTAATATAATAAAATATTACAATCAATATATAATAAGCTAGAGCTGAAAAATTATATTTTAATAAAAGAAGAGTCAATGAAAAGTATTAAAAATTAAAAATATATAAATTTGAGTAAGTTATAGAATATTCATATTTGTTTTCTTAATGTATGAATCTCTTGCATCCTTGTATGGAGGTCATGTTGATCATCTTGTATAAAGGATGAGTGTATATGTACAAAGGATGAGTATATATATGAATATTTATAATTTTATGATTAACGTTTATATTAGGGCTGTGCAAGGGAGATTACCGAAACCGGACCGAATAAGTTCCGAACCGAAAAAACCATTGAGCATTTGACTTTTTCAAAACCGAACTATATCAATTAATTTTTTTGGTACGAATTTGGATATTTCTTAATTTTTCGAACCGAAACCGAACCGTACCGAAGCGTTTCGAACTATATAGAACCGAATAAAATAAAAATAATCAAATTTTGAAATATATTATCTCTAAAAAATTAATTAAATAATAACTAAAAATTAAATTATTCATAGTTAGTATATTTAACATAAACAAGTAAAGGACCTTATCTATAATTATTCTATAATTTTCAACACACAAGCTAATGAGTTAGAAAGAAATTTGATGTAATAATATTATATGTATTAGTTAGATCTCAATATATTTTGTTCAAATTGAGTCTTTTATTCAAAAGGTAAACAAAAATCTCCAGTTATCCGAATTGAACCGTTTTGTAAGATCCGAAATTCTGAAGCGAACTGTCCAGAAAAAGATAATTGTACGGTACAGTCCCCATTTTTTTATTGGTATTGAATACTCATTTTTTAAATAATTGAGGTTTAGTATGTATCTGGATATAAATATGCGATCCAAACAGTACCACGCACACCCCTAGTTTATATTTATCCAAAGCATCTACTATTTTTATTTTTCAAATATATTATTCAAGAAATTTTCAAAAGTTTTTAGTGAGTACCAATAACACTAAATTCTAATTTTGTTAATTTTTATTTGTAGCACAAACACATTAATAATTAACCCACATAATCAACCAACAATTTTTTGTCTTAAATTAAATAACATTTATTTATACAATTTGGTGTCAAATTATATATCAATAATAGATGAATAATTTGTTTTATTATACTGAAAAATCACATTAGATAGGAAAACATATTTTTATTTCAAAAAATTATAGTATTTTCTTAAAAAAAAATATAAGGTTGAAATTATAAACTGAATTATAAAATATTTACTAAATAATTTAAAATTTACATTTTTATATTACAAAAAAAAAACTACTAAGAAAACTAATTAATAAAAAATGAAAAAAAAATTCAAATTAACATTAAATATACAAAAGATTGTTAGGGGTTTCTTTGATTAAATCGTACTAGTTTTTTTTTTTCGTTTTCATTATTTTCTTTATTTTTTTGTTTTCCCTTTCTAGGTATTAATATAATTGACCATAAATATTTTATGCACATAAATGATATTACACAAATTAAAGGACACATTAAATGAAACTAAAATCAAATAGAAGAAGAATGGGTACAGTAAACATAGTACATACAATTGAAAAAAATAAAAATATTTTTGCTTTTGCCGACAAACTTACTTCCAATCCACTCTCTTCCCCACATTTTCGCTCCCTCCCCCCATTTCACATTCTAGATAATTCTGTTGATTTTTCTCACACAATTTCAAGCATGCTCTCTCACAATTCGGTCTCTATATGTTACTCTAGTGCGCGGTGATGTGCATCCCTTCTCCCTCAGTTACTTTGGACTTCTTAATCTTCACATCAAATAAAATTATTCAATGAAGAATAAAATTTAGAAGTAGACAAAAAATTTGGCTGAATCAACGGTTTGATAAATGTCGATTTTAGTTAAAAAATAAATTGATTGCGCAGAACATATTCTGTGAGATATGGGTTCAGATATTTTTTGGAAGGTTATGTGAGTATCTCCTTTTATAAACTCGAACAAATTAAGATTATTGTGGGGGCTTAAATATATATTAGACAAATAATTGTAGATTTATCTTCAAATAAAATATTTTATACCACAAATAATGTTTTCTAAAAATTGCAAAAGGATTTGGGCGGACAAATTCTTAGGTTATTGTTTTGGGTGGGTTTTGTTATTATATATACTAATAGTATCTCCACGCGATGCACATTTTGTAAATGAAAATGAATAAATAAGAAGAGTTTTATACGTTTATATAATTTTAGTATAATGAAATATTAAAATCAATATATAAATAGAGATGAAAGTTTAAGGTTAATGAAAGAAGATTCAATAAAATTAATTAAAAATTAAAAATATATTAATTCGAATAAGTTATAGAATATCCACATTTGTTTTTCTTAATGTATGAATATCTCTAACAACTAAAAAATGCTACTTCTATTAAATATAAGAAAGCGTGAATCAGGTAAAAATGCATGAAGTAGACGGGGAACCTGCGCTCCAATATGAATAACCAAGTGACATTGATTTCTTCTGTCAACTGCTTAACTTGTCTAAAAACCTTAATTTGGAAAAGGAAAACCAGAATCTCAATATTTGAAGAATAATGTGTTAGGATTTGTGCCTTGAATTTAGTTGAGCTTGAATCGACGTTTGTATCGAGGTAAAGACTTGGATTTTAGTGTCGTTGAAATTGGGCGAGTCAGAGGACGCGACCAATTGAGACGTGAAACGTTGGAGAGTGGGCTCGGCCGCGTAGGACGGGTGCGGCCGCGCCATGTTGCTGAATCTGGAGCGGCCGTGGGCGTGAAGTCCAATCGCGGCCGCGACTGGTAATTCGAAGCATTGGGCAGACTTTTCTGGTCGCGGCCACGACACGTTAGGCGGCAGCAGATGGGCTTAGCTATCTTAGGCCCAATTTGATTCCTTCTATATATAGGATTAGGTTTTGGGGGCTTATAAATAAGTCATATTGGAGTTCTTTGAGATAGAGAGTTTTAGAATTGTTTGAGATTGATTTTAGCTTGATGGTTCAAGTGTTGAGAAATTGTTTGGGTCGAGTATCAATAGATTGATACTCGATTTCGGGCTTTGTTTGATAGGATACTCTAATCCTATTTTGTTTGAACTCTCATTGCTATTGAATTTGGGATCGTCCCGTTTGGTCGTGGACGTAGCTAACAAGTTGTTAGCGAACCACTTTAATTCTTGGTGTTTTTATCTTTTGTTTCTTCACGCTTATCTTTTGTTTCTTTGCTCTTTGATCGGTTATTTCCCAACAAGTGTTATCAAGAGTTTGGTTCGAGTTTCCGTCATTTTCTCATGGGAAATATGCCTGGGATGAGCGTGCAGATCGATGAAATCACAAGGAGGAATAGTTTTAGTCTATGGAAAATTAAAATGAAAGCCTTTTTGAAGCAACAAGGATTGTAAAGCCACTGATGCCGAAGCCGAATAAGGAAGAGGCTAAGGTCCCGGTGTCTGCCAAGATGGCCACTTTGGACGAGAGAGCGCACTCAACAATCATGTTGTGTCTCGATAACGACATCATCACCGAGGTAGCAGAGGAAGAAACTGCACAAGGGTTATGGTCGAAATTGGAGAGTTTGTACATGACGAAGTCGCTCACGAATAAGTTGCTTTTGAAGGAACGTCTGATCGGGCTGCGTTTGCGCGAAGGTCAATCTCTTTGCGATCACTTAGATCAACTTAAAAAAAATCCTCCTAGAATTGCGTAACATTGATGTTAAATTAGAAGAGGAGGATGTTGCTTTGATCTTGTTGATTTCTCTACCACCTTCGTATAAGAATTTTGTGCAGTCGTTTGTTGTTGAAAAAGATTCTGTGTCTCTAGAATAAGTGAGATCATCGCTGCACTCTAGAGAGTTGCGCCATCAGGCGAATGGTTTGTCGGGAGAATCGGGTGAAACTTTAGCAGTTGGAAATAATCAAGGTTTGGGATATTTGGGGAGAAGGAGGTTCAAGAAGAATTCAAGCCCCAAAAGTCCTAAACCAGGTGATGTTTGCAACTACTGTAAGGAGAAATGGCATTGAAAATATGCCTGTCCGAGGTTGAAGGAGAAGCAGGAAGGCACTGCTGATTCTGTTGTTGAATTTGAAGCAGACTTGATGAAGATTTGGTCCTAGTTGCTGAGAAACAGACAGGTAAATCTGATGCGTGGGTTCTCGACTCTAGTGCGTCGTATCACATATGTCCGAGTAGGGAGTGGTTCACAACCTATAAGCAGGAGGAAGGTGGCAATATCTCATTGGCCAATGGTTCCAAATGAAAGGTGGTTGGAATAGGCTCAGTTTAGGTGAAGACACATGATGGCAGGCTGCGTACATTGAACAATGTCAGACATGTTCCACTCATGACAAGAAATCTGATTTCACTGAGTCGACTAGACAACAAGGGTTTGAGTTTCAAAGGTGAAGGTGGAGTTTTGAACGTCTGCAAATGTTCGAGGGTAATTTTGAAGGGCATCAAAAGGGGAACTTTGTATTTCATGTGAGATTCTACTTTGGTTCGGTCTGCTGCTGTTAAAAGTTATTAGTGTCCCATTGTTTGGGACAATTTGGGTACTTAAGGCGTATCTGGTACATTGGGTACAACTGGCGCAATTGAATTTGGTTTGTTTGAGTTTGATTTGTTTGAATTTGTGAGAAGGTTTGATTTGAGGTGGAGCTTTGTCCGAAGAAGTTGCATCGTTTGTGGATTCAAGGCAAGGTGGAGATTGTTAGGATTTCTGCCTTGAATCTAGTTGGGTTTAAATCGACGTTTGTATCGAGGTGGAGGCTTGGATTTGAGTATCGTTGGAATTGGGCGACTCAGAGGACTAGTCGCGGCCACGACCAATTGAGACGTGGAACTAATTTTGGACGCTGGAGAGTGGGCTCGGCCGCGCCATGTTGCTGCATCTGGAGCGGTCGCGGGAGCGAAATCCAGTCGCGGCTGCTACTGGTAATTCGAAGCATTGCTTTTCTGGTCGCGGGCGCGACACGTCAGGCGGCTGCAGATGGGCTTAAGCTGTCTTAGACCCAATTTGATTCCTTCTCTATATAGGATTATGTTTTGAGGGCTTATAAATAAGTCCTATTGGAGTTCTTTGAGATAGAGAGTTTTACAATTGTTTGAGATTGATTTTGGCTTGATTGTTCAAGTGTTGAGAAATTATTTGGGTCAAGTATCAATAGATTAATACTCGATTTTAGTCTTTGTTTGATAGGATACTCTAGTTCTATTTTGTTTGAACTCTAGTTGCTATTGAATTTGGGATCCTCCCATTTGATCGTGAACGTAGTTAACAAGTTGTTAGCGAACCACATTAATTCTTGGTGTTTTTATCTTTTGTTTCTTCACGCTTATCTTTCGTTTTTTTTTCGTTTGATCGCTTATTTCCCAACATAATGAACGCGGGAAAGGAAAACAGTAGGAATCTAGTGTAATAGTGATTCATTAGAAGTAAAAAAATAAACTTGCGATAGAGTGATTATAAGGGTTTTTGGTTTTTTTGTTTATTATTTTTTTCACTTCTTCAGACAAAGTATCACAGGCTAAATCCTAAACTGTTCAAAGCGGGAAAAAAACCAAAATAATCCCATAACTTTTTACTTTTTCGGATTTAGTCCCATAAGTTATTGCTTTTTCGATTTAGTCCCACATCTCTGGTAATTGCTCAATTTTGGTCCAATTTTGACCAAATGTTGACCAACTGACCGGAAAAGGTCACGTGACCTTCACGTGCCGGCGCGGTTTTGAAAATTTCAGCTAAAATGGTCCCATAACTTTTTACCTTTTCGAATTTAGTCCCATAAATTATTGTTTTTTCGATTTAGTCTCATATCAAGAGTAATTGCTCAATTTTGGTCCAATTTTGACCTAATGTTGACCAGTTGACCGAAAAAGGTCATGTGACCTTCACGTGCCGACGCGATTTTGAAAATTCCGCCGACTTTTATGTTTTATCAACTCATTGTTGATGGACTCCAACTCCTTGTTCTTTAACTCCACCTGTTTTTTTTTTCTTTAACGAGTAGCTCATTCTCTCATTATCTATCTCGGTTATGGAAACAATTTCTTCGAGATTCATGCGGGCATTATGCAGGACCTCATTTTCAGCGTTCTTCTCGTTAAGCCTTCACAAGAGCCCTCTCATTATGTGTTTGCTTCTACCACATAGAAGTGCATCTATCCACCTAAAACTCGTACAATGACCTTCATTTTGCCAAAATTATATCCAGTATGTTTCAATTAATTCAATTCAACCTTGAATAAACTAATAAAATTGAAGCAAGAACTAAAAACTATATCGGGTAACGTGAGAGCAGCCGTAGAACCTACGCCCAACATTTTCTTCTTTCCAAGAGGTTTTAATGGGGGAATTCAAACCTTAGTCGCACATTGTTAAAGATATGGCTTATCAACTCAGGATTAAGTGTAAATTGATTGAAGAGTAACAACTAAATTCTGTTTCAGGAAACTAATTCTGTTATTTCTGTTATTCAGCTTCTACAACGGTTTTTATTCAAACCGTGGTCTTTCAACTGTTGTTGTTTGCAGAAAGCAGTTAGTTTGTTACTTGAGGAGTTGTGATCCGGTTTCTTGATTTAATCTCATCCGTTGTTCTCTAAGGCGGTTTTTTTTCCCATCTCTGATACATTTATATTTCTTGTCATTCCATATAGAGGGGGCAACAAGTGTATTGAAGGGAGAACCACGTAACTCTCTTTGTTGATTTTATATTTTCTTCTTTGTTAAACTTTCTTGCATACAAGTGTGTTCTTGAAACAAGTTGATTGCTTGTTTTGATTGTTTGATTGTTGCTGTAATCAATTGTGTTGAGCTAAGAGAGCTAGGGCTACGAATTCGCACACACAATACTATTTCGCAAGCTATTCCTAGATTGGGACATGGTTCTTTGTCTTCGTGTGTTCTTCAATTTTGGGGGAGTTGAAGTCGCAACTTTCTAATAGAAAAGATTGGAAGAGAAAAATTAGAGCTTTTTCTTGTAGAAGGACGCGAACTGAAGAAGAAGAAGAAGAAGAAGAAGAAGAAGAAGGGATGCTAATTCTGATTTAAGGGTTAGATTGATAAAATATTACATTTTCTTATTTTGCATTTGTATTTTTTGGAGTTTAATTCAATTCAGGTAAAAGAAAAATATAAGCTGACAAGGTAAATAATTTGCTGATGTGGTCTCCTAATAAAAAAAATTAAAATTCCACCTCGGAAGTCCGGCGACACGTCTCATAAGTCGTCAGAATTCCCAAAATCGCGCCGGCACGTGAAGATCACGTGACCTTTTCCGGTTAGCTGGTCAACATTAGGTCAAAATTGGACAAAATTTGAGCAATTAGTAGAGATGTGGGACTAAATCGAAAAAGCAATAACTTATGGGACTATATTCGAAAAAGTAAAAAGTTATGGGACCATTTTAGCCGGAATTTCCAAAACCGCGCCGGCACGTGAAAGTCACGTGACCTTTTCCGGTTAGTTGGTCAATATTGGGTCAAAATTGGACTAAAATTGAGCAATTACTAGAGTTGTGGGACTAAATCGAAAAAGCAATAACTTATAGGACTAAATCCGAAAAAGTAAAAAGTTATGGGACCATTTATACTTTTTTCCCGTTCAAAGCAGAATGGAAATATGTAAAGTAAAAAAAAATAGAAGCACGTTTGAATAAAGAATGAAGAAGAAAATGGTGGAATAGGAAATGATTACTGGAAAACGATGAGGAAATTCATCAGATAACATACTAATATCTTTTCAAAGCACAGACACTGTGACTCCAATTCATTCAATAATCGCCAAAGGCCCAAGCTTGTCATATAAAACAAAGAAAGAACAAACAAATATCACGTATATATAGAAAAGCAGGTTTGCGACTAAGCACGAAAGGAAAAGAAAAACTAACATAAACTCAGCTATATAAGGCATCAAACCTGAACCACAAACTTAAAATACTAAAAATCAAAAGGCTCAACTTTCTTGCAAATTGGAAATTTACTAAGAGTTCCTGATATTACATGCTTCCTTGAGCTGGCCTTTGTTATTAAATGGAGACCTGGAACAAACAGAGATGCTCATAATATAATAAGAGTGAAAAAGCTAGTTTAAGCAATCTGAATAATCGGAAAAGATAAATGACAATAGTTGAGCAGCATCAAGACTAATACCTTGAAAAATCCATCATACAAATGAGGCCTAATCGATCTGCAATCTAGATCAACTATGCTATTCAATAAGGGAAGTTTCGAATAAGTCAAATACTAGATAATATTCAAGCACACTGTCTTAAGAAACTTCAACACATCGCGTGGAGGTGAAAAAGAATATGGATGAAAATTATTCCTCATCATATCCAACCACTAAGAAAATTAACTGATCTAGATTCAAATTGAGCATAGATGAATCAACTCGTGATTCATCATTAACAAGGGTCACAGAAAGTAAATTAGATGTAGGCTCCTAGTACAATATTGTGTTTACCAGTTGATTGATTTGTTATCCAGCCTAAACCTGACATGTAAAAGGGAATCAAAATTGTATGATTTTGGGGGAAAAACTAGTATGAACCAAACACTTAACCAAAGAATGCACAATGCATGCTCTTGCACAAGAAGGTAAATAGCTAATCTTCTATATTCTGAAGGCTAAGTCAAAAGTTTCAATTAGAATAACATACTGTACGTTTACTAGCTTCTTATCCAGCCTTGGCATACTCTTGCTTGGATGCCTTCAGCTCTTTCATTTTCTCATTATTTCCTCAAGCAACTCTAGATTGATTTTTGGACTTTTTGCATAAGGGGAAGTAGAACATCAACCTGCTTGCTTGAGTGCGATCAAATTCAACCTGCTGCATTTCCCATTTCACTATATGATTAGGATTCAACAACGAATATCAATTGATTGCGGGAAAGAGCGACAGAGTGAAAAGGATATCATTGGACAACGGTGTAGTGAGGCGGATATCGACGGGGTACGACGAAGAGCGATTTTGGTTGAGGTAGAGTGGTGTCTCTGAAACAGAAAAGAATGACGAATATTGACTGATTGCGGCGAAGCGCGATGGATTCACCTGGATATCGATAGATTACGGTGGTGATCCGTGGGTATCGGTGGATTACGACAGAGATCGGAGGAAAGAGGCTTTGGTTAGGAAAGAAGGGTTTCTCTCCAACGAGAGAATGAGGAAATTAATTTCTTTTCCTCTTTTTCTTTTATTTTGTTTTAATTTGTACTCATTTTCTTTTCCATTATGTTTTAATTTGTATTAGTTACAAGTATCTCTAATTTGATATAATTAAAGGACATTTTTAGAGAAGTGTCCCTATACATAGATAATAAGACGTTTTTTCTATTAAAAGCATTCTAACAAATCAATTTTCTAGTAGTTTTGTATCCAGAAGAAAATGTTAAAAAGTATTTTTGTAGTCGGTAGGGATCAAAAGTATTGTATCCATTTAAAGGCAATAGTTGAAACCGTTCTTATGTTTGGAGGTCTATAATAACATCACTTTCAAAAATAGTATTTGACCTTTTATGACAACGGTTTTTAACCATATCGTTGATATATACAACGATAGAAGTATACTGTTGCTTTTGTCAGTTCCCTTGTAATGCCCCAATTTTAATAAACTTTATTTTAATAAAATAAGGAACGTTACTATAGCTTGATTATTTAACACATCGGTCATATCACATTACTTCATAAAGAATTAGGAAAAGATTGAGAAAAAGTTCTTTATAGAGACTAATCCCATGACATTAAAAAAAAAAAAAAAGTCAATTCCATTTATTAAATTCTTTTAAACACTCTAAACACTTATCTAGAATAAATTACGGCATGTCCCTTGTAGTTTGATAATGTCATGTCTTAGTTTATAGCCAAATTATGACATCACTTTTATACCAACTATATAACGAAAAAGGTCCTGTTGCATAAAACACAATTTGAAGAATTAGGGGAAAACCTCAATCCTAAAACAGGAGTGATCTTATAGGTGGTGAAACCAGCAGCAAAGAAGAGGTGGGCCCACTCTTTCTCACTCCTCTCTCTTCCGGCTGCAAACCTAGCCATCATATGCATATCAAGAAAGCATTGTGTTTCTGTCGCGTCATGCTCCTCCTTCTGATCACCCACAACTATTTCAACAATAATCACTTTTCCACCGTTGCCCTTGCTTGAATTTACTGCTTCTTTGCATTTCTTCAATATTCTAACCCCATCTTCATCAGACCACATGCAAACAATCCACTGTCTCATCATTCATCATCAAGTAATTACTACTTTTTGCTCATACAAATGTAATGGATAGGCTCGGGCGAGCAACCGTCTCCCTCAAATTTCATTTTTTTAATGAATATTCAAAACTAAATAAAATTATTACGTACTTCAATAACAAATTCTAGCTCCATATCTGATTAGTGAAACTATTTATATAATTACAATATTTGATTGTCATTAGCTAATTGATAATGCGCAGTCCGCTAACCAAGAACTACAACAATAATCGACGTAAACAATATGGAAAAACACAGGATTAACGTGGTTCAATCCGGAGATCTACGTCCACGGGCAGAAAATCACTCTTGCCGAGGTGTTTCTTTTACTAAAACTTCCAAGTTACACGTAGTAAATCAGAATACAAGAGTGCGAACCCTAATTCCGAGTTGTCTTCTCCTATTTATACTATTTCATACTAAACCCTAACTAATTCCCTATTATTGCGCTTATTTCCCATTGCATGGCAGTTGGGAGCTGATCGTGGGCCTTGATTCTCGGAACAAACCACCTGTTGGGCCAACGGGTGTTCCTGGGCCTGCCAGGCATACGCGTGCTGGGCCTTCAGTGGGCTCAGGTATTAACCCGATCCGAAGTCACCGGGTTACCCGACCCGAAGTCACTGGGTTATCCCTATCAAATGCCCCCCCCCCAGCCGAAGCGAGGTAGGAGCTTCGGTTGTCACCGGGGTGGAACCGTAAGCAAGAAGAACCGGGGTCGCTGGCGGGCCGAAGTGTTTATGGAGGACTGAACATATCCGCGTCCCTGGGACTCTGCGGAGTCGTCAGCGGACGTGTAACCGAGCTACGCCGAGGTGCACGGGGCACATAGCGAGATACCGAATCTCCCAGAAGTAAGAAGCGCGTTGGAAGGATATGACAGCTTGGCCGAGGTGGATGGCACACCGGAGTGAGTAGTCTGGCCAAAAAGGAGGGAGCACTGGAGTGTGATAGTATGACCGATGTGGAGGGTACACCGGGGTGTAGTTTGAATCTTTCTGAAGAAGGGTGAGGCTGATGTGATTGGCGGCGCCATCATGAGAGAGAGGGATGTGAAGTGACACGCTCTGCAACTTCCAAGAAACCTGTTCCCCACGCGCCTGGGGAACTGTGAAGCGCGTGAAGAACACGCTTAAATCCCCATCATTGAATTTGAATAGCCTGTATCGAAGCCGTTGGTTTTTGCGTATATAATTGTAGTAACTGCACAGTAACCTTTCATCTTCCTCATTGCGATTCATCAGTTTAGAAAGCGGGAAAAAAAGAAATCTGCACTCGTGACTCATCAGAGATCAAAAACCTCTCAAATCACCCAGAGAAAACAAGTAAGTATGTCTAACTCATCTTCATCTTCATCTAAGGTAGGAGAGGTAGTCCCAGAAGGAGTGCCTTATAGAGCACCTCCCATTCAAGTGATCTATCCCGTGAATAATGAAAGTAGACAGATTCATCGCGGTGACCTTAGTGAAATAAGAGTAGAAGCAGTGAATTTCCCCCGATGTGAAGAAGAAATAGAAGGATTCGAGGTAGCAGGGGTGAGACCAACGGTAACTGAAAAGCAGATTAGGCGATGGGTGCCGAACTTCTTCTTACCCTTTGATCTGGAATTCATTATTCCCGAAGGTAATGACAAAGCCTGTTGTCCTCCCCAAGGATTCATATCCGTGTATATAGATCAACTTGCCGTAGGTTTGAGGTTTCCCCTATGGGGGTTTTTAATAAAATTATTGGACTATTATGGAATAGCGCTGGGACAATTAGGACCTAATGCTGTAAGGCAGGTAGTGGGTTTTTTAGTGGAGTGCAGTAAGGGAGGATTAGTGCCTAGTATTGGCTTATTTAAGCATTTCTTCCAACTGAAGACGATGGGGAGAAATAAAGGTTGGTATTACCTTAACCCCAGGCCGGGTAAAAAGTTTAAGGTAAAAAACCCAAGTAAAATTGAAGGATGGAGAGGGAGATTCATATATGTTAGGCAAAAAGCCATATTACCCAAATGGCAAATGTTAGAGGTGGTAGACAGTGCCCCGGCAGGGGAACCCAAGGGTGCTAATGTTCTGAAAAAAGTTGGTGTATTGGAGTCCAGATTCCCGGAAGAAGTACTAGACGAAGCGGGGTTGAGTCCGTACTATTCCAAATGGGCTGGTGGGACTTCGGATTCCCAAGAGAGCAGCACCCCCACTGGGACTGATTCTGACAGGACACCGAGCATGTCTGAGGGGAAGAGAACAAAAACCCGGGCAGAAGTAGAGGGTAGGGCTTTTATTCCTTCATAAGTTGTATAATATAACAATGTCAATTCCTTGAATGTTCATTTTTCATATGCAGTGGCTAAGTTCAAGAGTGCCGCCAGGAAGAGTACTGAAGCCAGCTCAGGGGGACGAGGTGATAGTTCGAAAACCCCGGAGCCACAGAGAATAACACCTGAGGGTAGCCACAGAGCTGACCCTGAAGACAACATTCCCCTTTCTGGATTGACCCCGAGCACCAAGAGAAGGGTCACCTCTCCGACGACACCACCGCCTCCCAAAAAACCGCACATGACTCCGGCTCACGAGGTATCATCGTAAATAATTTTATTATTCCCTGCACAGACCCATCATAATAGTAAGTCAATGTAGGGGCAAGGAGTAGAGATATCAGCCGTTGGAGCCGAACTGGAGAGATTGTTGGAGCCTATCCGCGGGCTAGTGGGTAGACTAGAGAAGGAATCCGCTCAAGGTAGAGTCGCTGAACTAGAAGCCGAGGTTGCTAAATTAAGAGCTGGCTTCGTGGAGGCGCAAAAAAGCGCCAGAGCAGCTCGAGACAGGGCAGTAGTTGCCGAGAGAGAAGCGGCCAGATTACGCGAACAGGCCGTCGAGGTTGCTATTATGAGAAGCGACCTAATTGCAACCCGGGAAGAGCTGAACAAGGCCATCGTGGGTCAGGGAGCTGTGCTAGAAACATTTGCCGAGAAACTGATGCAAACAGAGTCATTTCTGAAGTTTCTGAGCACGTTCGTGGCTGCAGGTGATACGGCCACCAAAAGCGAGCTGTTGGAAGCCATACATGATAAATACCCGGAGGTCGATATTTATGATGAGGACTTCGGGTATAATTACGATGCAGTCGGGAACGAAGATGGCGCATATTTTGATGCGTTGACGAAAGCTCCGAAATGGCCATTGATCGAGGCCTTAGCAAAGAAGAACACAATCCTCACTCCCGAGATCATTAAACGGTGCAACAAAGACCAGGATAAGGACTTCTTGGGCTTCCGCAACGGTTTTTATGTAAGGGAACTGAGGAACCGGGCTCCCATTCCCCGCCGAGAGATCATTATACCCCCCGCTATGATCGAAGGCCCGAACAAGGCAGCGGAGGGTACAAGTGGTGTGGTGGAGGCCCCGGGAGGAAAAGAAGCCGACCCTACCCCCGGAGAGGTCAGTGACCTCCCAACTCATGAGCGGAATGTAGAATAGATAAGCTTGTAAAAAGGATGCCATTGTAATGACTTGCTTTGTGATGATATACTCTGTATTTCCGGAGAAATGAAAAATTTGTGTTTGTGTTTTTTTTTTCATATAACAAATACTGTTGCTTACTCTCCCAAACAACGTATATGTGTTGGTAAAGTCTAAAAACCCGAGGTGTCTCCTTGCCAGGAAAACATTGAAAACCTGTATGAAGTAATAAAGCAGCTCCACTCATCAATAGTCTGGCTGCAGAAAGAGCGAGATATGTTGATGTTGCATGAAGTCCCCCGACTATCAAGGAATTTATCCCTAATAGAGAAGAGATATGTAGAGGTGGAGGGCTCATGGAAAGAATCTGCACAACAAATGAGGCAGTACAAAGCACAGTGTGTTTTAAAAGATCTTGAATTAGAACAACTTCGTATCAACCAGCAAGAGTGTGAGCATCTTCTTGTGGACAGCGGACGACTATCAATGAAAGATATTCAAGCCCGGAGAGCCGAGATTCGGGAAGACGTCCAACAACGGAGTAAGCGAGGTGATGCTAATGATCCTGAAATCATAAGGAGCCGGCTGGTACTAGGATTTCTGGTAGAGCTGCAAAAGAAAGTCGAGGCTCGGAATGAAGCTTTAAACATTGCAGAGCAGGGTGAACCAGAGCACAGCCGCAAGAAAAGACGTCGGGGCAAGAAAACAAAGCCCGATATCCCAGAGAACATAGTGTTGGCTGATCAAGCTGTTGGTGTCGGAGAAACTAGCATCACACCCGAAGTGATATCAAAAATACCTCGAGAACCGGAAAGAACTCACGTGGAGAAGCCAGAGGCCAGTGGATCAACCGTTGTAGCATTGGCCAGGGAGGTTGATGAGATGCCGGCCGAGGAGTGGGATGCCGTAGAATGGGCAAACACTCTGGGAAGAGAAAGGAGAAAAAACTCTATGCCTCAGAAATCTGCAAATCCTCCTCGTCAAAATACCAAGGAAGGTATAAATAGGACCTCCGAGGTGATGGATCCATTGGCACCACTAGGGTGGGGCCATGCAGAATGGACTAATATGTCAGGGCCAAGAACAAGAACCGAGCACGCTGTAGGTGACCGGGGTCCCCAAATGATGAGTCATAGATATGGGACCGGAGTTCGCAGCCGAAGTGAAGCAGAGCATCGTCGGAACGTGCAAGAATCATCCCGGAGGACGGGATATGCTCAATCAGAGACAAGACGACGCGGTTTCGCGTATTGGCTCGGAGAAGGCTCCGGAAAAAAATAGATAATAACATAGTTAATTCTTAGCTAGATTTTTCTTTTACTTTTTTTTTTTTTTTTTTTATGTATGGAGTATTATGTAGAAAACTTCTTGATGTTGTATTATTTAGAAAATAATGAAACTGTTGCGGTGTGTATAGACGGCTTTTAGGAAAGCAATAAGTTACTAACCATTTTAACCGAGTGTTCGGGAACACAGTAAGAACTATTAACTATTTTAATTGTTAACTATTTTGATTAAGTGTTCGGAAACATAGTATGGATAAATTTACTCCCCGGACGGATCAGGCGGGAGAAAACACTTCTCCGGTTAAACAGGCGAGAAGGTGATATGAGTCCGGGGACTAAATATGAATCTCCTCGGGCGGACCGAGGGATAATTGTAATGGTCCGGAGACTAATAACGATAATATGATAACGTTAGGGCGTCCCCGTAACGTGAAGAAGAACACAGCAAGATGCATAAACAAAGAAGCTTTATTCATTGATAAATGCCGGGGCAAACTCAGAAGTACAAAGAGAAATAACAACTATAAAAGAAATTAAAGATAAGATAGTACTTGTGATGTGGCCCTCACAGATAGAAACGCCTCAAGTTAGTGACGTGCCAGCTTCGGGGGATCGGGATCCCGTTGAGATGCTCAAGCTGATAGGATCCAGAGTCGTGTACAGCAACGACTCGGTAGGGACCTTCCCAAGAAGCGTGCAATTTCCCTTCGGGGGCAGCTTTGCTGGCTGAGTTGAGCCGAAGAACTAAGTCCTCGACATTGAACTGAGTACCTCGGACCCGGAGGTTATGATACCGGGCTGCTCGTTGTTTACATCTGGCCTGTTGAATGAATGATTGATCCCGGCGATCTTCAAGCTCATCCAAATTTGCCCGGAGAGCCTCGTCATTATCCTCTGGAACCAATGTAAGGAGACGGGGGCTTGGTACACTGATTTCAGCAGGGATAACGGCTTCAGAACCGTAAGTAAGGCTGTAAGGAGTCTCCCCGGTAGATGTATGCGGGGTTGTGCGATAAGCCCATAGGACTTGTGGAAGGTTTTCAGCCCAGAGACCTTTGGCATTATCCAGGCGCTTCTTTATTCCCGTGAGCAGTGTCCGATTGGTGACCTCAACCTGCCCGTTGGCTTGAGGGTGAGCAACCGAAGTAAAAATTTGTTTGATGTGGAGTTCTTCACACCACAACCGGAATGATAGTGCTCGGGATGCCGAAGCGACAAACAATATTGCGCCACACAAATTTTAAGATATTCTGACCAGTAATGGCTGTAAGTGGTTCGGCTTCGACCCACTTAGTGAAGTAGTCTACGGCAACAACCAAGAATTTCAATCCTCCCGGAGCAACGGGGAATGGGCCAACAATATCGATACCCCACTGAATAAACGGCCACGCACTTTGGATCCCAGTGAGCTCGGTCTGTGGCAAATGCTTTACACGGGAGTGCAGCTGGCACTTGCTGCATCTAGTCACTAAGTCGTGAGCATCGTTGAACAGGGTTGGTCAATAGTATCCCCAGTGGAGAACTTTCTTGGCTAATGTCCGGGAACCGATATGGCTGGCACAGGCCCCTTCGTGAACCTCCCGCAGAACTTGGATAGCTTCGGCAGGAGCGAGACACCGGAGACTCGGTTGTAGGTATGACCGTCGATATAAAACGCCATCATGAAAGGAGTATTTGGGAGCTTTGAGAACAACTTGCCGAGCTTGTAGCTTATCAGTAGGCAGAACTCCATCTCGGAAATACTGGATGATAGGTTTCATCCAGTTCGGATCGTTGTCGGTCAATACCGAAACTGTGGCCTCACGAATTGCTGGATGAAACAAGTCTTCAACCATAATATCCGGAGATATATTAGTTCGGATCGCGGAAGCCAATTTGCTGAGCGCATCTGCTCTTGTGTTTTGAGCACGTGGTATTTTCTGTACAACAACTGCATCAAAAGTGGAGATAAGCTTTAGTGTTAAAGCACGATACCTGACCATGGTTTCATCCTTGGCGACATAAGTCCCCTGGATCTGTCTGGACACGACCTCGGAGTCCGTGAAGAGCTCAAGATGACGAACGTCTAAGGATTGAGCGAGCCTGAGCCCGACGAGAACTGCCTCGTACTCCGCTTCATTATTAGTCACCTTGAACTTGAACCGGATGACGTATTTAATCTCAACCTCCTCGGGGTCGATGAGAAGCACCCCGGCACCACTTCCTCGAGTCGTGGATGCTCCATCCACATATAGTTGCCATTTCTGCGGTGAGGACACGAGGGTACCGGGGTGATGTGTATCATTGTTTGTCGGAGACTCATGATTGTCTCCCGGGGTTTCGGCCAAAAAGTCAGCGAGTGCTTGTCCCTTGATTGCTCGGCGGGGAAGGTATTGAATATCATATTCACCTAGCTCAACGGCCCATTTTGCGAGGCGCCCCGACACCTCGGGCTTGACAAGAATCTGGCGGATAGGATGATTGGTCAGGACCCGTATTTCTCGTCCTTGGAAATAAGGCCGTAAACGCCGAGCTGCCATAACAATTGCCAAAGCAGTTTTTTCTAACACGGAGTACCGTGTCTCTGCCCCGTGGAGAACACGACTTGCGAAATACACGGGATGCTGAACCCCATCGACTTCGCGTACAAGTGCAGCACTAATAGCTTCCTCGGAGGAAGCCAAATATAAGTAAAGCGGCTCCCCGGGGAGAGGAACTGACAGAGTAGGCAACTGCTGTATGTGACGTTTCAAAGCCTCGAAGGCCTCGGTACACTCCGGAGTCCACTCAAAAGACCTCGCCTGTCTCAGGATTTTGAAGAACGGAAGCTGGCGTTCTGCCGCTTTAGACAAAAATCGATTTAAAGCCGCCAAACCACCTGTTAGGCGTTGAACGTCCCTGAATGTCTTTGGTGGCTGCAGATCTAATACATCACGGAGTTTGGCCGGATTGGCCTGCAGGCCGTTTTGTGAAACCATATAACCCAGAAACTTGCCGGAGCCGACGCCAAAAGTGCATTTTGCCGGATTGAGGCGTAAATTGTAGCTACGCAGGGTGCGCAAGGTTTCGGCAATGTCTTGCACACATGAAGGATGGGAGGAGCTTTTGATGACCAGGTCATCGACGTAAACTTCAACATTGCGACCAATCTGGTCGTGGAAAACACAGTCCATGAGACGTTGATAGGTGGCTCCAGCGTTCTTGAGCCCGAAGGGCATTTTCTTAAAAGCGTAGCACCCAAAGGCAGTGATAAATGCCGTTTTGAAGGCATCCTGCGGATCCATAAAAATCTGATGGTATCCCTTGTATAGATCTAGGAAGCAAAGTGCCACGTACCATGTAATGGCTTCGGCCTTTTGGTCGATGGAGGGCAGAGGATAACAGTCTTTCGGACAGTGTTTGTTGAGATCGGAGAAGTCGACACACATCCGCCATGCCCCACTGGTTTTTGTCACCATTACCGGATTGGATAGCCAAGAGGGGTAAAACACTTCGAACAGGATGTCTGCATCCAAGAGTTGCTTCACCTCGATTCGAATGGCCTCATTTCGCTCCGGAGCAAATTTCCTCTGCTTCTGCTGGATTGGCTTTACACTGGGATCGATGTTTAGCTTGTGCGTTATTATCTCGGGAGAGACCCCGGGCATATCCAGAGGAGACCATGCGAAGACATCGGAATATTCTCGCAAGGTCTGAATGATAGCCTGGTGTAGCCATGGCACATCCACGGCTCCTACGGTCACTGTATGTTCCGGCTTGGACGGATCAAGCGGGACTTGTGCAGTGACATCCCCCAACGAGGTACATTCCCGAGGTTCCAGAACCGATGATGCCACTTGAAGCTGCTGTTTGGGTGGAACCTTGGCAGTCTTTTTGAGTGCCACATACATGCACTCTTTTGAAACCCGCTGACTCCCGCGGATAGCCACTTCGCCATGCGAGGTGGGAAACTTTAGCGCGAGGTGATACGTGGAGCAAATGGCTTTGGCAGGGGTGGCAGGGGTGAAGATGGTTTTTATCTTCGGATAAGTCCCCAAAGATGCCGGGAGAGTGATGACACCTTCCGGCTGGACTTCACCTTGAGTGAAAGTCTGCAGTGGCCCGGGGGCCGGCCGAAGTTGGTCCCGAGAAATCCCCATCCTTTGGAAACAGTCGGCAAATATAACACTCACCGCGGCCCCATTATCCACGAAGACCCGCCTTACTGTTATGTTAGCTACAGTCATGTCGATGACAATAGCGTCTGTGTGAGGTGTTATCTCCGGAATCGGGTCCCTATCCGTGAAGCTGACAGTCTCGGACTGATGGAGGCGTTTATGACGTGGCTCCTCGGGAGGAGGACGTCGAGCTTCTGCCTTTAAGGCATGTCGTGAAGCCCCGGTGGGTAGGGCTCCATATATCACGTTTATCACGTGAGGAGGCGCATTGTCTCCGGGTCTTCCCGGAGGAGGAGGTGGTGGTGGGAGACGTGGTTGCTGGCGATTTCCAGAATCTTGCCGTGCGTAGTTATTTGGCCCCGGCCGGTTATTTTGCCACGGCGGTCGATTTTGTTGTGTGCCGCGGTCATGATATCCGCGATTATTGGATGGCCCCCCATTCTGACCTGTCCGGGGCTTGTCATCGGTCCGCGCAACGTATTGGCGCAAGAAACCTTTCCTCAGACAATCCTCGATTTCCTTGCTGAGTTCTCGGCACTCCTCTGTCTCGTGCCCATGATCTCGGTGGTATGCACACCACTTTCCACGATTCCTCTTCTCAGGAGGCGCAGTCATCCGCGAACAAGGTCGCAGATCGTTCTTGTGGATAGAAAGAATTTCAGCTCGTGACTTCGTCAACGGAGTCAATTGTGGAATATCACCCCGGGATTCTGAACGCCCCGGGGTCAGGCGGGAAAATGCACTAGGTCGAGTACTAGGCCCGGTTTGTGCTTTATCGGATTGCCGCTTGCTAGCGTGTTTCTCACGCTTCAGGCGAGTCTGCTCTTCGGCCTTAGCAAATTTGCACACTGTTTTGAACAGTGCTCGGGTTGTGACCGGTGTGTTCCGAACTAACTCGGTATAAAGTGCTCCAGGGCGGAGCCCGTTCATGAATGCGTTGATAACTACGTCATCTGGGCAATTTCCCACCTTGAGACTTACTGTCGTAAAGCGGTCAAGAAATTGGGTGACGATTTCACCGTCCCGCTGTTCCATGTTCATGACATCGGCCAAGGTGGCCATGGGTTTCGCCCGTGCTTCGAACCGTGCCCAAAAGTGCTCGGCGAGTTCTCTGAAGGAGGATACGCTGTTGCGCGGGAGAGAATCGAACCAAACCCGAGCTTCATCCTGTAAGTACTCAGGGAAAATCTTGCAGTAATGGAGGGATGTAACGTTATCATGGCTAAGCATGTTATGTCTGAAAGCCCCAAGAAAGTTGGCCGGATCTCCGGTGTCATTATAAAGTGGTATGGCCGGCCGTTTGAACCCTTCGGGAAGGGTGGTTGCCATGATTTCTTGGGAGAACGGAGTGATGATATCTCCATTGGCATCAAGGCCCAGAATTCTGTCCAGTTCAACATTACGTTGAACTCGCTCATACTCCTGAAGATCTAGAGCATGAGGATTAGCATAGCGAACTCTCTTAGCTGCGTTCAGTGGACGGCGGCGATCAGCATCAGAAGGTTCATCGTTGCGCGGTCGTGATTCGTTAGAACTCCCATGGTCCTCGGAAGAACCAGGTCGTTCCCGTTGTCGATCCAGACGCTGTGGGTGCGCTGGGTTTTGTCGATTATACGAGTGTTGTTGAGGTGGATGCACCACAGGATTAGCATCATGTCCGTCAGGTCCCTCGGGATTGACGCGATTGGCTGCCCAATCTTGAAGAACATGAGCATGTTCTTGTAGGAAGGCCTGGAGCAATTCCGGGGTGATTTGAATGTTAACAGGTGGTTGGGCAGCACCAGGATTGGGGTTTCGCATGTCTTGCGGGGGTGGAGGTGGCGCACCTCTTATCGGCGACCGCCTAGGCGGCAAAACTGGATCCACGGGTGGATCTTGGCTGGCTTGATCAGCTTGGCGGGATTGATTTTGACGAGTCAACACCATGATTTCTAAAGGCACTGGTATTGCAAAAAACTACCTCACAGTTCCCACAGACGGCGCCAATTGATAATGCGCAGTCCGGTAACCAAGAACTACAACAATAATCGACGTAAACAATATGGAAAAACACAGGATTAACGTGGTTCAATCCGGAGATCTACGTCCACGGGCAGAAAATCACTCTTGCCGAGGTGTTTCTTTTACTAAAACTTCCAAGTTACACGTAGTAAATCAGAATACAAGAGTGCGAACCCTAATTCCGAGTTGTCTTCTCCTATTTATACTATTCCATACTAAACCCTAACTAATTCCCTATTATTGCGCTTATTTCCCATTGCATGGCAGTTGGGAACTGATTGTGGGCCTTGATTCTCGGAACAAACCACCTGTTGGGCCAACGGGTGTTCCTGGGCCTGCCAGGCCTACGCGTGCTGGGCCTTCAGTGGGCTCAGGTATTAACCCGATCCGAAGTCACCGGGTTACCCGACCCGAAGTCACTGGGTTATCCCTATCACTAATTGAAGCAAAAGCTTGACTTAATAAATTGATTATATATATTTAGATGCGGCCAGCTGTTTATCATGGATTTTAGATACTAGCACTACGCACGTGCGTTGCACGTAGTTATAATTTTTTACTATTATTTAATAAAAAAATTTAATTTGAACGTAAAATAATTGACATTGTGATCACTGTAATATATATACACAACTTCATAGACTATTCAATGTAATAAAAATTAATCCACTATACAAACAGAATTTTGAATCAACTAAAAACTAAAAGAATCCCAAAAGAGAAATAGACAAGTTAAATAACCTTAGTCTTAATAAAACAAGTTATAATAATTAACGTTAAAATATTCATAAAAAATGACATACCATGATATCTTGTAGAAATATTTAGTCTTACAAAATTTTCTATTATACATGTAAAGTTTGATTTATTCAAACTATTGTTTACTTCTTATTATACACAAACTCGATCATCATTAATATATCTTGAATAAAGTTATACAATGATTGAAAAACTATATACGTAATACTGAGGGATATATTTTTATGTTTTGCACCAAATCACTGGCATTTGAAGAAAAACACAATTTTAATTATCTCATTCTATCATCAACTGACATTCATAAGTCAATTATTTGTTATATATACACAAATTATTAGGGCTAACGTACTTTTCTATAATTCTTTAATAAATAATTTCGATTTCATTATACATTTGCACATAATTTTTTTTTTACATATTTTAATGTGAGGAAAAACTTCCAGCAACTTAGTATCAAGGTCCACCATCCAACTTTTGTTATGAAAGTTATTTTCTAATTTTTTTTATTATTATTATTAAGTATAAGCCTCTTTAATATAATTTACTTATCGATTTAAGATTGCTTATTTCAATTTCCCTTAATTATTTTCTCAATGCAACGTCGAAATTTTAAAATTATGTGTGTTTTAAAATAAAATTCCTACTATAGTATAATTACAAATTAAATAAATAATATTTTTTATGGAAGGTTGACTATATACATAGTGTCTCACAATCTTCAATTAAGACACATGCTACAATCTATATAAAATATAATAAATGTTTTAACTAATTTGTAATGTCTTTAATTCCTTATTTAGTTATAGTGAAATACTCCTATTTTTTCGATCATTGCACATCTATTTAAAAGTCTTATATATACATGTTTAAACCACGCATTTCGATTTTATTTCTCTCATTTTATTTTTTATTTAGACTGTACAGTACTCTATTGGACGTAATTATCTTTTATCTAATCTATTGTCAAGTTAATATTAACATTCACATTTCACAGTCTTTATTTTTCAGCATGTTTTAATTTAATTATGTGATATTCATTCACATAGTACAATTGAATCATTCACAGAACAACTTAGTTCATTATTTATTTGTCGTTTTTTTTTATTCTTTATTGTACCCTATAATTTATATATCATAGTAAATTCATTTATCAAGTTATTACATATGCTTAAAAATATATATAATATTTTTATTGATTTAATAATTTGTTTAATTTAGTTAGTACAATAAAATTTCACACCTCGGTCTGAACTCCAATTATTATAAACCTTGTAATTTTTATGTCTCTCTCCAATTTTCTAACATAACATTTTTTCGTTGGTCTACTAAAACTAAATCACCTATTAAAAGTATTACATTAGTGAGTATATTTATGTAGGTGTGTAAGGTATGTGATTAAAAATGATGTTCAACTTATAGACTTATTTGAATAAAATTGATCCATTGTATAGACCAATAATATTTAAATTTACACAATATCACTACCGATGCATTTATAGTTTTTATATCTTCATATATGTCTTTTACTGATTTCATATATAAGCTACTTTTACCGCTTTCCTCCATCTTTTTCATCTTAAATATATATATATGTATATATATATATATATATATATAAATGACATTATCGTATACTTTTTTAATTCAATAAAATTCGTAAATCAATTATTATTTTCTCTTGTTGTAATGTTTATAAATGTTACTTATAAAGTATATCGATTTCATTCTTCTAAATTATTGAAAATAAATATAATATATAATCTCATTTCCTACAAGCATAATAATACAATTTATATTTACTTAGTAATGCTCATACAAAGAAATTTAGCGTGTAAACATATACTACCTCCGTCCCAAGCTAATTGTCCTACTTTGACTTGGCACGGAGACTAAGAAAAAGCAGATTTTGTGGAATCTTTGACTTTTTCAAAGGTGGAGATTGAATGTAGATATTTTGATGGTGGAGATTGTGGGAAAATTTGCCATTTATGGGGTAGGGCAATTAGTTTGGGACAAACAAATAAGGCAAGTAGGACAATTAGGCCGGGACAGAGGGAGTATATTGTTAGTTTAATCTAAATTTAAACAGTAAGGCTAAATATGCCTAGTTTTATCCAAATTTTGAAATACTATATTGTAATAATTAACTTGTATGTACATCTACCTATAATATAGATATTTAATTTTTATTTTTGTATTCTTTTCTCATAGTATAATATGTCTGACTCTATCACATTATTTTATCCTTTGATTTTTCTATTATTTTACCTAGACTTGTTTATTATAATTTTTTTTATAATGAAAATTCACTTAGACCCTTTAATATTTGTAATTTTTACGCTAGTTTTTTATAATTTTGTTTATTATGTTAATAAAGTTATCTACTAATAATAAAGTCAATTCATAAGTTTGTGTTATCTTTCTTCAAAATGCATTTTCTCACTTCTATTGATTTTATCATCATATAGTTCTTATTCAATTGTTTTGACATTATTTTCTATTGTTGGATTTTAATAAAGTGATATACACAAAAAACATACAATTTCCTAACATGTCTTTTTACTCACTCAAAAGTCAATTTTAAAGTACAATCTCAGCAATTTCACATGCAAGTCATTTTATTCTTTGATTTTAGTAATTGATTCAAGTTTATATTATAATGAAGTTTAAGTTACTATTTGCATTAAGCTCTAACACTTGATCAATTCAATATTTTATACTTTAGTCTAAATATTATATATTCAAATAATATTATTCATTAGATAACTTATATAAATTCTATTATTGTTTCTCAATGTTGTAATATTGATACTTCAATAATTTAGAAATTTAGAGAGATTATTGCAAGTAGCAAATTTATAATATTCAAATTTAGACAAATAAATTGTTACTATTAGATAAGTATTATTCTAATTTATATTTATAATAAGAGTTGGCTGTTTTATTTATGACCAAACACTATGTAAGAATTTGTTAATAATTTATACATAGTAATATAAATCATTGTGAATCATTTACATATTATTCTGACATATAATGTTTACATTTTTTAAATAGACTAAAAGATTTAATTTAATCTCATGTATTTTTTCCAAAAAATTCTTTAATGACATTTTTTTAATTTAACTTTAAATTGGTTTTATATAATAAAAATATATAAGTACGATCATATGTCAACAATCTTGTGTCTATTATTCGACTATGAAGTCAAACTTATAACTATTGAAATCATATTAAACTATTACATTTTACATATTTTAAATATTTTATCATATAAGTATCATTAATCTTGAGTTATTCATATATTGTGTTAAATTAAATATTATATAATACATTATCGTTGTCTTGTCAATATATTTTTTTGTTGTACTTATTGGAATGAGTATATATATGTTATAGCTATGTACCGCACCTAAATTAAAAAAGTAAACTAAAAAATTATCTCTAGAAAATTGAAAATGATAAATTAAATCAATAAGAGCTTTCACTATTATTCATTGTTCTACTTTTTATGTATATGGTTTTTTCTTCTTGTTGCTAATCCTAAAATCTATTAATACTTTTTTGCCATAAAAACACAAAAACTTAATATAACATTCAGTACCTAAATACATTTATTGTATACCACTATTGCAAGTTAAGATTCTTGTGGTTATTATCCTAACAAAGAAGTCAAAGTTTGGAGTTATTAAACTTCTATTAAACTATATTTAATTTTCTATAATTTTTTATACATATATAAATATCTTTTGTGTACATTTTAATTTTATAATATTTTGAGAACCATAAACTAAAGTACTTTAATATTCATAATATCTTATATTCTTATTCTTTTTTAGTAATATGCATTATATTATTTTTTTAATTCTTCACAAATTTCATATAGCTCTTCGAATTGGATTCTTTTACAATTGTAGAGAAAGGAGAAAGATCGATTCACAAAAATTTAAGAGTAAATAAAAGGAATATGATACACCATAGTTGTCCTGTTAATTCTTTTTTTTTTTTTTCCTGTTATGGTTCGTAAAATGAGTATATATATTATAACTACGAACCTAAATTAAAAAGAAAAAGTAAATTAAAAATAAAAAATATCTCTAGAATGAAAAATGATAAATAAGAGCTTTCACTATTATTCAATTGTTCTAATTTTCATGTGTATAGTTTTTTTCTTGTTGTTGCTAATCGTAAAATCTTTTAGTATTTTTTCACCGTGAAAACACCAAAACTTAATAGTTTTGCAAATATTTAATATCTAAATAACTCTAATGTACCACTATTCGAAATTAAAAGTCTTGAAATCGTTATCCTAGTAAAAAAATCAAACTTTGGAGTTACTAAAGTCCTATAATATGTTTAAACTTCTATAATTTTCTTATAAATACATTAATATCTTTTGTGTAGCTCAATTATTCAATATCCTGAGAATCATACTAAAGTAATTTTACTTATTGTAAGTATATTTGTGCTAATCAATCTTTTTCTTTCTCTTCAATTATAGAAGAAACCAATTAGAAAAATTATCAGAAATTTATGAAGAATCGAATAAAATATAAACAAATAAAAAGAATATAATGTATTTTACCACAAATAAATAATAATATAAGATATTATGAATATTTAGGTTCAGCTTATATCATCAGTTGAACTATATATTATATTAAATGTGATAGAAAATTTCATAAGTTGAGACTTGAGGATGAATTTCAATTATAAAGTGAATCTTACTAAATAAATAAAACTTTAAAAAATAAAGTTACTAAATTAACCCTAAAATTTTACTAATTAATGGTTTTTTTCGTTTTCTATAGTTTTCTTTTTTGACAATTATATAAAAGAATCTCATTATAAAAGAGATAAGAAATTTATAAAGAAACTTAAAAATAAAAATAAATATAAATAATAATGTTATGTATATTATTAAAAAAAAGGAAAAAAGAATATGATTAATATGTAGGTTCAACTTATGCCATTAGATAAATTATATATCATATCCATGAATTTTTTTAGGGTATCATATCTATATATTGATAGAATAGATGAACTATATACGGCTCTAACCAAATAAATAAAACTGAGAATATAGTTAATAAACTAACCTTAAAAACTAAAATTCATTAATGATATATATGCAAATCAAATTTTGTCTAACCACTACAAGAAAATAATTATTTGGCTATGGAATTTACCTACGAAAATAAAACTTTAAAGATATAGTTACCAAACTAACCTTAAAAATTAAAATTCATTAAGAATATAATAGGCAAATCAAATTTTGTAAGAAACAACTCACACTTTTATAATAAAAGTAGATTAAAGTCTTTTACGTTTTAGACTATCTACAATTAACCCAAAATTGCAAACGTAGTACTATAACAATAGCTAGCTTGTTAACAATTTCAGTCCCCTATATGTTACAATTTGCAATGAAGTCCCACAACAATACTATTTTTGTATATTTGATCGTAAGCTTGGTGAAATTTGGGAATTTTCTGTAAATATATAAACTCTTGTGGCTTACCTACATTACCTGAACTCAGTTCTTGACCCCACAAATGAGACATGCAATTTACACACAAATGTCTTTAATGTCTTCTTTTCAATTTTCGGGATAAGTTTTCAGTATTTTCCAAAACTGTGACCAAATTTATAAAATAAAATTGTTATAGATCTTTCGTAAATTATTGGATGACCGCTACATTGACATATTTGCTAACTCATGAAAATCTATTATCAGAAGAAGTTGATAAAATTTAAGGAAGTCATTTCCATCACACGATGCCAAACATATATGCATCTATGAATGAGTCCCAACCTCGTCGTTTTAGAGTAAATACTTTGGTATAAAACTCGTGGACGAAGAGATTAAGAATTTCATACAATTATGATGAACGGCGCTTTTATTTCTAAATAAGACTTGGTTTTATTTGGGAATTTTATATGTGATACTAATTGTTAAATTTAATATCTAATATTAAATTAAACGCAATTACTGGGTGCCGCCTACCCAGGCATAAAATGCGGACCACACATATTGGGCGCCGCCTACCCATACATTTTCTCGCGGACTACATGTATTGGACGTCGCCTACCCAAACATAAAAGCGGTCTAAATTACTATAATTTAAATTGAATAAGCATAAAATCAAATAATAGTTTATCACATTATATCAAATAAACCTCAACGAATAAAATTATTAATCCAATTAAAATTTTATTCTTTAGTTAAATGTGGATTAAAATTAAATATATTTAATATTAATTCTAAATTAATATAAATATATAAGCCTAGTATTATTCTTTCAAAATAATAATACTATTCAAAATTTATTAATCTAATTAATAAATTAATATTAGTCTATTAGATTAATATATTAATTCCAAATTAATATAAATATACATTTATTATTAATTTCAAATTAACATAAATATATAAGTCTACTATTGTTTCAAAAACAATAATATGAAATTTATTAATCTAATTAATATTCGTAATTGAGATTTCGAATTAATCTAATTAATTAATCTAATTAATTTTTATTTTTTTTTATATCCAAACTGCCAGCCAAAATGACCCAGCAGAAAAGTAGCCCAATATCTATTAAATACTAACCCAACTTGAGTAGCCCAGCTTCAGCAGTGTAGGCCCTTGTATTAAATCAGCAGGCCTATTTATCTAATAAGCAGAGGTCCAAACGTTAATTAAATCTGAAGAGAAAATAATCCAACCCGGCCCAATAAAATACCAGCCCAGCTTATTTCGTTCAGCCCAGGTCCAAAACCCAGCCCAGCCCATAACCCTAGGTTTGGGCTGGGCACAACCACCTGGCTCCGTCATCGCAGCCGCCGCGCACAGCAGCCCGCAGGGAGCCGTTGTCTCGGCCGGCGACGGGCTTCGAGCAGCTCCAAGCCGCCGGGTTGAGTTCGCGACGGGACGACCATAAACGCCGCCGACTAGGTTGCGCTGGATCCGCAGAGCCTCGTCGCCTCCAACCACCGTCGTCGGTCAGACCAAGATATCGCAGTCGTGCAATTGAAGGTTCGACGGGCTTCATCGGACCGCACTGTAGCAGCAGCGGCGGCGAACGCCGCCGCCACTGCCACCGACGGACAAATAGCAGGTGTGCAACAACAACAGCATTTCATCGCCGTCGCCGCGAGCTCTTGGCGAGTATAGTCCTTCTTTTCAATGGCTACTTGGTTTCGAAATTAGTGGTTTGACCTAAACTAGTTGTTGCGTGGTCAACTAACATTACCAAATTTGTTACTGGTTCAATTAGTTTTCTAAAGAGAACAACTATAAAAAGGTTTTCAACAGTTTTACAAAACAATTTCAAAACCAAAATTTCACTTATTAAATCCTAATCCACAATTAATCTGAGTTTAAATTAATTATAAATCGAGAACCTAGCTCTAATACCACTGTTAGTAATTCTCGACTACATCTAATGTTACGCAGCAGAATAAACAGTTGAGAATATTTATCGTGATTTACAACTGAATTAAAACGTTGAGCATTAATTACGCTAAAGTTGGAATAACTTACTTGTGCGTAATTAGCCGGACAGAATTGAACGATTGATTCACCACTTCAGGTATCCACGCGTATGTTGTCCGCCGCAGGAACAATTCCCGGTACAATTATCCGATAAGTGATCGCTAGGAAATCACTTATCAAATTCTACAGTGCCTCCAATTTTTATCTGATAAAAACCCTTGATTCTCTACTATAGAGAATATGTATATATGGTACCATATAACCCTAGGTTTATGGATCTAATATCCATGTCCACTTAATTAATTAATTAGTCTGACTTATTAATTAATAAAGTTCACATATCATAATCTAGTTCATATCTTTAAGGAACGTGGGCTATGGTTAGATTAAAATAGCAAATTGGGTCATGGGCTGGGTTTTCAATTAGTAAGTTAAAAATATAGGAACGCGCTTCGGGATTGGTTTGGGTATTATTAAGTGGTGGTTTAGCTGTAATATTATATAAAATGTTTTTTGAGTTTACAAGATATTAAATTTTATTTCAAGAATAGTTGTTAAAGTGTTTGGTTATAAAAAGACGAAAGAACTTATACAATGGTAATGCCATTTTTTTAATTAAAATAGTAAAATTTGAAGTAATTAGTCGAAATAAGATCTTATTTAAAATATAAGTTGGACACATTCTACTTTTTAAAAAATAACTTATAAATTGTTAACAACTTATTTTAAAATGAAATAAGATCTTATTTTAAAAATGTTGCCAAACACTTTAAATAAACTTATAAATTCTTAATTACATCTTATAAGATTCTTTGGAAGAGCTTATGAGCTCAACCAAATGCCCTCAAAGTATTGATTAATGTAGAATTAAGGGCAGTTTGTACTTCAGACAATGTAATAGTGGCTTCTCTATCATATAACATGGCATCTCTTAAGTGCTCATATGACTTGGGAAGTGCATTGAGAAGGATTATGGCTTTATCTTCATCATGCATTTTTACATCGATGTTCTCCAAGTCATCAGGAAACTTGTTCAACTCAGAGTTGATCATCTACCCCCCTTTCTTCAGAGAACATGTAGGAATATAACTTTGCTTCAAGTAGTACAGCAAGTGATTTTGTCATATATGAGCTCTCCAACTTGGCCCAAACTTCTGTACTGTCTTCTCAATTTGCCACTTCATGGAGCACTTTATCAGAGAGACATAGGGTAATGGCACTATGTGCCTTATCCATTATTTCCGGCTTCTGGGAATCATCCAACTTTTTTGGGAGCCCTTTTATTCCTTTTGGAGCACCTTCAAGGCTGATGTATTATTTCTAACCCTAGTGTTACCATGAGTGTACAGTACTACTGTACCTAGTGACAAACAAGGTCGATCTCACAAGAAATGTGCCCTATGTTCAATTTTATACCCTAATCCTAATAGGTCAATCTTATCTAGACTCTCGAATAAGGTGATTATATTAATTATTAAACTTAAGTTTATAAAAATAGTAAATAAAATATATACAACTCTGAAAGACGCAACAAGAAGTCACGAAGGAATAAACGAGATAAAAGACAGTATTCTAGGGTTCGATTTTAGTTACAATCTTCTATGTATGATTATCTATTATTTTAGACCTTTAAACCGAATTCACTATTTATTAGGCGGCACTACTCTTAATTAACCCTTCTCTCGGACGATGCTAATATGTTGATTACGTATGAATAATTACTCTCTCAGGCTAACTATCACATATGTAACTCTAAAGGGATCCTAAACCATTGCCTACACAAATATCTCACTCCTCTCAAACGACTATTGATACATATGATATATGTCGTATGCCTATTAAGAACCCTCTCCTCTCGCACGTCGAATTATTAAGCAAGTAAAATATAATCAATTGGCCAAATTAATTAATTCATAAAATAAGAACAAGCGTAATAGATAAACACATAGAAAGAAGTCTAGAATAAAATAAATCAAAACATAATTAATTGTAACCTACTTTCGAGCCCTATAACACAAACGTGTTTAGATGCCCATGTCTATAATTAAAACCAAAGCACATTCATAGACAAATATTCTAAAGAAATAAAATAAATAAGAACAACTATACCCGGAGTCTTCAATCTTCATCTTCTTTGCTTCACATGCCCTTCGATTCAACTCTCCAAGTTGTTCCTAAAGATGTTTGATTATGTATTTCATGACTCCAACTTAATAGCCTTGGGGTATTTATAGGAGTACATCCCTATGATATTGTTGCTTGTTTGGTCATTTTATAATTTTTATTTTACTTACCATTAATGATTCTTTTTTACTTCTAGTTTACCGAGTCTTTCTAGTTCTTGTTATAAGTACTGAGCAACAGTGGTTATGGATCAATAGGGTGTTGGTTCGGACTTGTTGCATTTCAATTGGTAAGTGAATTCCACAAAGACTCAATATATACTCGTTCGGGCAGCTAGTTAGCTCTAATCTGACATGTAATTTCATATGATTATCTTTCCTCTGTTCACTGTTTTCTTTAGTTTCCATTTGCTATCACCATGACGATATGTTGATGATATATCTGCATATATGCTAAAAGCTAACAAACAATCATCAAGTTGATTCTACAGGTTACTAGAATTCTGTACCAGTTGCATCATGAGGGTTGGCTGTTTGACCGTAGTATCTGTTCTTGTGACTTTGTTTAGCATCATCTGAGTACCTTTGATGGCTGCAGACCTGAAACTGGCAGCGTATACCTGGTCCAAAAAAATACCTTGTCCAATTATATGGTACAACAGATAATGTAAGCATTTTCTCTTGTCCTATCATTTACTTGTCTAAATTCTTGAAATGACTTGATTCCCCTGATACTTGTATGGATCAAACTTTTACCTATTGCAGAACACAAGTAAAGCTTAATCACACTATATTTTGATTCTTTGAAACTAGAAGCCTACATACTTGCTTTAACATGTTGCTAAAAATTATGTTAAAATCAATATATCATTAAATTACAGATCTCATGAATCAGTAGAGCCTTAGAGGATAGTAGAAAGTATTCTCAGGAACATGGACGCTAATTCAATTGATAATGATGCGAAAGCTTTTCGTGTATGATGAAAGAGAGAAAATTTAACTTTGTTTCTTGCACTTCTCTTAACATGAAATTGTCAATGATGCTTTGCTTGGATTTGCTATTGCTAATTTTATAACACAACACACCAGATGAATCAAAATTAATTTGAATAGCCAGATCTAGAACTAAGATAATGCTTTTTGCTCGTCAACCATTAGTTGTCATTTCAATTAAAGGATTTTTGAATAAACTTTCTGCTGCTGCTATTTTGATTCTAGGATTTGTAATGCAAAATCTGCAACTGCTGATGCAGAATCATCCTAGGGAAGTTATTCAACTTCAAGAGCATTATTACAACATATTCAACTTAAAAAGTACCTAAGTGAACATCATTCTTATTGGCCTTACAATTTGTTTTCAATCCAATTTCTGAATGGTATGTACCAAATACTAAAAAGCTTAATTTGGTTTAAATCCAATTTTTGGATTTACACTTCACATATTGGTTCTCACTTATTTCATTCCTTTATGCATATAGTCTTGACTTCCTTGTTTTTCTCTACATGTTGAGATACTTACTTGCATCAATTTTGGTTGCAGCCACACTTGTTCTTCAATTGCTCTCCTTGTGTGGATCTTCCACCCAATGCTTGGGAGATGAATGCAAAATAGAGTAAGTAAATGACAATATGGTATATAAATCGAGTTCGTATGTTCTAATATCAAAGCTCTGAAGGAACTAAACAAATTGCATGCACTTATATTTGCATCTGCTTGGTTGTTGAGCATGATGGATCTAGTTGTGCATGTACAAAGTTGAATTCAGCATTAGTAAGTTTTATATTTTAAGGCCTTGGTATGTTTAGGACCAAGTAGTTTGCTTCATTATCTTTCTTTGAGGAGAATATACACTTAAGATTTCGAATTGATATTGTCTACCTAGCGTTGAAATTTTGTTCAAGATTCTCTATTTTACAACAACGTTTTCATTTTCTATTTTAGCCGCCGAGACAATTGCAAATATATATACAAATATAAAATAAATTAAAAAAATTGTTGAAATAATGGAAAAAAGCCGTTATTGAAAAGATTTTTTTAGACAATTTGTAGAAAATGTCGCTAAACGAAATTTTTTTAGACTAGAAAAAGCGTCGCTAAAAGAATTTTTTTGAGACAATTAAAGAAAGATGTCAGTAAAAGAGATCTTTTTAGACATTAAACAAAGTCGCTAAAATAAATTTTTTTTGAGACAACTTTTTAAAAACTATCACTAAAAGAAATTTTTGAGACGATAAAAAACGCGTCACTAAGAGAATTTTTTTAGACAATTAAAAAAAGTCACTAAAGGAAATCTTTTGAGACAATTTAAAAATGTCACTAAAAGAAATCTTTTGAGATAATTAAAAAAGTGTCACCAAAAGAAATCTTTTGAGATAATTGAAAAACGTCACTAAATGAATTTTTTTGAGACAATTAAAAAAATACACTAAAAGTAATCTTTTGAGACAATTAAGAAACATCACTAAAAACTATTTCAGAGACGTTTTGAAAAATTTGTCTCTTAATACTATTAGCGACTAGGATATTGTGACGGAATAATTTCGCCACAAATAACTTTTTGTGATGTTTTCCTTTCGTCCCTAATTCCCTTATTTGTTGTAGTGAACCACGTCTATTAAGAAAAAGACCTTCGCGAATAATGATGATGTTAATTGTTAAAGCATTGTCTATTCAATTATGGTCAATGTCATTGATAATAGTAAACTTGTTGTCTATTCAGTAATAGGCAATAGTCTTCAACCGTTGATACCTATCTAAACATTCGTTGAATGATCGAAGTGCCGATTGTTTGTTCCAAAACTTGGTTGTCGATTCAGTAATAGACAACGGTTTAGACTTTGGTCCATTATTGTTATTTTTAAAATGTCCTGGAGATTTAATCGTTTCTGTAAATCTAATACTTTGTAGACTTGACAAGTACTTAATTAGAGCATCTCCAGAAAATGGCTCTACTCTCCAACAAATTTTGCTCTACTTTAAAGCAAAATCTGCAACCCTTCTCTAGCAGTTTGCACTACTTTTTACACTAAAAAAGATTATTTCTTAAAATTCATTTTTACACATTTAATTATATTACTTTACTTATATATAAATTATATTATGCATGTAATATTATTACATATATATAAAATGTTATATTTATATTTTTATTTTTATAGTATTCTTAAACAATCAAAGTTAACTGAACACACAAAATAAATTGAAATTCGTAATAATATTACAACGGAACATACATTACACTGCTTAAAAATAAAGAATTACCTAATCGGGCCCATAAATGATCAACTAATGCATTTCGAAGTTTATAATGAGCTTCTGCATTAATTTCTAATTTCTCTAAAATGACAAAGAAACTCTGAAAATGTGCATGATAAGCTAATTCAATGTCCCGAGTTGCACTTCCCTTGCTTCGTCAATCGGAGCATTGAGTTCTTTTTCATTTTCTGTTATCATGTTATCCATTATTATGCATGCAGTCATAATATCTTTTAAATCAATCTTGCTCAAAAAACGAGCTGGATTTGTCACAAATAAATCAGCTTTGGAGGAATCGAAATACACGCTCCACATCTTTTCTACACGCTTCCTGTCTATTTGCAAAATGTTCTTTCTTTGGACCAGGTTCATGAATAGTTTGCACAATAGTTGTCCATTTCAGATATATTCCATCTGCTAAGTAGTAGCCCATGTTGAACTCAGTTTGAGAAAAAAATGGGACGTTTCAAGCACGTTAATGTCATTGTTAGATCCCATTCCAAAATGAGCATGTCATATCCATAGATCATAATCTGCAACAACTTCGAGAATGATTATTGGATGTCCACTACGGCCAGAATATCGCCCTGCCCATGCTGTTGGGCAATTTTTCCACCTCCAGTGCTCCTAACATTCCTGGGAAGCCACGTTGCTCACCAATATAGAGTAATCTAGCAACATCATTAGCATTGGGCGATCTTAAATATTCTTCCCAACATATTTCCACGATAGCACAACAATTTTTTTTAACACATTCAATTACAGTAGACTCTTAAATTTTGATATATTCAAAATTTGCATCTGCTGGAACTACATATGCTAGGATTCAAAATGCAGCTGTTATCTTTTGTAGAGTGGACAAACCAAGTTTTCCTGCTGCATTCCTTCGTTGTATATAATACTGATCATGATTTTTTACAGTGTCAACAATATGGAGGAATAAACTCCGAGACATCTGAAAATGCCAGCGAAACTGATTTTCATTATATATTGGGTTCTCAGAGAAGTAGCCTCTGAAAAAGGTTCCTAGCCTCTTCTTCTCAATCACGCCATATTGTTCTACGACCCGGAATTGAGCCTCCATGAGTAAGTTGAGCATTCTGCCGACGCCTAAGATATTCAACTAGCATGCGATTGTTATTGCTTATTTGTCGGACAATAACTTGTTCTTCCATATCCCGTAGCCTTCTGACGCTCATAATCGGATGAACTTGAAGAGGAAGAAGAAGATATTGTGGAATGACCTCCTGAATGAAAATTCATTTTCTTTCTTTCAGACAATCAAAGTGATGTTGGCAAGTTGTATAAAGCTAAAGATGATAAGAATAAACTCTTGAAAAGAAGAAAAGCTTGCAGGATAATGGTGTGAATAAATGGTTGGTTTATACTCAATATATAGAAACTTTGAATCCCAGCCCTGTAGTTAAAGTAGAAAGCATAATCCGTGTGCTTTCACCAGTAGCCTTTGATAAATCTCCAGAACTTTAAATCTCAGCCCTTCGGTTGAAGTAGAAAGCACAATTTGTGTGCTTTCACCACTAGCTGTTGATAAATCTCCAAAACTTTAACAATCTATGTGCTTTCAACACTAGCCGTTGATAAATCTCCAGAACTTTAAACCTCAGCCCTATGGTTAAGTAGAAAGCACAATCTGTGTGCTTTAACCACTAGCCGTTATCTTCTTTATCTTTCTGTAAATGTAAATCATACCATAACAAGATTCCACACAATGTTCTTCTTCTGCATTATATCTCTTACTCCTTCTCGTTCTGTTTTAAAATGCCTTCAAAGCCACGCACTGCTAATTATATTGATAATGAAGATAAACTTCTTGCTAGAATGATTTTTGACATCTCTCAAGATCCAATTATTGGTGCACACCAATCACAAAATGTATTCTGGAAGCGAATTTCAGAGAAGTATCATGCTGAAAAATCACCCCAGATGCAAGATCGTACCGAAAGATAATTGCAATGTCGAATGCTAACCATTCCTAAAGATTGTAGAAAATTCAATGGGTGTATACGTCAAGTTGAACTACGTACGTAATCCAAGTGATACAAATGAACGATATATAGTAAGTTTATTTTTTTATGTTTCACTTTTTTGTAGTTCTTTTTCGTCAAATAATATATTCTAATTCACACTATTTTTTAGAATTTTATAGTTAGAAGAAGCGCACGTTGTGTTGAAGGAACGACCTGAATATCCATTGGGTTTCAATTTTGACCATGCGTCGCCCATTATAAAGTTGTTTGTGCATTCTGAAGATTTAACTGGAGAAAATAATATCGAGACTCTCTTTTTTTCACCTAATCCATCGTTATCTTCGTTTTTTATAAATTTGAGTGATGACAATGGCAGTGGTGGTGGTGGTGGTTTGTCATCGCAACGACCCGAAGGTGTAAAAAATGCTAAATTGAAGAGGAAACAAGATGAAAGTGACGATGATTTTGTACAAACACTTAAAGAAGAAAATGCTACACTTAGAGACGTACTAATAACGGGTCAAAACAAAAAGGGCTGAAGCAGATATTATAAAAGAATAAAACAAAACTTTGAGGATGGAGTTGGATAACATTGATGATCCCGTACTCCATGAGTACTTCCAAATGTAGCAACAACTGATTTTATAGAAGCGGAGAGCAACACAAGTAGCAAAACAAAAATGACAATCTATTTAATATGTTTGGAGATTATTTTCCTGATGTTGGAGTAGGGTCTAGAGCTGACCTCAGAAATTTCTAGAACAACTATTGTGTTTCCTATTTCTGTAATTTGTATTTGTTTAAATTTTGCATTTTTATTTACTTTTCTTGTCGTTGTAATTTTATGGTGTGTAATTTTATTTGATGCATTGTAACTTTATATCATATTTTTTTTGTTGAAAGCATATATTTTCTATTTCTTATATAATCAAAACTATTTTAAATTATTTTTAATATAAATTACTAATAAGAAAAGAAAACAAAAATATACATCATAAATTCATAATTAAAAAAAAAAAAAAAAAACATAACAGCTAGAAAAATGGCACTACAACAAAAGAAGTCTTTTGCATAAGACTTTTTGACACCACAATTGTGGTCACTAATAATAAGTTATTTGTGACCACTTGTTGTCACAAATCTCTCTACAAATTATTTGAGACAACTTTAAGACTACTTTTAGAGACAACTAGTTGTTGAAAAAAATATTTGAGACGCATTTGAGACCACTTTTGTGGTCACAAATATATTATTTGCGACGGAGTTATTGAGACGACAATAAAGTTGTGACAAATACTCATAAGTTGTGACAAATAGTCATTATTTGAGACCACTTTGCTTGAGTTGTGGCAAATACTCATTATTTGAGACCACTTTTTTGTGGTCTCAAAAGACCCTTTTCCTTGTAGTGTGGGATGGGGTAGTAGCGGAGCACATTCAGTGCGCCACTAATACAACAATTTGGGGGCATCTGCATTTTGCAGCAGCAATAGAGATGAAAAGCAGGGCGCCATCTTCATTATAAGGGCAAGTTGGAGGTGCTCTTAGAACGTTATCTTTTCACAACTTTTTGTAGTCATATTTTGTCATTTTAAAAATACGTAATTATCCACAAAACCGTTGTCTTTTCACAACTTTTTGTTGTCTTACTTTGATATCTTTGATGGAGTTTTCTTTATTTTTTGACAAATAAAAAAAAATATCGTAAAGTTTAATTATTTATAAATACAAATAGAAAGTACATATGCATGAGGAAACGATTCAACTGCAGATGACCTTAAATATGGTAAAATGGCACCTGCTTGATTTATCGGAAAATTTATTGGTGGGCATTTGTAGTTCTATAATTATTTATTCAACGTGGGATGAATGAAAAACAATTATTCAAGGAAAAACCTCAATAACAGATCTCAATCCGACGACAGGGGTAACCTTATAGTTTCCAAAGCCAGCAGCCGAAAAGATTTTAGCCCACTCTTTCTCAGTTCTCTCTTTTCCATTAATTTGAACAATCACTTGCATATCGAAGAATAGCTTCGTTTCAGTCGCCTTATGGTTTTGTTCTTGATCATCCACAACTATTTCGACAATAATCACCTTCCCTCCGTTGTTCTTGCTTGGAGTTATTGATTCTTTGCAATTTCTCAGTATTTTAACACAATCTTCGTCGGTCCAATCATGTAATATCCACTGCTCAATCCCATAAAAAGCAAGTTATTTGCTTATACATGATTATGAAACTTCATTTATTCTAACCTCATCCAAAAGAGAAAAAGAAAATGTTGAAATTAATATGATTACAAAGACATATTTTGCCAAAATCGATATGGCAAAATGAGAAAGAAGTCGAAATCCCATGATTTTTTAGGGCTCCCACTTGAACTTTCTGGCCAAAAAATTAAGTGAGAATATTCAACTTTGTAAGAATAATTGTTACTACCACTTTCGAAGATAAAGTACTTAAATCTTCTTAGTAAATTCAACAAGTATATGCCCATGGTTTACCATCTTGATACAAGCATTATATCTCCGTGATGACAACCTTTTTTGTACATCAGTGATCAATCGAAATAATACACACACATATATATATATGAATGGTGATAACATCAAGATATATACATTTACTAGTACAGTATCTGTGAATAACTTGCACGAGTTGTTTAGTTTTTTGTTTTATCTATAAGAAAATTGTTAATTTATGCATATATTTATGTCTATAAAAAGAGATAATATTTGAAACTACAACAATTATAAACATAAAGTTTGGAATTCGATTTTTTTTATATTTAAATAATTTTAAATTTATTTCAGTCCTAAAATTATGAGATATAATAATTCTCAGCATGCCATGTTCATTTAGTTTGTCTTTTAGTATATAAAAATACAGGATCATATGAATCTTTCAAGATTAACATAGTGACGAAGATCTTTGCATGTTGATATTGATAAATTCATTATGATCAGATTTCAACTATATATTTAACAAATAAAGTTATCGTATATTTGAATAATTGAATCCATATATTTTCAGCTATTTTTGATAGTAGGAATAAGTTAAGTATTAAATTTGCAATGTTTACAATTAATTAGGTATGAAATATACGATAGTTATTGTATAAAATATCTCTAAACGAGTTAAAAAAGAAAAACTCACTTGTTCAGATTATCACCAAGTCTCGAGAATCTTTTAGAAATCATGTAAATAGAAGAACAATCGGAATTAATATATTTTCTAATCGTTGTTATATAATTTAAAATTATATATGAAAGAGTAATAATATTGATTTGCTTTAATAAATTTTTGTTTTGGGCATGACACTCAATAGTTACTGTATTATTAATAAAATTAAATTCATCAATTTTGTGATCATTAATTTTGAATAATTTTACCTTCAAGAGTTTTTTTGAATAATTTTATTGTTATATTATTTTCGTAAGATTTTCTTATTTTTTTTAAAAATTTTATTGCTACACTTATAATATGCAAAGGTAATTACACTTGAGTGATCAATCTAGTAATTATATATTTGATGTATCATTGAATGTTATTTCTTTGTTTATACATTCCTCTCATAGTTTTGATACTATACAATTGTCACCTATACAAAAAATTCATGGAGGTCGAAATTAAAAAATATTATTTTTATAAAAGATAGGAGGAATTATAGGAACAGTTGGAACACTTTCATTATCGAAATAAGAAAAAATTCATAGACAGATTTTTACCAGTTATCATTTTGCCATAATAATATTTGAGGCGAATCGGACTCAAACTTTATACAAAAATAATAATTATGCAAAAATAAGAGAAATCTCAATGGGTAGTCGCTCGTGTGAGACATCTTGACATTTTCGAAAAAATTGGCGTGGACCAGGATTCGCATCAGACGATATAGGCCATTGGATTTGACTTTGTTGATGGATAGTACATCTGCTAATTCAGAAAGCGTTATTGGCCTGCCGTGTTTGTGGATGGCATCAGGTATACCTAATTGAATTGCACATTTAGAGACATAGAGTTTATGAAGTTGTAAATGTGGTTCCACACTTGAGATTGAGCATCAACAAGCTCCTTTGTGGACTCTACTACAACACTACTAGGCATTGCCATTTGGGAGATAGATTTTCTTTTTTCTTTTAAATTACTACTAATTAGCCTGTTTGGTAATCCATTATTTAAAAGGCTCTTAATGAGTGCTTTTTCCCCACCAGGAACCGGTGAAACGTGTCTTTCTCTCGCCCAATTATATCAGCGGACTTTCATTTATTTATTTATAATTTATAATAATTTAGGCATTTAATTCGATTTTAAGATAAGTCCAACAATTTGCAAATTGTTCTTCTACCGTAAATCTTATAACATCTCAAGTTGTGAGAGAGGATCAATGCCCGACTCATAGTCCCTGACCTAGTGGTGTTATAACATATGTATATATATAATACGCACGTGCGTTCCACGTGATTACTATTTTTTTTATTATTATCTAATAAAAAAAATTAATGTGAACATAAAATTATTGTACTTTGTGTTGATATTAGTTGATCATTCTAATAAAACTCAATGTAGTTATCAATCATGGTAATATACATACACAACTTCTTAGATTATTCAGTGCTAGAAAAAAAATATGAAAAATTTAATCGATTAAGCAAACACAATCCAAAATCAAATAAAAATTAAAAATAATCATAAAAGAGGTTAAATAATCTTAGTTTAGCAAAACACGTTATAATAATGTTAAAAGATTCATAAAAACGACATACCATGATATAATGTATTATTCTTACAAAATTTATATATATAAAGTTTGATATATTCTAATGCTTGTTTACTTCTCAATATAGATAGACCCCGACATCATTAATATATTAGAAATAAAGTTATACGATTACTGAAAAACTGCATAATAATGAAGATATAGATTTCCATCAAACAAACGATACAAAGTCATTTGTCTTATTACATCATTAACTAACATCCATATGTTCAGAATTTGTTAGATACACACACGAATATTAAGTCTAACATACTTTTTCTATAATTTCTTAATTGATAATTCTGATCTGAACATACATTTGCAAATAAAATCATTTACATATTTTAATGTGAGGAAAAACTTCCAATAACTTGTATCATATTCCAACATCCAGCTTCTGTTATGATTTCTTTTTTTTTATTATTATTATTATTAGGAAGTATAACCTCCTTTAGTATAATTTACTTATTGATTTACGATTGTTATTTCAATTTCTTAATTATTTCTTCAATTCTACATTGAAGTTTGAAAATTATGTGTGATGTAAAATGAAAATTATGCTATTGTATATTTATAAGATAAATTAATATTTTTTTATAGAGGGTTGACTATATACATAGTGTCTCATAAACTTCAATCGAGATACATGCTACAATCTGTATGTTAATATAATATATATTTTTCAACGTTTCAACTATTTTTATGAATTTATTTCCTTGTTTAGTTTTAGTGAAATGCTCCCAGGTTCTCACACATTGCACATTCATTAAAAAATCTTATATATACATGTACTTAAATAATTCTGGTTTTGCTTCTCCCATTTTATTTTTTATTTGGATTATACCACACTTTATTCCAGTGTAGTTATTATTTATTTTTATCTAATCTATGCCTGTAAGCTAATATTAACATTCACATTTACTATCTTTATTTTTCTGCATGTTCTAATTTAATAATCTGATACTGATTCACATAGTACAACTTTTTTAACCATTCACATAGTACAACTTAGTTTATTATTTCTTTGTCTTTCTTATTTGTTTCTTTATTGTACTTTATAATTTTATATAACGTAATAAATACATTTCACCAGTCATTATATATGCTTAAAATATATTTATGATATTTCTATCGATTTAGTAATTTTCTTGAATGTTAGATTTTAAATATTTAAAATAATTAGGTTTAATTATTCATGTTCACTATTTTCACATTTGCCCTTAAACTACTTCTATTATTGGTACAATAAAACTTTAATATAAAACAAATTCCATAAAATTCTTAAATATAGAAGATTAAGAAAACTATTGACGTCTATGTAACATTCTTGACTTTCACAAATGTGTGAGCGTAAATTTTGGTTCCATCACGCCGCAGCGGAGCATTTTGCAGGGTGACCCCCCTATTCCCTATTTGCGCTGAAGTTTTTTCTTGCATTTTACAATATTTACAGATTTGTCGGCGCAACCATGGAATTAAAATCTCCTGAACTGCACCCATTATCTCTCATCTCTTTTAATGTAGATGATACACTTCTATTTGGTGCTGCAACTATAAAAACTCCAACATCTTAAGTTCGTTATCAATCTCTACAAGTGTGTTTCAGGGCAAATGTATTAATCTTAAGAAATCGTTGATTTTTTTAGACCTAATACAAAAGCTCAAAATTCTCATTCAATCTGCCAATTATTTGGAGTTGGTGAAGTGGCTTCGCTTGGTAAATATCTCGGACTTGTTTCTATTGTTCGCCGGAAGAAACAAGAGATTTTGGCAGGCATTAAAAAATATCTTCTTCCCGGTTAGTAGCTATGGCTCGAACCTCATTTGGAGGAGAATTTGAAAGCTTAAATTATCAGCCCGTATCTCGCATTTTCTTTGGAGATGTTGCTCTAATTTTTGCTATCGTTCAATGACTTAGCTCGTCGTCATCTTCATCGTGAACCCAATTGTTCTTTATGTTCACCACTCTTTAGTGCATCTCTTCTTCATTGGCCCCCTGTCCTCATCAATCTAGCAAGCAACTGGAATTTATGAAACTATCTTCCGATGCTGACAGCATATACGTGACTTGTAGTTTCAAGAGATTTTACTTATCAATGACTTATATATAGCATAATACTTTATTTTCCTTACCCACTTAATCTGATTTCAACAAAATAAATTTGTCTTCGCTGATATCAGTACATACTCACGAGTATTGTTAGCAACAACAACCCAGAGCTTGCAAGATTTTCAGGATGCTAATTCCTTCCCTCAAACATCACAACACCACTCTTTTATCCCTTGCTTGTTCTTCCCGGGAATGCCATTGTTCATATGTTTTTTATGGGGGTACATCATCTGCTCGTAATTCAATGAAAGATGTTATGAATTCAGTATTTTTTCTTTAAAAAAAATGGCATATTGTTGGCAAAGATGTTATTAATTTTGTTTTTGTACATGCTTACTCATAATTCTTTGAGTCCTTCTGTTAGTAAAACTTACATTGTGCATATTTAAAAATTAGAAAATCAAAGTCTATTACCTAATTCCGCCAGATTAGTTTGTGGAATGTCATTTATAAGTTAGCTTCTAAAGTGCTCTCTAATTGGGTACGACCCTGCATCCATTTTATAATCTTTGAATCTCAGTCAGCCTTCATTCCGGGTCGGTTAGTTACGGATAATATTCTTATCGCTTATGAAGTACACCATTGTATGAAGCTTAGGAAATCCGGGAGTTGAGTATGAGTAAAGTTTTTCACGGAGTTGAGTGGTCTTTTGTCTATTGTATGCTTCTTGCTTGAGGTTTTCCTAGGAGTATGACATTGTTTTGCCTTGCTCGTCATTTGTGCGATTTAGCTTCCTTCACTAAGGTATTAATTTTGGCTCACTCGCGTTACATCAGGGAATTCTTCAGGGGGATTCCCTCCCCCCTATTTGTGTTATAGTTTTTTTCTTTCATTTTACTAATTTCGTCATCAATCTCTACAAGAGTGTTTCTGGGCAATGTATTAATTTTGAGAAATCAGGGATTCTTTTTAGACCTAATACACAAGCTCAGATACGTCACTCAATCTGCCAATTATTTGGAATTGTTGATGTTGTGGCTTCACATGGTAGATATCTCGGCTCATTTTTATTGTTGGACAGAATAAAGAATAAAGTTCTGCAGGCATTACAGAACAGATTAGTAAGTGCATTAATGGTTGGTAAGAGAAGCAATTAAACAAATCAGTAAAGAAGTACACATTATATCTATTATATGAGCAATATCCATATACACAATATATCGTTTCCAGTTGTCGAACCATGTTCTTATTAATCTGGAAAATTTGAAAAAAATTTATTGATGGGGTGTGTGTGTAGGGGGAGGGGGGGAGGGGGGAGGAAATAACTCGTCCACGAGAAAAAATCATTGGAAGTCTTGGGACGTCCTCAAGCAAAATCTCAAGGTGGCCTTGACTTTTGCAATTTAAAAATATTTAACCTTGCCATGTTGCTAAAGCTAGCATGGCGCCCTTTAGTTTCTACATCTAGCCTCTTTTCCTGAATCATGCAGTCCTAGTAAAACGTTTGTGTTACATGTTGTTCTTGGTTCTCGGCCCAACTTTACATAGCACAGTATTATGGCGATCATCGTGTTATTCTTCTTGGTTGTCGCAAGCTCATGGGCAATGGCGAGACAACAACACTCTTCCATGACAGATGAATTCTTTTACCTCCCTGTTTTACCATTAGATCAGCTACATCAGACCTCCCTCAAGACGCCCGAGTTAGCTCCATCATTGATTATGATCTTGGACTTTGGAATGAGCTATTAGTTCGTGTCAATTTTGACCTATTGAAGGTTGATTGATTCTCGCTATTCCTCTGAAAAATCACCATTCTCCGTCCATCGGATGTTAGATTATTCTCATTGTAGTAACTTTTCGGTCTGATCCGCATATCATGTTATTATGGGTTCTTTTGAAGATCTTACTGGCACTCACTCCTTCCTGGTTAGTAGCTATGGCTCAAACCCATTTGGAGGAGAATTTGAAAACTTATCAACCTGTATCTTGCATTTTCTTTAGAGATGTTGCTCTATTCCTGTCATCGTCCAACAATTTAGCTCATCGTCATCTTCATTATAAGCCCCGATGTTCTTTATGTTCACTACTTGATCACTCTTTAATGCATCTCTTCTTCACGTGCCTCGTTTCCTCATTAATTTGGCAAACAACTGAAATTTATGAAACTATCTTCCTATTCTGACAACATCTACGCTACTTGTATTTTCAAGATATTGTGCTCCTCGATGACTTAAATATAGCAGAATATTTTATTGTCAGTTAATCTGGTTTCGACGAAATAAAATTGTCTTATGAGATGTTCGTACATACTCACAAGTATTGCTTGTAACAGCAGCCCAAACCTTCCAAGATTTTCGGGATGATAATTACTTCCTTAAACATCACAGCCGCATCCTTAATTCATTACTTGTTCTTCCTCCAAATGTCATTATTCATATATACTTTGATGGGGGTACATCATTTGCTCATAACTCCTCATTTGCTGGTATTTATACTTGATATTTACAAATTATAGTGAAGTAGCATGAGTATTCAGATATAGATTTTATAATTATATTTATGTTTATGCATGATAAGATTTATCACAACAAATTCGCTCAGTATTTCCTTTTTTTTTTTTAATTCAATATTTTAGACTTTGCATTTTTTTATATGACCTTACAACTTAAATTAATAGTGTTAAGAAAAGACAACATTTTTATTTGTCAATCTATATAACTTTATCTTCTTATTCTATAAAAATAATTTTAATATGTAATCACATTATATGCAAGTATAAGATCTTAAAATTATGTTAGTTGTTAAGCTCAATTACATGAATTTGACATGTAAAAAAAATCATAGTATGACTACAAGAAAAAATCAAATTGTTTCCGTCTCTAATTACATGATATTAGTTTCTAAATTAAAGTAGTGACGGATTAGAGACGAAATGGTTAGTCTCTATAATGCCGGTCTCTAAAATTTAGAGACCGATTCTATTCTGTCTCTAAATTTAGTGACGGAACTTTCCTCTCTAATATGAAATTAGAGACCAAATTACTTGCCGAATAGAGACGGATTATGTCCATCTCTAATATTCGGTTTCTTATTCGTCACTAATCGGATACTAATGAATATTCGCCACTTTCCGTCACTATTCTATTTCTATTCTGTCTTTATTTTGTGACCGATATTATCCTTTGCTAATTTCCGTCTCTAAGATGATTTTTTTTGTAGTGTAAAAGTTTGTATTATAAAAGTTTTAAGATTATTTCATAAAATTTATTATTTAAAAAAAAATTGACAGTATGAATAGTAAAAATATGATAGTTATGGATAAGATTGAAAATAAATCAATAAATTCAAATTTTTCTTTATTCCATACCTTAAATAATTATATAATATAGTACAATTGTTTAAAATATATGCAAATACCATATCACCGGAAACCTCTTTGAATCTACTTTAATACGAAATTGATTTCATTTCAAAATTCAAAGTATTGAAAGTGTAGAAGAAGAAGAATTTAAGCATGTATTTTTTTAGGAGAAATTTTTAATATAAAAAGGACTCTTACTTTTTAAAATCAAGTAAGGAAAGCATAAATTATTTTAAATTACTTAACTACCCTAAAAAATTTAATTCTTAGTAAGGATATTTTGCTTTTTATAATCAAGTACGGAAAACATAATTAATTTTAAATTACTTAACTACCCTTAAATTTAATACTTAGTAAGGATATTATAGACATCACAAGAAATGACGAAACCAAAAACAGGACGAAACAATTCATACTTTTATATTAGTAATATATATATATATATATATATATATATATATATATATATATATATAGGGTTAATTACTAAAATCAACTTCTACTTTGTTACTTTTTACACTTTGAAACTTAAACTTTTTATTTTCACATATTGCAACCTAAAGTCCACGTGTTTTGCATAATGCAACATTCGATGATATTTTCTGACGAAACAGCCCACACAGGATCTGCATATGTACATGTTAAAAGCGGGGTATTTTTGTTTTTTCTCACTTTTTCAGATGCGAAGCTATTATATAAAAATAATTTACTAATATAAATTAAATAATTAAATTAACCAGCCCTTTTTTTATCTAAAAAAGTGAAAAATAATAAAAAAAACCCCACTTTTAACATATATGTAGAATACGTGTGGGCGTTTTCATCCGAAAATGTCGTCGGGATTGCATTGTAAAAAATGTATTCTGAAAAAGAAAAAAGAAATTAGATTCTCTAATGCAAAAAGTGATAAAATGCAGACTGATTTTGTTAATTAACCCTAATTTAACATCGTATTGTAGGTGCGTTGGACATTGTTCAAATGTTGCAGCCGTGTCTAATAGAAATATTAATATTTTTAAATATGTAAACTTGGGACAATCTAATTACTGCTTGAAATAAAAAATAAAACATATATTCGGAAGGCTTAAATTTGGCAACGGTTAATGTTAATCTATATATATATATAAAAGTAAAATGAAAGTTACTTTTGTAATTTTTACTTTCCCTCCTAATTTTTACTTAATATTTGATAAGTTGTTGTATCTTTAGTAAGTTTTATATTATATTTTAATTTTATTAAATACTAAAAGCTTTATCATTTTTAACCCCATTTTTGTGTAAGACATATCACTTAAATGTTCTTTTCACGAGCTTTAAGTTGACATCTATATCACATATATTATAATGAGTTATGAAGTAATATTATTTTCTTTGCTAATTATATGTATTAAACATTGTTTATGGTCTGCAAAACTAGATTAGTTAAACAAGTTTTTATGTATTTCGTCAAAAAATTTGGACCATAATTGGTACTACCTCCGTTTTTATTAGATGTAGTTTTAGGTTTTGTCAATTGTTTTTAAATAGATTTCTTTTTTCCTTTTTTTTTAACTAATTTTTTCATTACTATCCGTGTCATTTTTCTGATTTTTATTAGATGATTTTGTTTTATAAGACATAGTTTTAGGTTTTGTAAATTATTTTTGAATAGATGTTTGTTTAGCATTTTATTCTAATTTTTTCAATAATTACCAAAACTCTATTTTTTTAATTTACCATATCCAGTATCATATATAAATGGGAAGAAAGATAATATAAAGAAAATATGATGATAAATTGAAAAATTTCACTAGAAGGTTTCAGAAAATCAATTCGAGACCCGAATTTTAGGAGTTTTCAATTTGGGACCTGAATTTTGAGTTTTTTTTTTTTCTTTTTAGAGGTCTAGATTTTGAATTTTATTCTCATTCTTACGTCTTAAAAAATAGGACACATTCTCTGATATATGGAATGTTCATTATTAATTAATTATATATATATATATATAGAGAGAGAGAGAGAGAGAAAGAGAGAGTGAATTTCAATATACTCTGTACTGGAACTTTCAATCTACTCCGTACTGAATCTTTAACACATCGAATATTATATCTTACTTTTGAATACGTAATCCTGAATTGAGAAACTGGTCCGCTAATTGAGAAGAACTCTAAATTCAGGCCTTGAATTGAGAACCTCCAATATTCAGGCCCCTAATTGGGGCACTTTTCCAAAATTCAAGCCTTCAACTGAAATTTTTTAGGATAAATTTAAGGTATTCGTAGGGAGAAAATTTGGTTGAGGATATACCATTTTCCCTGTATTTTGATTCTCTAATCCAAAATTAAAAATGTATATAAAAAAACAACGGTGTAGTATGTTATTTGTCACATTTAGTAAAAATCAAACTTTATTTTAATCTTTTAAACCGTAAATTATATTTTTCATTTCGAACCTATTTTTAATTATGTATAATATATCAAATTAAAGCTCTTTTAAAGATCTTTAATTTGATATTCATATTGTTTTAGGAAAATTTGATATCCATATCACATATATTATAATAGATATTTCATTTGGATATATTATATTTTTTGTTCGTTGATTACTTGAATAAGATTTGAGCGTTTAAGGTGGTTTGTACTATAGCCTAGGACCAAAATACAGCTAAAATTAGGTAAATAGTTCTCTAATAAAAAAACAACTATCTTGATTATTTTATTAAAAGCAAAACTAATTAATTTATTTAATTTGACCTAAAGTTTTCTTCATATTTGTGTCGAGATAAAATTCATTATTTAAATAATTAAACATATAATTTGTTAAATTTAAAATAAAAGTTAAATTATAATTTAATAATCGGCTTATTAAATAGTTATATTTGCAAAAATTAATTTGTAGTTTGTTATAATAATAATTTTGTTTGGTTAATCGCAGGACTACGACTTCCACACATATTTATATATTTATATATGAAAATTAAAATTTGAAATTTTTTTATTACTTATTCATTTTTTCATAGTTTATATTTATTATGTTATTTTAATTTAAAAATTTACACTTTGCACCTAAACTATGAGATTTTATACGTGTTGCAATCTATTTGTTTAAATAAAATAAAATTAATCTGCCTGATCTTTATAGTTTGTTTAGATTTTGCAACTTAAATATTACTTTGTGGCATTAATTAACTTCAACTATGTCTATTTCCCTCATTTTTTAACCTAATTAATTAATTTATTTAAATTAATAAATTTGTATCTTTAAATAATTCTAATAATAAAAATATAGAATTTATTTGAATAAACTTCAACACATATGAAATTCTTAAGATATATTGAAAAACTTATATATTTTATATTGTTATTCCAACTATTGAATAATCTTTCAATTTATTTTGTTAGTATCAAGAATCATTTAAACCTGAAATGTATTTTAGTATATATTAAATCTATAAAATTAGTATTCTCTTTTTAGAGGAAGTTGAATAGGTATATTCAAAATTTAAAAATTATTTAGATAAGTTAAAATATCTGAATGAAATGAAAAATAAAAAAAAAAAAAAAACAGTAATTTACATATAACATTATTCAATTTATTATATTTAATATATTTTGATGGGTTCTATGATATTTAGATATTTGTGTTTGTTTGAATATTATTTATCACTTAAGTTATTTGTGGGTGGCCACACATATCAATATGGATACAGACACACTAAATATATGTTTGAGTTCAATAATAAGATAATAGTAGGCAAAAACTTGGGTGCATAAGATACACCATAGTGTTATTGTACACCTTGTGGGCCCCACTGGTTCAGCCGGAATAGACCGGACGGTTCAGACCGGTCTGAACCAGTCTGAACCAGCCAATTATTATTATATTATTATTTTTTGCGCGCGCATTTTATATATTTAATGGCCTGTTTGTTGAACACTAAAAGCAAGTGGTTTGGTGGTATTTGATACAGTCTTAAATATCTCATGTCAAGGGTTCAATTCTATTTGTATCGTTTTTCCTTCTTCCTTCATTTTTTTTTCCTTTTTCCTTCTTCTTTCATTTTTTTTTTTTTGCCCTTTAATTTTTTTATCTTTTAGCCTGTGAGTCTGGAAAAAATTACAAATTATATTATTAATTTTTTTTATAATGCAACAATAATTGTATTGCAAGTTCGAAACATAAATATTGTACAATATACAAGAAAAATTAATCTAACCAAACCTATACTGTCATACATCATAATATAAAACTGTATCGAAATATTAAATATACTGTGAGAATTGTAAGTTGGAAAAAATGAATATTTCGCAGTATGAAACAAAAATTAACTAAAACAACATATACTGTCAGGCATCACAACGTATACTGTATCGAAATATTAAATATACTATGAGTATTGTAAGTTGGAAAAAAAAATCGTAGTATAAAACAAAAATTAACTAAAACAACGTATACTGTCAGGCATCATAACGTATACTGTATCGAAATATTAAATATACTGTGAGTATTGTAAGTTGGAAAAAATAAATATTTCGCAGTATAAAACAAAACTTAAGTAAAACAACGTATACTGTCATGCAACATAACGTATACTACATCGAAATATTAAATATACTGTTAGGCATCATAACATATACTATGCTCGAAATTTGAATATACTGCTGGTGAAAAATAAAAAGGAACAACGTATACTGTCATGCAACATAACGTATACTACATCGAAATATTAAATATACTGTTAGGCATCATAACATATACTATGCTCGAAATTTGAATATACTGCTGGTGAAAAATAAAAAGGTGGTGTTCATATACTCTCAGGCTTTATAACATATACTATGCTCGGAATTTAAATATATTGTTGGTGAAAAACAAAAAGGTATTGTTAAGATTCGAACCCACACACTAAAGGGTACAATGCCGCACCTTTACCAACTAAGCTAGCGCCTATTTTGTGATTCCAAACACACCTTAATATATATAGATCGCGCACGCAAAAATTATAAGTGGGGCCCACAAGGTGTACATTAACACTAATGTGCATCTTATGCACATGAGTGTCACTCATAATAGTATTAGTGTTTGTTTGAATATTTATTTTCACTTAAATATATGCTCACAAAACAATTTTATGTTCTTAAATATATTCTTTTGTTTGAATATTCATTTCTTTTTGTTAATCCATAAGATCATATAATTATAAAACATACATTATATTAAATTCATATATCATGTAAACACAAACGGATAATTACATTACTTAATTTTTATATGTTTAATAAAAAAATATTTAAATATTTATTTGGTTTAGAATGCAGGAACTCCATTTTTTAATATTAGATTATATAATATTTAATTTCATTTAATTATTATTTTTTAATAAATTTTCGTGCATCGCACGGGAGTTTTACTAGTTAGAGAAAAGGAAGATTGAATATCAGCTGTGGAGAACAACTTTTCTAAACACAGTATTGCTTCTACTTTGGAGTTAATTTTTTTTTTCTCCTAATCTAAGAACAAAGGGAAAACATAATATTTTTTTTGTTCAAAAACATGATACTTTTACAGATAAACGTGATATTTTTATCACAAAAAATGATATTTTTTTCCCGTCACATCGTGTGACGGTCTCATATAATTTTTTTTCCTTATTCATTATAGCATATGTGATTTTGTAATAAGTATACGTATTTAAGGAGATGAAGATTCTAGTTAGTGCAGTTCTAAATTCTCTTCAACTAATAAACTAACTTGCATAATAGTTCATCTCTACTTTTATATAGAAAACCAAACATGTTTGTAATATTTAAATAAATGAAAGAACATAAAAGTGTGTGTTATTGACTTATTATAATTAGTACTTAATACGATGAATTTTTAAAGTTAATAGAAATTAGAATTTTATTATTAGAAATTAAAAGTGTGAGCTAAAAACTAAATTAACATGTGGGGAATTCAACTTCACGCGGGGGACCTGTTTCCTGAATAGGGAATTCCCATCCCAACCCAAATTTCTTAAGTAAGAAATTTTGCGGGAATAGTATTTGGGATGTAAAATCACTATAAGAAAAAAGATTTTTTGAGACCGCAAGAAGTTCTCAAATAATGAGTATTTGCAACAACTTAAGTGAAATGGTCTCAAATAATGAATATTTGTCATAGTTAACTTATGAGTATTTGTCACAACTTTATTATCGTCTCAATAACTCGGACGCAAATAATATATTTGTGACCACAAATGTGGTCTCAAACGCGTCTCAAATATTTTTTGCAACAACTAGTTGTCTCTAAAAGTAGTCTTATAATTGTCTCAAATAATTTGTAGAGAGATTTGTGACAACATGTGGTCAAATAACTTAATATTAATGACCGTAATTGTGATGTCAAAAAATGTTATAGAAACATTTTTTTTTATAATAAATGAGAATGAGGATGGGATGCTCAATCTTAACCCCGAGCCAACCTATTTTCATCCCTATCATGAGACAAAAAGTAGAAGCACTACAAGGAAAAGGGTCTTTTGAGACCACAAAAAAGTGATCTCAAATAATGAGTATTTGCCACAACTTAAACAAAGTGGTCTCAAATAATGAGTATTTGTCACAACTTATGAGTATTTGTCACAACTTTATTGTCGTCTAAATAACTCGGTCGCAAATAATATATTTGTGACCACAAAAGTGGTCTCAAATGCGTCTCAAATATTTTTTGCAACAACTAGTTGTCTCTAAAAACAGTCTTAAAGTGGTCTCAAATAATTTGTAGAGAGATTTGTGACAACAAGTGGTTACAAATAACTTATTCTTAGTGACCACAATTGTGGTGTCAAAAAGTCATATACAAAAAAACTTCTTTTATTGTAGTGAAGTAAACTGAATAATTTATAAATATTTTGTAAATACGTAGAATCTGAGAAATTGCGAATAAAAAACACAATCTTTCGTACGTACCACTCTTCTAATTAATAATTTATAATGAAGAAAGATACTATTTATAATGAATACAGAGATACTAGGAACCTTTATTATTGATCAATTATTTAAAAGGCTTTTAACGCTATAAGAAAAATGGTGTTTTGAGATCACAAAAAGTAATATTAAATAATGAGTATTTGTCACAATTTAAGTGAATAATCTCAAATAATGTGTATTTATCACAGCTTATAAGTATTTGGACACAACTTTATTATCGCCTCAATAATGCGGACGCAAATAATATATTTGTGATCAGAACTGTGGTATCAAATGTGTATCAAATATTTTTGCAACTAATTCTCTTAAAATAGTCTTAAAATGATCTCAAATAATTTGTAAAGAGATATGTGACAACAAATAGTCACAAATAACTTATTATTAGTGATCACAATTATGATGTCAAAAAAAATTATACAAAAAACCTCGTTTGTTGTAGTGTAATTACTGTCCAATTATTGAAACTTGAAACGAAGTTTGAATTTGGTGTAAAATTATGAAAAACGGGCACTACGATAGGTTAACTATTATAGAAGTGCCACTTTACACCCAAAGTAACTAATACTCACCCTTGAAATTTTTCAATACAAGAACCTTTTTATGGAACGAAATGAGTAAGAGATATTACAATTTTAAATTATACTTTGCAACAATTTAATTACTGATTAAAATTAAAGATGAAACAAATTCGAACGGCTAAAATTTGGTTAATGTTAATTAATGAAAAGAGACTTATAACCAGCTTCGGACTTTAAGTTTAACCTTATTATAAACTTCAATTTTAAGAAATATGTTATCTTCGAGAATTCATCATTAAAAGTTGGGTAAACAATTTTCTTTTGGTGAAGAGGGGGTTAGGCTAAACTTGTTTCAAATATCTTATAAGTTCTAAAATATTTTATAAGTTGTTTTAAATTTTATAAGATATAACTTTTAAGAGCTTATCAGTTTATAAAGTATTTAAATGAAAGAGTTTATAAGCTTGCAACTAAATGTAATGATTTAGTTATAAATTTATGGACTACTTTAAAAGCGACAATCAAGCACACATATGTGTGAGGTGTGTGTCTTGTGTGGAAAGTGTGTGGAGTGTCTGAAATATGCGTAATGTGTCTGAAGTGTGTGTAGTGTGTGTGAAATGTGTGTACTGTGTGTAAAATATGTGTGGTGTGTGGGATGTGTATGCATGTGTGTATTGTCTGTGAAATTTGAGTATACTTATAAGATCTTTAAGAATAAGATTGAATAGATGATTTTTTGAAAAAAAATTGGAGCCTCTAAGCTCTAAGAGCTTATTTTTATATCTAATAAATTGTTTAACATCTTACTTTGCTGATCACATTTGGAGGGCCTATAAGCTCTCAAACATCTTATAAGATGTTTCGAGAAGTTTATAAGCTTAGTTAAACACCCTCTAAGTTTCACTATATTTTATTGGAGAACATTATCTATTGCCATTTTGATTTCCGTCCTTTAACATTACAAAATTCGACGAGTTTGTCCAGTTACCGCCTACAATAGGTAAGGCAGCCAATCATGCGCACGTGGCTTTATTTTGCAAAGCCACGCGTAAAAGAAAAAGAAAATTGTATCCATGAGAGAATTACCGGTAGAATTGTCGGAATGAGCTAGCAGGTCGGGACGGTCCGATGCAGGGTAGGCTACAAAAACCTCGGCCTAACCCAGCCCAGCCCAACCCACCATGGGCCACGGGTTGGGCGTGCCAAACCTTCTCCCCTCCCCCCCCACCCCCCCCCCCCCCCCCACCCCCCACCCCCTCACTCCCTCTCTCTCTATATATATATACCTACAAAAGTTAGACTATAATTAATGTAAAGTATCTATTTGTTAAATAATTTAACAATTAGACCACTTTAATCTTAATCATCACTTGTAAATAGTGCAAATTGAAATAGTTTCCACAGTTTCTCTAATTTTCAACCTTTATCAACCATAAATATATAATATACAATTTTATAAGATAGTATATAGAATTGTCAGCGGGTTGACAGGACGAGCCACAGATTAAGCGAGGCTACTAAAGCATCGGCTCAACTCACCTCTTATACAGGACAAGGCGAGTCAATTCACGTGTTAAAACCCATTTTAGCAGCGGTAATTTTCCGATTGGCTTGCCTACTCTAAGCATAGTAGAATGAATTTATCGAATTTTATGAAATTAAAGGTCAAAATTGTAAAACTTAATCGACTATTAAAAGTAATCTCTCATTTTTTTATTATTTTTTTACTAAACATCCACAATTAGTTGCGCTGCGGTGATCATTCTCTGACTTTTCATCCATCTGCCACACTAACCGCAACAACCCAAACCCTGTAAAATTAAAAGACAAATGAATGTCAAAATAATGTCGGTAAATTAAAAGGGTATTAATTTTCTTTTGGGTGGGTGGGGTTACTCTTTCGGTTCTTTTTCCTTTTAAACCCTAACTAGATATCCACCCGTGCGATTCACGTGCTAGATATTATTTTATTATATTGTTACTAATATATGAACGTAATATCATAGTAGAAAGTAAAAAGCGTAATTAAATAAGATATTATAAAGGACTTGTACAAAATATTGTACTATAATGAGTAAAAGTTTGATATAACAACACATGTCTAATTATCGTAAACTACACAAATGCAAATTAATGGAAAAAGTTAAAGACTAAAGGTGTCGTGTTGTTTCTCCACATCGCATATGAGGATTTTTAAGTCACGTAGAATTGTAACTCTTGAAAAAATAATACTTTATTAGTCATCATAATAAACTGGTTTGCCCAAGAAGAGCCTACATTAGACTTCTTGATTGTTATTGGTGGTCATAACATATGAAACAGTAAGAGCAAATTGATGACGTTAAAATTCGAAAGACAATATCACTTGGGATGGAGTCAGTGATAATCTTGAAATTAACACATTTGTACCTACATTAGTTCGAATCATGACTTTTCCTTTAAACAAATATGTACCAAGTCTTGTGATGATCAACTTTGTATTGTCACACAATCCAAGAGTATGATCAATATTCCTCAGTAGTATCACCGATGTACCAACCTTTAACATCAGTTCATGATTCGGAATACCATAACACTTTATAGCATTACAAAATTAATGTATATGCAAATTAGTCATTACCTCAACTGTTAGATCTGATTTGCTAGCACTATCAGAATTATAGTATGTATGATTCTCCCTAGTGTTTATGTAGGTAACATAATTTTTCTTTTCACCGGAAAAATAGAAAAGAAAAAAAATTAATTAATTCAATCACCAAATTACATTAAATAATATATCTAGACTTTTCTATTGTAAATTGTAAACTTAACAACTTTGTAATTTTATTTTTTTTAATCAAATTTCTATTAAAAAAATGATTCAAAAAATTCTAAAAAAAAAAGGAAAAACTAAAGTAAAAAATTCAGAGTAAAAAAATAAGCTTCTAAAAAGAAAAATAATTCTATCCTTCCAAAAATATATTATTTTGAAATTATCTGATATTTTTTATTCTAAATACAATTTTTATTTTGAAATATATCATAATAATTCTAAAAATAGATAACTTACATTTAGAAAATAATATTTTAATAAAATGTATACATAATGGATGTTAAATCGAAGATCGTGAAAATAATAATAATTCGATATACTTTTCATAAACAACTGAGTTGAGATGAAAAAGTTATAAAACTTTTAAATATTAAAGGGGAAAACACAATAAATGAAAAGAAAAAAGAAAGGAAAAGAATGGGTGACTCTATGCCAACTTCCCTCATTTGTAGAATATATTAATTAATTATGATTTAAAAAAATTCAAAAAACCCACAAAAAAACACATCATCCAGTTTAAAATTCAACGATTCTTCTTTTATATTTAAGGTAGATTATGTTAAATAATAAGATTGAATTGTGTAAAAGGTACACAAATTATAAGTATCCTGTTTACAATAAAATAAAATAAAATTTGATATTTTATATTAGGCTTTATAACGTAAAAATTACATGATATTTTGATCAACGAACAGATACAACAGGGCCTTTCGAATTTAACATATAAATAAACCATCTTTTAATCATTTACAATTTAGTACACATGGGCTAATTTCAGGCTCCAATTGCTGATATGGAGTCTGAAACTGAATTTTTGGGCCATATTTTTTTACGTGGATTTTGACTTTTTGTTTTAAAAAATCCTAATCAATCTTGTAAAGATTTTCCGTAACCCTTTTGAATATACAGCAGAATAAGAACCTCATAAATATTTAGCCATTTTTCTTCCCAGGTTTAATGGAGAACAAGTAAGTGAACTTTTCTTATTTATTTATTTCTTTTTTTTTTTCCCGTTGTCTAGTTGCGGTAGATTAAAGAAGGTAGGGCTTGTACCATTATTCAACTTTTTTCTTCACTTTTTGTTGAATCCTATAAAATGTGTAAACCAATTTCAGATTTAACCATCACTACCCAAAAAAAAAAAAAAAGGTCTTGTGAGACCACAAAAGGTGGTCTCAAATAACAAGTATTTGTCACAATAACCATGATGCTATAATATAATACATAAAAGGAAAGATATTCATACTATTTTACCATGATTTGGTTGGTCAAATGGGCCACAAACCCTATAAGGATGATCTTCAGAACATTCAAGGTGATTGCAAAATCGTCTCATCTCTAACAGTAAATTTTGTTTGTGTTCTCTTTCGACTTTTATTAGCCATGACCGCAAAATGAGAGTCAAACAAGATTACTCAAACAAATGAAAAACAGCAGACTAGTGAACGATGAAGATATAAAATAAGGAGAAAAGAAAACAAGGAAAAAAAAGTAAGGGTATTAGTCTTACTCTACGCATCTATGATTATTGTGGATGCCATACAATACTTGAGAGACTTTCACAGAACTATAGGCTTTAAATAATAATCTTCCAAAGAAACTTATTTTGGCTACTTTATTGACTCATTTTAAGCCACTGCCATCGACATGACATTGTATTGTGTAAAATAGAAAAGGCTAAATACGGTGGCAAAATAACAATAAACGATCCAATTAAGACAAACATTTATACCTTCTAGACTTTATCTCTTTCTTAAAGAGAGGCATGGCACGGAATTGATCCACTCAAGAATTCATAATTTTTTTGATTGTACAATATTCTATAGAAGAAATGAGACATGAACAACCACTTCAGGAGGTAATTCTTGCATAATGACAGATAAATGAAATGAAAAAGAAAGTAAAAAAAAAAAAGGGGTAGCAACCAAATCCCATAAACTTGTTTTAGTTTCAGGGTCTTCAATGTTTTAAATGGTTCTTAAATCTCTTTTTAGTTCCGTCATTCTGTATATAGTGATATTACTTGGATGATCAAACATAAATAGCTTTCATGCAAATGGTTACTTTGTTAAGTTTATAAGCATAACGTGCTTGGATGCATAGACACTTGCACTTGAATTTATTTTATTTTTTTATAAGAAACAAGAGACACTTGCCCCTGAAATACATACTACCTAAGAACATTAGCAGAAATATATCAATAAATGACGATAATGATAATAATAAATTAAAGTAAAAATAAAGAACCGATTGAAATGGTATCAACTGAACTTTCATCACACAAGGTCTCTCAAATGAAGATTTGAAATCCAAGAATTACATAACCTAATAAAGAAGAACAATTGTTCAGTCTCCCATATCGTAGGGATGAGAAGTGCGGTGCGTACATGTGCCACTGTTAACCAATCGAATAGAGCACCACCAAGAAAGCAGAAAAACTTCGTACCTCTTCAGGAATTGGAGATAAATTCTGTACAGCGATTTCGAGCCCCAGAACCCCTGATTTTTTTTAATAAATACAAATAAATCAATTTTGTGAGGATGAAGAAACCCATATAGAAATTGGGAAAAGTATGTCCCTCAATTTTGTGGGAGATAAAGAAACCCACGTAAAGAAGAGAGTGGAAACTGCTAGGAGATGAAGAATCACATCGTGGACAATCGAGCTCGCTGATTTTCCTTCTTCTCCCGCTGATTTCCTTTTCCTTTTTCGCGGGCTAGGGTTTTGATTCCCGCTATCATTTTCCTTGTTCTCATTCAGCTAAAATAATTTCATTTGGGGAAGTTCAATATTTTGAAACACTAGCACTACGCACGTGCGATGCACGTGGTTATAATTTTTTTCTATTATTTAATAAAAGAATTAATTTGAACGTAAAATAATTGTACATTGTGATCACTGTAATATATATACACAACTTCGTAGATTATTCAATGTAATAAAAACTAATCCGTTGAACAAGCATAATTTTGAATCAACTAATAATTATAAGAATCACAAAAGAGAAATAGAAAAGTTAAATAACCTAAGTCTTAATAAAGCAAGTTATAATAATTAACGTTAAAAGATTCATAAAAAACGACATACCATGATATAATGTAGAAATATTTAGTCTTACAAAATTTTCTATTATACATGCAAAGTTTGATTTATTCAAACTATTGTTTACTTCTTTTATACAGAGACTTGATCACCATTAATATATCTTGAATAAAATTATACGATGATTGGAAAACTATATACGTAATAATGAGGCATATATTCTTATGTTTTGCACCAAAACATTGGCATTTGAAGAAAAACACATTTTTAATTGTCTTATTACATCATTAATTGACATTCATAAGTTAATTATTTGTTATATAGACACAAAATATTAGGCCTAACGTACTTTTCTATAATTCTCTATTAAATAATTTCGATTTCAACATACATTTGCACATGAAATTCTTTACATATTTTAATGTGAGGAAAAAACTTCCAGCAACTAAGTATCAAGGTCCAACGTCCAACTTTTGTTATGAATGTTATTTTCTAATTTTTTTTTATTATTATTAAGTATAACTCTCTTTAATATAATTTACTTATCGATTTAAGATTGCTTATTTCAATTTCCCTTAATTATTTTCTCAATGCAACGTCGAAATTTAAAAATTATGTATGATGTAAAATAAAAATCCTACTATAGTATAATTACAAAATAAATAATATTTTTTATGGAAGGTTGACTATATATATAGTGTCTCACAATCTTCAATCAAGACACATGCTACAATCTATATAAAATATAATAAATGTTTTAACTAATTTGTAATGTTTTTAATTCCTTATTTAGTTATAGTGAAATACTCCTAATTTTTCAAACATTGCACATCCATATAAAAGTCTTATATATACATGTTTAAACCACGCAACATTTTGATTTTATTTCTCTCATTTTATTCTTTATTTAGACTATACAGTACTCTATTCAACGTAATTATTTCTTATCTAATCTATTGTCAAGTTAATATTAACATTCAAATTTCGCTGTCTTTATTTTTCAATATGTTTTAATTTAATTATGTGATACTAATTCACATAGTACAAGTTTTGAATCATTTTCACAGTACAACTTAGTTCATTCTTTCTTTATAGTTCTTTTTTATTTCTTAATTGTATCTTATAATTTATATACCATAGTAAATTCATTTATCAAGTTATTACATATGCTTAATATATATATATATATATATATATATAATATTTTTATTGATTTAATAATTTGTTTAATGTTAGATCTTAAATATTTAAAAGAATCTGGGCAATTATTCATGTCCACTAATTTTTACGTTTGCCATTTTATCATTACTATTATTAGTACAATAAAATTTCACACCTCGGTCAAAACTCCAATTATTATAAACCTTGTTATTTTTATGTTTCTCCCCAATTTTTTAACATAACAGTTTTTTCTTTGGTCTACTAAAATTACATCATCTATTAAAAGTATTACATTAGTATGTTTGTGTAGGTATGTAAGGTATGTAACTAAAAATGATGTTCAACTTATAAATTTTTTTGAATAAAATCAATCCATTGTATAGACCAATATCATTTAAATTTACACAATGTCACTACCGATGCATTTATAGTTTTTATATCTTCATATATATCTTTTACTGATTTCATATATATAAATGACTTTATCGGATACTTTTTGAATTCAATAAAATTCGCAATCATAGTTTTCTTTATAATGAAAATTCACTTAGACCCTTTAGTATTTATAATTTTTATGTTAGTTTTTTTTATAATTTTTTTCATTATGTTAATAAAGTTTTATCTACTAATAATAAAGTTTATTCATAAGTTTTGTGTTATCTTTCTTCACAATGCATTTTCTCACTTCTATTCATTTAATCATCATATAGTTCTTATTCAATTGTTTTGACATTATTTTCTATTGTTGGACTTTAATAAATTAAGTGGTATACACAAAAAAACATACAATTTCCTATCATGTCTTTTTACTCACTCAAAAGTTAATTTTAAAATATAACCTCAGCGATTTCACATGCAAGTCATTTTATTCTTGATTTTAGTACTTGCTTCAAGTTTATATTACAATGAAGTTTAAGTTATTATTCGCATTAAGCTCTAAAACTTGATCAATTCAATAATTTACACTTTAGTCTAAATATTCTATATTCAAATTTTATTTTTCATTAGATAACTTATAAATTCTATTATTGTTTCTCCATGTTGTAATAATGATACTTCAATAATTTTAGAAAATTAGGGAGATTATTGCAAGTAGCAAATTTATAATATTCACATTTAGACAAATAAATTGTAACTATTAGATAAGTATTATTCTAATTTATATTTATAATAGAATGTCAAAAAAAATTTATATTTATAATAAGAATTGACTATTTTATTTATGACCAAACACTATGTAAGAATTTGTCAATAATTTATACATAATAATATAAATCACTGTGAATCATTTACATATTGTTCTGACATATAATGTGTACATTTTTTTAAATAGAATAAAAGATTTAATTTAATCTCATCTATTTTTTTCAAAATAATTCTTTATTGGCATTTTTTAAATTTAACTTTCAATTATTTTTATATAATAGAAAAATATAAGTACGATCATATGTCAACAATCTTGTGTCAATTATTCGACTATGAAGTCAAACTTATAACTATTGAAATCATATTAAACTATTACATTTTACATATTTTAAATATTTTATCATGTAAGTATCATTAATTTTGAGTCATTCATATATTATGGTAAATTAAATATTATATAATGCACTATCATTGTTTTGTTGTAGTTATTGGATTGAGTATATAGATGTTATAGCTACGTACCGTACCTAAATTAAAAAAAAAAAAAAAGTAAACTAAAAAAATTATCTCCAGAAAATTAAAGATGATAAATTAAATCAAGAAGAGCTTTCACTATTATTCATTGTTCTAATTTTTATGTATATGATTTTTTCTTCTTGTTGCTAATCCTAAAATCTATTAGTACTTTTTCGCCATGAAAATACAAAAACTTAATATAACATTCAATACCTAAATACCTTTATGGTATACCACTATTGCAAGTTAAGATTCTTGTGGTCATTAACCTAACAAAGAAGTCAAAGTTTGGAGCTATTAAACTCCTACTAAACTATGTTTAATTTTCTCTAATTTTATACATACATATATATATATATATATATATATATATATTTCTATAAATATATTTTGTGTACACTTCAATTATTTAATATTTTGAGAATCATAAACTAAAGTACATTAATATTCATAATATCTTATATTCTTATTCCTTTTTAGTAATATACATTATATCATTTTTTTTATTTTTTTTATATACTTTCTTCAGTTCTTCATATATAAATTTCATAGTTCTTTTAATTGGATTCTTTTACAATTGTAGAGAAAGGAGAAAGTTTGATTCACAAAATTTTAAGAGTAAATAAAAGGAATATGATACACTATAGTTGTCTCGTCAATTTTTTTCTTCTTTTTTTTTGGTTATGATTAGTAGAATGAGTGTATATATATATATTATAACTATGTATCAATATTGAAAAGAAAAAGTAAACTAAAAAGAAAAAAATATCTCTAAAATGAAAAATGATAAATAAGAACTTTCACTATTATTTAATTGTTCTAATTTTTATGTGTATTTTTCTTTTTTTTTTGTTGCTAATCATAAAATCTTTTAGTATTTTTTTCACAATGAAAACACCAAAACTTAATAATTTTGCAAACATTTAATATCTACTTAAGAGTTACTAAATTCCTATAATATGTTTAATTTTCAATAATTTTCTTATAAATACATAAATATCTTTTGTGTAACTTCAATTATTCAATATCATGAGAATTATATACTAAAATAATTTTACTTATTCTAAGTACATTTGTGCTAATTGGTCTTTCTCCTTTCTCTTCAATTATAGAAGAAACCAATTAGAAAAATTATCAGAAATTTATAAAGAATCGAATAAAATATAATATAATGAATTTTACTACAAAGGAATAATAATATAAGATATTATGAATATTTAGGCTCAACTTATGTCATCAGTTGAACTATATATTATATGAAATGTGAAAGAAAATTTGATAAGTTGAGACTTGAGAGATGAATTTCAATTATAAAATGGATCTTACTAAATAAATAAAACTTTAAAAAATAAAGTCACTAAATTAGCGATAAAATTTTACTAATTAATGGTTTTTTCTACAATTTTCTTTTTTGACAATTATATAAAAGAATCTCGTTATAAAAGAGATAAGAAATTTAAAAAGAAACTTAAAATTAAATATAAATAAAAATAATGTAAATTATTAAAAACAAAGAAAAATATAAAATATGATTATATGTAGGTTCAACTTATGCCATTAGATGAATTATATCATATCCATGTTTTTTTTTAGGGATCATATTCATGAATTGATAGATGAACTATATAGGGCTCTAACCAAATAAATGAAACTTTGAGAATATAGTTAATAAACTAACCTTAAAAAATAAAATTCATTAATGATATAATAGACAAATCAAATTTTGTCTAACCACATAAATAAAAATTCCACAATATAGTTTATAAATAAAACTTTAAAGATATAGTTACCAAACTAACCTTAAAAATTAAAATTCATTAAGGATATAATAGGCAAATCAAATTTTGTAAGAAACAACTCACACTTTTATAATAGAAGTAGATTCATGGTAAAGAATAAAACAAAACTAAAGAAAGCCCATAATTGATTTTAATTAATTTTCATTCTTTTATTTTCTTATTTTCACTATAAATATTCGTTTTCCAGCCCACAATTAATGAAGAGACACTATTTACGGCACTTAGGCCTGTCTTTTCTAAAATTTACTATTAAGGCACTCAATCAATGCCATAATTGAATTGTGTTAAGGCAATTACCTTGTAGTGTCTTTATAGAATTTTTAGAAGTGTAGTTATAAATGCTTAATAATTTAATGTATTCTCAGTATATCTATGGTGGCATTTGTTTTAGAGTGCCACAAAATTAGTGTAGTGATAAACTCCACTCCGATGGTACCATCGAGAGACACAAAGCCAGACTCGTCGCCAAAGGTTATAACCAAATTGCTGGTGAGGATTATTTGGACAGCATTGCACCAGTGGCCAAACAGGTTACTGTTAGAATTCTCATTGATGTAGCTGCTCTCAAACAATGGCCTATCCACCAATTGGATATCAATAATGCTTTTCTACATGGCTACATTGACAAGGAAGTGTATATGACTCCTCCACCCGGATATCACAAGGCCAAACAAGGACAGGGGTGTAAACTCTTGCGTAGCTTATATGGCCTAAAGCAAGCTTCCCGGCAGTGGAACAATCAATTTTGCACAACCTTACTAGCATATGGTTTCTGCCAGTCCTCAAATGATCACTGTCTTTTCACATGGCATAAGAATTTTGATTTCATGGCTCTTATTGTTTATGTTGATGATGTCTTAATCATTGGCAACTCTAAATCTAACATCTTGGCTTTCAAACAGCACTTACATGTCACATTCACCATCAAAGACCTGGGATTGGCTACCTATTTTTTGGGAATGGAAATTACAAGGAACAAAACAGGTACTCACTTAAATCAAAGAAAGTATATCCTTGATATCCTTCATGATGCTGGTGTTACAGATTGTAAATCTGTTTCAACTCCACTCCCACCAGGTCTCAAACTTACTGCAACGTCTGGAAATCCACTCCCAGACCATGAAATGTATAGACGATTGTTGGCAGACTACTATATCTGAATCTAACCGGGGATGATATCACATATGTTGTACAACAGCTTAGCCAGTTTGTACAAACACCCTATACTAAACATTGGCAAGCTGCTATGCACCTTCTCAAATACCTTAAGGGTACTCCAAAACTTGGTCTCTACTACAGCTCTTCAACCACTCTCACCCTTCATAGTTTCAGTGACTCCGATTGGGCTCTTGTCCTGATTCCAGAAAATTTCTAACAGGGTATTGTGTATTCCTAGGTTCTTGTTTAATCTCATGGAAGAAAAAAAAAAACAGACTACCGTGTCCCTAGCTCAGCAGAAGCAGAGTACAGGGCCTTGGCCAGCACAACATGTGAGCTCATTTGGGTAGATTATATATTCACTGATTTGTGTATCACCCTTCCAAAGCCTTTGACCTTGTTCTGTGATAATCAGGCGGCTGTACACATAACTCAGAATCCAGTTTTTTCATGAGAGAACTAAGCATTTAGACATAGATTGCCACATCGTTCGCAACAAGTATAAGGAAGGCTTTCTCCAACTTCAACATGTTCCCACGAAATCTCAGACTGCAGACTCTCTTACTAAACAGTTAGGTGCTTCTCAATTTCAGTTCTTACTGTCCAAGCTAGGTATGCTTTCCCATATCTAGCTTGACGGGGGATGTAGAGAAAGAAGAAAAACATGAAGAAATCGTAGTATTAGTATAAAAGCGCATTTTGTAATAGTTAGAGGCAGTTACAATTTTTAGCATAAATACTGCAAGTTGTTGAATGAAAATAACTCTTCCATACGATAAATCAATTTCACTCTTTCCATACAATAACTGTCTCCTTCAAGCTCAGCTGCGAGCTCAGTGAATGAGGATTTAATTTTCTACAGGTGCGGTTTGAACCCTACCTTGGTGATATGATGAAGAAATGTAAAACCGAAAAAATCATAATAATCTCTACCTCTACTCCAAATAGTTCCTCTATCCAATAAAAAAAGTTATGTTTCAGAAAGAAATTTATTCCAAAATAAGAGTCTTGTGATTAAATACCAATGCCTCTTTTTCTTAGCTCAAAAAACTTCAATTTTTTATTACTTATATTTTATTGAATATGTAAATTAAAAAATAAAATAAGTCCTGCAAGTAAGAGATTTGATAGGTTTTGAAAAGTGTACTTTATCGAATTGACTAAAAGTAAAAAGTTGAACTTATTGAATGTGGGAAAGTATTTGGTTTGAGAAATTAAGTGATGTGATTAAATATGAGTGAGTCTTGTGTGTGACGGTCACACGTGTGATGGAATACATTTTTACAGGAAAAAAGGATACTTTTACAAGAAATAGTGATACTTTTACAGAGAAAACTGATACTTTTACAGATAAAGGTGATATTTTTGCTACAAAAAGTGATACTTTTTTTTTTGTTAAATAAAAATGAGACTTTTACAAATAAACGTGATACTTTTACCATAAAAAAGTAATATTTTTTCTCATCACACTGTGTCGGTCTCATATAATTTTTTGCCATTAAATATATTTAGTCCAAGTTCTTGGGCCATCGGCTTATCAAATTATAATAGGACCTGATTTTTCGAGCCCATGTAGTATTGGGTTCACCTACATAACTTTCAATTTGAACTCTGAATTTTGACCCAACTCGATTTGTCACTAATTTAAAAGATAGAACCCTTCAAACATGCGAGTCCCATATCTTATTTGTATCAAGCTAATCATATAGAATTAGTTATTTTTATGCTGATAATATTCTAGCGTTTTGAATATTCTCATTACTATACTCATTGTTGGATAATTTACTTAGCTTTTGCTGAATAATCAGTACCATAGAATATATAGTTTCTGAAAAAACAAAGAATAATAACTATAGCAGCAACAACAATAATAATAGTAGAAACAAAAGGTAAAGACATTAGCTTGTTGTTTTTATCCAGTCTACAATTGTTGTCAACTGTTATTTTGTAGATCTGATGTCGTAGTCTCTATGACCACCAATTTCAACAACAATAGCTCCCTATGATAACAATTTTAAACCGTTCTCTTGACCCTTTTTGTGAACGTACCCTTCCTTAGTATCTGAATGAAATTATCATTATTCATTATTACAACTGCAACATGCATTTAGTAGAGCAAGACCTAAAATAAAATACAATGAAAATTGAACAATCATGGAAAAACCTCAATAATAGACCTCAATCCTAAAACAGGAGTGATCTTATAAGTAGTGAAGCCTGCAGCAATGAAAATGTTTCCCCACTCTTGCTCACTTCTTTCTTTTCCAGTAGCCGCAGTCATCATCAACATATCAAAAACAAGTTGCGTTCCAGTTGCTTTATAATCCTCTTTCTTATCGTCGACAACCATATCGACAATAATCACCTTTCCACCATTATTCTTCATTGGATTTATTGCTTCTTTGCATTTTCTCAATATGTTGACACTCTCTTCATTCGTCCAATCATGGAATATCCACTGTTAGTTCATCACAAATTAGTGATTGATTCGATCGACAGGCTAGAGGTATTTAATTTATTGATCTTCATGAGATTCATTGAAATATAACTATGTAACATGAGCATTACAGTAGATATGGATAGCAGCATTTATTTAGGTCATTTACTAATTTGAAATAAGTGTTAAATAGTACTAATATATTGTATAATATCACATGAAGTGATGAAGTACATACCTTGAGGAAAACTGCATCAGCATGAGGAATGCATGAGGAATGGACTCAAACATGTCTCCACCTACGTATGTTAAATTCTCAGAATCCTCCAAGCCGGCAACAACATGTGGAAGATCAAGAACAATACATTTCAAGCCCGGAAAGGCGTCAACAATTGCCTTCGCCGCCGTCCCTGTGCCACCTCCAACATCCACCATTGTTCTTAACCCCTCGAAAACTTGCTTACCTTCTTTAACTAGTACGCTAGTAATCAACCTAGCATCACTAGCCATTCCTTCACTAAACAGTTGATTCCAACTCTGATCTTCACCAGTATACTCCCACATATTCTTCCCATGCTTGGTGAGAAATGGAGAGGCAAGTTTATTTTGAAACCATTCACTCACATGATGAAATGGATCAACTACAATCGGATCGAGTATGGTAAGCGCAAAAGGCGTAATGCTCAAGGGCTCGTCTCTCAACAAGAGACGAGATGCTCGTGTGAGAATATAAGCCTCTTCAGCCACGTCCATGTCCTTAGTTAATATCTTGACCTTGTCGAAGAACTTGGAATGTACTAGAATCCGCATCAGACGATAGAGGCCATTGGATTTGGCTTCTTTGATGGAGAGGGCGTCGCCTAATTCGGAAAGCGTCATTGGCTTGCCGTGTTTGTGGATTGCATCGGGTATACCTAATTGAATTGCACACTTTAGGGACATAGAGTTTATGAAACTGAAAATGTGATGCCAAATATGAGCTTGAGCATCAAGAAGCTCTTGTGTGGACTCTCCTTCACTTTGAAATGCCATTTTGGAGAATTGTTAATGGGGCAGGTTCTTCTTATTTGAACCAGTTTACGTTTTCCATTAAGAAGATATAAAGGGTATGTCTGGGGTTGGCTCACTCCATCCCCATGTTTGTTTACATGGGTTGGTCCAACCACTACAAACCACCACAAGTTATAATACCACTTTAATCATAAAATTAATCATTATTAACTCTTACACACATCTATCTTATTTAACAATTAAAAACTATATCCTACACTTAGAGGTGGCAATTCGAGGGCCGGGCCGGGCTCAGTCGGGCCAATCAAAAGTTCGTGCCGGATCGGGGCGGGCCCGATTTATTTCGGGCCTCAAAATGCTAGGCCCAGCCCGAAGGACCTCGGGCCATTGGGTCATCGGGTCAAAAAAGCCCATCAATGAGTTTTTTTCATTTCTTTTTTTATTACTTTAACCATGAAGTAGAATTATATATTGAGGGGAACTTCAATTTAATTCTCTTAAGAAAAAATAATATATTATTATTCGTTGCAATATGGAATGGTATCTATTAATCTCTAGGCATGTCTCAAATCCCAGATATAACAATAAAGAAGGAACGGATGATGATATATAATTATATACTACATGTCACAAGTTATTTAATTTTTGTGTACGTACTATACTACATGTTAATCAATTTTTCATTTTTCGACACATAATAATTAAGTGAGCATGCTTGAATCCAATTCATACTACAACATAAATCACTTTATGTAACACTTCGTTTGTAACACTTTTAAAATTTTGACTTTTATGTAACACTTTTGTAAAACTTAGGAATATGTAACACTTTCATGTAACACTTTTGTAACATCTGCAAATATGTAACACTTTCATGTAACACTTTTAGAATATGTAACGCTTTGAACGTAACACTTTTAAATTGTAACACATTTAGGTAACACTTTCAAATAAGTAACACTTTTTACGTAACACTTTTGAATAAGTAACACTTTTATGTAACACTTATAAATAAGTAACACTTGTAAATAATAAAATTATTTATTTTATTTTAAACTAATTAAATATTTGTGGATTATTTTTCTTATGTGACTTTAATTTTTATTTGTCTAATGTGTTACATTTTAATTATCACAACAGAATATCTGTAACGTAAGTGGTGAAAGCGATCAACTCAGACCTACAAAAATAACAATTCATTAGAGCACCTAAAGATTTACTTATTCGTTATCAAAAATAAATTAAATTTTATTTGTGACTTATTTGTGTGTATGTATATAGATATACACACATTATATTTTTACTAAACAATTACAAAATAGACTTGTAGCTTTAGCCTTTAAGAATTTGAATACATTTTTTTAAGTGTGAGAGCCTAGACTTGGGACATTTGGTCCTGTCTCTTCATATTTGTAAGTTTATTTTTTTATTTAAAATCTATAAAGCACAACAATTAAGGTGTCTTAATACATAAAATTATGGTAATTAAAATTAATGATAATGTCTTAAGATTTATATACAATAACTAGATGTATAAAATTAATGTGATATAAAATAAATTATATATATATAAATATATATATGAGTGGATGAAAATGAAAAAAAAAACTAGTGGAAATATTGTGTCAAATTGATATGAATAACGTAAATAAAATTAAGTTAGATTGTAGTTTGATGAAAACTTAATTTTGAGTGTATTTTATTGATGGTATAATAAAATCTTGTGTATATATTGTTTTTCTTAAAATAATAACTAAAAAAGTTATTGTAGCCTAGTGGTTAAGACTTTGCGCTTAAGCTCCTGCAATCTAGCAACCTGGGTTCGAAACCCAACAATGACAAATTTTTAATTTTTTCTTTCAATTAAAAGTGTTACATAAAGTGGGTTATATGTAACATTTTTTAGTGTTACCATAAAGTGTTACAATTTAAAATCTAATGTAACACTTATTAAAAGTGTTACTAAAGATCATCAAAAGTGTTACATTAGACTTTAGGTAGCACCGGCAAATGTAACACCAATAAAGTGTTACCTAAAGTCTATAGTAACATATTTTATTATATATGTAACACTTTTTGGGTGTTACATTAGCCCATTTATGTCGTCATTTTCCATCTTCGGCTAATAAAACTGAAGAAATAGAGTATTAAATTAGTCAATTTTTTTAATTTCTCGGTAAATAGATACATTTATGCTCGGCTAGAAAAAGAAAAAATAAAAACATGTTTCAAATAGCACACAAGATATTACCTAATTCCTAAAGTTTTCTTATTCGATTAGTGAGGGGGAAAAAATTCAATTCCATCGGGCCAGCCCGCGGGCCTTCGGGTCGGGCCGGGCTTGGCCGGCCAAAAGAAAAGCCCGTTTGGGCCGGGCCAAAAAAGCCCGAATTTTTTCGGGCCTCTAATATGCCGGCCCAGCCCGGTCTATATTTCGGGCTAAACGGGCTGGCCCATCGGGCCGGGCCACTTTTGCCAGCTCTACCTACACTGTAACTGCTACTCCAATCACTCAAACAAATATCATTTTTTTACTCTTTCAGTCACTAACTCAAGCTACTATTCCCAATTAACACTACTCTTGCCACCCAGCCCCAACCAAATATGCTCATAGATTATGTTAAATTGATTAAATTATTATTGGGGGATCTTCAATCAAATGCTCCAAATCATATAGGTATGCGTGCAAGATTACTGCAGCCCAGCTGGAAAAGAGTGTCTGACCATAATTTTATCACTTGCAGTTGATAAGTGGGATCCAATATCACAAACTATTAAATTAATTCGATTGATTATATTCCCACTTGCAAACTTTCGGAGGATAATTGGATTGGAATGTAGTGACATGTACCACGTACGATGGGGCACATCCATGAACGAGACATCCAAAAAAATATTTTAATTTAAAGGTGTAGTAGGTTAGGATGTGCATTGAAAATTGTAAAAAGTGAATTGAAATTTGTAAAAGGTGTGTTGAAAATTGTAAAAAATGATGTAGGTAATAGGGTGTGGATGTGGAGGGATGGGTCATCCGGTGTAAAATAAAATACGTTGAGGATGACCCATGCCACATCCGGATGGAGACATCCCAGTCTAATTATCTCCTCAATTCGTGTTTGAACCATTTTCTTTTATTGTGTTTTAAAAAATTGATAATGAAAGTGTATGTAAAGTATGTTTAGAGATTAATCGGTCGAACCATACAAGACCTGAAAATTAGGATGGAACTGAAAATCGAACCGAAAGTTTGGTTCGATTTTCAATTTTAAGTTTTCTGAGTTTTTGGTTTGGTCTCGGTTTTAGAAAACAGTTAACTGATTCAAATCGAAATCGAATTTTATTCTTATTTTTCTATATTAGATGTTTCTTTTATTTTTGCCATTGCATTTTGATTTCGTCATGTCCCTATATATTATTTTTCAATTGTGAACATGTAGTAGTACTATAGTGGTGTTAATATGTGATAATAGTTTAATTATTTACCCCGTTTCATGGTTTAATTGGACTCCATTCTAGTTTATTTTAGCATTATATTTATTTAAGATTTTAAAACTAATTAATACACAAATATATATGTGTGTGTACGAGGTGTGCGTGGTGTATATTAGAAGATTGTTCTAATAATTAGCTAGGTTTCTCAAATAAAGATGGGAGCTAGGGAAATTGTTCAGTCCATTCAGTCCATCCCGTTCCGATATTATAATGAAAATATTATCAATAAAAATTATAGCTAATTTAGATAGATTTGATAGCTGGTACACGTGTTCTGTGCACGCATTTTAGGGCACTTTTAGTGTCATTTTAGTGTCAATAATGTGCATAATTATGTGTATTTAGTGCTTTTATATTCTAATGGGCAAAATAATGCGTTTGTGCTATTTTTGTATTAAGAAAGGTGAAAAAATGGCCGAAAACGAACATCAAACGACCGTGGAGTCGAGGGATCGATCGAGGCAACAAAAGGAAGGGCCACCTGAAGATCTCGGCCGAGACAGAGTGCAAATCTCAGCCGAGATGAGTCTCCAGGGGATTTCATGAAGAATTGTAAGATTGAAGATCTCGGCCGAGATGCAATCCAATCTCGGCCGAGATTAGTCAAATCCTAAAAAGCCCTAATTTCCTCTTTTCACGTCTCGGCCGAGATGCAACCCAATCTCGGCCGAGATCAGCCTTCGACCCAAAATTCTTGAAAACCCTTTTTCACGTCTCGGCCGAGACACACTTCCGTCTCGGCTGAGATTCAATACCCCGTTTTGAAATCCTGAATACGTTTTTGCCTATTTTTTACTAGCACTTTCTCTCCTTATATATATCATCTCATTCGAATTTAACCAAACTTTTAGATAACTCTTGATACCTTTTTGATACTTGGAGAGCGCTATTCAGCCACCAAGGAAGGAGATTGGACTAGAGATTGAAGGATCATCTTCTCCAATTGACATGTTTGGATTCATCCATATCAGTATCATGTTTCTTTATTTTTCCATCTATTTTCTGATTGTATTAGTTAATATGGGTGGCTAGCACCCTTAGTTCATCCTTGATCATTGTGGAACCTTGAGTCGAGACATTGATGTGATTATTACAGTTAATGTTACCGAGATTATTGTGTATTTAAGTATTTTGTGTTATTTGCTCTTATTGACTCACATTTATGAATTGATTATTGGATTGATCACCCTTTAAGGGATTTGTGAATGTGTTGCTAGAATAGGAGATTACTATCCGTAATTGTAGGATTTCCGATTCCCGTGTAGCAAACAATAGTTATTTATTGGGGATAACACAAAGTTCAACCACTAAAACTGAGCTTTCGAGTTTTATGTTGAATTTATCTCGTTGTCCTAGTGTTTAATACATTTGGTGATTGAATCTAAGAGAGCTTGTTCGAGGATTCGGTTAAACTGAATAGGGTTAATCGAAGAGCTTATTTTGATTAACTAAGATTAAGGGACAATAAGGCTATTAGAGCTTGTTAATAGTCTTGAGATAAGGGCTTAAATTACAATTTAATCGGGCATTAACAATAGTTGCATCAATTGTCTAAGACCAAGGGGAAGCATGATCAAGGGTGACTTGTTTTACTATTTGAAAACTAAAACCGAAAAAGATCTCTTCTATTGTCTTTGATTATTTGTTTCTTTTAATTGTGTTTAGTTGTTTTTATTTGTCACTAGTAGATTGTTAGTTCCTTATCAACCTCCCATCTTTATTGCTTTCTTAAATATTTATTTCTTGCATACTTAATCATAAACTGCTTGACATCGTAATCATGTTCGGCTCCCTGTGGGATCGACCCTTATTTACCATTCTACTAAGTAGGATAGTTAGTAAGGTTTAAGTGTATTCTTCATACACATTAATTTGGTAGTAAGAAACGACACTACTATTTGGTTAAAATTAAAAGGTCGTTAAATAAACCCTAATCTACTTGTCATCTGCTTTCTTCATCTTTCCTTATGAAAGGATGAAGGCAGGCTTCATTTTAAATTTTTCTTTTGTTATTCTCTTTCATATTTTCTTATGAGAATTTTCTAGTCTCTCTCCATGTGAGTTTTCGTATCACCTTAATAAATGTGAATATTAGTTCTTGAAATAAAGAGCGGTTTGTTTTGCATGCCGTCCAGTTTAAAGACTCAGTCATCAGTGAGTTTTTCAGGATTAATTTGCTTATCTTTGGAGCTTTAACCAGAAAATTGGTGACAAATACGTGATCAAATTCTTTCGTAGTTTTGTCCTTCCATTTTTTCATATATTTTTATTGTTGTTTTAACTATTTCTTCTTGTCAATTAGCGCTAGCTTATTCCAGTAACTTAATGTTTTTCTTTTATTATCTAAAAAAGAAAAACAATTTTAAATAGCATTTTTCTATAATTTTTGTTATAATTAGAGCCCCTTGATGAAATTATCATAATTTGTCTTTTTTGGTCTAGCTATAATTTTCTTCGACATATTTGCCCCCCTAACCCCTTCCCCCACCCCTAAACACCAAACACCCCCCCCCCCCCCCAACCCAACCCCCAACCTTATCTTGCCGCAATCAAGTCCAGTTTTACAAATTATGTTAAAAGACTTAGGGATGTAAATGGGTCAGGTAGGGTACGGGTATGCTTTCCCCAATGCCTTATCTTATTTGATTTGTGTATAAGTATTGAGTACGTGTATTACCCGTTAGGTAATCGGGTTACCCAATTGATATATAAAAAATATATAAATAGTATGTAATATGTATATATATCATATATAATATAACATAATAAATCACATATAACATATATAATATGTAAATGTAACATTATATGTTTTTTTATATATTAAATTATATATTATAAACATAATATACTAGATATAATGCTAATTATTTAATATATAACATATATAATAGTACATATTTATGCAATCGGATAAATGGATAGGATAATCGGGTAGGGTAAATGGATAATATGCTAAACCCGTACCCTACCTTACTCGATCAAAAAAATATCGGGTTAGGACGATACCCGACCCTATTACCCCGTTTACTCGTCAAGTAGAGTTATCCGCGGGTAAAATTGACATTCCTGGCCTGTCTAACAATCTGTAATGACATATATTCAATTAAACTTTATGTTTTTATATGCTGATTTACTCTGTAATGTATTTCTTTTGTGTTGTAATATTGTTACATGTTTTAAGTTTTTTTCCTTATATAACATTACTTGTATATTTCATAATATTTATATTAAAATTATATAAGTCCGCACATTATAGAAGTAGTCTACGCTCATCATGTACTATTAGGGTCCGCTTGGTTAGGAGATTTAGGGGTAGGGAATGAGAATGAATGAGGACTCATTTTCATTTATGATGTTTAATACAAAATAAATAAGTTAATCATTATCCTCTTTTACTAACAATTCCCTCCATTTTATTCCATAGTATGATTGACTCATTATTCGTTACTATTACCATTATCATTGATGATTTGCAAGTTCTAAAACGTAATGAAATAATTTGCTCATATATTTCATTACATTTAAGGCAATGTTAGATAGAGTATATTATTATTAGGGGCCGGTTTCTTCAATCAAATGTTTCAGAAAGATAAATATTATTCCTAATTCAAATCATATAGGTGTGTGATTAATGCAGTCCAGCTGGAAAATAGTGTCTACTCATGTGTATGTGCACGTGAAGTGTTTGTAGCTAGGGTATATGTGCGTGTATGCATGATGTAAAGTATGTGGTTGTGGTATATGTGTGTGCACGTGAAGTATAGTGTGTATATACGTGTGAAATATGTGTGATTATATGATTATATATATTATATACATATATGTATGTATGAGAGGGTGGGCGAATCATGATGTATTAGGAAAGATTTCAAAGCCATAAAAAATAGCTAGAGCTCATGAGAGAGACTTAAAATTTACTTCCTTCGTTTTTTTTCTAGTTGTCATTCACACTTTGAATAAGAAAATTAAGGAACTTAAGGAGTTGATAAATCAACCCTCAACTAATTTCCATAAATCCCTTCATTTTTTTAATCATTTCTATATATTGTTAAAATATTTTCCATAACTATAGAGTTGATTGTAAAATAAAGTGGTAAAAAAACTAGAATGACAATTATTTACAAACAATACAAATAAGCTTAACGACAACTAAAAAAAACGAAGATGGTATTAATTTGATTTTTTCACCAAGCATGTAAAGTAATGATTGTGGATTTCAAACATGTTCCTTAAATGCATCCTCAAATTCCTTCGTCCAAGTATTTAGGGGTGAATCTGCGGACCTAACTCACCTAACATAGAGTATCCATAATTGCAGAAGTTACTCATCAATTTAAAAGGGTTGGACTCAGGGAAAAAAATGTTAGTAGATCGATTCCATCTAATGTACGCAGTGGAATAACTAATCGAGAATATCGATCGTGATTTATAACTAAATTGAACGTTGAGCAATAATCACGCAATAGTTAGAACTTACTTACTTGTTGCGTAATTTAACCGGAAGGAATATCGCGGTTGAATTCACTACTTCAGGTATCCACGTGTATGCCATCCACCGCAGGAACTATCCTCGGTACAATTATACGATAAGTGATCGCTAGGAAATCACTTATTGAATTCTACGTGCTTCTATATTTTTATCTGATAAAAACTCTTCATTCTCTACTATAGAGAATATGTATATATAGTATCATATAACCCTAGGTTTATGGGCCTAATATCCATGTCCACTTAATTAATTAATTAGTCTGACTTATTAATTAATAAAGCCTACATATCCTAATCTAGTCCATATCTTTCAATCTCCCACTTGGACTAGCATTAGATATAATTCGAAACACTAACTTTGTACCCTTGAGCGGAACAATAATACACATAAAGTGTGACCCTTCAGGGCCCCATTATCGACGATAATCTAATTAAAGTCTGCACAAAACTCCTAGACTGCGTTGCACAGCGAACTCGATATGTGAAGGACGTTTACGTGAATCTAGTAAACAAACCTTTATGAAATTTAAGTAATATTCCTTCATTCACGAACCACCTGATTGAGCCTAGGATCTGCCATGTGTCTATCCAAATAACTCAATCACTTTTCTCATCTTTATTATATGACAATTTCGATCATATTCAATTACTTTAATTGAATACATCTTTTGCATTGGCCAATGACTTTATTGTCAAATAATATAGAGAAATATGAGTGTTCTCTCGAGTTTCAATCGAGGAATGAATCTCATTCTTGGCTCAACTACCATTTCCATTTGCCTCATGATGAACCCAACACAAGACATGTCTTATTCTCTTTTGGGAGGCAAGCGTGATACTTGGTCAAAGTTCATCACTTAACAAACAAAATGAGTATTGACCTCAGGTCAAAGGATCATTACATACTCCACACACTAATAAACCGTAGACACTGGAAACAATCGGTTTAATAGTAGGGTATACCAGTACTCTCCAAAGTACTCATGTGTCCATCACGGATGTCTAATATCTCGTAGTCTTGAGACCTACTACATTCTCTAAGAATGTGATGCAGACCACATGCTAACCTATCGCGTGTCATCAATATCTCATTCTTGATGACCATCATTTATGGCAATTTTAAAATCATACTATATCATTTATGTCTCACACCATAAATGACAGTCATGATTCAAGGGAACAGTTATAAGAATAATAACAAACCATCAAAATAATTATTCTAATAAATGCATAAACTCAAAAGACAATCAAAATGTCATAGAATGCGATCAAGAATGAATGTCTCAAACGAAAAGGTTTCTAAGATATATAAACTATAAACTCCCACTGAATCAAGACCAACTACCAACGTGTCTAACACCCAAGCTCTCAAAGTGCTTGTTGTGTCTTGCTATACACAACTGTTTGGTTGAACGATTAACCAAGTTATCATCAGTGGATACTCTATCTAACTTCACATCTCCCTATCTATTATTTCTCCAATCAGATTATATCTCCAGGCATCATAACGTATACTGTATCGAAATATTAAATATACTGTGAGTATTGTAAGTTGGAAAAAATAAATATTTCGCAGTATAAAACAAAACTTAACTAAAACAACGTATACTGTCATGCAACATAACGTATACTACATCGAAATATTAAATATACTGTTAGGCATCATAACATATACTATGCTCGAAATTTGAATATACTGCTGGTGAAAAATAAAAAGGAACAACGTATACTGTCATGCAACATAACGTATACTACATCGAAATATTAAATATACTGTTAGACATCATAACATATAATATGCTCGAAATTTGAATATACTGCTGGTGAAAAATAAAAAGGTGGTGTTCATATACTCTCAGGCTTTATAACATATACTATGCTCGGAATTTAAATATATTGTTGGTGAAAAACAAAAAGGTATTGTTAAGATTCGAACCCACACACTAAAGGGTACAATGCCGCACCTTTACCAACTAAGCTAGCGCCTATTTTGTGATTCCAAACACACCTTAATATATATAGATCGCGCACGCAAAAATTATAAGTGGGGCCCACAAGGTGTACATTAACACTAATGTGCATCTTATGCACATGAGTGTCACTCATAATAGTATTAGTGTTTGTTTGAATATTTATTTTCACTTAAATATATGCTCACAAAACAATTTTATGTTCTTAAATATATTCTTTTGTTTGAATATTCATTTCTTTTTGTTAATCCATAAGATCATATAATTATAAAACATACATTATATTAAATTCATATATCATGTAAACACAAACGGATAATTACATTACTTAATTTTTATATGTTTAATAAAAAAATATTTAAATATTTATTTGGTTTAGAATGCAGGAACTCCATTTTTTAATATTAGATTATATAATATTTAATTTCATTTAATTATTATTTTTTAATAAATTTTCGTGCATCGCACGGGAGTTTTACTAGTTAGAGAAAAGGAAGATTGAATATCAGCTGTGGAGAACAACTTTTCTAAACACAGTATTGCTTCTACTTTGGAGTTAATTTTTTTTTTCTCCTAATCTAAGAACAAAGGGAAAACATAATATTTTTTTTGTTCAAAAACATGATACTTTTACAGATAAACGTGATATTTTTATCACAAAAAATGATATTTTTTTCCCGTCACATCGTGTGACGGTCTCATATAATTTTTTTTCCTTATTCATTATAGCATATGTGATTTTGTAATAAGTATACGTATTTAAGGAGATGAAGATTCTAGTTAGTGCAGTTCTAAATTCTCTTCAACTAATAAACTAACTTGCATAATAGTTCATCTCTACTTTTATATAGAAAACCAAACATGTTTGTAATATTTAAATAAATGAAAGAACATAAAAGTGTGTGTTATTGACTTATTATAATTAGTACTTAATACGATGAATTTTTAAAGTTAATAGAAATTAGAATTTTATTATTAGAAATTAAAAGTGTGAGCTAAAAACTAAATTAACATGTGGGGAATTCAACTTCACGCGGGGGACCTGTTTCCTGAATAGGGAATTCCCATCCCAACCCAAATTTCTTAAGTAAGAAATTTTGCGGGAATAGTATTTGGGATGTAAAATCACTATAAGAAAAAAGATTTTTTGAGACCGCAAGAAGTTCTCAAATAATGAGTATTTGCAACAACTTAAGTGAAATGGTCTCAAATAATGAATATTTGTCATAGTTAACTTATGAGTATTTGTCACAACTTTATTATCGTCTCAATAACTCGGACGCAAATAATATATTTGTGACCACAAATGTGGTCTCAAACGCGTCTCAAATATTTTTTGCAACAACTAGTTGTCTCTAAAAGTAGTCTTATAATTGTCTCAAATAATTTGTAGAGAGATTTGTGACAACATGTGGTCAAATAACTTAATATTAATGACCGTAATTGTGATGTCAAAAAATGTTATAGAAACATTTTTTTTTATAATAAATGAGAATGAGGATGGGATGCTCAATCTTAACCCCGAGCCAACCTATTTTCATCCCTATCATGAGACAAAAAGTAGAAGCACTACAAGGAAAAGGGTCTTTTGAGACCACAAAAAAGTGGTCTCAAATAATGAGTATTTGCCACAACTTAAACAAAGTGGTCTCAAATAATGAGTATTTGTCACAACTTATGAGTATTTGTCACAACTTTATTGTCGTCTAAATAACTCGGTCGCAAATAATATATTTGTGACCACAAAAGTGGTCTCAAATGCGTCTCAAATATTTTTTGCAACAACTAGTTGTCTCTAAAAACAGTCTTAAAGTGGTCTCAAATAATTTGTAGAGAGATTTGTGACAACAAGTGGTTACAAATAACTTATTCTTAGTGACCACAATTGTGGTGTCAAAAAGTCATATACAAAAAACTTCTTTTATTGTAGTGAAGTAAACTGAATAATTTATAAATATTTTGTAAATACGTAGAATCTGAGAAATTGCGAATAAAAAACACAATCTTTCGTACGTACCACTCTTCTAATTAATAATTTATAATGAAGAAAGATACTATTTATAATGAATACAGAGATACTAGGAACCTTTATTATTGATCAATTATTTAAAAGGCTTTTAACGCTATAAGAAAAATGGTGTTTTGAGATCACAAAAAGTAATATTAAATAATGAGTATTTGTCACAATTTAAGTGAATAATCTCAAATAATGTGTATTTATCACAGCTTATAAGTATTTGGACACAACTTTATTATCGCCTCAATAATGCGGACGCAAATAATATATTTGTGATCAGAACTGTGGTATCAAATGTGTATCAAATATTTTTGCAACTAATTCTCTTAAAATAGTCTTAAAATGATCTCAAATAATTTGTAAAGAGATATGTGACAACAAATAGTCACAAATAACTTATTATTAGTGATCACAATTATGATGTCAAAAAAAATTATACAAAAAACCTCGTTTGTTGTAGTGTAATTACTGTCCAATTATTGAAACTTGAAACGAAGTTTGAATTTGGTGTAAAATTATGAAAAACGGGCACTACGATAGGTTAACTATTATAGAAGTGCCACTTTACACCCAAAGTAACTAATACTCACCCTTGAAATTTTTCAATACAAGAACCTTTTTATGGAACGAAATGAGTAAGAGATATTACAATTTTAAATTATACTTTGCAACAATTTAATTACTGATTAAAATTAAAGATGAAACAAATTCGAACGGCTAAAATTTGGTTAATGTTAATTAATGAAAAGAGACTTATAACCAGCTTCGGACTTTAAGTTTAACCTTATTATAAACTTCAATTTTAAGAAATATGTTATCTTCGAGAATTCATCATTAAAAGTTGGGTAAACAATTTTCTTTTGGTGAAGAGGGGGTTAGGCTAAACTTGTTTCAAATATCTTATAAGTTCTAAAATATTTTATAAGTTGTTTTAAATTTTATAAGATATAACTTTTAAGAGCTTATCAGTTTATAAAGTATTTAAATGAAAGAGTTTATAAGCTTGCAACTAAATGTAATGATTTAGTTATAAATTTATGGACTACTTTAAAAGCGACAATCAAGCACACATATGTGTGAGGTGTGTGTCTTGTGTGGAAAGTGTGTGGAGTGTCTGAAATATGCGTAATGTGTCTGAAGTGTGTGTAGTGTGTGTGAAATGTGTGTACTGTGTGTAAAATATGTGTGGTGTGTGGGATGTGTATGCATGTGTGTATTGTCTGTGAAATTTGAGTATACTTATAAGATCTTTAAGAATAAGATTGAATAGATGATTTTTTGAAAAAAAATTGGAGCCTCTAAGCTCTAAGAGCTTATTTTTATATCTAATAAATTGTTTAACATCTTACTTTGCTGATCACATTTGGAGGGCCTATAAGCTCTCAAACATCTTATAAGATGTTTCGAGAAGTTTATAAGCTTAGTTAAACACCCTCTAAGTTTCACTATATTTTATTGGAGAACATTATCTATTGCCATTTTGATTTCCGTCCTTTAACATTACAAAATTCGACGAGTTTGTCCAGTTACCGCCTACAATAGGTAAGGCAGCCAATCATGCGCACGTGGCTTTATTTTGCAAAGCCACGCGTAAAAGAAAAAGAAAATTGTATCCATGAGAGAATTACCGGTAGAATTGTCGGAATGAGCTAGCAGGTCGGGACGGTCCGATGCAGGGTAGGCTACAAAAACCTCGGCCTAACCCAGCCCAGCCCAACCCACCATGGGCCACGGGTTGGGCGTGCCAAACCTTCTCCCCTCCCCCCCCCACCCCCCACCCCCTCACTCCCTCTCTCTCTATATATATATACCTACAAAAGTTAGACTATAATTAATGTAAAGTATCTATTTGTTAAATAATTTAACAATTAGACCACTTTAATCTTAATCATCACTTGTAAATAGTGCAAATTGAAATAGTTTCCACAGTTTCTCTAATTTTCAACCTTTATCAACCATAAATATATAATATACAATTTTATAAGATAGTATATAGAATTGTCAGCGGGTTGACAGGACGAGCCACAGATTAAGCGAGGCTACTAAAGCATCGGCTCAACTCACCTCTTATACAGGACAAGGCGAGTCAATTCACGTGTTAAAACCCATTTTAGCAGCGGTAATTTTCCGATTGGCTTGCCTACTCTAAGCATAGTAGAATGAATTTATCGAATTTTATGAAATTAAAGGTCAAAATTGTAAAACTTAATCGACTATTAAAAGTAATCTCTCATTTTTTTATTATTTTTTTACTAAACATCCACAATTAGTTGCGCTGCGGTGATCATTCTCTGACTTTTCATCCATCTGCCACACTAACCGCAACAACCCAAACCCTGTAAAATTAAAAGACAAATGAATGTCAAAATAATGTCGGTAAATTAAAAGGGTATTAATTTTCTTTTGGGTGGGTGGGGTTACTCTTTCGGTTCTTTTTCCTTTTAAACCCTAACTAGATATCCACCCGTGCGATTCACGTGCTAGATATTATTTTATTATATTGTTACTAATATATAAACGTAATATCATAGTAGAAAGTAAAAAGCGTAATTAAATAAGATATTATAAAGGACTTGTACAAAATATTGTACTATAATGAGTAAAAGTTTGATATAACAACACATGTCTAATTATCGTAAACTACACAAATGCAAATTAATGGAAAAAGTTAAAGACTAAAGGTGTCGTGTTGTTTCTCCACATCGCATATGAGGATTTTTAAGTCACGTAGAATTGTAACTCTTGAAAAAATAATACTTTATTAGTCATCATAATAAACTGGTTTGCCCAAGAAGAGCCTACATTAGACTTCTTGATTGTTATTGGTGGTCATAACATATGAAACAGTAAGAGCAAATTGATGACGTTAAAATTCGAAAGACAATATCACTTGGGATGGAGTCAGTGATAATCTTGAAATTAACACATTTGTACCTACATTAGTTCGAATCATGACTTTTCCTTTAAACAAATATGTACCAAGTCTTGTGATGATCAACTTTGTATTGTCACACAATCCAAGAGTATGATCAATATTCCTCAGTAGTATCACCGATGTACCAACCTTTAACATCAGTTCATGATTCGGAATACCATAACACTTTATAGCATTACAAAATTAATGTATATGCAAATTAGTCATTACCTCAACTGTTAGATCTGATTTGCTAGCACTATCAGAATTATAGTATGTATGATTCTCCCTAGTGTTTATGTAGGTAACATAATTTTTCTTTTCACCGGAAAAATAGAAAAGAAAAAAAATTAATTAATTCAATCACCAAATTACATTAAATAATATATCTAGACTTTTCTATTGTAAATTGTAAACTTAACAACTTTGTAATTTTATTTTTTTTAATCAAATTTCTATTAAAAAAATGATTCAAAAAATTCTAAAAAAAAAAAGGAAAAACTAAAGTAAAAAATTCAGAGTAAAAAAATAAGCTTCTAAAAAGAAAAATAATTCTATCCTTCCAAAAATATATTATTTTGAAATTATCTGATATTTTTTATTCTAAATACAATTTTTATTTTGAAATATATCATAATAATTCTAAAAATAGATAACTTACATTTAGAAAATAATATTTTAATAAAATGTATACATAATGGATGTTAAATCGAAGATCGTGAAAATAATAATAATTCGATATACTTTTCATAAACAACTGAGTTGAGATGAAAAAGTTATAAAACTTTTAAATATTAAAGGGGAAAACACAATAAATGAAAAGAAAAAAGAAAGGAAAAGAATGGGTGACTCTATGCCAACTTCCCTCATTTGTAGAATATATTAATTAATTATGATTTAAAAAAATTCAAAAAACCCACAAAAAAACACATCATCTAGTTTAAAATTCAACGATTCTTCTTTTATATTTAAGGTAGATTCTGTTAAATAATAAGATTGAATTGTGTAAAAGGTACACAAATTATAAGTATCCTGTTTACAATAAAATAAAATAAAATTTGATATTTTATATTAGGCTTTATAACGTAAAAATTACATGATATTTTGATCAACGAACAGATACAACAGGGCCTTTCGAATTTAACATATAAATAAACCATCTTTTAATCATTTACAATTTAGTACACATGGGCTAATTTCAGGCTCCAATTGCTGATATGGAGTCTGAAACTGAATTTTTGGGCCATATTTTTTTACGTGGATTTTGACATTTTGTTTTAAAAAATCCTAATCAATCTTGTAAAGATTTTCCGTAACCCTTTTGAATATACAGCAGAATAAGAACCTCATAAATATTTAGCCATTTTTCTTCCCAGGTTTAATGGAGAACAAGTAAGTGAACTTTTCTTATTTATTTATTTCTTTTTTTTTTCCCGTTGTCTAGTTGCGGTAGATTAAAGAAGGTAGGGCTTGTACCATTATTCAACTTTTTTCTTCACTTTTTGTTGAATCCTATAAAATGTGTAAACCAATTTCAGATTTAACCATCACTACCCAAAAAAAAAAAAAAGGTCTTGTGAGACCACAAAAGGTGGTCTCAAATAACAAGTATTTGTCACAATAACCATGATGCTATAATATAATACATAAAAGGAAAGATATTCATACTATTTTACCATGATTTGGTTGGTCAAATGGGCCACAAACCCTATAAGGATGATCTTCAGAACATTCAAGGTGATTGCAAAATCGTCTCATCTCTAACAGTAAATTTTGTTTGTGTTCTCTTTCGACTTTTATTAGCCATGACCGCAAAATGAGAGTCAAACAAGATTACTCAAACAAATGAAAAACAGCAGACTAGTGAACGATGAAGATATAAAATAAGGAGAAAAGAAAACAAGGAAAAAAAAGTAAGGGTATTAGTCTTACTCTACGCATCTATGATTATTGTGGATGCCATACAATACTTGAGAGACTTTCACAGAACTATAGGCTTTAAATAATAATCTTCCAAAGAAACTTATTTTGGCTACTTTATTGACTCATTTTAAGCCACTGCCATCGACATGACATTGTATTGTGTAAAATAGAAAAGGCTAAATACGGTGGCAAAATAACAATAAACGATCCAATTAAGACAAACATTTATACCTTCTAGACTTTATCTCTTTCTTAAAGAGAGGCATGGCACGGAATTGATCCACTCAAGAATTCATAATTTTTTTGATTGTACAATATTCTATAGAAGAAATGAGACATGAACAACCACTTCAGGAGGTAATTCTTGCATAATGACAGATAAATGAAATGAAAAAGAAAGTAAAAAAAAAAAAGGGGTAGCAACCAAATCCCATAAACTTGTTTTAGTTTCAGGGTCTTCAATGTTTTAAATGGTTCTTAAATCTCTTTTTAGTTCCGTCATTCTGTATATAGTGATATTACTTGGATGATCAAACATAAATAGCTTTCATGCAAATGGTTACTTTGTTAAGTTTATAAGCATAACGTGCTTGGATGCATAGACACTTGCACTTGAATTTATTTTATTTTTTTATAAGAAACAAGAGACACTTGCCCCTGAAATACATACTACCTAAGAACATTAGCAGAAATATATCAATAAATGACGATAATGATAATAATAAATTAAAGTAAAAATAAAGAACCGATTGAAATGGTATCAACTGAACTTTCATCACACAAGGTCTCTCAAATGAAGATTTGAAATCCAAGAATTACATAACCTAATAAAGAAGAACAATTGTTCAGTCTCCCATATCGTAGGGATGAGAAGTGCGGTGCGTACATGTGCCACTGTTAACCAATCGAATAGAGCACCACCAAGAAAGCAGAAAAACTTCGTACCTCTTCAGGAATTGGAGATAAATTCTGTACAGCGATTTCGAGCCCCAGAACCCCTGATTTTTTTTAATTATTACAAATAAATCAATTTTGTGAGGATGAAGAAACCCATATAGAAATTGGGAAAAGTATGTCCCTCAATTTTGTGGGAGATAAAGAAACCCACGTAAAGAAGAGAGTGGAAACTGCTAGGAGATGAAGAATCACATCGTGGACAATCGAGCTCGCTGATTTTCCTTCTTCTCCCGCTGATTTCCTTTTCCTTTTTCGCGGGCTAGGGTTTTGATTCCCGCTATCATTTTCCTTGTTCTCATTCAGCTAAAATAATTTCATTTGGGGAAGTTCAATATTTTGAAACACTAGCACTACGCACGTGCGATGCACGTGGTTATAATTTTTTTCTATTATTTAATAAAAGAATTAATTTGAACGTAAAATAATTGTACATTGTGATCACTGTAATATATATACACAACTTCGTAGATTATTCAATGTAATAAAAACTAATCCGTTGAACAAGCATAATTTTGAATCAACTAATAATTATAAGAATCACAAAAGAGAAATAGAAAAGTTAAATAACCTAAGTCTTAATAAAGCAAGTTATAATAATTAACGTTAAAAGATTCATAAAAAACGACATACCATGATATAATGTAGAAATATTTAGTCTTACAAAATTTTCTATTATACATGCAAAGTTTGATTTATTCAAACTATTGTTTACTTCTTTTATACAGAGACTTGATCACCATTAATATATCTTGAATAAAATTATACGATGATTGGAAAACTATATACGTAATAATGAGGCATATATTCTTATGTTTTGCACCAAAGCATTGGCATTTGAAGAAAAACACATTTTTAATTGTCTTATTACATCATTAATTGACATTCATAAGTTAATTATTTGTTATATAGACACAAAATATTAGGCCTAACGTACTTTTCTATAATTCTCTATTAAATAATTTCGATTTCAACATACATTTGCACATGAAATTCTTTACATATTTTAATGTGAGGAAAAAACTTCCAGCAACTAAGTATCAAGGTCCAACGTCCAACTTTTGTTATGAATGTTATTTTCTAATTTTTTTTTATTATTATTAAGTATAACTCTCTTTAATATAATTTACTTATCGATTTAAGATTGCTTATTTCAATTTCCCTTAATTATTTTCTCAATGCAACGTCGAAATTTAAAAATTATGTATGATGTAAAATAAAAATCCTACTATAGTATAATTACAAAATAAATAATATTTTTTATGGAAGGTTGACTATATATATAGTGTCTCACAATCTTCAATCAAGACACATGCTACAATCTATATAAAATATAATAAATGTTTTAACTAATTTGTAATGTTTTTAATTCCTTATTTAGTTATAGTGAAATACTCCTAATTTTTCAAACATTGCACATCCATATAAAAGTCTTATATATACATGTTTAAACCACGCAGCATTTTGATTTTATTTCTCTCATTTTATTCTTTATTTAGACTATACAGTACTCTATTCAACGTAATTATTTCTTATCTAATCTATTGTCAAGTTAATATTAACATTCAAATTTCGCTGTCTTTATTTTTCAATATGTTTTAATTTAATTATGTGATACTAATTCACATAGTACAAGTTTTGAATCATTTTCACAGTACAACTTAGTTCATTCTTTCTTTATAGTTCTTTTTTATTTCTTAATTGTATCTTATAATTTATATACCATAGTAAATTCATTTATCAAGTTATTACATATGCTTAATATATATATATATATATATATATATATATATATATAATATTTTTATTGATTTAATAATTTGTTTAATGTTAGATCTTAAATATTTAAAAGAATCTGGGCAATTATTCATGTCCACTAATTTTTACGTTTGCCATTTTATCATTACTATTATTAGTACAATAAAATTTCACACCTCGGTCAAAACTCCAATTATTATAAACCTTGTTATTTTTATGTTTCTCCCCAATTTTTTAACATAACAGTTTTTTCTTTGGTCTACTAAAATTACATCATCTATTAAAAGTATTACATTAGTATGTTTGTGTAGGTATGTAAGGTATGTAACTAAAAATGATGTTCAACTTATAAATTTTTTTGAATAAAATCAATCCATTGTATAGACCAATATCATTTAAATTTACACAATGTCACTACCGATGCATTTATAGTTTTTATATCTTCATATATATCTTTTACTGATTTCATATATATAAATGACTTTATCGGATACTTTTTGAATTCAATAAAATTCGCAATCATAGTTTTCTTTATAATGAAAATTCACTTAGACCCTTTAGTATTTATAATTTTTATGTTAGTTTTTTTTATAATTTTTTTCATTATGTTAATAAAGTTTTATCTACTAATAATAAAGTTTATTCATAAGTTTTGTGTTATCTTTCTTCACAATGCATTTTCTCACTTCTATTCATTTAATCATCATATAGTTCTTATTCAATTGTTTTGACATTATTTTCTATTGTTGGACTTTAATAAATTAAGTGGTATACACAAAAAAACATACAATTTCCTATCATGTCTTTTTACTCACTCAAAAGTTAATTTTAAAATATAACCTCAGCGATTTCACATGCAAGTCATTTTATTCTTGATTTTAGTACTTGCTTCAAGTTTATATTACAATGAAGTTTAAGTTATTATTCGCATTAAGCTCTAAAACTTGATCAATTCAATAATTTACACTTTAGTCTAAATATTCTATATTCAAATTTTATTTTTCATTAGATAACTTATAAATTCTATTATTGTTTCTCCATGTTGTAATAATGATACTTCAATAATTTTAGAAAATTAGGGAGATTATTGCAAGTAGCAAATTTATAATATTCACATTTAGACAAATAAATTGTAACTATTAGATAAGTATTATTCTAATTTATATTTATAATAGAATGTCAAAAAAAATTTATATTTATAATAAGAATTGACTATTTTATTTATGACCAAACACTATGTAAGAATTTGTCAATAATTTATACATAATAATATAAATCACTGTGAATCATTTACATATTGTTCTGACATATAATGTGTACATTTTTTTAAATAGAATAAAAGATTTAATTTAATCTCATCTATTTTTTTCAAAATAATTCTTTATTGGCATTTTTTAAATTTAACTTTCAATTATTTTTATATAATAGAAAAATATAAGTACGATCATATGTCAACAATCTTGTGTCAATTATTCGACTATGAAGTCAAACTTATAACTATTGAAATCATATTAAACTATTACATTTTACATATTTTAAATATTTTATCATGTAAGTATCATTAATTTTGAGTCATTCATATATTATGGTAAATTAAATATTATATAATGCACTATCATTGTTTTGTTGTAGTTATTGGATTGAGTATATAGATGTTATAGCTACGTACCGTACCTAAATTAAAAAAAAAAAAAAAAGTAAACTAAAAAAATTATCTCCAGAAAATTAAAGATGATAAATTAAATCAAGAAGAGCTTTCACTATTATTCATTGTTCTAATTTTTATGTATATGATTTTTTCTTCTTGTTGCTAATCCTAAAATCTATTAGTACTTTTTCGCCATGAAAATACAAAAACTTAATATAACATTCAATACCTAAATACCTTTATGGTATACCACTATTGCAAGTTAAGATTCTTGTGGTCATTAACCTAACAAAGAAGTCAAAGTTTGGAGCTATTAAACTCCTACTAAACTATGTTTAATTTTCTCTAATTTTATACATACATATATATATATATATATATATATTTCTATAAATATATTTTGTGTACACTTCAATTATTTAATATTTTGAGAATCATAAACTAAAGTACATTAATATTCATAATATCTTATATTCTTATTCCTTTTTAGTAATATACATTATATCATTTTTTTAATTTTTTTTATATACTTTCTTCAGTTCTTCATATATAAATTTCATAGTTCTTTTAATTGGATTCTTTTACAATTGTAGAGAAAGGAGAAAGTTTGATTCACAAAATTTTAAGAGTAAATAAAAGGAATATGATACACTATAGTTGTCTCGTCAATTTTTTTCTTCTTTTTTTTTTGGTTATGATTAGTAGAATGAGTGTATATATATATATTATAACTATGTATCAATATTGAAAAGAAAAAGTAAACTAAAAAGAAAAAAATATCTCTAAAATGAAAAATGATAAATAAGAACTTTCACTATTATTTAATTGTTCTAATTTTTATGTGTATTTTTCTTTTTTTTTTTGTTGCTAATCATAAAATCTTTTAGTATTTTTTTCACAATGAAAACACCAAAACTTAATAATTTTGCAAACATTTAATATCTACTTAAGAGTTACTAAATTCCTATAATATGTTTAATTTTCAATAATTTTCTTATAAATACATAAATATCTTTTGTGTAACTTCAATTATTCAATATCATGAGAATTATATACTAAAATAATTTTACTTATTCTAAGTACATTTGTGCTAATTGGTCTTTCTCCTTTCTCTTCAATTATAGAAGAAACCAATTAGAAAAATTATCAGAAATTTATAAAGAATCGAATAAAATATAAAAAAAATATAATATAATGAATTTTACTACAAAGGAATAATAATATAAGATATTATGAATATTTAGGCTCAACTTATGTCATCAGTTGAACTATATATTATATGAAATGTGAAAGAAAATTTGATAAGTTGAGACTTGAGAGATGAATTTCAATTATAAAATGGATCTTACTAAATAAATAAAACTTTAAAAAATAAAGTCACTAAATTAGCGATAAAATTTTACTAATTAATGGTTTTTTCTACAATTTTCTTTTTTGACAATTATATAAAAGAATCTCGTTATAAAAGAGATAAGAAATTTAAAAAGAAACTTAAAATTAAATATAAATAAAAATAATGTAAATTATTAAAAACAAAGAAAAATATAAAATATGATTATATGTAGGTTCAACTTATGCCATTAGATGAATTATATCATATCCATGTTTTTTTTTAGGGATCATATTCATGAATTGATAGATGAACTATATAGGGCTCTAACCAAATAAATGAAACTTTGAGAATATAGTTAATAAACTAACCTTAAAAAATAAAATTCATTAATGATATAATAGACAAATCAAATTTTGTCTAACCACATAAATAAAAATTCCACAATATAGTTTATAAATAAAACTTTAAAGATATAGTTACCAAACTAACCTTAAAAATTAAAATTCATTAAGGATATAATAGGCAAATCAAATTTTGTAAGAAACAACTCACACTTTTATAATAGAAGTAGATTCATGGTAAAGAATAAAACAAAACTAAAGAAAGCCCATAATTGATTTTAATTAATTTTCATTCTTTTATTTTCTTATTTTCACTATAAATATTCGTTTTCCAGCCCACAATTAATGAAGAGACACTATTTACGGCACTTAGGCCTGTCTTTTCTAAAATTTACTATTAAGGCACTCAATCAATGCCATAATTGAATTGTGTTAAGGCAATTACCTTGTAGTGTCTTTATAGAATTTTTAGAAGTGTAGTTATAAATGCTTAATAATTTAATGTATTCTCAGTATATCTATGGTGGCATTTGTTTTAGAGTGCCACAAAATTAGTGTAGTGATAAACTCCACTCCGATGGTACCATCGAGAGACACAAAGCCAGACTCGTCGCCAAAGGTTATAACCAAATTGCTGGTGAGGATTATTTGGACAGCATTGCACCAGTGGCCAAACAGGTTACTGTTAGAATTCTCATTGATGTAGCTGCTCTCAAACAATGGCCTATCCACCAATTGGATATCAATAATGCTTTTCTACATGGCTACATTGACAAGGAAGTGTATATGACTCCTCCACCCGGATATCACAAGGCCAAACAAGGACAGGGGTGTAAACTCTTGCGTAGCTTATATGGCCTAAAGCAAGCTTCCCGGCAGTGGAACAATCAATTTTGCACAACCTTACTAGCATATGGTTTCTGCCAGTCCTCAAATGATCACTGTCTTTTCACATGGCATAAGAATTTTGATTTCATGGCTCTTATTGTTTATGTTGATGATGTCTTAATCATTGGCAACTCTAAATCTAACATCTTGGCTTTCAAACAGCACTTACATGTCACATTCACCATCAAAGACCTGGGATTGGCTACCTATTTTTTGGGAATGGAAATTACAAGGAACAAAACAGGTACTCACTTAAATCAAAGAAAGTATATCCTTGATATCCTTCATGATGCTGGTGTTACAGATTGTAAATCTGTTTCAACTCCACTCCCACCAGGTCTCAAACTTACTGCAACGTCTGGCAATCCACTCCCAGACCATGAAATGTATAGACGATTGTTGGCAGACTACTATATCTGAATCTAACCGGGGATGATATCACATATGTTGTACAACAGCTTAGCCAGTTTGTACAAACACCCTATACTAAACATTGGCAAGCTGCTATGCACCTTCTCAAATACCTTAAGGGTACTCCAAAACTTGGTCTCTACTACAGCTCTTCAACCACTCTCACCCTTCATAGTTTCAGTGACTCCGATTGGGCTCTTGTCCTGATTCCAGAAAATTTCTAACAGGGTATTGTGTATTCCTAGGTTCTTGTTTAATCTCATGGAAGAAAAAAAAAAACAGACTACCGTGTCCCTAGCTCAGCAGAAGCAGAGTACAGGGCCTTGGCCAGCACAACATGTGAGCTCATTTGGGTAGATTATATATTCACTGATTTGTGTATCACCCTTCCAAAGCCTTTGACCTTGTTCTGTGATAATCAGGCGGCTGTACACATAACTCAGAATCCAGTTTTTTCATGAGAGAACTAAGCATTTAGACATAGATTGCCACATCGTTCGCAACAAGTATAAGGAAGGCTTTCTCCAACTTCAACATGTTCCCACGAAATCTCAGACTGCAGACTCTCTTACTAAACAGTTAGGTGCTTCTCAATTTCAGTTCTTACTGTCCAAGCTAGGTATGCTTTCCCATATCTAGCTTGAGGGGGGATGTAGAGAAAGAAGAAAAACATGAAGAAAGCGTAGTATTAGTATAAAAGCGCATTTTGTAATAGTTAGAGGCAGTTACAATTTTTAGCATAAATACTGCAAGTTGTTGAATGAAATAACTCTTCCATACGATAAATCAATTTCACTCTTTCCATACAATAACTGTCTCCTTCAAGCTCAGCTGCGAGCTCAGTGAATGAGGATTTAATTTTCTACAGGTGCGGTTTGAACCCTACCTTGGTGATATGATGAAGAAATGTAAAACCGAAAAAATCATAATAATCTCTACCTCTACTCCAAATAGTTCCTCTATCCAATAAAAAAAGTTATGTTTCAGAAAGAATTTTATTCCAAAATAAGAGTCTTGTGATTAAATACCAATGCCTCATTTTCTTAGCTAAAAAAACTTCAATTTTTTATTACTTATATTTTATTGAATATGTAAATTAAAAAATAAAATAAGTCCTGCAAGTAAGAGATTTGATAGGTTTTGAAAAGTGTACTTTATCGAATTGACTAAAAGTAAAAAGTTGAACTTATTGAATGTGGGAAAGTATTTGGTTTGAGAAATTAAGTGATGTGATTAAATATGAGTGAGTCTTGTGTGTGACGGTCACACGTGTGATGGAATACATTTTTACAGGAAAAAAAGATACTTTTACAAGAAATAGTGATACTTTTACAGAGAAAACTGATATTTTTACAGATAAAGGTGATATTTTTGCTACAAAAAGTGATACTTTTTTTTTTGTTAAATAAAAATGATACTTTTACAAATAAACGTGATTCTTTTACCATAAAAAAGTAATATTTTTTCTCATCACACTGTGTCGGTCTCATATAATTTTTTGCCATTAAATATATTTAGTCCAAGTTCTTGGGCCATCGGCTTATCAAATTATAATAGGACCTGATTTTTCGAGCCCATGTAGTATTGGGTTCACCTACATAACTTTCAATTTGAACTCTGAATTTTGACCCAACTCGATTTGTCACTAATTTAAAAGATAGAACCCTTCAAACATGCGAGTCCCATATCTTATTTGTATCAAGCTAATCATATAGAATTAGTTATTTTTATGCTGATAATATTCTAGCGTTTTGAATATTCTCATTACTATACTCATTGTTGGATAATTTACTTAGCTTTTGCTGAATAATCAGTACCATAGAATATATAGTTTCTGAAAAAACAAAGAATAATAACTATAGCAGCAACAACAATAATAATAGTAGAAACAAAAGGTAAAGACATTAGCTTGTTGTTTTTATCCAGTCTACAATTGTTGTCAACTGTTATTTTGTAGATCTGATGTCGTAGTCTCTATGACCACCAATTTCAACAACAATAGCTCCCTATGATAACAATTTTAAACCGTTCTCTTGACCCTTTTTGTGAACGTACCCTTCCTTAGTATCTGAATGAAATTATCATTATTCATTATTACAACTGCAACATGCATTTAGTAGAGCAAGACCTAAAATAAAATACAATGAAAATTGAACAATCATGGAAAAACCTCAATAATAGACCTCAATCCTAAAACAGGAGTGATCTTATAAGTAGTGAAGCCTGCAGCAATGAAAATGTTTCCCCACTCTTGCTCACTTCTTTCTTTTCCAGTAGCCGCAGTCATCATCAACATATCAAAAACAAGTTGCGTTCCAGTTGCTTTATAATCCTCTTTCTTATCGTCGACAACCATATCGACAATAATCACCTTTCCACCATTATTCTTCATTGGATTTATTGCTTCTTTGCATTTTCTCAATATGTTGACACTCTCTTCATTCGTCCAATCATGGAATATCCACTGTTAGTTCATCACAAATTAGTGATTGATTCGATCGACAGGCTAGAGGTATTTAATTTATTGATCTTCATGAGATTCATTGAAATATAACTATGTAACATGAGCATTACAGTAGATATGGATAGCAGCATTTATTTAGGTCATTTACTAATTTGAAATAAGTGTTAAATAGTACTAATATATTGTATAATATCACATGAAGTGATGAAGTACATACCTTGAGGAAAACTGCATCAGCATGAGGAATGGACTCAAACATGTCTCCACCTACGTATGTTAAATTCTCAGAATCCTCCAAGCCGGCAACAACATGTGGAAGATCAAGAACAATACATTTCAAGCCCGGAAAGGCGTCAACAATTGCCTTCGCCGCCGTCCCTGTGCCACCTCCAACATCCACCATTGTTCTTAACCCCTCGAAAACTTGCTTACCTTCTTTAACTAGTACGCTAGTAATCAACCTAGCATCACTAGCCATTCCTTCACTAAACAGTTGATTCCAACTCTGATCTTCACCAGTATACTCCCACATATTCTTCCCATGCTTGGTGAGAAATGGAGAGGCAAGTTTATTTTGAAACCATTCACTCACATGATGAAATGGATCAACTACAATCGGATCGAGTATGGTAAGCGCAAAAGGCGTAATGCTCAAGGGCTCGTCTCTCAACAAGAGACGAGATGCTCGTGTGAGAATATAAGCCTCTTCAGCCACGTCCATGTCCTTAGTTAATATCTTGACCTTGTCGAAGAACTTGGAATGTACTAGAATCCGCATCAGACGATAGAGGCCATTGGATTTGGCTTCTTTGATGGAGAGGGCGTCGCCTAATTCGGAAAGCGTCATTGGCTTGCCGTGTTTGTGGATTGCATCGGGTATACCTAATTGAATTGCACACTTTAGGGACATAGAGTTTATGAAACTGAAAATGTGATGCCAAATATGAGCTTGAGCATCAAGAAGCTCTTGTGTGGACTCTCCTTCACTTTGAAATGCCATTTTGGAGAATTGTTAATGGGGCAGGTTCTTCTTATTTGAACCAGTTTACGTTTTCCATTAAGAAGATATAAAGGGTATGTCTGGGGTTGGCTCACTCCATCCCCATGTTTGTTTACATGGGTTGGTCCAACCACTACAAACCACCACAAGTTATAATACCACTTTAATCATAAAATTAATCATTATTAACTCTTACACACATCTATCTTATTTAACAATTAAAAACTATATCCTACACTTAGAGGTGGCAATTCGAGGGCCGGGCCGGGCTCAGTCGGGCCAATCAAAAGTTCGTGCCGGATCGGGGCGGGCCCGATTTATTTCGGGCCTCAAAATGCTAGGCCCAGCCCGAAGGACCTCGGGCCATTGGGTCATCGGGTCAAAAAAGCCCATCAATGAGTTTTTTTCATTTCTTTTTTTATTACTTTAACCATGAAGTAGAATTATATATTGAGGGGAACTTCAATTTAATTCTCTTAAGAAAAAATAATATATTATTATTCGTTGCAATATGGAATGGTATCTATTAATCTCTAGGCATGTCTCAAATCCCAGATATAACAATAAAGAAGGAACGGATGATGATATATAATTATATACTACATGTCACAAGTTATTTAATTTTTGTGTACGTACTATACTACATGTTAATCAATTTTTCATTTTTCGACACATAATAATTAAGTGAGCATGCTTGAATCCAATTCATACTACAACATAAATCACTTTATGTAACACTTCGTTTGTAACACTTTTAAAATTTTGACTTTTATGTAACACTTTTGTAAAACTTAGGAATATGTAACACTTTCATGTAACACTTTTGTAACATCTGCAAATATGTAACACTTTCATGTAACACTTTTAGAATATGTAACGCTTTGAACGTAACACTTTTAAATTGTAACACATTTAGGTAACACTTTCAAATAAGTAACACTTTTTACGTAACACTTTTGAATAAGTAACACTTTTATGTAACACTTATAAATAAGTAACACTTGTAAATAATAAAATTATTTATTTTATTTTAAACTAATTAAATATTTGTGGATTATTTTTCTTATGTGACTTTAATTTTTATTTGTCTAATGTGTTACATTTTAATTATCACAACAGAATATCTGTAACGTAAGTGGTGAAAGCGATCAACTCAGACCTACAAAAATAACAATTCATTAGAGCACCTAAAGATTTACTTATTCGTTATCAAAAATAAATTAAATTTTATTTGTGACTTATTTGTGTGTATGTATATAGATATACACACATTATATTTTTACTAAACAATTACAAAATAGACTTGTAGCTTTAGCCTTTAAGAATTTGAATACATTTTTTTAAGTGTGAGAGCCTAGACTTGGGACATTTGGTCCTGTCTCTTCATATTTGTAAGTTTATTTTTTTATTTAAAATCTATAAAGCACAACAATTAAGGTGTCTTAATACATAAAATTATGGTAATTAAAATTAATGATAATGTCTTAAGATTTATATACAATAACTAGATGTATAAAATTAATGTGATATAAAATAAATTATATATATATAAATATATATATGAGTGGATGAAAATGAAAAAAAAACTAGTGGAAATATTGTGTCAAATTGATATGAATAACGTAAATAAAATTAAGTTAGATTGTAGTTTGATGAAAACTTAATTTTGAGTGTATTTTATTGATGGTATAATAAAATCTTGTGTATATATTGTTTTTCTTAAAATAATAACTAAAAAAGTTATTGTAGCCTAGTGGTTAAGACTTTGCGCTTAAGCTCCTGCAATCTAGCAACCTGGGTTCGAAACCCAACAATGACAAATTTTTAATTTTTTCTTTCAATTAAAAGTGTTACATAAAGTGGGTTATATGTAACATTTTTTAGTGTTACCATAAAGTGTTACAATTTAAAATCTAATGTAACACTTATTAAAAGTGTTACTAAAGATCATCAAAAGTGTTACATTAGACTTTAGGTAGCACCGGCAAATGTAACACCAATAAAGTGTTACCTAAAGTCTATAGTAACATATTTTATTATATATGTAACACTTTTTGGGTGTTACATTAGCCCATTTATGTCGTCATTTTCCATCTTCGGCTAATAAAACTGAAGAAATAGAGTATTAAATTAGTCAATTTTTTTAATTTCTCGGTAAATAGATACATTTATGCTCGGCTAGAAAAAGAAAAAATAAAAACATGTTTCAAATAGCACACAAGATATTACCTAATTCCTAAAGTTTTCTTATTCGATTAGTGAGGGGGAAAAAATTCAATTCCATCGGGCCAGCCCGCGGGCCTTCGGGTCGGGCCGGGCTTGGCCGGCCAAAAGAAAAGCCCGTTTGGGCCGGGCCAAAAAAGCCCGAATTTTTTCGGGCCTCTAATATGCCGGCCCAGCCCGGTCTATATTTCGGGCTAAACGGGCTGGCCCATCGGGCCGGGCCACTTTTGCCAGCTCTACCTACACTGTAACTGCTACTCCAATCACTCAAACAAATATCATTTTTTTACTCTTTCAGTCACTAACTCAAGCTACTATTCCCAATTAACACTACTCTTGCCACCCAGCCCCAACCAAATATGCTCATAGATTATGTTAAATTGATTAAATTATTATTGGGGGATCTTCAATCAAATGCTCCAAATCATATAGGTATGCGTGCAAGATTACTGCAGCCCAGCTGGAAAAGAGTGTCTGACCATAATTTTATCACTTGCAGTTGATAAGTGGGATCCAATATCACAAACTATTAAATTAATTCGATTGATTATATTCCCACTTGCAAACTTTCGGAGGATAATTGGATTGGAATGTAGTGACATGTACCACGTACGATGGGGCACATCCATGAACGAGACATCCAAAAAAATATTTTAATTTAAAGGTGTAGTAGGTTAGGATGTGCATTGAAAATTGTAAAAAGTGAATTGAAATTTGTAAAAGGTGTGTTGAAAATTGTAAAAAATGATGTAGGTAATAGGGTGTGGATGTGGAGGGATGGGTCATCCGGTGTAAAATAAAATACGTTGAGGATGACCCATGCCACATCCGGATGGAGACATCCCAGTCTAATTATCTCCTCAATTCGTGTTTGAACCATTTTCTTTTATTGTGTTTTAAAAAATTGATAATGAAAGTGTATGTAAAGTATGTTTAGAGATTAATCGGTCGAACCATACAAGACCTGAAAATTAGGATGGAACTGAAAATCGAACCGAAAGTTTGGTTCGATTTTCAATTTTAAGTTTTCTGAGTTTTTGGTTTGGTCTCGGTTTTAGAAAACAGTTAACTGATTCAAATCGAAATCGAATTTTATTCTTATTTTTCTATATTAGATGTTTCTTTTATTTTTGCCATTGCATTTTGATTTCGTCATGTCCCTATATATTATTTTTCAATTGTGAACATGTAGTAGTACTATAGTGGTGTTAATATGTGATAATAGTTTAATTATTTACCCCGTTTCATGGTTTAATTGGACTCCATTCTAGTTTATTTTAGCATTATATTTATTTAAGATTTTAAAACTAATTAATACACAAATATATATGTGTGTGTACGAGGTGTGCGTGGTGTATATTAGAAGATTGTTCTAATAATTAGCTAGGTTTCTCAAATAAAGATGGGAGCTAGGGAAATTGTTCAGTCCATTCAGTCCATCCCGTTCCGATATTATAATGAAAATATTATCAATAAAAATTATAGCTAATTTAGATAGATTTGATAGCTGGTACACGTGTTCTGTGCACGCATTTTAGGGCACTTTTAGTGTCATTTTAGTGTCAATAATGTGCATAATTATGTGTATTTAGTGCTTTTATATTCTAATGGGCAAAATAATGCGTTTGTGCTATTTTTGTATTAAGAAAGGTGAAAAAATGGCCGAAAACGAACATCAAACGACCGTGGAGTCGAGGGATCGATCGAGGCAACAAAAGGAAGGGCCACCTGAAGATCTCGGCCGAGACAGAGTGCAAATCTCAGCCGAGATGAGTCTCCAGGGGATTTCATGAAGAATTGTAAGATTGAAGATCTCGGCCGAGATGCAATCCAATCTCGGCCGAGATTAGTCAAATCCTAAAAAGCCCTAATTTCCTCTTTTCACGTCTCGGCCGAGATGCAACCCAATCTCGGCCGAGATCAGCCTTCGACCCAAAATTCTTGAAAACCCTTTTTCACGTCTCGGCCGAGACACACTTCCGTCTCGGCTGAGATTCAATACCCCGTTTTGAAATCCTGAATACGTTTTTGCCTATTTTTTACTAGCACTTTCTCTCCTTATATATATCATCTCATTCGAATTTAACCAAACTTTTAGATAACTCTTGATACCTTTTTGATACTTGGAGAGCGCTATTCAGCCACCAAGGAAGGAGATTGGACTAGAGATTGAAGGATCATCTTCTCCAATTGACATGTTTGGATTCATCCATATCAGTATCATGTTTCTTTATTTTTCCATCTATTTTCTGATTGTATTAGTTAATATGGGTGGCTAGCACCCTTAGTTCATCCTTGATCATTGTGGAACCTTGAGTCGAGACATTGATGTGATTATTACAGTTAATGTTACCGAGATTATTGTGTATTTAAGTATTTTGTGTTATTTGCTCTTATTGACTCACATTTATGAATTGATTATTGGATTGATCACCCTTTAAGGGATTTGTGAATGTGTTGCTAGAATAGGAGATTACTATCCGTAATTGTAGGATTTCCGATTCCCGTGTAGCAAACAATAGTTATTTATTGGGGATAACACAAAGTTCAACCACTAAAACTGAGCTTTCGAGTTTTATGTTGAATTTATCTCGTTGTCCTAGTGTTTAATACATTTGGTGATTGAATCTAAGAGAGCTTGTTCGAGGATTCGGTTAAACTGAATAGGGTTAATCGAAGAGCTTATTTTGATTAACTAAGATTAAGGGACAATAAGGCTATTAGAGCTTGTTAATAGTCTTGAGATAAGGGCTTAAATTACAATTTAATCGGGCATTAACAATAGTTGCATCAATTGTCTAAGACCAAGGGGAAGCATGATCAAGGGTGACTTGTTTTACTATTTGAAAACTAAAACCGAAAAAGATCTCTTCTATTGTCTTTGATTATTTGTTTCTTTTAATTGTATTTAGTTGTTTTTATTTGTCACTAGTAGATTGTTAGTTCCTTATCAACCTCCCATCTTTATTGCTTTCTTAAATATTTATTTCTTGCATACTTAATCATAAACTGCTTGACATCGTAATCATGTTCGGCCCTTCCCTGTGGGATCGACCCTTATTTACCATTCTACTAAGTAGGATAGTTAGTAAGGTTTAAGTGTATTCTTCATACACATTAATTTGGTAGTAAGAAACGACACTACTATTTGGTTAAAATTAAAAGGTCGTTAAATAAACCCTAATCTAGTTGTCATCTGCTTTCTTCATCTTTCCTTATGAAAGGATGAAGGCAGGCTTCATTTTAAATTTTTCTTTTGTTATTCTCTTTCATATTTTCTTATGAGAATTTTCCAGTCTCTCTCCATGTGAGTTTTCGTATCACCTTAATAAATGTGAATATTAGTTCTTGAAATAAAGAGCGGTTTGTTTTGCATGCCGTCCAGTTTAAAGACTCAGTCATCAGTGAGTTTTTCAGGATTAATTTGCTTATCTTTGGAGCTTTAACCAGAAAATTGGTGACAAATACGTGATCAAATTCTTTCGTAGTTTTGTCCTTCCATTTTTTCATATATTTTTATTGTTGTTTTAACTATTTCTTCTTGTCAATTGGCGCTAGCTTATTCCAGTAACTTAATGTTTTTCTTTTATTATCTAAAAAAGAAAAACAATTTTAAATAGCATTTTTCTATAATTTTTGTTATAATTGGAGCCCCTTGATGAAATTATCATAATTTGTCTTTTTTGGTCTAGCTATAATTTTCTTCGACATATTTGCCCCCCTAACCCCTTCCCCCACCCCTAAACACCAAACAACCCCCCCCCCCCCCCCCCCCCCACCCCAACCCAACCCCCAACCTTATCTTGCCGCAATCAAGTCCAGTTTTACAAATTATGTTAAAAGACTTAGGGATGTAAATGGGTCAGGTAGGGTATGGGTATGCTTTCCCCAATGCCTTATCTTATTTGATTTGTGTATAAGTATTGAGTACGTGTATTACTCGTTAGGTAATCGGGTTACCCAATTGATATATAAAAAATATATAAATAGTATGTAATATGTATATATATCATATATAATATAACATAATAAATCACATATAACATATATAATATGTAAATGTAACATTATATGTTTTTTTATATATTAAATTATATATTATAAACATAATATACTAGATATAATGCTAATTATTTAATATATAACATATATAATAGTACATATTTATGTAATCGGATAAATGGATAGGATAATCGGGTAGGGTAAATGGATAATATGCTAAACCCGTATCCTACCCTACTCGATCAAAAAAATATCGGGTTAGGACGATACCCGACCCTATTACCCCGTTTACTCGTCAAGTAGAGTTATCCGCGGGTAAAATTGACATTCCTGGTCTGTTTAACAATCTGTAATGACATATATTCAATTAAACTTTATGTTTTTATATGCTGATTTACTCTGTAATGTATTTCTTTTGTGTTGTAATATTGTTACAGGTTTTAAGTTTTTTTCCTTATATAACATTACTTGTATATTTCATAATATTTATATTAAAATTATATAAGTCCGCACATTATAGAAGTAGTCTACGCTCATCATGTACTATTAGGGTCCGCTTGGTTAGGAGATTTAGGGGTAGGGAATGAGAATGAATGAGGACTCATTTTCATTTATGATGTTTAATACAAAATAAATAAGTTAATCATTATCCTCTTTTACTAACAATTCCCTCCATTTTATTCCATAGTATGATTGACTCATTATTCGTTACTATTACCATTATCATTGATGATTTGCAAGTTCTTAAACGTAATGAAATAATTTGCTCATATATTTCATTACATTTAAGGCAATGTTAGATAGAGTATATTATTATTAGGGGCCGGTTTCTTCAATCAAATGTTTCAGAAAGATAAATATTATTCCTAATTCAAATCATATAGGTGTGTGATTAATGCAGTCCAGCTGGAAAATAGTGTCTACTCATGTGTATGTGCACGTGAAGTGTTTGTAGCTAGGGTATATGTGCGTGTATGCATGATGTAAAGTATGTGGTTGTGGTATATGTGTGTGCACGTGAAGTATAGTGTGTATATACGTGTGAAATATGTGTGATTATATGATTATATATATTATATACATATATGTATGTATGAGAGGGTGGGCGAATCATGATGTATTAAGAAAGATTTCAAAGCCATAAAAACGAAAAGGTTTCTAAGATATATAAACTATAAACTCCCACTGAATCAAGACCAACTACCAACGTGTCTAACACCCAAGCTCTCAAAGTGCTTGTTGTGTCTTGCTATACACAACTGTTTGGTTGAACAATTAACCAAGTTATCATCAGTGGATACTCTATCTAACTTCACATCTCCCTATCTATTATTTCTCCAATCAGATTATATCTCCAGGGAATATGCTTGTTTTGTTCGTGGCTCTCGGTTCCTTTTGCTAGAGCAACCGCACTTACCGTTGTCACAATACAACGGTATTGCACTACTGGCACTTGGAACGACACCTAGTTCTTTTACGAACTTTAACAAAGCAACAACCCTCCCCCCCCCCCCCTTTTTTTTTGGCAGCTTTAGATTTAGCAATATACTCGGCTTTAGTGCTGGAATCGACAGTTCTACTCTGTTTGGAACTATTCCGATTCACTGCACCACCATTTAGAACGAAAACATATCCAGACAAAGACTTGAAGTCATCATGGTCCGTTTAGAAGCTAACTTCAGTATACCCAGTAACTGATGACTCTAGCTGCCCACCATAGACTTTGAGAAATATTCTTTAGTCCTTCTAAGGTACTTAAGAATAGTCTTGACAGTTCTCCAGTATTCCTTACCGAAATTTTGCTGAAATCTGCTTTTCCACGGATTGCAACATGGAATGATTGCTCCCCATTATCAGTATATCGTCGACATATATGATAAGGAAGATAACATTTCATTCTTACGTTTACTATAAACGCATAGATCCTATTTGCTTCTGACAAAATCAAACAATTTGATAGCTTTGTCAAAACAAATATTCCAACTCCTAGATGCTTGCTTGAGTCCACAAATGAACTTCTTTAACTTGCATACTCCATTCGGTTTTTCTTTGGATACAAAACCTTCAGGCTGTAACATATACACAGTGCCTTCGATTCTCCATTGAGAAATGCGGTTTTAACATCCATTTGCCAAATGTCAAAGTCATAGTATGCAGCTATTGCAAGTAATATCCTAATGGACTTGATGTTAGTGACTGGCGAAAAGGTTTCATCATAGTCAATGCTCTTGCGCTGACTATAACCCTTTTTCACCAACCTAGCCTTGTAGGTTTGTACCTTGCCAATTGCATCTCTCTTCTTCTTGTAGATCCATTTGCAGTCTATGGGACGAGCCCCAACTAGCAAATCAACTAGTTCCCGGACTAGATTGAGGTACATCGAGTCCATTTCAGATCTTAAGGCAGCCAGCCACATCTTCGAATCGGTGCCCGACACCGCTTCGATATAGGTCTTAGATTCGTCGTCTTCTGAATCAACTTCATCATCTTGGTTCTCAACCAATAGATTTATTCTGATCGTGAGTTGGTTTTCATTTGAGGCCTATTGAGTTGGTTTTGCGTTGGTTTAGGCAGTTTATTCTGATCGTGAGTTGGTTTTCAACATTTTAGGATATTCTCAAGAATTTCACTATGATTCTCTTGAGCTAGGACTGATACAATATCTTGTCTTTGATGCATCTTATTGTCTTGAGGTGACCCTCTAAGAGTTGTTTCCCTTCCCAATAGATCATCAATAACTCCCACTGAGTTCTTGTCCACTCCTTTGGGCAATACATCATCCTTTATGTTTATCTTGCGGGTTTGATACAGTATCTTATTTTGATGCATCTCATTGTCTTGAGGTGACCCTCTAAGATTTGTTTCCCCTCCCAATAGATCATCAAAAACTCCCACTGAGTTCTTGTCCACTCCATTGGACAAGACCTCATACGCTATGTTATTTTGTGGTTCTTGAATCTTTTCAAGATCTACCTTGTTGTGACCTTGTTCCTCGGAGATATAAATATCTTCAAGAAATGCCACATTCTTGGAAACTATCACCTTGTGATCTCCAGGACAGTAGAATTCATATCCTTAGTTTCCTGAGGATATCCACAAAATAGCATTTCTCACTTTTAGTCTCCAATTTATCAGTCATCATCTTCTTAACAAAAGCAGGACAACCCCATGTCCGCTTATGGTAAGAGGTTGACTTCTTGCCACACCATAACTTATATAGCGTTTGCGTGACCGATTTAAGAGGAACTCTATTCAGAATATAATCAGTGGTTAGTAAGGCATAACCCCAAAGGAATAAGGAAAGACTGGTGAAACTCATCATGGATCGAACCATATCTAATGAAGTTCGATTTCTCCTTTCGGATACTCCATTCATGTGTGGTGTACCCGGAGGTGTCTAGTCTGACCGGATTCCATGTGATTTCAAGTAATCAAGAAAATCTCGGCTTAAGTATTCCCCTCCTCGATCTGATCGGAGAGTCTTAATACTTTTCCAAGTTATTTCTCAACTTCTAGCTTAAACTCCTTAAATTTCTCGAAGGCCTCAAATTTGTGTTTCATGAGATACACATATTCATACCTTGCAAAATCATCAGTGAAAGTTATGAAGTACGAATATTCGCCTATTGCTTAAGTTGGAACGGTTCGCACACCGCTGTGCGGACCAACTCGAGCACAACCTTGGCACGTAACCCTTTTCTCATAAAGTGGTTAACTTGTCATCTTTCCTTTGAGACAAGATGCGCAAGCATCATATGATTCGAAATCAAATGATGTGAGATAGTCTAACTTTCTCAATCTTGCTATTCTTTTCTCATTGATATAACCAAGTCTACAGTGCCACAGGTAGGTTTTATTATCCGTATTACTTAGCTTGGGTTTTTTGTTCAGGTACATTGAGAATATTTTGTTCACATTCAAGTATATATGATCCATTCGAAAGAAAGACACTTCCTTAAAATAATCCATTAAGCGAAACAAGCATTTACTGTTTGCAAAATAGAAAGAAAAAGTCATAAATGTCTAATATTCGAATGAAAATAATATTCTTTGAAATCTAAAGAACAAAATATCAATTATATAAATCTAATTTATATCACGAAGGAAGATCTAATCTAGTCTAATTTTAATGTACAAAACAAACTACCTAAGCTCTCATCGAATGCACCATGTTCTTTGAACTTTGGGCAGTCTCTCTTCCAGTGCCCCTTCTCATTGCAGAACAGGCATTCATCCTTTGGTATTCTCGGCTTCTTTTGAACCCCTCCACTCTTAGGCATCAAGGCTGCATCCTTAGATGTTTTCTTCCCCTTCTTCTGCTTATTCTTCTGTTTGGAAGATCTCGCAGGAGAGCTCACCATGAGCATAGAGTTGCCTTTAGAAGTAGATGATTCGTAGGTCTTGAGCATGTTGTGAAGCTCTGGCAGTGTTGTCTTCGTATTGCTCATGTTCAAATTCACTAGGAAGTTTTCAAATGAACTTGGAAGAGACTGCAAAATCAGATTTATTGAGACACTTGAGGGTAGCTTCGTTCCAATCGATTCCAACCTCTCAATCAATCCGATCATCTTCAATATATGTTCAGAAACCTGGCCCCCATCATGAAGCTTACACTTGAGGAGATCTCTGAGTATCTCATACGCCATGGTCTGAGCTTCTGAAGCGTACAGACTCTCCAAGTGTTTCAGCATCTCATAAGGGAACATGCTCCAATGTTGCTTATGCAATTCAATACTCATAGAGGACAACATTAAGCATTGAGCCGATGTGGCATCCTCAACATGTTTCTTATGAGCTTCTTCGTCAAACGTAGCGTACTCAGGAGAATTCTTGTCAGGAATGACACTGATTGGTTTGTCCAAGACATACTCACTCTCGTCTTGCCTTAGCACCAATCGCAAACAACGGAGCCAATCCGTAAAGTTTGACCCAGTCAACTTGTTTGTTTCCATCAAACATTTATAAGTCAAAAATGACATTTTATCTGACGAGAAAATAATAAAATGAGAAAATAAATCAGAATAAAGTAAACAAAGATCACATTCGTATCACTAATCAAAACAAGAGTTTATTGTAATGATTAGCTCCCACTAATTTTAACATATTTTGCGCCCCTAAACACAAAATACGGATTTATAACAATTATAAATTTTAGTGGCCCAAGATCCAAGTTTATATTACCGCAGCCTCTGCTTTGGCTAATGACTACAATAATATCACTAGGTAGACCTCTAAGACAATTGCAACAATAATTTGCAATTCTTGGTTTATTAATCCAAATAATATTGCGTCCTCAAACTATTTTGATCGCTTTGGCGTCTCAAAATAATTTAAGCAAGTCAATTCCATCACACGATGTCAACCATACATCTATGAATGAGCCCGAGTCTTGTCGATTTAGAGTAAACACTTTGGTGTAAAACTCGTGGTCGAAAAGATTAGGAATCTCAAACAATTATGATGGACGATGCATTTTGTTTCTAAACAAGACTTGGTTTTTAGTGGGGAATTACTATGTGATACTAATTGTTTAAATTTAATATCTAATATTAAATTGAACGCAATTACTGGGTGCCGCCTACCCAAGCATAAAATGCAGACCACGCATATTGGGCGCCACCTACCCATACATTTCTCGTGGACTACATGTATTGGGCGCCGCCTACCCAAACATAATGCGGACATAACTACTATAGTAAATTGAATAAGCATAAAATCAAATGATTGCTTATCACAAAAGATATCAAATAAATGCCTAACGAATAAAATTTTAATCCAATTAAATTTTATTCTTTAATTAAATGTGGATTAAAATTGTATATATTAATTCTAAATTAATATACATACATTTAATATTAATTCTAAACTAATATAAATACATAAGTCTAGTATTATTCTTTCAAAATTAATAATACTATCAAAATTTATTAATCTAATTAACAAATTGATATTAGTCTATTAGATTAATATATTAATTCCAAATTAATACAAGTATACTCTTAATGTTTAATTCCAAATTAACATAAATGTATAAGTTTATTATTATTTCAAAACAATAATAATAAGATTTATTAATCTAATTAACAAATTAATATTGTAATTGTGTCTTAAGAATTAATCTAATTAATAAGTCTAATTTCATTAATTAAATAAAATCAAAAGGTTTTTTTTTTTTTTTAATATATGAACAGCCCAAACGGGCTGTATATGCAAAATTCATGAGAATGGGCCTAGCCCAGATTTTAGCCCAATTATTTAAATCAAGCCTAGTTTAATGGTCTGGTCCAGCTTTCGGCCCAACTTTTCCTGCATGGCCCAGCATGGAGGTAGTCCAGCCCATTACCCCGGCCCAGACGTAACCTAGATCCAGCCCAGCCCAAATCTACAAACTCTAAACACTGCCGCCGCCTCGTCGTCGCCGCCGACGCAGCAGCAGGACTGCCGCTGTCACCATCGCAACAGCAGCGCAGCGGAAACGCACCGCCGCCATCGCAACAGCAGCGCAGCGGAAACACACTGCCGTCGTCGCAACAGCAGCGCAGAGGGACCGCCACCGCTGCCGTCGTAGTCGCGCAACAACGCAGCAGTGTCGAAACGCCACTAACGTCGACGGGTGTGCAGCAACTGCGCACCACGCAGCAATCGCCTCACGTAGTGGTGGTGAAGGTTGTTGCCGCCGCCGCCGTTGACGGCGACAACAGCGAATGTTTCAAGGATTCAGTTTCAAAAATTCAAAAGCTGTTACTTTTCGATGAAATCGAATCAAGATAATCCTCATGATTATCTTTGTTCATTACTCCGGCTCGAGCAAAAGGCAACCAAGTTGTCAACAACAGTTTTAGAATTATCTAAGGAAATCTTGAAAACCCTTTCATTTGGATTATCATAAACTAGCTCACAGAAATTGAGATGAACCAGATTATCAAAACTCGTGACTTACTACCAATTTCCAAGACATGTAGAATTTTAACTTAGCAAATATTTAATCCACAAATAATCTAAGTTTAAATCAATTATAAATCGAGCCCCGGGCTCTGATACCACTGTTAGTAATTCTCGATTCCATCTAATGTACGCAGCGGAATAACTAATCGAGAATATTGATCGTGATTTATAACTAAATTGAACGTTGAGCAATAATCACGCAATAGTTAGAACTTACTTACTTGTTGCGTAATTTAACAGGAAGGAATAGCGCGGTTGAATTCACCACTTCAGGTATCCACGCGTATGCCGTCCTTGAATTTCACCACTTCAGGTATCCACGCGTATGTCGTCCTTGAATTCACCACTTCAGGTATCCACGTGTATGCCGTCCACCGCAGGAACTATCCTCGGTACAATTATTCGATAAGTGATCGCTAGGAAATCACTTATTGAATTCTACGTCCTTCTATATTTTTATCTGATAAAAACTCTTCATTCTCTACTGTAGAGAATATGTATATATAGTACCATATAACCCTAGGTTTATGGGCCTAATATTCATGTCCACTTAATTAATTAATTAGTCTGACTTATTAATTAATAAAGCTCACATATCCTAATCTAGTCCATATCTTTCAAAAATCACAAATAATTCCATAATTATAGTGACCTTCATTAAATATTCTGTAGCTATATGTTTTTTTTTTTTTAATTTCGTCCCACAAATTTTGAAATTATTTAATTTTTGTTCCAAAATTCAAAATTTAAGCCAAAATATATACGTGTCAGTCACGTGCCGGCACAAAATTGGGACTTTTGCTGACGTGACCGTCGAGATACCGAACTAGAATTGAAATTAAATTTATCTTTTTCTTTTCCTTGTACAACTAAAAATTAAAAATTCACATCATATTTCAAAATTTATTAAAAACACTCAAACATAAATTAAGACCCAACCCACTTTTCTCCTAAAATTAAATCTCATCTCTCGTCTTCTCTTTCTCTTAGATTCACAGAAATTGGTTTATCCCTCTTTCAAGTCCTAAATTCTCTCCACAGCCACCGAAAACATAAAATCTTCGGAAAATATTCGATGTCGCAGTCTACTGGCTCTTCACTGGGACTATTGAATAAACTAATGTATTAAAGTGCAAAACAATACTAGTATGCGTGGGATATGTTATTAACATTTATTAATGAAAAAGTATTTATGAAGACGGTAATTAAGTTTGTAACATTAACATTAAATTAGGGGTGAAAAAAAGAAAAAGTGTTTTAGAATGTTTCAAAATGATAATTAATATTTAAATTTTATCTTGTGATAATCATATACTACCTCCGTTTTTTTAGGTGTTTATTTAGGTTTTATATTTTGTTTTTAAATAGTTGTTCATTTAGCTTTTTTCAACACTTCTCCAAATATCACTACAAGGAAAAGGGTCTTTTGAGACCACAAAAAAATGGTCTCAAATAATGAGTATTTGCCACAACTTAAGCAAAGTGGTCTCAAATAATAAGTATTTGTCACAACTTATGAGTATTTGTCACAACTTTATTGTCGTCTCAATAACTCCGTCGCAAATAATATATTTGTGACCACAAAAGTGGTCTCAAATGCGTCTCAAATATTTTTTGCAACAACTGGTTGTCTCTAAAAGTAGTCTTAAAGTTGTCTCAAATAATTTGTAGAGAGATTTGTGACAATAAGTTGTCACAAATAACTTATTATTAGTGACCACAATTGTGGTGACAAAAAGTCTTATGCAAAAGACTTCTTTTGTTGTAGTGTATTACCCCTATTATAATGAAATAGGGAGATAATTAAGAAATTTTATATTAGAGATAACATTTAGATGAGGTTATATTTATCCATTTTTCCCCTCTTAATTTTCTTACTAAGTCTAGAAAGAACAACGACGAAGGTAGTATTATATATATTTGTAATTTTAATTAGAAGATGACAAAAAAAAATTAATTTTAACTTAAAAAACTGACAAAGTCTCATGTGCACCAGTTGTACGTTGCAATTTAAGTTGGGTATACCTATTTATGCTTAAAAGTATTACATGTTCACTCCAAGAAAAAAAAAAAAAAAAAAAAGGGTATTTGCCCCTACTCTTTTTGCAACTACAAGAGTGGTAAAATAACCTTTTTTATAACTACTAGTAGTTACATAAAATATTTCATATAAATTTGCTACAATACGACAAACTGTTTTTTCAACTACTTATAGTTACAAATATATTAGTAACTACCAAGTAGTTGCAAAAAATAGTTACAAATACATTAATAACTAAAAAGTAGTTGCAAAAAAACTTTTTGCATCTTACTATAAGTGGTTACCTTATACTAATTACATTTAGATATGTAATTATTAAAAATATTTTTGTGACAATTTCTTTTTTTTGTAATTACATTTTATACTGGCAGAAAACTTTAATTTTAGTAGTGATTTTAGGTTAAAAAAAAATATATATACCCGAATAGAATCTGTCCAAATGGGATCCCACGTGCAATCTTGAAATTATGTTTCTGGCCAGCTTAATTACTATCAATTGCATAAATTAGACCAAGACCTACCTTGTAGGGGCTTATCCAAAAACTAATTCGAACACCCGCTTGGTTGGGAATTTAGGGGTAAGAAATGTGCATGAATGATGACTTATTTTTATTTATGGTGCTTGATACATAATAAATAAGTTAATCATTACCTCATTTTATTAACAATTCCCCCCATTTCATTCCTTAATATGATTAACCCCTCATTCATACCCATTACCATTGTCATTGATGATTTGCAACCAAAATGGCTCTTAATTTAAAACCGACGCTTCAAGAAAAATTCAAATTAGAAACAAGAAAAATTTGTCTCTAATTACATTATATCAGTTTTTAAACTAAAGTAGTAACGAATTAGAAACGAAATGGTTGGTCTGTATAATGTTGATCTCTAAAATTTAGAGACCGGTTCTAATCTGTCTCTAAATTTAGTGATTGAATTTCCCTCTCTATTATGAAATTAGAGACCAAATTAAATACCGAATTAGAGATAATCCTTCTCTTCAATATTCGGTTGCTAATTCGTCATAAATTGAATACTAATATTTTTTTGTCACTTTCAATCATTAATTTATTTTTATTCTGTTTTTATTTTGTAACCGATATTATCCGTTATTAATTTTCTTCTCTAATATATATATTTTTTCCCTGTACTGGAATAATATCATATTGTTCCTAAAGATAGTAGAGCCCTCAATAATCCCACAATACATATCAAATTTAAAGTCATTTACAGAAATAATATTGAATCCATCGACAAGCACCAAACAAATCCACCGACAACTTAGGTTGATAATTTATGGGAACCACCAAACAAATCATATTGGAATTATATAGAAAAAAAAAAATCACATCACGTCTCATAATTTAGGAATTTTCTCCAAAAGTTTCTATAGAACATTTATTTTCACTTAATTCCATAAATTCGAAAATTTGTTCGCATTTAGGACGGTAAATCAACAGAATTTTTGTTGAACAACTCGTGAACAAGTTTGTTTATTTGAATAAATAAACAAAATTTTTATCTAGTTTTGTAAACAAATAGAGTTTGAACATTAATTGGCTCGTCTAATAGTTCGTGAACAAGCTCTTACGCGATCCACTTAACAACAACAACATTCATACTGTTAGGAATTCTTGATTCCATCTAATGTGCATAGCGGAATAATAAGTCGATAACGATCATGATTTATAACTGAATTGTACATTGAACAATAATCGCACAATAGTTAGAACAACTTCCTTGTAGCGTAATTAATCGGAAGGGACTGAATTCACCACTTCAGGTATCCACGCGTATGTCGTCCGCCACAGGAACTATCCTCAGTACAATTGCTCAATAAACGGATTGCTAGGAAATCACTTATTGATTCTACGGTGCCTCTATAATTTTTATTTGATAAAAACCCTTAATTCTCTATTATAGAGAATATGTATATATAGTACCATCACTACGACAACAACGCTGAAAGACTACACCTAAAAGACAACGGTTTTCAAAAAAACCGATGTGTTTCAGCCGTTGTCTTTGTAGTAACCGTAGTGTTTTTGAAAAAAAGGCTAAAAGACAACGTTTTCGGAAAACCGTTGTCGTTTAACTATTGTCAATTTTTAATTTTCTGCTTAAAGACAACGATTTTTCGATCTATTGTTGAAAGGCCGTTGTCAGTATGATTTTTTAATAGATGAAATAATTCTTTTTGTGTGATCAATGACAGTGATGCTAATCATTGTTAATCATACATTGTCATTATCCTTTTTTATTTTCTTAAATACGTATTTACAAGATTAAATTACTTTTTAATTTTTTACAATTAAAAATGCTTATTATTAATTTTTTTAAATTGTTCTTTCCTCGATGTCTACTATTGGCGTATCTAGAATTTTGAATTTAGTGTACAATTTATTTTTTCTTGTACAATATTAATAGATTGTTTGATATTCATTATTAGCTATATATTTGATTTATTGTATATATAAATATTTTTATATATCCTAAAATTTACAAATAATTATGATTTCCTTTTAATAATTAGAAATTGTTCTCCAATAACAACCAATCATTGGGAAGGTTGTTCGGCCGTAATAGGAGCCGAACATTGTCACTACAACAATTCCGTAAATAGACAACATTTAAAAGACAACAGTTCTTTACAGTAGTGTTGTCTATTCATGAATTAACAACAATTTTACCGCAATCTGTTGTCTATTAGCGACAACACATGCTAATAGACAACAGTTTTACAACGGTTTTCAACATTTGTCGTCTATTAGTGCCTTTTTCCACAGATAGACAACATTTTTAACGACAGTTGCCCTAATCAGTTGTCTATTTGCAATACATTACTCTAATATACAACATTATTGTCAACATTTTTGGGAAACTGTTGTCAAAAAGGCATTTTAATTTATAATACTTTTATTATGTTGTAAAATTATATTGTGTTATTTAAAATTCTTAAAAATTATATACTGGATATTTTAATTAACTCTTCAATGTAATTCTAATAATTAATAATATATTTGAAATAAAATAATAATTATGATTTATTTTAAAAAACTCTTCATTTGAATTATCGGGCCGGCCCCATAATCTTAAAGTCTGATCGTAATTAATTTTAATAGTTTACTTGAAATTCAATTATTTTTCTTCTTTAAAAAAAGAAAAATAAATAAAAGATTATTGTACTTTTTTTTTTCCTTTTCCGATTTATTAGTAGGGATGGCAATCCATGCGGCCCGACCGATCCACTAAGTTAACACCATATATCAAGGAGAGGTGGGCCAGCCCGTGGACCTTCGGGCTTTTAGCCCATCAAGTAAATACCAAAACTTTAGGGGTGACAAAATGCCCCGAACCCAAACGGGTTATCCAACCCGCCCCGAACCCGACTGGAATTTTCTGCTCCGACCATGGCAATGGGGCTGGGACAAGTTTGAGTTCCCCTGCCCTGAGTATCCCCGCCCCGATTCTCTAAATAAAGTATATATATTCATTATATTTTATATTAAATATGTATATACAAATTATTATTATGTGAAAAATATATCTTATTAATAATGTTTTATATATTTTTAGTGTATTGTTAAATATAACACATAAAATTTAATTTAAATATACATAATAGTTAATTGAAGTACAAAAATTATAAATTAAAATATTATTTTAAGTAAAAATTAATTTAACGGGATACTAGACCCCGTCCCCGACCTCCATTGACCCCCGAAGGAGCGGGGCGGGGACAGGGACGCCAAAACCCGCCGTGGTCAATAAACAAAAATGTAAAATAAATATATAAAAAATATTAAACTACTCAAACTTGGCTTGTGTTCGGGTCTATTAAAACTCATTCAAACTTGATTTGATTAATAAATAAACAAATTCAAACATAAATAATATAAGAAGCTTGATAATATTTTAAACAAACTTAAACAACAAAATGTTCGGCTCGACTCGATCCTAAGTCATTTAAAGTCCTAATTGGTATTTAAAATACAATCTTGGAAGCTGAGCCCGAAGACTCGAAGTCAACGTCGAGGCCCACAAAATTGTAGCCTGTACAATTGGGCTCAAAGTCCAAATTGAGACCCATACAATTGTCGGCCCATAAAGCACCATCTTCAAATCAAATAGAAAAACTATCGAATAACAGATTGCAGAATCTGTGAATGATCAAAATGGAGAATCCATCAAACCTAACCTCGCTTCCGAAGAGGAATGCAAAAATTGCGAAATTGTCTCGCAGAGTGAGAGCAATTTTGCATCCGTCTTTGCCCCCAAACCTGATCGTCCTCCAATTCAGTATGTGCTCAACAATTTCTTCCGATTTTTGCCCATTTTTTCGATGAACGACGTACGCTCTCTCCTGTTTACGGTTAAGTTCTGAATTTCGATTAGTTCTAGTGAGATTTTTTAATTTGTTTTCAGCATTTGTCGATGATAATAAATTGTCAGGTCTATTATGCCTTACTGAGGATTATGATCGTGTAACAATAATCATTTGTTTGCTATTGTGGAACTCACTCCACAAAAAAGTTAATAATGTAATGCCTAATGAAAGTATTGTATATTAATTTCGTTAGTGTTAGATCATGAATCAAATTCAGTGAGATTCTAACTCATGCCTGGCGTATTTAATTCTTATTCAATGTTGGTTTATAAGATGTAGTCATGAGAGTAAATTTAGGTTACTAGTGAAATAACATGCAATTATGAAAAGAAAATGGTTTGTTGAGAATTGGTTACTCTTATGATTTCTAGTACTATCACAGAACAGAGTATTGATTCTTTCGAAGATAATATTTGTATTGGCAATAACAATCATGGAAAAGCACGTAGGTTAGGGATCATTTTCATAGAAAAAATGAAGGCTTGTAATCTTAGCGAGATAACTGTGCATCTCTTGTATTCATTTTTCTGTCAAGTTATTCAGTGTTAAAATATGAATCAAGTTTGTGTTTCTTTCTCTTTGTATGTGAGCTTGATTTTCAATGGTTTTATTCATGCCTGCTTCCTCGTGATGTTTACTTGTTTTATCTGTTCTACCTCTTAAATCATAAGTTATTTTCTCTCTTTTTGAATATTTAGGATTTCATCACAAAAATATGGACCTGGTTGGGTTGCTTTGATCAAGAAGATGATGTTTGTATCCCAGACTCAGATAATGTAAGTGGCATCCTCTTTCCAATTGATTTACCAATGTCCTCTTTTATTTAGAGAGGTTAAAAGCTTCTTTGCATGTGCTTTCTAATTCAGGTGTTTGACATTTATAAGGATGGAACTGAGGATCCAGTTGTCTTGTGCCTCCATGGTGGGGGTTCTTCCGGGTAGGTAGATGTTTGTGCCAATGTGCTTCCTTTCTTGCACCTTTTTTTATTTTTTGGAAAGGTATCACAAACTATGGCATGAAGTAGCCCTATACGCAAATTGGCTTATCTAGATAAGAAAAGATATTAAGTGGTATTGGTCCACTTTTTTATTGTGCATTACCATGTAAATACAGTCTGAATATAAATTATCTAGTATAGAAATTCTCTAATCTGCTTATAGAAACTGAAGTATCTGCCAGCAGAGGCTCTCCTACTTGTATACTGTTAGAATATATGTCTCAGAGAAAATGAGATGCCCCCCATGTTTGCATGACAAGGTCAAGCTTTTTGTGACACACTGTTCTCTCGGCTAGCTACTGAATATAACTGGCAGCTAAATGAACAACAATTTCAGTGGAAATATGGATTACTAGATTAGATTTCTTGGACTGTTGGGGCAGCTTCAGTCTTTTATCTTTTTGTGACACTTATAAGTCTTAACCCTTGTTATTTATCAAGCACTAGTTGAATTTTATATAGACCGTGTGTGTAATGCAGTATGGGAGGCTCAATTGTTGTTCATATTGCTTCAAAGAAGGTGCTTCCTAGCTTGGCAGGTCTGGTGGTTGTGGATGTTGTTGAGGTTGGTATCGATACATAGCCATAGGCTGTTCTGGAATAAGAACCAAGCATAACAAAGTCTTGGTTATTGGATGTGCAGTTTTGCAAACTGATAGCTGCATGAAATTTCAGGGTACAACAATGTTATCGCTAATCCACATGCAAAAGATTTTATCAAATCGAATGTAGCATTTCTCGACGATGAAAGCGGTAATAATTTATGTAACACGCATTGATTACCAAACTTGCTTTCCTTGTTCTCTTATTATTCTTTTCATTTCATATGGTCTCGTGAGCAGCCATCTCGTCGTGTATGTCAATATTGGGCCTCCGCAACTTTCCTCGTCGCCATCTCTTCCACTTTTGTTGAGGTTTCTCTCTCTCTATTTATCTATCTATCCATCCGTCCATCGATTATGTTCTTTTTTAATGAACTATGACAACCTGCGATTGAGCCTTTCTTGGTGGTTTTCTATATATGATTAGTGTTAAAGCATAGATGCTGCGGAAGTTAGTTGTCTTCTTGATAGGTATAACTACTAATGTATTCATTGGCAGCAATTTTGTACTTTTTATATATCTTTTTTTTTTTTTTTTTCCAAATTTTGGGTTTTTGAATTGTAAATTGATACATCATACCATTTGAGTATTCGGGTGATTGCAGAACATAGATATAAATGCGTAATCTCTTGTTATACCAATACTTTATGTTGTTTGCATTTCTTAGTTTATGCCCATACACAATTTAAGTTTTATTTGTCCCATCTTCTGGGAGAATTGAGAGAAATAGAAATCTAAATTTAGTATCTGTTAATCTAAATTCATGTATACTACTAAGTTGCATCAAGACCTTTAGTTGGTTTCATCTTATTCAATAGGTGGTAATCTTTAGAGCCCTTAATAGGATTGGGCTTGCCATAGTCACACCCGCAATCCAGTCTCTTGTAGCCGATTCAACCTTCAAGTCCCCACCTGATCGGAAAATCCCTTTTCATCATGGAATGGCTCAGGTTTCTCTCACTTGATTCACTTCTCTCTTTCATTATTTTTGTGACTTATTTTGTTAATTGCCATAGAATTCTGATGTCTCTAGAATGTAGGTCAGATGTTTGATCAATGCCTCTTCTCTGTTCTAAGCTTCATTGTATTGCTTTTCTGCAAATTCAAAATAGATGCATAATTTTTTTTGTTCTTTAGATATATCTGATAGGATTTTTTTGGTGTATAAATTATAGATAGAACTGAAGATTGATAACTAATAAGTGAATCTGGACAATGATATACTGGAAATATAAATATGCAGATTATTAAAGCATTTGAGAGCTTAAGTTATTCAAACGGCATAGATTTTGCTTTGGATTATTTCTTGCTACTAAGTCATATACTATAATTTCACTTGTGCTTCTTTCTTGAGTCTAATTTACTGATTATGCAATAATTTGAGGTGCTATGAATGCATAAACTGATGATTGAGTTGATTTAACTAGAGAATATCAATATAGTTCATTGATTATTTGTGATTCATACTGGAATAACTAAGTGTTAGTAATTGCATTTGCTAACTCTTTACACAGAACCTAAACCATTTGAAAGATCTTTTTTTTTGCAGGCTTAACTATGCTTGTACCAGGTCCCTGAGTACCACCTCTACACACAGCAGGTTGAGCCTTCCTTTAGGCAAAAGAGTTACTGAACTCAGGTTTAATAAGAGCCCAATTGTTCATATGAACTTATATAGACTACTAAGTACTTTGAGCTTTAAGTTACAAGGAAATGTTGCCACTTACCTCATTTAACCTGACCTATCATTTATTGAGGTAAATATATTTAGAAATATGAATACCCATATCTTATCCTGATCTTTTTCTTCTTATTCGTAATTAAATAAGCATTAAAGTGATTATATTTAGACATATTTGTCATATTATATAACTATTCCATCTGGAGAGAGTTTGACTTTTGGTGACGACAATCTCATTCAATATGAAAATGCTGGTGTCCGTGAGGCAAGAAAGGCTGCATTTGTGCTTGTTGCTGGGGGCCTTGGAGAGCGTCTTGGCTACAACGGTATAAAGGTAAGACAGTCATGTGAATAGATTGACATTTTCAATGATTTATGTGGACTGGTCAAATAGGTGGTAACTATCGTTATATCTGTAGAACTTCTGTTAGTTATGAACATTATATTGATTTAGCAGATATACACATTGTCCTTGTGAAACTTGTCAAGTGCTTCTAATTGGAAAAATCAACTTCAGTTCTTCTCACCAACTATTTTATCTTACAGGTCGCTCTGCCATTAGAGACTACTACTGGGACTTGTTTCTTACAGCACTACATTGAATCTATTCTTGCCTTGCAAGAGGCTAGCTGAAGGTTTGTACATTTTTGGCCCTATCTGAGCTACCTGTAGTCTGTAATGTCTTGAACTTTCATTAAGTTCGAGAATGTGAATATTGATGCCAGTTTTAATGGTATTATACTTGCAGCATCTTTTCTACATCTGAACGATATTCCACTTGGTCTGGCTTTATTCTCTAGATGTCAACATGGTTAGAAACCTTGGAAAATGTGACACTTAGAAACTGTTATGACATTCTGTTTGGCTGGACTATTAGAAATTCAGCTTTTAGTTGTAGTATTTAGTAACTTAGTTTAAGCCGTAGAATATTTTCTTAACATGACTCTAGAGGATTATCAAGCACAGTTGTTGTTTGATCACTCACCTATGAGATAACTGATTGAACTTTAATTACATCACAGAGGAGTGAATGCATAACCATATTTTAGGTTATTCTTGTTACTATAAGGAGCACATTGTTGAATTTTTATCAGAATTACTTCAATTTTTTTTTCTAATTGTTGCTTATTTTTTAGGTTTTGGGTCTTAATTATACTTTGGAACAAAGTTATTTCCGCTTGGGTTGCCGATGGAGAAAGTTGTTATACACATTGGCCGCAATCCTAGGACCTTAATATGCATAAGTATTTGGTTTTGGTATAGATATATGAATTGTTTGAGTAAATAAGAGTTTATTTTTTATTTCATTCTAGGATTTATTTAGTTTAAGAATTCGGATTGTGTTATAGTAATTAATTTAGTGTTGATGAATTTATTGACATTTATTTTGTGTTTGATGTTTCGTAAATATTTTATGATGTTTTGACTATTGGGTGTTTCATATGAGAATATGTATTTAAAAAACAATATTCAACAACAAAATCATTGTCTTTCACTGAAAGACAACCAAATTTTTTTTTATTTTCTTTGCTAAAAAAGACAACGGTTTTTATCTGTTATCTTTTCTTATAAAGACAACGAATTTACAAGAAGGTCAACATTTTTCCATTGTTGTCTGTAATTGAATAGACAACGGGTTTTTACTGTTCTAGAAACTGTTGTTTATTGCTGAACAGACAACAGTTTTAAATTATCGTCAAAAGGTAGTTTTAACAACACCACTATTAATAACAGACTTATTTATAACTAAACAACAAATTATATCTATTGTCTATTTGAAAAATTCTTGTAGTGCATGTGAAAGCTGCATCCGGAGTCAAGAATCCATTTATCATCTGTCCTGCCATCTGTTATATTCAAGACATCAGAGGTTTCTTCTGCTTGGGCCAAATCAGCAGTATTTGAGTTCTGGTTTTTCTGTGCTTGTTTTCTTTTATATTCAAAGCAATTTTTCTTCAGATGCCCTGGTTTCTTGCAGTGGAAACATTTCCTCGTTTCCTTTCCATCTGCTGTTTTTGGTTTCAACTGCTGATTCCCTTTGTTTTGATTTCCTGAGAATTGCTTCTTCTTGGGTTGATTTCCTGGCCTTATACTCAACCCTTCAGCCTGCATATCCCCTTTATGACTATTGGATTGTTGCATCTCCTTTGCTCTTAATGCGGTTTGAACTTCAGCAAGGCTTATCTTTGTTTCTCTGCCATACAACATGGCATCTTTGAGGTGTTCATAGCAGTTTGGCAAAGCATTCAACAGGATAATTGCTTTGTCTTCATCTTCTACTTTTGCCTCAATTCCCTCCAAATCATCTAGATGTTTGCTGAACTCTTCTAGCTGGTCATCCATGGATTTCCCCTCTTGAATCTTGAAGGAATACAGTTTTTGTTTAATGTACAAACGATTAACCATAGTCTTCTTCTTGTATAACTCCTCCAGTCTATTCCAAACTCCCTCAGCGGTTTGTTCCTTGGCTACTTCTCTCAGAACCTTATCTGCCAGGGACAAAATGATTGTGGAGTGAGCCTTCTCCATGCGCTCAGCCCTTTGCTCCGCATCCATGGATTCTGGGAAACCTTTGATCCCTTTAAGAGCCCCAGCTAACCCCTGATGTACCATCAATGCTCGCATTTTCACCTGCCATAGTCCAAAGTCGTTTCTGCCATCGAATTTCTCCACATCAAACCTCATAGCTGCCATAGTTAAACCCAGAAACCGATTCCGCAACTATCAACGTGATTCACCTTCCCACAGACGGCGCCAATTGTTGAGAAACAATGAATCACAAAGTTGATTTCAAAGAAACAAGAAAAACAGAAACAAAAACCAGAAATGGACACAAGACGATTTTACGTGGTTCGACTTAGAAAGTCTACATCCACGGAGTAGAGAAGATCACCACTATAATCACGATCAAGAACAATACATGAATTACAAGATCATCCAATGAAACCAGGATTGATCCAAGAAACCAAAACACAAGATATGAACTCAAACTCCAAGCTCTCCCTCTCGTGTTTCTCTCTCTACAACCCTCTCAATTCTCTCTCTAGGTAAACTGAGAATCCTCTGGAATGACCTCTCAATAATCGCTCTGAAAACCGGGAAAGAAAACCCCTTAAATCAGCTCCAAGAAAAATAACAGAAAAACTGCAAATTCTGAAGTAAAACTGAAAGACAACGGTTTTGGCTAAAAACCGTTGTCAAAATCTGTTATAACCGTTTTTCTTAACAGAATTTTCAACTTCCTGATTTTGAGCTCCAAAAAACTGAATCTATGCTCCGATTCTTCGTGCGATTAATTCTCTGAATGTGTATGAGTCAATATTCTTTACATAACCTGTACAATAACAGTATATGACCTCAGGTAACTTTCATTTACAGTTTTTGTAGTGTGTGGTTACACCATATATGGTGAGTGAATTACGTCATAACTCCATTGAAGCTCCTGGATCATACAATTTACAACGACATAATCTAGAATTGACATAGCTAAGACTCATGAGCCTCTAGATAAAACCTCACAATTTCCTTCGAAAAATTCAAACTCGAAAAGTGTCTCACAAAATAGCTTCTTATAAAAAGGAAATTTTACCTATTTTCCTTGGTAGATGTCCTAGTATCATAATTCACTATTGATGGTATGCTTTGACCTTTCTTGCAAATTTTGTATTTTCCATTATTCGGGTCTTGAAATGGGACGACTTGGTTGGGTTGTGCTTTATTATCTCCGGCCCATTTTTTTTTTGGGAGGTCCAACCTTATTCCAAAGACTATAATTATTAGCTATTGGGCCTGTTCGGAAATTCGGGTCCATTAAAAGTATGGATTATTGATTCAAGTGGAAGGTACTATTTTTTCGGGCCAGCAAATAGAAACACAACCCATGCGTTTCCTCGGTTCCTTGGGCTAGCTACGAATTACGTCATCTACTTAATAGGTATAAAAGTTAATTAATAATACTGCTTACGTCATTATGTACATAACTTTTTTCGTTACAGAAATGAGCCTTTCATTTTTGGAACAAAAGATATATATATATATTTTTTCTGAGAAAGGAGACAAAAGATATATTATTGGAACAGATTATTGACTACTCCCTCCGTCCCGAATGAACTTGCACACTTTTTGTTTTCGTCCATTCTGAATGAACTTGCACATTTTCCACCCTTAAAAAGAAAAGTTATAACACAATCTCCATACTCAAATAGCGCCGAAATTTTTGCAGCGAAATCTATATTCGCCACTAAAATTATAAATACCGGCAAAATTCCATGCTTCACCGCTAACTTTAGCTACATTTGAAACTGTTTTTTCGCTATTTTTATTTCGCGACGAAAACCTACATTTCGTCGCTAATTTAGCGATGAAAATACACTATTCGCAGCAAAATTAGCGGCAAATATATTATACTTTGTCGCAAAACATATGTTTTTTTTTTAAATATATAGTTAAATCTAATTTCCTATTCATAATATATCAAATAGCGGAAAAATATGTATTTTTGCAGCTAACACTTAACGACATATCACTTGAAAGTCGTCGCAAATCACTGAAATATCAAAATTAATAAATAAAATTATTTTCTTACTAATTTAAATTGTAATAATTTTAGTGTGAATCCGAAAAAAAAAAATATTTTACTGCATTCACAAATGTTGTTCGCTCGTGTTCATTTCAGTTCAAAAATATTTTACTGCTTTCACAAATGTTTTTACTCAATACGGTGAAAGAAATTACTAGATTCACTCTTTGGATCTTCCTTGTTCGCTCGTATTCATTTCAGTTCAAAAATATTTTACTGCTTTCAGAATCTGTTTAATTAATATAGCAGGAGTATTACATTACAGTAAATTTAGATGAATCTTTATACAGTACGTAATATGATATATTTGAGATCTTTCTCAAAAATTCATGTTGCCTACCAAGTACCAACGGTTTGATCAGACGCTTCAATTGGCAAATCATGTCTTGACATGCGATCTTGGACCTTATTTGTTGGAAACAAATTGTAGAATATATCCAAGATTGATGCAAGTTTTATTGTGGTGCAATGTTATCATTATTAGAAACAAGGTTTTTTGCCACTACAAAATATAGTTACAAAAAATGAAGAGTAGTCATAAAAATATTTTTAGTAATTAAATATCTAAAAGTAGTTACTATAAGGTAGTCACTTATAATAAGATGCAAAAAAAAAAAAATTAAAAAAAAAAATCAACTACTTTATAGTTACTAATGTATTTGTAACTATAAGTAGTTACAAAAGAGCTTGTCATATTGTAGCAAATTTGATTAAAATTGTATGAAATATTTTATGTAACTACTAGTAGTTACAAAATGGGTTATTTTTAGTAACCACTTTTGTAGTTGCAAAAGACTAGCGACAAACACCCTTTTTTCTTGTAGTGTATTTTTGTGGTATTATTTTTGACATATTGATGATAATAAATGTAGTTTATTGTTTTATGCAACTTGTTTTTACTATGACATGCAGCAAAATTTAAATGGATACATGACGTAATGATTTTTTTCTTCAGGTTCATGTGGCCGATGAAAGAGCTTGGAACATAATTCCATTTTATTTTTTTAGTGTTCTAGAACAAACATCATGTTTAGGAACTTGAAACACTACTCGTGGTACCGAATTTGTTGACATTTTGAGTTGTTATTTGATTATATTTATTTTAGAATGGTTTTATAAATGATTCAAGAGCATATCATTTTAACTAATTCTTCGAAATAGTAAGGAGGCTAAATAATGCGTTGCAAATTTTTCTCCAAACTCGGGACGAAAGTACTAATATGCTTTAAAACTAGTTGTGCATAAAATATTTAGCTAGCAATTTTTTCGTGTTATTTTATAATTTTCGTAGGTAATATTTTTTTAATATTTTCTATTAATTAGCGACAAAATTTTAAATTTTCGCTGCAAACTTAGCTACAAAAGATAATTTCGCAGCTAATAATTAGTGACGAACTTTTACATTTTCGCCGCAATTTTCACGGATATTATATTTATTTTATTATTTTATAATTTTATTAATTAGCGACAAACGTGTAAAGTTTCGCCGCACACTTAGCTACGAAATATAATTTCACACCTAATTTTTACCTTTTCGCCGCAAAATTTGCGACGAAATATAATTTATGCGGCTAATATATTTATTAGTATTATTTTATAAATTTATTAATTAGTGACAAACATGTAAATTTTCGCCGCATATTATAATTTCGTCACTAATAATTAGCGATGAAATATTTCATTTTTGCCGCAGCATTAGCAAGGATGTATAATTTCCGCGGCTAATATATTTATTGTTATTATTTTATAATTTTATTAATTTAAAACAAAATATTATAATTGCATCGCAAAATTGGCGTCGAAATAAAAATATTTGCAGCTAATATATATTTTTTCATATTATTTATAAGTTTTATTATCAGCCACAAATTTATTTGTTTTGCCGTTAATATTTGCAGCGATGTACTGACTTTCGTCGCAAATGAAATTAGCGACGGCCTTTGCGGCAAAACTTTTTGGTCGCTAACTCGGTTTAGCGGCGAAATCCAACTGGTTTGAAAAGTCAACAAAATCCAAAAATCCAAAAAGATTACTGACTTACTTGACAATTTTCGCTACTAAAAACACGTTTTCTTGTAGATAATCAACCTTTGAAAAGTCAACAAAATTCAAAAAAATAACTTTTTCATAATATGTGTGTCGATCCCCCTATGCAAGTTCATTTATGACGGAGAGAGTATTATTTAAGATATTTTCAAGTAACAACGAATAGTTAAGGGCTTTTTTTCTTTTCAGAAAGTACTTGTAATGCTCCGTGCATAATTTAATATATTTTTATTGCGCATAAATGTGTAAAGTTATATTTTTGTTATTCACAATTTTATTGTCAAGCCTAAATATAAACTTTTATACATATTTTTTTGTTTTCGTTTGTAGTGAATATTAGTAAATCTTAGCTTGGGGTGAGGTTGGGTGGGATCGGTCCAAAAATTCGTTAGACAAATACTTAGTAAGTCCAGTCTAGCCCCTATAAATAAAAGACATTTCTTTTAGGCCCCATTTGGATGGTGGGGTTTGATTTGTCAAGGGATTTAAAATGAATTGATTTCAAAATCTTTAGATTTGAAATCCATGGACTTGAAATTCTTTGTTTGATTTTATGGTGGATTTGTGAAAGGATTTTGAAATCCAAAATTTTGAAATCCATTATTTGGCAAAAAACTGTACAATATTTGTAAAATTCAATTTTTTTCTATAACGTTTAAACTAACAAAATTTATATTTTTTATTAAATAAAATAATATTTATCTACATCTAAATTAAACGAACAATTTTTTTTTCCAATTATATATATACACACACATATATACATATTATGTATTTTATATCCCAAAAAATTATTGGGAGCATTTCATTAGAGATAAAAGAAAAAAAATAAAAAAATAAAAGAATTACAAAAATATTAGAAGCATTTTATTGGAGAACAATTGGAGAACAAGAGGAAGAGATGGCGAAAGGGAGAAGAGAAGAAGAGAGAGAGAGAGAGAGAGAGAGAGAGAGAGAGAAGTGTGAGTGATGAGAGATTTGTAAATGACTACCTTTGTCAAATGATTTGAAATCCACCCAAATATAGTGTAAAATGGAGAATCTCAAATCTTGGATTTATAAATGAATTTATTTAAAAATCCTGATTTACAAATTCACTCATTTAGTATTTTATCCAAACACATGGAGTGGATTTGACAATGAATTTATAAATCTATAGCACAAATTCCTCCATACAAATGGGACCTTAGGGTGCTTTGTCCTTGGTACTTCATCAAGCACACTCATAGAGGTATTGGAAGATATAGATTTCAAATTAAATTTAACAAAAAATATATGTAGATCAACAAAAAAGAAAAAAACAAAATTAACAAAAAGAAAATAGGAAAATAAAATTTAATGTTTTATGATTTAAGAATCTGAAGAGTCAATTGTTACCTGTGTCACTTTACTATTTTCTTTTAATATGTTAATGTATCATTGTTTATCAACTAGAGCATTTCTTTTTTTCATTTTTAAAAAATCGGAGTTACCACGACAACCTTTCCACTGTTCTTCACAGTTTTGTATACAAAATACAAAATACATGTTGTTTATTGCGGTGTCAATATTGACCATAAAATGTTCAATGATACCTCGTTCACTAGAGGTTTAGAAAATTTATGATTGTTAATCATATATTTTTCATTAATTACTTTAACTTTTTATATTTATGTTACATATCTTTAGCTAGAGGTGGCGATTCGAGCGGCCTGGTCCACCTCGAACCCACGTGCTGGGTTGGGCTGGCCCATAATTCTGTCAGATTAAAAAAATGAGAGTTAAGCCCGATCCGCCCTCCCATACACTATATTTGGTCAGACTTACCCACGGTCCATCGGTCGGGTCCAATTATATTTCGGGCTCAGATTATTGTGCCACAGTCCACACGGAATATCGGGCGAGCTAGACCAATTATTCAATCTCTACATATTCTAATCATAATTAATTAAATAAAAATTATTATTATAGAACAAAAAAGCGCTTTCAAAAATTAGGAAATAATTTGACGAGGAAATTTGATCCTACTATTTTAGGGTTGACTCCTATTTTCATATATCGATAGATTTATAGATAGGGCATAAAGTCCTATAATATAGAATGGCAACATTCAATCACAAAATTGTATCATTTCCCATATTTTTTTCCATGTCTTTCAAGAAAAACATAAAAAGAATTGTAAAAGTAGCCAAAAAAAAAAAAATAATAATAATAATAATATCCAACATTTTCTATACAATTGCAACTTAATTTAAACCTAAGTTTTCAATTTTTATAAAGGAATATCACAGCCTTATTTGAAAACATACAACATGGAATCTGTTAGAGTATTTTGTGTTGACAATATTTTTGTCAAAATCCCTTATATTATGTTTATATAATTTATTGAACTTATTAGATTTATTATTCGTAATTAGTTGTGTTATAATATTTTGTTATTATAATAGTTTATTATTTTTATAGGCGGATCACAAGAAACGGATAAAGGTTGATGGAGTATCTTTGAAAGATACGAATCCACAAGACTTGACTAACAAGCAATGAAAGTGATCGATGTTCTTGAACCCATCAGCAGGAGTGTGTGTATATAAAGATGCATGGCGGCGTGAATTAAAAGTGGAGAGCAGAGAACACTTAATCGCTATTATTACTTTGATTGGTTAGTTATATTAATTTGTTTTATCATGAGTGCGTATTGATTTTATGAGGAACAAATTATTCCGGTAGATAGGTTAGTTTAGTTTGTGTCGAAGGACCTTCGGGAGAAGGGGCTTCAAGGCGGGTTCGGGAGAGCTCGTCCGGCCTTCGGTGATTTGCCGTATTAGTGCCGAACAAGTCGACGAGAGTCTCCGGACGTTGTTGATATAGTATACGTTAGGTGTTAAGGAATCGAGTCTCTTTGTAAAACCTATCGTTATACAGAGTATCAATAACAATAAGTTCCGAGGGGTCTGAGGGATTCAGCCCCGTGTTTATTTTGGTGTTTGTTTTTTATTTTTAATTTCGTCAGATTCTGTGTTGTAACATAAACTGTGCAGTCCAGGAATTTTCAATTGGTACCAAGAGCGGGTCCGTATCCTAATACGGTAGATTCTGGAACACCGCACTCCTATGGATTTGCGTGGTAATATAGTGCGACTTCCCTTACTTGATGACTTGTATTACGATTATTGAAAATCACTTACGATGTCTCAGTTGGAGGCGATGGGTGATGAATACTGGGATATTGTTGAATCCAGATGGTCTCCACCTATTGCCACAGGCTCGACCACACCAAAGCCTAAATCCGAATGGTCTTCTGCTGAAAAGGGACTGTATAAGATGAATCACAAGGCTCTTCTTTTCATTCGAACAGCTTTTGATGAAGTACAATACATGAAAATATGCAACTGCAAAACAGCCAAAGAAGCTTGGGATTTGCTTGAGAATTACTTTGAAGGAACCAAAGAAGTGAAAAAGTCCAAACTAAGGAATTTGTGGAATCAATTTGACAGCCTCAAGATGGAGGAAAGCGAGTCCATTGAAGACTATCACTCACGGTTCATGGGGATCATAAATAAGAGGCTCTCACTTGGAGAGATAGTTCCGGAATCACTTATGGTAGACAAATTTCTGAAAACTCTTCCGGACCGATTTTCAGAGAAAGTCACAGCGATCGACACCTCAAAAGATGTCGAAAATATGAAGATTGATCAGCTAGTAGGAGATCTCCTAACTTTCGAACTCAACAAAGGGTTTGAGATCAAGGAGAAAAGTAGAGGCATAGCACTCAAAGCAAAAGCCAATCGCAAGGATGAAAAAGTCAGCGAACGTGATCCAGATCAGTCGAAAATTGTGGAGAATATGATATTGCTCTCAAAGAAATTTTGGAGCATGATGAAGAAGTTCCGAAAGAATGACCCGAGTCCCTCTTCGTTAGGTAAGAAATCAAGTCAAACTAATATAAGTAGTCCTAATTCTTCTTCAAGTTTTGCAGGTTCAACGCTGGACAAAGTTAGATGTAGAGAATGCAATGGGTGGGGTCACTTTCAGAAAGAGTGTCCTACGTTTTTGAGAAGACAAAACAAGTCCTTAGCAGCCACATTGAGTGACGAGTCAGACAATGAAGAAGAGAACGATCATTCGAACAACATGGCAACTTTATCTACATCATATGTATGTTTTATGGGGCAAACCGAAACCGAAGATATTGATCCGGGAAAAAGTTCAGGTATGTTGCAACATGATTTACCTAACTTTTATGAATCTGATGCTTCTGATGGAGAAACAGGTCCCACAATTGAGAAAATGCAGAACATATACAAGAAACTGTCGGTCGCATGTTTTCAAGGAAGCAAGGTCATCAAAAAATTGGAGAGTCAACTCCAAGAATCACTGCCGATGATTGAAAGATTAGAAAGAGAGGTTAAAGGGAAAGATCTGGTCATTAGTAAACTGAATGAGGAGCTCACAGTAAGAAAGAAAAGCGTGGAGGCGATAATGGAAGAAAAAAATCGTGAACTAGAAGTTGTGTTCCAACATGCACTGGCCGAAAAAGAAACTGAAGTAAATTCTTTGAAATCTAACCTCCAGACGATGTAAAGTGATCTTGGCACATGTAGGAGCAGTATGGAAAGCAAAGATCAAACAATTGAGAAGCTATCCACCGATTTGGAACAATCCAAACAGGTTCTGAAACGACTGAACTATGGTAAGGTCACTCTAAGAGCATCTCCAACCCACCCTCTATTATAGTGTGGATTTTGCACTAAAAATACAGTTTTTGTGTACACTATCTCCAACCCAACTCTATCCCACTAAATTTACAGTTTTATGTAACCATCTCCAACCCAACTCTATCCCACTAAATTTACAGTTTTGTGTAAACCATCTACAACCCAACTCTATTCCACTAAAATTTACACAATAAGATTACTTACTTCTAATTTTATTTATAAATAATTATTTATGTTTTACATATTAAAAAAAATCAACACTATTTATTTTAGTTAAAAAAAATTAATAATTTCACACTTAAAGATAAAACATTGCATTCAACACCATGAAAATAAAAAATTACATAAAACATTAATATTAATAATTCTACATAACAAACAAATTTAGATGCTAGCATTGCCATGTTTGTCATATGCGTTTAATTTAAGCTTTATGTATTTTGTTTTAATTTAAGTTTTCTGTATTTTGTTTTAATTTAAGCTTTTAATTTTTTCAATTTATGCAATTAGTATTTCCAACATTGTTTTCTTTCATATTGTTGTAATGAAGTCTCCCTTGTGTTAATTATCTTGCAATTTGATGTAACTAGTAATTTATCTTATTATTATTTCATTATTTTTAAATATGCAAGATTAATAAAAAAAATTAAACTAATTTTTTTGGTAATTAAATTTAATTGAATTAGATAAATTATTAAATACAAATATAACATTTATGTAGTTAAAACTGAATTTAGGGGTATTTTGAGCATATAATGTATAAATACAGTTTTTGTGTGGATGAACAGTGTCCCCCTATTTATTGGGGGACACTGTTCATCCCCCAATTATAGAGGGATGTTTTAGAGTGCGGTTGGGGGAATAAACTCTAAAATTCCCCCCAAAAATAGAGTTATTATGATGGGTTGGAGATGGTCTAACCGAACTTGTTAATTTAGGCAAAAGTCATGGTGATGTCACTGGTCTTGGTTATCATGGTGAGTCCTCTTCAAATTCTCAAAGGGGTTTCCTGAATTCTGGTCAGTATGTTACAACACAGAATGATCACTGTAATTTTAATGAAAAATCTGGTCATAATCAATGCGCACACACTGCACCTTTAGAAACGGGCTGTTTTTGCACATTCTGGTCGAGGATCACATTATGCACATTTTAATAATACTGCTCATCCTGCTATGTTTCAACATGGAAAGTAAAAAACTGCTGAAAATTGTCGTTTTGTGCTTATTTGTCATTATTGTGGTGTTTTCGGTCACATACGTCCAAATTGTTATAGAATGCATTTTGATTTTTATAATAGTAAGATTGGTAGATTGGATATTAGAGGAATGCCAAGTCGAGCCCCTAGACCTAAAGTAGATTTGATAAATCGCACTCAAAGAAAAATATGGGTTAGAAAATCTACTTGTTCAACTTCCCAAAAGTAAGCTCGTCGGCTCGTGTCACCACTGTTTTTTGGTATTGGTATGTTAATGTGCTAAAAGAATTGATCATATTCCAGCAGCGAATCAACTGAAAATAAGGCATTTAATAGAGAAAATTTCGTAACTCTCTGGAAAATCTTTAGGATTATTGTTCGTTTGTGTTGCATAGTCGTTTAAAAAAAAAAAAAAACGTATGTTGCAACATGCATATCATGTAGGATTCTGCATTAGGCATTGTTTTTCATGCATTCATCTCAATTTTATTCTTTATAAAACTCCATGCAAAAGGGCAAATTCAAAGATTTATTTGGCTTAAAACTTTACATTCATTTTTCTTCTAGTTGATAAAGACTATCTTGTTTTAATTATCCCCGCTTGTCGGAAAGGGCTACGGTCATGAAATGATGTTCAGAGCAGCTACCGGTCCGCAAATCGGAAAGAGCTACTAGCACAGAAAGTGATTGATCTGTGAAAGCAGCCGACCACAAAAATAAATTGCTTAATATTTTTGTATCTCAATTATCAAATGGGTTATAAGGATCAACCAGAGCTCGTCGCACCGGGTTTTCCTAGTGCGGTATTGGCTCATGAGATTTGTGAGCTACTCCACGAGAAGGTAAAAACAGTTGGAGGAATAAGGATACCTTGATTTAATTTTTTGTTTAAGCCTCTAAATTGTTGTGTGCATAAAGTCAAAATCAATTATGAAGTTGATGTGGAATTTCGTTTAGTTCTTTGCCAAACACTTCGACTTGCCTAATACTGTGGATGTGATAAGATAAATTGAGACTGCATTGTATTGTTTTCTTATTTTTAGGCATCCACTGCATGATTTTCTATGAGATTATGGATAAAAATTCTATATCCCTTGAATTGAATATATTTGTCTATTTAGAATTTTGGTTTAATTAAATGTTGCACCTCTTAATTTACCACCCATGCAGTGAGTGTGACTATGGGTCAGTAGGTTCAAATGAGGGGGAGTCATAGTAAGGGGGAGTTGATTTACTTGCGTCTATTTTATTATGTTGGTCAGTTGGTATTTTTGGATTTTTCGTCAAAAAGGGGGAGATATATATGTTATATATGTCAGTTGCTAGGTTGTTTTTTTTTTTTTTTTTTTGTTGCTAATTGCTTGTCTCCGCCAAACTACTTTACCACATCGTTGCTTATGTTTAGGGGGAGTATTTTTTTTGTTATGATGTCGTAACTTTTGCTGTTGCAAATCATTAGTTATTTTTCGGATTTTTGACAAAAAATTACAAAGGGGGAGATTGTTAGAGTATTTTGTGTTGGCAATATTTTTGTCAAAATCCCTTATATTATGTTTATATAATTTATTGAACTTATTAGATTTATTATTCGTAATTAGTTTTGTTATAATATTTTGTTACTATAATAGTTTATTATTTTTATAGGCGGATCACAAGAAACGGATAAAGTTTGATGGAGTATATTTGAAAGATACGAATCCGCAAGACTTGACTAACAAGCAATGGAAGTGATCGATGGGCTTGAGCCCATCAACAGGAGTATGTGTATATAAAGATGCATGGCGGCGTGAATTAAAAGTGGAGAGCAGAGAACACTTAATTGCTATTATTACTTTGATTGGTTAGTTATATTTATTTGTTTTGTCATGAGTGCGTATTGATTTTGTGAGGAACAAATTGTTCCGGTAGATAGGTTAGTTTAGTTTGTGTCGAAGGACCTTTGGGAGAAGGGGCTTCAAGGCGCGTTGGGGAGAGCTCGTCCGGCCTTTGGTGGTTTGCCGTATTAGTGCCGAACAAGTCGACGGGAGTCGCCGGACGTTGTTGATATAGTATAGGTTAGGTGTTAGGGAATCGAGTCTCTTTATAAAACCTATCGTTATACAGAGTATCAATAACAATAAGTTCCGAGGGGTCTGAGGGATTCAACCCTGTGTTTATTTTGGTGTTTGTTTTTCATTTTTAATTTCATCAGATTCTGTGTTGAAACATAAATTGTGCAGCCCAGGAATTTTCAGAATTGAATAAAACAGAAGAGGAAAAGAATCTCAACCTGTCAAGTTATTGCAATTTAAAAGTTAATTTCAAAAAATGGAAGAGAGAGAATTACCTCACTCAGTTTGTATTTGTAATTATTTTCGTGTAACATGACTAATGTTATAAATATATGTATCTATATATTCAATTTAACCCACTAATGTTATATATGTATTTGTATCTATTTAACGTGCAGGTCATCACAATTAGGGGTGAGCACGAGGCTCGGAGAGAATTCATTACACATCGAATTTCAAATTGAAAGCACCTCGAATCGATAATGTCCGTTGACTATTTGAATTAATCAGAACCGAACAATACGAGTATTTTTTGTTGTAAAAGTGAACCGCTCCGAACAGAAAAACGAAACAGAATCGAGTAGAACCGATTCTAAGTAATTATCTATATATTTTTTTAATTCACTTCTTCTATATTATGATATTGAATTGTTATAAATTTTAGTAAATTTTAATAGTGCGTGTATAATATTACAACAGTTTTAGGATTTCATTAAATATTTTAGTAATTAATAATAGAATAAATATTTATAATAAATAATTTTCATCACAAATATATATCTATTAACCATAGATATATGAACCAGTTAATACGTTTATAGTTTGTATAAGAAAATTCATTACATGATATGTTTAAATTCAACTTTACAATTCTTTAATCCAATCATTAAAATTTATTATTATATCTAATATTTCAATTATTTTTATATATATAAAGATAAAATCCTAGAATCTAACTCATTGCACATGGTTACTATCCTACACCTGATTCCACCATAAATAAATACTAGTAGTGACTCGTTGCTCGTTCTATTCTTCTATGATTCTCCTTCTTTCTCGTGCACTCACATTTTTTCTCTTGAAGTAAATTTTGATTTTGTTGTAGTTAGTCATAATAATCTAAATGTTTTTTACTTTCATAGTCCTCCCCATATTGTTTGTTGTATAACCGAAAAATGAAAACATGCGAATGAGAAAGATCTTATTGACATTGTAGTTTGCCCCGTCTAAATACGGGGTATGTTTTAAAAATTTCGAGGAAGAATTTCATCTTCCTATCAGGCCTATTATTAGAGAAGTATTACAATTTGAACTTTTAGGACTCTCTCCTAAATAGCCTATATTGTACTTACTCCTTCTAACAACGTGCGCAGCCTTCTGGTTCCCCAGTTGGACTTTCCGGTGCAAGGAATCTCTTCTTACTGCACGACAAATGTTCTCCCGAACTATCTAGACACAGATCTCTCGAAATATGTCCTATCAACTACTTGTTGTTCACTCACAATATCAACATCGATGGTTCAGTTACAAGCTTTTGACTGAATATACAAAGTATAGACTCAAAACTCGATGCATTCTTCATGGCTGCTCATGTCTATTTATACTGTACTCTGCCCGCTCCTCTTTGGATGATTGACCTTCCTTTTTTATCTTGATCTTTGATTAATTACTTGATTGAAGAAATAAATTATGTTCCTCAATCTATTTGAGGATTCTTCTTGTCTTCTGTAAAAATCATTTTTTTATGTAAATGGCATTTATTGAAAAATACTCTTGTTTGGTTGATTGATAGGATCATGACGATTGAAAGTGAAGAAAGGAAAGATGATTTAGAAGATAAGGAAGGTGATCGTGTTCCTCATATCAAGGAATCAATCAAAGATCAAGACAAATAAGGAAGGTCAAAGCTTCCCAAATTACTTTCAATCACCCAAATTGCTGGAGAAATGGTGATTAAAGAGCTGGAAGAATGCAGTATAAATAATGATGAGAAAATATTAAAGACATCGAGTTTTGAAGAGCATTACACTTGTGAGATTCATCAAAAGCTTGTATCTGTTCCACTGATGTTTGAACTGTGAACGAACATCAGTAGATCATTAGATATAATTCGGGAGAGTTGTGTCTAGTCTGTTCGGGAGAACACATAGAGGTTCGTGAGAACCATCTGAGTATAAATTGAGGTATCATCTCTACTGATAATCTCATCTGAGGAACCAGAAGGGTGTGCACATATTTAGAGGGAGTAAGTATTGAACGTTAGGTTACTAAATGTTTCTGTAAGTGTAAAAGTGTATCTTCTTTACTGTATTTCTCCATGGAATATTGCTTGTAAGAAAGAAGGAATTCTTTCACAAATCTTACAAATAAATTTTCTTTCTGTTCTGATCAAGTTTGTACTCTGTAAGAACTTATTCATTGTATATACTGTTGCTTTTTTATAAGTCCTTATGTTTAATAACATTGCCCACGCGCACAAACTCTGACATTTCATCTTCTTTCTTAACTTCTTCAATCTTCAATAACTTATCATCAAATCATGAATTTACAAAAGAATATTTTTCAATAAATGCCATATAAATAAAAAGTGAGTTTTACCGGAACAAATGCAAGAGATGCAGAATTGCGACTGATTCACCAGAAGACTGGTGGTATCAAGATGATAGTGAAACAAATGAGGCACATTTTACAGAAAAATAGGGGGCTGACCAAGTATTTTGTTCTTGTTTGAATTTGTAACAACAATTTGAAGATAGTTGGTACGTGGATAGGGGATATAGCAACAATATATCCGGAAATAAAAAAATATTTGTGGATCTCGATGAGTCATTTTTATCAGAATTAAAGCTGGCAATGGAAAAGCTCAAAAATAACCGGAAAAGGCTCGATTACAGTCCAAACTAAAGAAGGCAAAACAAGCATCATCAAGGATGTCTTTTTGGTGCCAAATCTAACTCAGAATTTATTGAGCATTGGGCAACTGTTGCAGAAAGGTTACTGTAACACCCCAACCCTGCAAGCAGGTGAAGGGTGCCACAAAAAAATATTTCTACATTTAAAATATTTTATCAGCGGAAGATCTTTATTTAAAATTACGAGTTAGAAAATTAATTAAAATATTATTTACATAAAAACTAACTCGTGTAAACACACATCTTTGAGTTAAAATCTCTAACATATCATAAGTAGTAGAAACTTTTAACTTAAAAATATTTAAAAGATACAATACTTATTACTTCAAAATCTAATACTCCCTCCGTCCTGACTTAATTTGCACACCTGCTCTAGCGCGTATATTAAGAAAAAACTATTTTTTGTTTCTTAGTTGACTTTTTCAAAGGTGGAGATTGAGGGTGGAGATTGTAAGATTCCTTTCTATTTTGGGGGTGTGCAAAATAGGATGGGACGGCTGAAAAAGGAAAGTGTGCAAATTAGTGCGGGACGGAGGGAGTAACATTTACTTAACTTTGAAACTATTTTAAAACATATTGCAACTTTAATTAATCAATATAAATTAAAGACTTCTACTTTGATACTTAACTTCAAATGCATTTATTTTATTCTTTATTCTTTTTTATTGGGAACTTGTCCGCGCCAGCTACATCCCTGCCATCCATTGGTCCTGAAAATGTTTAAGCATAGCATCATGAGTTATGCGAACCCAGTAGGAACAATACGTGAGCAGTTATACTAAATGAATATGCATCATAATAAATACATCCTTGACTTAGGTGTCAATCTTACGACACAAAAGTCTTTGACTAAGGAGCCAATTTTTCGACTCAGAAGTCATATTGCATGACTTAGGAGTCAAACTTACGACTCAAAAATCTGACTAGGAGCCCATCTTACGACTCAGAGCCATATTGTTAAGATCACTCAAGAGTCAATCATACGACTCGAAAACATTCGACTTAGGAGCCAATATTACGAATCAAAAGCCCATCTTATGACTTGAGAGTAATCATAATCCCGAAGGCGTACATATAAATCACAATACAAATTCAATAATATAAATGCGACATAGTTACCCACTTTTCTTGAAGACTTTCTTGGACTGATGTAGATTTTTTTTGACTCAATTGCTTTGAAGAAGCTCAAAGGTTGTCTGATCCAACTCGTATTGTGGTCAAAGGAGAGCATCGTGCGTGTGTGGTCGGAAGGGGAGGAGATCGAATCGGCAGCCTGTTCTGCAGCTTCTTTGAAGTGAAAGTGAGAAGAGAAATAATATTTTATTCTTTTAGGGTTTGTTTGATTTACTTTTTCCTTTTCTTTTGAGCTTTTATTGTTTATCTTATTAAATGATTTGTTGGGGTGAAAATTTTATAACTTGAGGCGTAAATCTATATCTATATATATATATAAAAGTAGAATGGAGGGCTTTTATGCCATTTTACTTTTCCCGCCTAAAAGTTTTAACATTAATTTAGTAAGATTTTATCAATTTTGGTAAGTAATAATTTTCTTTTTTATTTTGTAAAATGCAAATAACATTTTTTTTATTTTTAATCCGTTTTTACACATAATATATCAAATTATTCATCTTTCCACGATCTTCAATTTGACATCCATATCACATATATTAGATTTAAAAATAAATTATTTATTGGTTAATTATTTTGGTTAGATTCCGGTTAGTTGAGTTCATTTAAACTACAAGAAAGTTATTTATTTTATATAACATGTATTTATAATATATTTTCTTTAACTAAATTACGCCTGGAATGGAAATTATTGTTTAAATAATGACAACTCTTATTTTATTAAGTTAAAGGTAAAAACATAATATTTTACAAACAATTTATTAAATAATTACTTACATTTACTAATATACTCCCTCTGTTTCTTTTTAATTGCTTTTTAGAAAGAAAGAAAAAAGTGGAAGAATTAAGAATTCATTTATCTTTTCTGAATATATCCGCCCTTATCTCCTTTCTCTCTCATATCTATCTCAAATCTAGGTTGAAAAGTAAGAAATATTTCAGGATTGACAGAGGGCAAAATTGAGAGAAATTGTATTAAAAAAAAAAAGATCAATTAATTCGAAAAATCATTAAGAAGTTAAAAGATCAAATAAAAATGAGTATATTTTTTATAATAACAGTGTTTGTTTCACGGAATATGGGAGCTTAGAGCAAATGCATATTTATATATCATAATTATTATTCAGGTTATTCTTTTATTACTAATTCATATTTTTGTAATATGTATTTTGTACGTTAAAATTATTTTGTTAAGTAAGTTACACTTTACAAACTAAATCATGACATTTGTTACATCTTTCAATCTTTTTTTAGTTGTTTTTTTACGTGACTAACCTCAACTATATTTTTATTTTTACACTTTTTAATCTATAAATACTTTGTCGCATTAACTAAATTAGTTTTTTCATTAATCAATTTTATATTTAGATAGATATAATATTTGCATTATAAATATAAAATTTTATTTTAGTAAATTACAATACCAAATAAAATATAAACATATTTAAGTATTTTTTAGAATTCACACACTTTAAATTGTTATTCGAATTATGAATAACTTTTGAATTATATTTTGTTAATGTTATGATTTATGATAACACGTTACTTATGCATGTATTTAGGTCGATTTAGGATCATATTTATATCATTTACCTGCATATTTGACCGGCATTTATGTATATTAATAACATTTGGGTCATTTGATGTGTTTCGGCTTGTTTTAAGGTGTTTTTGAGCTTTTTCAGGATTAAATGTTGTAATTTACGACTACCGGACGAGGAAACAAGTTGGAAGAGAGTGAAAACCGGCCCAAAAGAGTGAAAACCGTCCAAGAACCGGTCTAAACCGGTCCGAACCGGCCTGAACCGGTCCAGTAGCAAAACAAAGCAAGAACCGACACGGCCGCGTCAGACCTAGAACACGGCCGTGTCAAAAGTGGTCTACAAAGTGCTGTTGGTTCTGGAATAGAACACGGCCGTGTCACAAAGCAACACGGCCGTGTCAAATTGTTGCTGGAAAAGGAAGATTTGCAAAGCAACACGGCCGTGTCACTTAAGCAACACGGCCGTGTCAGAAGGGTTTTTATGCGAAGATTTCCTATTTTTAATAGGATTTTGATCATATCTTCCCCAAGATTCGTCCCCAACTCTATAAAAAGGACCCCAAGCTCTAGGAAAAAAGAATCAATCACGGAGGAACATCAATTACATTATTTTACCTAGAAGACATCTTGGAGGACAAAGAAGACGAAGATCATCGAGACGGAGTCATCCGGGTTTAATTATTATTTTCTTAGTTTTAATTCTTACAATGTTTTTATTAGACTTTTGTGGATTACTACTAGGCATGAGTAGCTAAGCTATTCGTGTCCTAGGGTTAGAAAGTAGGGATTTTTATGACAATGGTTTAATTATGATTTAATCTATTTAATTCCGTTCTTTATGTGTTTTATCTCTATGTTTGTGCTTAAAACTGAATTTAGCTTGATCACCTAGATTTAGTAATTTAGTTTAGCAATTCCGCTTCGAGAGGAGGGAATTGTTATTAGACTTAGAACATAGAGCGCAGTTGTCTATGACTCTGTAGGCTGTGGCTTAGGATCGTTTGGGAGTTATTAGGTTTAATTGACTCGAGAGGGTAATTAGCTTAATTAACCAACGGTTTAATCGCTTCGAGAGAAGGATTAGATTATTGTCGTGCCGCCTAATAAACACTAGAATTGGTAAATTAATAGGTTAATCATATTCAACATTGAATTAATATCCTGAAATCGAAGCCCTAGGATACCTTTCCTCATCGATTGTTAGTTCTTTTTGTTTGCCAATTATTTGTTAAATTCCTTAAGTCGTGTTAAAATCAACCTTTGCAACTTAGTATCTAGTTAGGACATTCCTAGAGTATTAAGGTACCAAACTACCTAAAACTATTCCTTGTGGGATCGACCTTGACAATAGTACTACACCTACATCCGTACACTTGCGGAACACTAGGTTAGAAACCGATGTGTCAAGTTTTTGCCGCCGTTGCCGGGGAATAGGATTTAGCGCTTAGTTTTTATCTTGAAAAATAGGAGGAAACTAGACTAGATTTTATTTTTTTCGTAATTTTAATTTTAATTTTCGTTTTTATTTTTGGGTTAATTTTTGTATTACACGGTATTTGCTGTTTTTGGTGTTATCAGGCATCGCATGCACACCAGATCAAAAGGAAAAGAGACTCTTCTTCCTTTCGATCCAGAGATTGAAGCGACAGCTCGTAGACACCGCAATAGAAGGTCTGAGATGGAGAACCCACCGCAGCAACCGAATGATGAAGCATTAAACAGAGTGCTAACAGCCTTAGCACGATTGGACGATCGCGTCACTACTATACAGCAGCAGATACCTGTACAGCAGCAACAGTTGCCACAACAGCACGGACAGATTCCAATAGAGCCAGATGCGGGAGAAGAAGACGATACACCTATTAGTGACTGTTTAAAGCCGAATCCTAATCAACAGTCAGGAGGAGTACGACTCCCGCCTCTGAATGCCAATAGTTTCGAGCTGAAGCCTGCACTAATCAACATAGTGCAGCAGAACCAGTATGGAGGAAGTGCAATGGAGGATCCGAACGCTCATCTGATAAAGTTCCGAAGATTGGCGGACACAATCAAAATAAACCATGTACCACACGAGCAGGTTAAGCTGCGATTGTTTCCTTTTTCATTGAAGGATAAAGCCCTCCAATGGTTCAATTCCTTGGAAGATATCATCAGCTGGGAAGAGTTGAGCACTTCGTTCCTATTGAAGTACTTCCCACCGAGCAAGATGCTCGACTTGCAGAATCAAATTAATCAGTTCAAGCAATTGGACCAAGAGCCATTCGGAGAGGCTTGGGAGCGATTCCGGGATCTTATCCGGAGTTGCCCTCAACATGGGTTCACCAAGAAGCAGCAAGTATGCAAGTTCTACAATGGTCTACTTGCTCCGACTAGAAACCAAGTGGATGCAGCTGCGGGTGGAAGTTTGATGGAGAAGTCAGTGAGGATGGCATTCTCAATCCTGGATGCTATGGCCAGAACGAGCTACCAATGGTCGAATGAAAGAAACATGCCAAGGAGGGCAGCAAGTGTCCAAAAAGTCGAGCCCGTCAATAATGAGCCAATTGAAAAGCTCACAGCACAAGTAACAGCATTGACGAGCTAAGTGAATTTGCTAACTAATCTGACGTTAGCACAACAGCTAGGGGGTCCGGAAGAAGTTGAAGAAGTAAAATTTGTGAATCAACGGAACTTCAACACTTTCCAGAACAATCAGCCTCGGTACAATCAGTACCCTCAGAATCCGAACCATCAGAACTTTTCATATGGGAGCGCGCAAAATACACTTAATCCGCCACCCGGATTTGCTGTTACAAATGGCATGATCCATGACGGTAAGAAGCCATCACAAGAAGAAATTGCGCAATCACAATTTGAAAAGTATGATGAAAAGTTAGCTCAGTTGGAGAAGAAAGTGGATGGGAAATTCATGGAGCTAAACAAGCATATCACTGGGCAAGGGGCAGACATCAGGAGGCTCGAGAACACATTGGTGCAGACTCAAGCTAGCATTGGAGAATTGACATCAAACATGAGTCAACTGATAAAGATAGTAGGAGCTCAACACAAACAAGGCCAATATCCGAGTGATACAGTGGTTAACCCGAAGGAGCACTGCAATATTGTGGAGCTAGAGGAGCATGAAGAGAGCATGAAGGACCAAGGAGCGAAGAAATCAAGCGAGAAAGTAAAAAACATTGAGAAGGAGGAGGTCAATAAAATCATAGATAAGAAAATTCCATCTCCTATTCTTGATGAGTCTTTTGATTTTTGTTTTAAAAATTTGTTCTTTGCTAACCTTGATCCTTTAGAGCAATCTAGAGCTATTGTTGTGAAACAGGAACCACTAAAGGAGAGAATCCAAGTTAAAGAGAAAACAAAGGAGTGGAAGGATGGAAAAGAGACGACGAAGAAGGAACCGAGCAGGCCCAAGAAGAACGCAACCACAAGCATGAAACCGAGAAGATCAACAAAAGCAAAAGATCCAGGGAGTTTTACTATTTCTTGCTCAATTGGTAGTCATGAGTTTCATAATGTCATGTGTGATTTAGGGTCTAGCATAAACTTAATGTCTCTTAAGCAGTATAGACAATTAGGATTAAGGGAAATTAAACGGTCCTTTACTACAATCAAATTGGCGGATGGATCTTCATTAACGCCGTTGGGAGTAGCAGAGGATGTAGTGGTAAAAGTGTTAAATTTTGAATTCCCTAGTGATTTTTTAGTTGTCGACATGAAAGGGAATGAGGAATTTCCTTTTATCTTAGGAAGACCCTTCTTGGCGACTAGCCAAGCACTAATAGATGTACCTAAAGGGGAGTTGATTTTTCGGGTTCAAAACGAAATAATCACACTCAAAATACATAAGTCGAGTCTAAGGGGTAGGCACAATTGTAGCATTATTTACACTACCCTAGCTGCTGTAGAAAATCCTCATGTCCCAAATAGCTCTTTAATCGTTCAGAAAACATCCGACTCGGGGTGGCTAGAAAAAGGTTGATAAGAAAAGGACGTCCGGCTGAAGACGTAAAACAAAGCGCTTGTCGGGAGGCAACCCGATGTTTATTGTTTTATGTTTATTTTTATTGCGTTAATTTTATGTGTGTTTTAGTGTTTTATGTTTTTAGGAATCAACATGGACGAGTGTTGCAAGAAACGGGGGTCGAAAAGACGGAAAAATCGAGTTAAAATGAGCAGAAGATGCAACACGACCGTGTCACACTATTGACACGGCCGCGTCAAAAGGCACCTAGAAAGTGTTTCTAGCACTGGAATGCAACACGGCCGCGTCACATGCTGGACGCGGCCGCGTTAAGAGAGTTCAAACGCAACACGGCCGTGTCACACAATTGACACGGCCGCGTCAAAAGTCTTCTCAAAACGTGAATCCACACTGAAATGTAACACGGCCGTGTCACACAAATGACACGGCCGCGTCAAAAGTGCCCCAGAAACATCAACTTTGGCTCAATGGTAACACGGCCGTGTCACAACCTTCAACACGGCCGTGTCATTTCCTCAGCAGAAAAAGATGCAAAAAAAATTCAAAGCGTGATGCGGAGACGGACGAACCAAGATTCAGTAGGGGTTTCAAAACGCCGTCGTCGTCGCAACGATTTGTAAGTTAGCACCAAGGCGTACCACGTCTTTTCCTCCAAACATTGACTATCAGCCAAGTTTGGGGGAGGGGGTAGGTCGTGGGACGTCTTGGCAGCTATATTTCTAGTTTTGATTTAATTTTTTTTAGTTGATCGGTCGAGTCTTTTGCTGGTAATTGTGGGTCCGTGTACCTATTGTATTGAGTTTTAGTGTTTCTATTGGTGTTATCGGGTCTGTGAGCCCAAATTGATTGCATATCGTTTCCATGTTGAGTTTAGAAGTTTAGAGTCTTATTAGTGTTTCAGTGTTTAGAGTCATAAGAATAATAAAACCCGAAAATAGGTAACAAGTGAAAAATAAAATAAAAAGAGAATAATAGGGAAAGATGGATGATGAATAGTTAATGATGAGATGATTTTGAGAAGTAGATGAAAAAAATGGCACATAATAGAGCATGAGAGGTGTTTTGAGACGAAATTGAGCTTGAACTTAGAATATTCAATCAAAATTAACCTTGTGAGAATTTGAGCCAAATTATACTCCAATTTTTGGAGTCATATAATTTCTTTCGGTGTGAACTTGATTGAATATGTGTACTAGTCTCTAGAACTTGCCTTGAGTCTTTACTAAGAATGTGTCAAGTATATGTTGTGATTTAGGAAATGATCTTAGGCAACTTTTTGTTTAAGCCTATTTATTCGAACCATGAAAATTGCCTTTGACCCAGAATGAAAAAAATTGTCCCTAGTTAGCCCAATTGAGCCTTATAGCTTTATTTATTCATAACCTTAACAATATCAGCCAAAACCTTTTGATTTATCTCTTTTGGCCCTAATTGGATTAATCAAGTTAGAGGGAGGAGAATTTGAAGGAATTTTTGGGTGAACAAATTGTGGGAAGGAATGGGAAATAGGGATATTTTCAAAAGATGAAGGAAATAAGAGAAAAGTGATAGGTGAAAAACGAAGAATGACCTCTCCTAGAAAGAAAAGAAAAGAAAAAAAAAAAAAAAAAAAAAGTTGTTATTTTTAGTATTTTAGAGGAGAGGCTAGGAAATAAAGTGCTTAAATTGTTAATCTGATTAGAACCGTTGGGTAGTCCCAAAAATGTGGTATCCACAGAAATAAAAAGCACTTAAGTTGTACGGACTTTTAAAGGTGAAGAAGTCACTTTGAGGGGTGATTTGCTGAAATTTGAAGAGTGAGGCTGAGTGATTGTATTGAGGGGTAGTCGGGTTAGGCGTAACTTGATTAGTCCAATGAATAGTCACTTATATCCAAATGTATCCCACCTTACCTTAAGCCCACATTACAACCAAAATAAAGACCTTTTTTTATCTTTTGTCACACATATCAAGTACGAGGTCTAGTTTAGACGATTGGCAAGCATATGGTAGGCTTTGCATGTAATTCAATATGAGTGGAAATTATGTTAGCCTAAACACTTGAGAGATGAGTGAAACACTTACCCGGTGAGGTTGAATAATTCAAAAGTTCAAAGTCTCGAGATTAGTTGATTTACGCGTTATCACATATGCTCAAGTGAATTGTGTTGCCTAGTTGTTTTAAGAAAAATCAGACTGAAACTACATTCATCATCTAGTCGCCCTAAACAAATGCATAATCACTTGTATTCTTTGTGCCTTTTGTTATGTTGTTCGGGACGAACAACAGTTTAAGTTTGGGGGAATTTGATAACACGTTACTTATGCATGTATTTAGGTCGATTTAGGATCATATTTTATATCATTTACGTGCATATTTGACCGGCATTTATGTATATTAATAACATTTGGGTCATTTGATGTGTTTCGGCTTGTTTTAAGGTGTTTTTGAGCTTTTTCAGGATTAAATGTTGTAATTTACGACTACCGGACGAGGAAACAAGTTGGAAGAGAGTGAAAACCGGCTCAAAAGAGTGAAAACCGTCCAAGAACCGGTCCAAACCGGTCCAGTAGCAAAACAAAGCAAGAACCGACACGGCCGCGTCAGACCTAGAACACGGCCGTGTCAAAAGTGGTCTACAAAGTGCTGTTGGTTCTGGAATAGAACACGGCCGTGTCAAATTGTTGCTGGAAAAGGAAGATTTGCAAAGCAACACGGCCGTGTCACTTAAGCAACACGGCCGTGTCAGAAGGGTTTTTATGCGAAGATTTCCTATTTTTAATAGGATTTTGATCCTATCTTCCCCAAGATTCGTCCCCAACTCTATAAAAAGGACCCCAAGCTCTAGGAAAAAAGAATCAATCACGGAGGAACATCAATTACATTATTTTACCTAGAAGACATCTTGGAGGACAAAGAAGACGAAGATCATCGAGACGGAGTCATCCGGGTTTAATTATGCTTTTCTTAGTTTTAATTCTTACAATGTTTTTATTAGACTTTTGTATTGGATTACTACTAGGCATGAGTAGCTAAGCTATTCGTGTCCTAGGGTTAGAAAGTAGAGATTTTTATGACAATGGTTTAATTATGATTTAATCTATTTAATTCCGTTATTTATGTGTTTTATCTCTATGTTTGTGCTTAAAACTGAATTTAGCTTGATCACCTAGATTTAGTAATTTAGTTTAGCAATTCCGCTTCGAGAGGAGGGAATTGTTATTAGACTTAGAACATAGAGCGCAGTTGTCTATGACTGTATAGGCCGTGGCTTAGGATCGTTTGGGAGTTATTAGGTTTAATTGACTCGAGAGGGTAATTAGCTTAATTAACCAACGGTTTAATCGCTTCGAGAGAATGATTAGATTATTGTCGTGCCGCCTAATAAACACTAGAATTGGTAAATTAATAGGTTAATCATATTCAACATTGAATTAATATCCTGAAATCGAAGCCCTAGGATACCTTTTCTCATCGATTGTTAGTTCTTTTTGTTTGCCAATTATTTGTTAAATTCCTTAAGTCGTGTTAAAATCAACCTTTGCAACTTAGTATCTAGTTAGGACATTCCTAGAGTATTAAGGTACCAAACTGCCTAAAACTATTCCTTGTGGGATCGACCTTGACAATAGTACTACACCTACATCCGTACACTTGCGGAACACTAGGTTAGAAACCGATGTGTCAATTTATTTAGAAATATTTTGGGTATATCTGATATATCAAGTAAAATATTATAAGTTGCAAATGATAATCTAATTTTAGAAGGGAACAAGTAAATATTTATAGTTAGAACTTGAAAGCTTATGTAGATATATTGCAAAATCTACACATATATAAAAGTTATAAGAAAGTTAAGATTGTAAATTGCATTTTCTACCATTATATCCTGTGTTATTTATGGTAATTTGTACAAATGAGAACTTTTGATTTTTTTTCCTTCTTTCTAAAGAAGTATTTTCTCCAAATTTTAAATACAAATAGTATTTTGTATCCATAACCATTTTTTACATATTATATGTTAAATTAATTATCTTTTCATGATCTTTAATTTAACATACATGTACATACCATATATACATAAAAGTGTGATATTTAAAAAAATAAAAGACAATTTGATATTGTTTGGTTATTTGGTTAGATCTCAGTACGTATTGTGCATGTTTATTGGTGTCAAATTTAGCCTGTAAGAATTAGCTAAATATTTTTTATAAAAAAAAAAATTCTATTTTTTTTATAAATACTTTAATTAATTAATTTATTATATGTATCTCTCTATCTTAATTTTATTTTGTAAATTAATCTATGTATATATACTTATATACATATAAATATGCGCTTTTATCTAATTAAATACAATGGAGCAAAATATGTAATAAAGAAAATTATTTTCCCCTCCAATTGCAAGTTGGACATTTTCAAGTGTATTATTCATCTATTTGTCCCTAAAGAGTTGATGTTGTATTATCACCATTCTGTCACTTTGTTTCTTTCTCAACAACTCTTTTTTTAAAAGTAATGAAATTAATAATTTTTTCACCTACTTTAAGTTGAAGTAAGTTGACTTTTTATTGTGGATTAGACTATTTATAATGGGAATCAAATTATAAAAAATGAATCAATTGACTATTTTTAACAATAACAAATATAAGATTATTTAAAAGAAAAATATAATTTTCTTATAAATTATTCAATTTATTTTTTATTATCTTATAATTATTATTTTAATAAGTTGACATGTTATTATATTTATGTTTATTTTAACATATGCAATTAATGAGATTATTTGTGGTTATTCGCATAGGTTAAGAAGGATACAGACTCCCTACAGTAACATTTGAGGTAAAAAAATAATTTTAAAATATGTATTTTAATTGTCATATTTAATATTTATTTTAATTTCATTTCATAATAATAACTTTTTTTAATAAATAATAAGTATATATTCAATCCATAAATTTCACGTGAGAAACGGATGTTTATGCCATTTAAAATTTTACTATATGATAATTCAAGATTTTGAATTATTTATTTTATTGAATGTACAAGGTTCACATTTTAAAAAGTAACATCATATAGTATTTAATTTTGTTAAAATATATTATAATATTAACATACTTCCGTGCATCGCACGAGAGTAACACTAGTACATATAAAAGCAAAATGGAAGGTATTAATGTCATTTCGACTTTCCCTCCAAAAATTTTACACTATATAATTGATAACTTTTTCTTATTTTTGGTAAGTTCATAACTTTTTTATATATTTTATTTTATTTTAAATAGAAATAACTTTTTCATTTTTAATTTGATTTTTATGTATAATATACCAAATTATTCATCTTTTCACGATTTTCAATTTGACATCCATATCACATATATTATAATGAGATATTTGATTTGAATAAACGGATTGTTTGTTGGTTAATTATTGTGCAGAATTAATGTTTACTATGAATTGAATTATAATTTGGTTTGAGTTGCAACTAAAATTAGTAACATAATTACATAATCTCTTTTATAAAAAAAAATATGAGTATTTTTTTTAATAAAAATACTACTAATCAATTTATTTTATTTGATATGAATTTTTAAATTTTTTTTTTTATTTAAGTTATGCAAGAAGAAAATCATTATTTAAATAATGAAAGTCCTACTTTATTAAATCAAAGACAAACAAATCAATATCTGTCTTATAATTAAGTTATTAAATCATCAAATCTGCTAATATATATAAAATATATATATATATATATATATATTTATCACGAAAGTAGAGAATCTTTGAGCATATTAATTATGTATAAAAAATTTTATTGAAATTATTTTTAATTACCTATTTATATTTTTGATAATGTGTATTTTGTTAAAATTACTCTTTAAGGAAATTCATTCTTCGCAACCTATATTATGATATTTTTCACATTTTGCAATTTTGTTTTTTATTTTTTACTTTTACCAAAACTTAATTTATACGTTTTTACACTTTGTAAGTTAAATAATACTTTTTCACCCTAATCATTTTTTTTACTCTTATCGAAATAACTTTGTTCGCATTAATCAATTTTTATCTTCAAATAAATAAACTATTTATAAGAAAAATATAACATTTATATGAATAATTTACAATACCAAATAAAATACGGAAATTCAAATATTTTGAAGAACTCACGGACTTCAATTTGTTATTCGAATTATTAGATAATTTTCGAATTTTATTTTGTTAAAATAATAATTTATTAAATAAATTTAAGTATATTTGAAATCACCAAATGAAACGTTAAAAGTTGTAAACGAAAATCTAACTTTAGATAAAGAAAATTAAATATTTATAATTAGAACTTGAAAGTTTGTTTAGATAAGTTAAAAAATATAAAATAAAAGCAGGGACATAAAAAGAAAAAAGTATTAAACTTTACACTAAATATGAAATATCCAAATAAAATATCATTGTTCCTTTTATTATATATTTCATGGTTATTTTTAATTATTTATAGTTATAATTTAAAAATTATTTTATAAATTAAAAAATCTATATATATTTATATATGCAAGCCACAGTAGGAACCATTCTGTAAGTAACACTTTCCAGCTTAAAATTTTAGACTGTGATTGGTAAATTGTTGTCACATTTGGTAGGAATCATTTTTTTTTTTTTTAAAGTTGCAAATATCCTTTTGCATTTCTAACCTATTTATTATGTATACTACATCAAATTAACCATCTTTTGACGATATTTAATTTGATCCATACAATATATATAATAATAAGATATTCTATTTAAATATTATTTATTCGTTAATCATTTGAGTAAGATTTCAGTGTTTATTGAGGGTTGTACAGTAAATATAGTATTGGTTTGTAATACGAATAACAATTCTCTTTTACAAATTATTTTACTTGATTATTTCATTAAAACCACAACTAATCAATTTGTTTTATCTGACATGAATTGTCTCAAGTTTTCTTCATTTCTTACATTGAGAGATAAAATAAAGGTATATATAATTGAACACATACTTTATCGAATTAAAAGATATAGTTAATATTTGATTTACAATAAGCTTATTAAATTATTTTTACTAATATTTGTTTGTTATAATAATTATTTTTGTTGATAACTCACAAAGCTATGACTTTTGCTTATATCTATAATTTTTTATATGATAATTAATTTTAATTTTTTATTACTTTTTTATATTTACATATATTAATGTTATTTTTCTATAAATAATTACACTTTGCAACCTAAACTATGATATTATACAAGTTGCAACTAAACTTCTTTTAAATTAGCAAAATTAATCAGCTTGAACTATTTGTTTTTTAGACTTTGCAACCTAAACAATACTTGGTCACATTAACCAATCTCAATTATGTCTTTTTTTTTTTTTTTTGCACATTTTGCAACCTAAGCAACTTTTATACATTAACCAATGTGTATCTTTAAATGGATCTACTATTTCCAATATAAATGTATAATTAAATTGAAACTTTTCAAACATATATATGATAGTATTAAGAAATATTGAAGAACTTATATGTTTTATTTTGTTATTCCAACTATTGAATAACTTTTGAATTTTATTTTATTATTCTTTGTATATTTGAAATACCAAGTAGTTGCTATTTAGATATTTATGTTTGTTTTAACATTGATAATTAATTAAGAGTGAGACTACCATCACACGTGTGACGGAATACACTTTTACAGATCAAATTGATACTTTTACAGGAAAAAAGTTATACTTTTACAGATAAAAGTGATACTTTTACTACATTGATACTTTTACAGATAAATGTGATACTTTTGCTACAAAAAGTGATTTTTTTTTTCAAAAAAAAGTGATATTTTTACAGAAAAACGTGATACTTTTACCACAAAAAATGGTATTTTTTCCCGTCACACCGTTTGACGGTTTCATATAAGTTTTTTTCATTAATTAAGATGCATATAGGTGAATGATGATACAAACACACTAATTTAAGTTATATTAAACTCATATTTAACATACAGGAAACTTATATTTACATTACTTATAATTTTATTTATGTGTTATGTTACATTTTAAAAATATTATTAGAATAAAATAATCACATATTTTAATATTAGATTATATCATATTTATTTTTATTTTAGAATCATTACTTTTTAAATGAACTTTCGTGCATCGCACGAGAATATTACTAGTTGATGTATAAAAGAAAAAGTAAAAAAACAAAAGCATCCTCACAAATGCGGCGCAACGTGGCATAAGTCGTCGGAACTTCTTGATCGGCACCGGGAACGTTGAAGGCACGTGACCCTTTCCGGTGAGTTGATCAAAACTAGGTCAAAATTGTCCCCAAAATTGAGCAATTGATAGAGGTGCGGGACTAAATTGAAAAAATAGTGAAATATGGGACCAAATCAATTTTTTTCCCTACCACGTGGCTAGGGGTGTAAGTGAGTCGAGACAACTAGCGAGCCACTCGGGATCGACTCGCTAAAAGATCGAAATCGACTCAAGAGAAACGAGTCGAGCTCGAGCTCAAGCTACTCGAGTAGGTGTCGAGTTCGAGTTCGAGCTCACTGATACTCGGCTCGACAAGCTCGCAAGCTTAATCGAGCTTATGGTAAATTATTAGTTTACCCTTTAGAGTTGACATAATTATAGATATATTCTAATTCTATAAGGTCCCCATTAACAAGGTTTTGTAGTAACATTAATGTTTTCAATTTAAATATATTTTTATTCTTTTTATATTTTATTTTTGCATGAATCAAGTCGAGTCGAGTCAATCCCGAGCTCAACGAGTTTCTACCGAGTCGAGCTCGAGTTTGAAAAATATGAACTCTTGAGCTCGAGCCGAGCTCGAGCCTGAAGCCTTATAGTCGAGCTCGAGCCTGCCGGTACTCGGCTCATTTACACCCCTATACATGGCATAAGTCATCGGAACTCCTTGATCGGCGCTGGCACGTACAAGGCACGTGGCCTTTTGCAGTGAGTTGGTTAAAATTGGGTCAAAATCGATCTAAAATTGAGCAATTGATAGAGGCACGGGACTAAATTAAAAAAAATAGTTAAATATGAGCAAGAAAAGTTAAAATGTTATAGAACCGAATCAATATTTTTCTCGTCAAATTTCATAATCATATATAAGCGAATAACTTGTTTTTCATGGGATTGAGCAGTGGTTATTACATGATTGGACCGACGAAGATTGTGTTAAAATACTGAGAAATTGCAAAGAATCAATAACTCCAAGCAAGAACAATGGAAGAAAGGTGATTACCCGTCTTAGGATTGAGATCTATTATTGAGGTCTTTCCTTTGAATAACTATTTTTCATTGATCCGATATTGGCCTCAATCAAACATAGAACTACAAATGCTTTATGAAAAGTTTATTTTCTACCCAGGGCCGGACCTTCCGTTAGTCGGAAGAGTCCATCGACTCGGGCCCGAAAAAATTACAATTTTTTAGGGATTCAAAATATTTTTTTGTGTATATATATGTATATACATACATTTTATATATATACTGCTTGCCAATCTAAGCATACTAATAGTAAGTGGTCCAGCGGTTGGGTGATGCTTGAGTTGGTCTATAGATGTGGGATCGAATCCTTGTTCTGTTTGTATAGAAATTTTGTAATCTGCTGCAAAGTGGGGACTTTTTGGTTGGGCCTCAATATCTTTTTTCTAGATTCAGTCCACAAAATAAATTTGATTAATATAAATAAATGTTTCTCGATTCCTCATATAAATAGTTAGACCCTTGCGGAAAGAAATTAGACCCTCGCAGATAAAATAAATGAAAGAGGCAACAAAGAGTGATACTTTTTTTGTTAAAAAAAAGTAATATTTTTATAGATAAGCATGATACTTTTAATACAAAAAATAATACTTTTTGTCCGTTACACCGTGACGGTCTCATATAAGTTTTTGTATTCTCTATGTTTTGATATAAATATTTTTAGCATTATAAAAGCTTCATTTATTTATATTTTTTCTTTTCTATTTTTACAATGAAAAAGAAATAGGGGTTCATTGTAGAAACTCAACTCAGGTCCGATCACGACTGAGTCCGGCCCTGTTTCTACCTTGAAGATTATTTTTGTTTGCTCAGTAATAATTTTTCCTATAAATCAAGCAGGTGACATTTTACCATATTTAAGGTCATCAGCAGTTGAATTGTTTTCTCATACATATATACTTTCTATTTGCATTTAAAAATAAACTTTACGATAAAAAAAATTTGTATTTGTCCAAAAATAAAGAAAACATTATGAAGTGTCCATGAAAACTTAGATACCAAGCAAGACAGCAAAAAATTGTGAAAAGACAACGGTTTTGTGGATAATTATGTATTTTGCTATTTTTAACTTGACAAAATAAGAACACAAGAAGTTGTGAAAAGATAACGTTTTATGCAACTATCAAAATAAGCAAAAACAACAGTTATTTAGAGGAACTACAATGTTTTTCTCATAATGGCAATATTAGTAAATGATAATGCGCAATCCGATATCCAAGAAACTTAACGAAAACCTACGTAAGCAATATGAAAAACACACAAGATTTACGTGGTTCGATCCGGAGATCTACGTCCACGGGCAGAAAATCACTCTTGCCGAGGTGTTTCTTTTACTCGAACTTTGAGTTTACAAGTAATAATCCAGAATACAGAATGCGAACCCTAATTCAGAGTTCTTTTCTCATATTTATACTCAACCTTCCTAAACCCTAACTAACTCCCTATTATCATGTCTATTTCCCGCTGCATGGCGGTTGGGAACGGATCGTGGGTCTTGATTCGCGGAACAAACCACTCGTTGGGCCGACGCATGTTTCTGGACCTGCTGGGCCTACGCGTGTTTCTGGACCTGCTGGGCCTACGTATGCTGGGCCGGTCAGTGGGCTCAGGTATTAACCCGACCCGAAGTGATCTGGCCATCCCTATCAGATGCCCCCCCCACAGCCGAAGCGAGGAAGGAGCTTCGGTTGTCACCGGGATGGAACCATAAGCAAGAGGGGCCGTGGTCGCGGGCGCGCCGAAGTGTTTGTGGATGACTAAGTCTATCCGCGTCCCAGGGACTCCGCGGCGCAGTCTGCGGAAGCGGAATCGAATTAGGCCGAAGTGCACGGGACAGATAGCGAGATACCGAGTCTCCCAAAAGCAAGAAACGTGTCGGAAGTACATAATGACCTGGCCGAGGTGAAGGGTACACCGGAGTGTAGTAGTATGGCCGAGGTAAAGGGAGCACCGTAGTGCAGTTTAAATCTTCCAGACGAAGGGTGAGGTTGATGTGATTGGCGGCGCCATCATGAGAGAGAGAGATGTGAAGTGACACGCTCTGCGATTTCCAATAAACATGTTCCCCACGCGCCTTGGGAACTGTAAAGCGCGTGAAGAGCACGTCTAAATCTCCATCACTGAATTTGAATAGGTTGTATCAGAGCCGTTGGTTTTTTGCGTATATATTTGGAATAATTGCACAGTAACTCTTCATCTTCTTCATTGCGATTTACCAGTTTAGAAAGCGGGAAAAAGAGGGGAATTCTGTGCTTGTGATTCATCTCAAATCCAAACTTCTCAAACTCTACCCAAGTAAGTATGCCTTCTTCTTCATCTTCTGCCTCTATTCAAGAAGTAGGGACTACGAGTGCCCCGTTAGATGTCCCCCCCCCCCCCTTCGATATCTCATTCCGGAAAGGAATGAGATTAGGACCGTAGACAGGGCCGACGGCCTGGAAAGCAACGTTATGATGGTCGCTTTTTATGAATGCGCGGAGGAGGATTTTGAGGTGGCCTCGGTAGCGTTACGGATGACGCGAGTGCAGATTGAGAGAGAAATCCCTTCATTTTACTTTCCATTTAACTTAGAGTATATAATACCGAACTCCGATGATAGGGCCTGCTGCCCGCCGCAGGGGTTTATTAGTGTGTATATAGATCCCCTTAGAATAGGCTTGAGACTGCCCCTGTGGGACATTGTGATCCAGTTGCTGAAATACTACGGTATTGCCTTGAGCCAACTAGCACCGAACGCGGTGAGGCAAGTAGTGGGATTCACCGTAGTATGCAAGAACGCCGGGATAGAACCGACCGTAGAGCTTTTTAGGTTTTTCTACCAATTAAAAGCCTTCGGGAAATCCAAGGGGTGGTACTCCTTCAGTCCCCGAGCCCGAGGTGGGTTCAAGGTTCAAAACCCAAGTAAGGTAGAGGGATGGAAGGAGAGGTTTATATTTGTAAAAAACAAAGTAGCTCTCCCGAAGTGGAGGAGGGATGAGGTACTCGATACCGCTCCGGTGGAGAACCCGGAGGCCGAAGTCATACATGTATTCCGGTCAGTGGGGACTTTCAAAACCCTCTGCACCGAGGAAGAACTGGAGGGGGCTGGACTGAGCCCGTATTATTCGCGCGATGCGGATGCCGAAGAGGGTAGGAGTTCTTCTGTCCTGCTTTTTACAAACTATGACTGTGTATATAACTAACTTTACCTTCTGTGTGCAGTGGGACGCTTCGGGAAAGAGCCGGCTGGAAACCCCGCGGTGGCGGCGGCGGCCAAAAAGAAGGGCAAATCTGCTGAGGCATCTCCCCGGGGAAAGATGCCATCCGATACGAGGCCCAGTGCTGGGTCTGAGGAACAGGTAGGGGTAACGAAGCCTACCCCTATGTCGAAGAAGAGGCCGGAGCCATCCGGGACTCCTCCAACAGCAGCGAAAAGACTCCGCACGGAGGGGGGTATGGAGGTAAGTTCCAGACGTGTTGTCAGCTACTGTTAATGCAATTACATTGTATATTTTTCTGTGCTGAGCATTGTGTGCTATCATTGGTGGCAGTTGAAGGAGCAGGGGCCCTCAAGTCTGTTGGGGTTAGAAGGCGCGGACGCCGAAGAACTTCTGCGCTTGGCGCGAGGTATCCTGGACCTCGGTCGTAAGAGCGAGAAGGAAGGCAAGGAGGAGCTGGCCGAAGTGGCCAGGGAGCTTCGGGCGCGCAACGACCGATTAACCCAAGATTTGACCGAGGCACGCAAGAGGGCTGCCTTGGTCGAAAATGAGGTTGCGCGTCTGCGCGGAGTGGAGGCGGAGACCAATGTCCTCCGAGGTGAAGTACTGCGGCTGCGGGCAGAGATGGAGGCTCGGGAAGCTGCCGTAGTCGAAGGGCAAGGAGCGATGCTGAAGGCATTCGCCGACAAACTATTCCAAACCAGCACGTTCCTGGACTTCCAAACGGATTTTGTGGCAATAGGGGACCAGGCCACGCGATCTGCGCTGCTGGAGCCGGTTAAGGAGGTCTACCCGAATGTGGATGTATATCGTCCAGAATTCGGGTACGACTTTGAGGCAGTGGCCGGGGTGGAAAAGGCCTATTACGCAGCGCTAGCGAATCTGCCGGAGTGGCCCTTGTTGAAGGCTCTAGGGGAGAAGAAACAACTTCTGACGGCCGCGGAGATCACCAACTGCGAGGTGGACCAGGACCAAGAGTTCATGGCGTTCCGCCGGGGTGAGCTGGTCTCCGAGCCCCGAAACAAAGAACCCCCCCCCTCGGATGGAGGTCGATGCTGTAGCTGCGGACGAAGCTGTCGCAGCGAACGAGGAGGAAGAAGCCGAAGTGTCAGAGGGCCGGCGAGAGGTGTTGCCCGAGGATATTGAGGGGACCGAGCGGGAGGTCAGTCGTTCCCCGCAAATTTAAAGTTGTAGATAATAGGAGTATATGCGAACATTATACTGAATCCTGGATATTGTACTTCCATTTTGTTGAATATAATTTTTGTTTCTCAGACACTTCGTCTTCTTTGTGCTTGAATGATCAATTTATGTTTGTTTTCGAACTGAACTCCAACTCTTTACATACTTGAGATTGATCGATCTGGTTGACTCTTCTTTCTGTTTAGAATACCGCGGAATTGCACGAAACAATAAAGAAACTCATGCGATCACTTGAGTGGTTCCGCGAAGAAAAGAACAACCTGCAAATGCACGTAGTGCCAAAGCTAGAAAAGCAGGTGGCCTCGGCAGAGAGGAAAGCGGTTGAAGCCGAAGAAAGAGCCAAAGATTTCGAACTGAAGTACCGGGCTAAAGCTGCTGAAATGAGTCGTGTCCTCGTTCATCAAAGGGAATACGACCGGATACTGTCCGAGTTCAGTCTTCTTACCTTTGAGGAAGTGGAGGAGCGGGTCGTAGAGATTTAGGGCGAAATCTCGGCGCTTGTGACAAATAACCCAGCGGAGTCCTCAGAGCTTGTAAGAAAGCGAGAGGTTTTGGAGTTGCTTCTCAGCATGTACGAAGGACTGAAGGGCCGAGGCAGGTGGAGGCCTTCTGCCGAGGAATTCATTGCGAGTTCAAGTCGGAGCCAAGGTACTCCAAAAACTCCCCGGAAGGATAAAAAGAAACCCGCTGGAAAGAGCAAAGGCATTGTGATCCGAGAGCCAGCACCAGTGACTACGATCGAAGAAGAACCTGCTGTGGTCGCCGAAGAAGTAGTCGAGGAGCTGGCCAGAGAAATTGAAGTGATGGCTCCGGAGGAGTGGGACCCTGTGCAGTGGGCCCAAACTCCGAGGTCTGCTCCGCAGCCAAGTAGCCGCGCTCATACAAGGGACGAAATTCCCCGACAAGCGCCAAGGACAAGTCCACGGCGTCGGGGAGCCCGCGGAGGGGAAAGAGCCGGAGCCCGAGGTCGAGGATCTACAAGATCCCGGAGGACATAGCGCAGATCTAGGAGTAGGCCTCAACGCCGGAGCGCTGAATACTGGCTCGGGGGCCGTAGATGATCGTTTGTGTGTGTGTGTGTGTTTTTTTTTTTTTTTTATTTAGTTTTATGTAAAGAACTTTTTGTCGTAGGATTATTCGGAAAATAATAAAATCGTTTTGATGTGCATAAATGTGTTAAGGAAAACAACAAGTTATGAACCAACAGTAATAACTGTTTTAATTGGGTGTTCGGGAACACAGTATGGATAAATCCAATGCAAATATCCCCGGACGGATCGGGCGGGAGTAAAATCTCCCCGGACGGGTCAGGCGGGAGTAACCACTTCTCCGGTTAAACAGGCGAGAAAGTGATATGAGTCCGGGGACGGAATGTGAACCTCCTCGGACGGATCGAGAGAGAGATTTAATTGTCCGGAGACGAATAATAATTTTATGAATGCGTTAGGGCGTCCCCGTAACGTAAAAGAGAACACAGCAAGATGCATAAACGAAGAATTTTTATTCAATGATAAGTGCCGGGGCAAAGTAAAGAATACAAAGAGAGATAACAATCATAAAAGAAACGTACAATGAGGATAAAGATAAGATGGTACTTGTGATTTGGCATTCACAGATAGAAGCGCCTCAAGTTGGTAACGTGCCAGTTTCGGAGAATCGAGGTCCCATTAAGATGCTCTAACTGATAGGATCCGGAGTCGTGCGCGGCAACGACGCGGTAGGGACCCTCCCAAGAAGCATGTAATTTCCCCTCGGGGGCAGCTTTGCTGGCTGAATTGAGCCGAAGCACTAGGTCCCCGACATTGAACTGAGTGCCCCGGACCCGGAGGTGATGATACTGGGCTGCACGTTGTTTACACTTGGCCTGTTGAATGAATGATTGGTCACGACGATTTTCAAGCTCATCCAAATTCGCTCGGAGAGCCTCGTCATTATCCTCTGGAACCAATGTGATGAGGCGGGGGCTTGGTACACCGATTTCCGCAGGAATAACGGCTTCGGAGCCATAAGTAAGGCTGTAAGGAGTCTCCCCGGTAGAGGTATGCGGTGTCGTGCGATAAGCCCATAGGACTTGCGGAAGGTTTTCAGCCCAGAGACCTTTGGCATTATCCAGGCGTTTCTTTATACCCGTGAGCAGTGTACGATTGGTGACTTCAACCTGACCGTTGGCTTGAGGGTGAGCAACCGAGGTGAAAATTTGTTTGATGTGAAGTTCTTCGCACCATGACCGAAAGGGATCGTTGGCAAATTGTTTACCATTGTCCGAGATAATAGTGCTCGGGATGCCGAAGCGACATACGATATTGCGCCATACAAACTTCAAGATATTTTGACCAGTAATGGCCGTAAGAGGTTCGGCTTCGACCCACTTAGTGAAGTAATCTACGGCAACGACCAGAAATTTCAATCCCCCCGGAGCAACTGGGAATGGGCCGACAATGTCGATACCCCATTGAATAAATGGCCACACACTCTGGATTCCAGTGAGCTCGGTCTGCGGCAGATGCTTCACACGGGAGTGCAGCTGACACTTGCTGTATTTGGTCACTAAGTCATGGGCATCGTTGAACAAAGTTGGCCAATAATACCCCCAGCGGAGAACTTTCTTGGCCAATGTCCGGGAGCCGATATGGCTGGCACAGGCCCCTTCGTGAACCTCCCGTAGAACTTGAGTAGCTTCGGCAGGAGCGAGACACCGGAGACTCGGTTGTAGGTATGACCGTCGGTACAAGACTCCATCATGAAAGGAGTATTTGGGGGCTTTGAGGATAACTTGCCGAGCTCGCAGCTTATCAGTAGGCAGAATTCCATCTCGGAGATATTGAATGATAGGAGTCATCCAATTCGGATCACTATCGGTCAGTACCGAAACTGTGGCCTCATGAATTGCTGGATGAGATAAGTCTTCGACCATGATATCCGGAGATATATTAGTTCGGACCGCGGAGGCCAATTTGCTGAGCGCATCTGCTCTTGCATTCTGAGCACGTGGTATTTTCTGGATAACAACTGTATCTAGAGTTGACATAAGCTTAAGTGTTAAAGCACGATACCTGATCATTGTTTCATCCTTGGCGACATAAGTCCCCTGGATTTGCTTGGACACGACCTCGGAGTCCGTGAAGAGCTCAAGATGGCGAATGGCTAAGGATTGAGCGAGCCGGAGCCCGGCGAGAACCGCCTCGTACTCCGCTTCATTATTGGTCACCTTAAATTTGAATCGGATAACGTACTTAACCTCAACTCCCTCAGGGTCAATGAGGAGCACCCCGGCACCACTTCCTCGAGTTGTGGATGCACCATCCACATATAACTGCCACTTGCGAGGTGGGGATACGAAGGTAGCAGGATGATGTGTACCATTGTCTGCCGAAGACTCATGATTGTCCCCCGGGGCTTCAGCCAGGAAGTCGGCGAGTGCTTGACCCTTGATAGCTCGGCAGGGAAGATATTGAATATCATATTCGCCTAACTCGACAGCCCACTTGGCGAGGCGCCCAGACACCTCGGGTTTGACAACAATCTGACGGATAGGATGATTGGTCAGAACTCGTACTTTACGTCCTTGGAAGTATGGCCGCAGACGCCGAGCCGCCATAACAAGGGCCAACACGGTTTTTTCCAGCATGGAATATCGTGTCTCCGCTCCGTGGAGTACTCGGCTTGCAAAATACACAGGATGCTGAACGTCATTGACTTCTCGTACAAGGGCTGCACTAATAGCTTCCTCGGCGGAAGCCAAATATAAGTAAAGCGGCTCTCCGGAGAGAGGAACTGACAAAGTAGGCAGCTGCTGTATATGACGTTTCAAAGCCTCGAAAGCCTCGGTGCACTCCGTAGTCCATTCAAAGGACTTCGATTGTCGCAAGATTTTGAAGAATGGGAGTTGGCGCTCTGCCGCTTTGGATAGAAAGCGATTTAAGGCCGCCAAACCGCCTGTGAGGCGCTGAACGTCTCTGAACGTCTTCTGTGGCTGCAGATCCAAAACATCCCGAAGTTTAGCTGGATTAGCCTGAAGACCGTGTTGTGAAACCATATAACCTAGGAACTTGCCGGAGCCAACGCCGAAAGTGCATTTTGCTGGATTAAGTCGCAAATTCTAACGCCGCAGGGTGCGCAACGTTTCGGCAATGTCTTGCACACATGAAGAATGGGAGGTACTCTTTATAACAAGGTCATCAACGTAAACCTCGATGTTGCGGCCAATCTGGTCGTGGAAAACGCGGTCCATGAGACGTTGATATGTGGCTCCAGCGTTCTTGAGCCCGAAGGGCATTTTCTTAAAAGCAAAACACCCGAAAGCAGTGATGAATGCTGTCTTGAGGGCATCCTGCGGATCCATAAAGATCTGGTGGTATCCCTTATACAGATCTAAGAAACAGAGTGCCACGTACCCAGTAATGGCTTCGGCCTTTTGGTCAATGGAAGGTAGGGGATAACAGTCCTTCGGACAATGTTTGTTGAGGTCGGAGAAGTCGACACACATCCGCCATGCCCCGCTGGACTTTATCACCAGCACCGGATTGGATAGCCAAGAGGGGTAATACACTTCGAATAAGATGTCCGCATCCAAGAGTTGTTGCACCTCGATCCTAATTGCTGCATTTCGCTCCGGAGCGAACTTCCTTTGCTTTTGTTGTATAGGCTTTACACTGGGATCGATGTTCAGCTTGTGGGTTATTATGTCGGGAGAGACCCCGGGCATATCCAAAGGAGACCATGCAAAGACATCAGAATGCTCTCGCAAGGTCTGAATGATGGCCTGGTGCAACCATGGCACATCCACGGCACCAACAGTTACAGTCTGTTCTGGCTTGGACGGATCAAGCGGTACCTGGACGGTGGTATCCCCCAATGAGGTACATACCCGAGGTTCAAGAGCCGATGATGCTACTTGAAGCTGCTGTTTGGGAGGAACTTTGACAGTCTTTTTGAGTGCCACGTACATACACTCCTTTGAAACCCGCTGACTACCGCGGATAGCCACCTCGCCATGCGAGGTGGGGAATTTTAGAGCGAGGTGGTATGTGGAGCATATGGCTTTGGCGGGAGTAAGCCAGTCCCGACCCAAGATCATGTTGTACGGAGACGGGGAGTTCACCACATAGAAATCCACGAAAATGGTTTTAATTGCCGGATAGGTCCCCAGAGACGCCGGGAGAGTGATGACACCTTCTGGTTGGACTTCACCCTGAGTGAAAGTCTGCAATGGCCCGGGGGCCGGCCGAAGTTGTTCCCGAGGAATTCCCATCTTTTGGAAACAGTCGGCGAATATAACACTCACTGCGGCTCCATTGTCCACAAAGACCCGCTTTATTGTAATATTGGCCACAGTCATGTCGATGACAATGGCATCAGTATGAGGTGTTATCTCCGGAACAGGGTCCCTATCTGTGAAACTAACAGTTTCGGACTGATGGAGGCGCTTATGACGTGGCTCCTCGGGAGGAGGACGGCGAGCCTCTGCCTTCAAGGCATTTCGTGAAGCCCCGGTGGAAAGGGCCCCATATATCACGTTTATTACGTGAGTGGCTGCATTGTCTCCGGGTCCTCCCGGAGGAGGAGGTGGTGGCAGAAAACAAGGCTGTTGGCGATTGCCGGAGTCTTGCCGTGCATTATTGCTAGGTCCCGGCCGATTATTCTGCCACGGCGGCCGATTCTGTTGTGCGCCCCGGTCATGATAACCTCCGCGGTTATGAGACGAACCCCCATTCTGGCTTGTCCGAGGTCTGTCATCGGTCCGCGCAATGTATTGTCGCAAGAGTCCTTTCCTTAGACACTCCTCGATTTCCTTGCTGAGCTCTCGGCACTCCTCTGTCTCGTGCCCATGATCTCGGTGGTACGCACACCACTTTCCACGGTTCCTTTTTTCAGGCGGAGCAGTCATCCGCGGACAAGGCCGTAGATCGTTCTTGTGAACAGAAAGGATTTCGGCTCGTGACTTTGTCAATGGAGTAAATTGTGGAATATCGCCTCGGGATTCTGAACGCCCTGGGTTCAGGCGGGAAAAGGCACTCGGTCGCGTGCTAGGCCCAGCTTGTGCCCTGTCGGACTGCCGCTTGCTAGCATGTTTCTCACGTTTCCGGCGAGTCTGCTCCTCGGCCTTAGCATATATGCACACCGTTTTGAACAGTGCTCGGGTTGTGACCGGTGGGTTTCGATCCAACTCGGTGTAAAGTGGTCCGGGACGGAGTCCATTCATGAATGCGTTGATGACTACGTCATCTGAGCAATTTCCCACCTTGAGGCTCTCCGCTGTAAAGCGGTCAAGAAATTGGGTAACGGTTTCACCGTCCCGCTGTTCCATTTTCATGAGGTCGGCCAGGGTGGCCATGGGCTTCGCACGTGCTTCGAAACGCGTGCAAAAGTGTTCGGCGAGTTCTCTAAAAGAAGATACGCTGTTGCGTGGGAGAGAATCAAACCAAACCCAAGCTTCATCCTGAAGGTACTCAGGGAAAATCTGACAGTAATGGAGGGATGTAGTGTGATCGCGGCTAAGCATGTTATGCCTGAAAGCTCCAAGAAAATTGGCTGGATCTCAGGTGCCGTCGTAAGGTGGTATGGCCGGCCGTTTGAACCCTTCGGGAAGGGAGGTGGCCATGATTTCTTGGGAGAACGGTGTGATGATATCTCCATTGGCATCAAGGCCCAGGATTCTGTCCAGTTCGACATTGCGTTGGACTCGCTCATACTCTTGAAGATCTAGAGTATGAGGATTGGCATAACGAACTCTCTTAGCCGCGTTGAGTGGACGGCGGCGATCGACATCGGTAGGTTCATCGTTGCGTTGTCGTGATTCGTTAGAACTCCCATGGTCCTCGGAAGAACCAGGTCGTTCCCGTCGTCGATCCTGACGCCCGCGATGCCCCGGGTCTTGTTGATCACGCGAGTGCTGACGATGTGGAGGCACCGCGGGATTGGCATCACGTCCGGCAGGCCCCGCGGGGTGTAGGCGATTAGCCGCCCAGTCTTGAAGAACATGGGCATGCTCTTGTAGGAAAGCCTGGAGCAATTCTGGAGTGATTTGAATGTTAACCGGTGGCTGGGCAGCAACGAGATTAGGGTTTTGCATGTCTTGTGGGGGTGGAGGCAAGAACTGGTTGTCTGGATTCACAACCGGGCCTTGGTTGCCCTGATGATGAGACGCACCTCTTGTCGGCGACTGCCTCGGCGGCAAAACTTGATCCACGGGTGGATCTTGATTGGATTGATCACCGTGGCGAGATTGATTCAGTCGAGTCATCACCATGATATTTGAATGCACTGTTAACGTCAGAAATTGTTTATGGTTCCCACAGACGGCGCCAATTGATAATGCGCAATCCGATATCCAAGAAACTTAACGAAAACCTACGTAAGCAATATGAAAAAACACATAAAATTTACGTGGTTCGATCCGGAGATCTACGTCCACGGGCAGAAAATCACTCTTGCCGAGGTGTTTCTTTTACTCGAACTTTGAGTTTACAAGTAATAATCCAGAATACAGAATGCGAACCCTAATTCAGAGTTCTTTTCTCATATTTATACTCAACCTTCCTAAACCCTAACTAACTCCCTATTATCATGCCTATTTCCCGCTGCATGGCGGTTGGGAACGGATCGTGGGCCTTGATTCGCGGAACAAACCACTCGTTGGGCCGACGCGTGTTTCTGGACCTGCTGGGCCTACGCGTGTTTCTGGACCTGCTGGTCCTACGTATGCTGGGCCGGTCAGTGGGCTCAGGTATTAACCCGACCCGAAGTGATCAGGCCATCCCTATCAGTAAACTACTGTCAAATTCTACAAAGTATTAGATTTACGACAATCGTCAAACCTTCAGTACATTTTAAAAATAAACAGTGATGGATTAGAATCTAAACCGTTGTCTATTACTAAGTAGACAACTGAGTTTTGTAAACAGAGAACCGGTACTTCAGTCATTCACGGATGTTTAGATAAGTATCAACGGTTGAAGACCATTGCCTATTAGTAATAGACAACAGTTTTCACTATTATCAAGGGCATTGACCATGACTGAATAGACAATGTTGTAATAATTAACAGCATTATACACGACGGTCTTTTTCTTAATAGACGTGGTTTCTACGCATAGTCTATCAGAAAATCTTGTTTTGTTAGTAGGGATGAGAATATCGCGATATTTCAGTAATATTTTTCCAATTATTAATTCTCATGCCATATATAATTTTGGTTTTTTATCGATTTCAAATAATACAATAGGTATTATAGTAGTATTATTTACCAATTTTAAAAATAACGAATATGTAGTCAAAGAAGAATGGTAAAGTCTTAGGATTAACCAAATAATAGATCAATTCTCGCATTGTAAATTATTATACAATTGGACACATGTTTATTAAATTAATTTGTAATAAATAATGAAGATACAATCAATAAATGAAATATTTAAACAATAATCGATAATATATCACGAGACTTCCCATAATATGAGTGTTCGGCTACAAATCTAAAAACATCCACAGTAGAGCCGGCAATTTCAGCGCGATTCCGGTAACCCTTTATTGGGCCAGTCCAACTATAAATTTAACTTGCTACCCATGCCGATCAACTGCTAAATTATACGTGATATATATATATCAAGCATTTTGACTCATGAAATTATGACAAGAGATGTTCTATTTTAATATATTAAAAAACTTAGGAATTCACTTCTCCATTTTTCTCCATATTTATTCTATCTCTCTCTTTTATCCATGAGTTCCCTCCCCCCTCTTTCTCCTTTCAACCCCCTCTCTTCACCGTATTTCTTCTTTTCTCTCATATGCTTCATCTTCAAACTCGGGATATTTTTTGACATATTCGTATGGTTTTATTTTTCTTATAGCATTCTTTATTTTATTTTTCAATCTATGGACATGATATTTTTTTCAGATTATGATTGTAATTGATATATGTATATGTTAGTTTTCTTTTTTATTGTTTAAGTTTTGCAAACAATATGTTGTGTTTTGTATCTGTAAGCGACGGAGTTTTGTAAAACAACATGGTTGCTTTATGTTTTTTAACAACTAGTTTAAAACAATAGCGTTATTTTGTATCAAAAAAACCTACTCCCTCCGTCCCACTTAACTTGTCACATTTTCCATTTCGATTCGTTTCACTTAACTTTTCACATCCATAAATGGCAATTAATGGCAACAATCTCCACCCTCAAAATTTCCACATTCAATCTCCACCTTTAAAAGCGTCAAAGATTCCACAAAATTTGTTTTTTTCTTAACATCCGTGTCTGATCTGTGAGAAGTTAAGTGAGACGGAGGAGTACTTATCTACACAACTCGATTGTTTAAAATATTAAAGAACTGAACTGTGTAAAAAAACATCACTTTAATTGTTTTGAATAAATAAAACTATTTATAATTTACTGGTCTTTGACTATAACATTTCTGAAAATTCCGCTAGATTATACAACTAAAAGATACCGACAAGTTGGGCTAAGAATATCGAGGTTTAATTTAATCACAAACTAGCTAGCTAGCTAGACTAAGCCAAAATCTAGTAGTAATAATAATAATAATAATAATAATAATAATAATAATAATAATAATAATAATAATAATAATAATAATAATAATAATAATAATAATAATAATAATAATAATAATAATAATAATAATACTACGATGACTACGACCATTGTAACAATATTCAGATACGAGTTTTAATTGGCTCTATCAATTATTTGTGGTTCGAGTTTATGGAAATAAAACATATAAAATCGAAAAAATTATGCCGGATTCAAACAAATTCGACAAATTCCTCGTGAATAAATCGGGTTTAATGTGTTGAATTCAAACTTTCTTAATCATAATAATATTTCTTATTTTTATTAATGATCTCATGTTTAATTATTATTTTTGTTAATTCTTATCAACCACCATAAAATATAAATGTTATTTAAAAACTATAATTGTATACGATTTATTTGAAAGTTCATCAGAAAAAATTTCAACCATCATTAGTATTTAAAATACTAATTTTCTCTTTCTTTTAAAAAGATATTTTGAGGCTCATTAGCTACGTAATTTTTTTTGTTTATTAATTTACATGTATTAATATTATCTATTTTAAAAATATGCTTTAAAATTTGTCTTATTTGACAAATTTATAATTCTAAATTATTATTTTATTTTATGAGTTTTTAAAATATAGTACTTTGAAATTGAAAATTACGAAAACATAACTGGTGGATGGTTCTCTGCCCGTGGATGTAGGTTTCTAAATTGAACCACGTAAAATCAAGTCTCCATTTTCGGTTTTGTTTCTTGTTTTCTGCAAGCACACTTTAGTGCATTCAAGGTGTTTGTTGATTTGTCTTAGTGGCATTCTTGGAGTGTTCTTGAGTGAGTTGAGTGCTTATTGCCAACAAGTGGCGCCGTCTGTGGGAATCATTACCCCTACAGATCAAAATCGATTCAAGGATGTCAATCTCCAAGATAGAGAGTGAGAAATTCAATGGGAAGAATGACTATGGGCTGTGGAAATTGAAGATCAATGCCCTGTTGGTGCAACAAGGTCTCTCTATGGAACGGAAAGGGGAAAAGTCTTCCCTTGAGAAGCTGGAGGAGTCTCGGAGATTAGAAATAAAGGAGAAGGCACACAGCCTGATAATTCTTTGTCTATCAGACAAAGTTTTAAGAGAAGTATCAAGAGAAAAGGATGCAGTTGATGTAATCAAGGGCGGACGGAGCTTGATGTGGGGGAGGGCCATGCACCCCCCCCCTCCCCAACCTTTTCTCCGAGAGCACTGAAATTTTGAAGTTGTAGACATATTTTTTGGGGGTTTGTTTATTTTATATGTATTTATTTTTGCTTTATATTATTTATTTATTTATTGTCTTTTTTGTTTCCCTCCACTCCTTTCCACCTTTTAGATTCATAAATACTTATGTATTTTTATTCTAAAATTAAACTATAAAGTGATCTAATAATAGCTTAATGGAAGATATTAGGGGTTAAGAGGAGACCTTAGAACTTAAAGTATTTTCCACACCACATATATTATTATTATTGTGTTAATTTATTATGATTAATAATTTTGCTAGGGTTTGATACACCAATTTCTCTTTTGCTTTAATTCCAATATGTGTAGTTAAATTGAAAAATGAGCAATCATATAATTCATTATTGGTTAAAAGGTAGACTTTAGAATGTAATATAGTCTTGTATTTAATTATTTTGTAGATGAAAAAGTCACAGACACTAGATTGTTTCTTTGAGAGAAAGAATGGAGATACTCGAGCATCTCAGTCTAATCTATCTATAGATAATGATGAAACTCGTCCTGCAATATCTTTGAGAGTATAAATCAATGAGATATTTGATACTCAAGCATTAGAACATGATCCATGATTACGGCCGCCAATATGGGAGTATCCTATTAAAAAACATGAGGATGTTAGGAGGGAGTATATCAAAGTTGGACCATACCAACATATACTTTCAACCTATCCGAGGTTTGGAGAAAAATATTCTCGCAGTTTTCAAGCCTCATGGTTTAAGTTATTTCCATCATGGTTGGAGTATTCTCCGAGGATAGATGTTGCATTTTGTCTGCCATGTTTTTTGTTTCATACCAAAGGTAGTCCTTCTAGATTAGATGCATTTACAATCAATGGGTTCCGGTCATGGAAGAAGGTTAGGGATGGCCTTAGATGTTTTTTTTTTTGGCACACATTGGGAAAGAACTAACTTCACCTCATTCAGATGCTAAGAGAGCATGTGCAAATTTAATGAACCAATAAACACATATTGCTCACGCTATTGAAAGAACGGCTTCCCAAGAACGTGTTGAAACTAGACTCCGTGTAAAAGCTTCAATCGAGACTATTAGATGGCTTGCATTTCAAGGATGTTCTTTCAGAGGACATGATGAGTCCATAACATCGGCTAATCGAGGAAATTTTCTAGAATTATTAAGCTTCATATCCTCTTACAATGACAAAGTAAAGGAAGTTGTGGATAAAGCTCCAAAAAATGCAACATACAGATGCCCAAATGTTCAAAAGGAAATTCTGCAGGTTATGGCTACTGAAGTCAAGAATGCTATTCGTGAAGAAATTGGTGATGCCAAATTTTGTATCATCGTTGATGAAGCTAGGGATGAATCAAAGAAGGAGCAAATATCCATTGTCTTGAGATTTGTGGATAAAGATGGATGTGTACAAGAACGCTTCTTTGCACTTTTTCATGTTAGAGACACCAATGCATCTACTTTAAAAGAATGCATCATTTATGTCTTATCTCGGCATGATCTTGATGTTAAAAAAATTCGGGGACAAGGTTATTGTTGAAATGGGGTGTTTGTCTAAACATTGAGCATCAAAACTGTTCACATTTAAAGATTAAAGCTGAAGAAAAGTGTTAAAAGAAAGCAGATGAAGAAAAGCAGTTCAGAAAACTTAGATTCTGGAAAATAAGAAAGACAATGGTTTGTAACATAATTAACTGTCAATACCGTTGCAAATCCGTTGTCGTTTTATGAATCATTCGTTGTCATTTTGAGTTGTTTTCTGAAGCAGTTGGTTGAGAGGAGTTTTGGTTTTCAAGCTCGGTTTTCTGTTTCAAACTAATTCCAGCTGGATTATTTAGTTGAGGAAGTTATTTTGTTACATGATATTCCATTCAATTGTCATTCTAGTGTGAGATAGAAGAGAGATCAAGAGAGGAAGAAGAGCCATAGGTTTTTGAGCTCAAACTCTTGATTGTATTTCAAATTTGTAACTCATATTTGATCTAGTGAAGCTCCTCCTGGCCCATGGATGTAGGCAATTGCCGAACCACGTAATTCTCTTATTTTGTGATTGTTTTTCTCTGTTTTAATTTTGAGTTTGTATTGGAAGAGATCACCACTTGTTTGATAAAGTGTGTGAGTGATATTGTTGTGATTTCTTGAAGATCAATTCCTAACAAGTGGCGCCGTCTATGGGAACTTCCATAGAGGAGATCAATTCTTGATCATCAACAATGTCTATTTCAAAGATTGAGACAGAAAAATTCAATGGGAAAAATAATTACGGATTATGGAAGATCAAAGTAAAAGCATTGTTGGTTCAGCAAGGACTTGGTGCAGCTTTGAAGGGGGAGAAAGCATTTCCAGAAAAGATGGAGGAGGCTCAAAAGTTGGATATCCTGGAGAAGGCTCATAGCTTATTGATTCTTTGTTTGTCTGACAAAGTATTGGGGAAAGTATCCAAAGAAAAGAGTGCTTCTGAGGTGATACAGAAACTGGCTAACCTGTATATGGCCAAATCCATGGCAAACAGGTTATATCTAAAACAAAAATTGTTCTCTTATAAGTTTTCTGAAGAAAAATCAGTGGAGGATCAATTGGACGATTTTAACAAGACATTTGATGATTTAGAGGCCATTGATGTCCAAATGAATGATGAAGACAAGGCCATTTTGCTGATAAACTCCTTGCCACAATCCTATGATCATCTGAGGGATGCAATGTTGTATGGAAGGGATTCCAATATTATATTAACAGAAGTGCAATCAGCCCTAAGAGCAAAGGAAATGCAAAAGCTCAGTCAGGACAAGACAGATGGTGCAGGAGAAGGGTTAAGTATAAAGAAAGGCAAGAATCTCAAGTGGAAGCAAAACCAGACCAATGATCAACCCAAGAAATCAGGAAACAATAAGGGAAAACTATATGGTCACAAGGAAACAAGGAAGTGTCATTTTTGCAAGAGACCTGGCCATCTGAAGAATGATTGTTTTGAGCGGAAGAAGAAACAGGCTCAAAAAGGAACTCAAGCCTCAAGCTCAGCAGAGGTGGTTGAAGCTGCAGAAGAAGAACCTCAGGTACTTAACATTTCTGAATTTAAGACTGAACAAAACTGGATTTTGGATTCCGGATGTAGTTTTCATATGAGTCCAAATCTAGAATGGTTTAAAGATTTTAAAGAACAAGAATCTGGAATAGTCATGCTTGGAAATAATCAATCATGTTCAGTAAAAGGAATAGGTGATATAATGGTCAAAGTGCATGATGGTTCTGTTAAAATCTTGAAGGATGTTAGATATATATCACAGCTTAAGAGAATCTTGTTAGTCTGGGAACTTTGGAGAAGAGAGGGTGCAGTTTTCAAGTCTGAAAATGGCCAGTTAGATATAATAAAGGATTCCAAAGTGGTGATGAAAGGGATAAGAAGATCCAGTCTCTATTATCTAGTTGGCACTGCAGTAATTGGTGAATCTGAAAATGTAGTCAAGGATAGTAACAAGCTTTGGCATGCCAGATTAGGACATGTTAGTGTAAGTGGATTAACTCAGCTTGCAAAACAAAACTTGATTGACTACAAAGAAGATAGTGTCTCAAAAATGGTGTGTGAAGACTGTATACTGGGTAAAAACAAGAAGCAGTCTTATCCAGTGGGAAAACACAACTCAACTATGGTTTTGGAATACATTCCTGCTGACCTGTGGGGTCCTTCAAGAGTCCAAACTCTTGGAGGAGGAAAGTACTTCTTAAGCTTGATTGATGACTTCTCAAGAAAGCTCTGGATCTATGTGTTAAAGAATAAAGCTGAAGGTCCCAAACCGGGTCACTGAAGAACATATATCATAAAACATAGAACCCGTTTTCAGAACCAAGGGAAACGTATGGCTAGTTACATGCTTCCCATCAAGCAACATGAAAAAGAACGAAGAGAAAGACCAACACAGACTCTGGTCTAAATTTAGAAAATGTTTACTTGGAGGTGGAATATCTCCTTTTCAGGGTTAATGTTGATCGAGAAACTGTACCCCTTATTTCAATTTTAGCTAAGTATCTCATGTTCTTTCTGATGTCGTCCTTCGATCGATTTTCTGAAAATATTCATTTCCCTAGCCATTGAATCTGTTTTCTTATGTTAATGTTCAGGGTACAAAAGTATGCATATATCATGATCTTACATATTAATTTTTTTTTTTTTTTGTTATGTTATTCAAATATATACTGTCAGGTCATATAACGCACACTATAGACAAGCATTATTTATACTATAACCCTCAGAATGTAATCAGTGCGTATACTATCAGGCATATAGCATATACTATAAGCAAACATGAAATCTAATATAACCTTGGAAATACAATTACCGAGTATATTACAAAGAATAGAAGAAGTAGTATAGGAGAAATCAGAGTTATAAAAAACGTATACTATGAAGCAACATAAGACGTACTATAAGCCAACATTACATATACTGCAAGCTAAACGTTTTTAATAAGTGAATACAAGAAATCCGAGTTATGCTAAACGTATACTATCAGGAAACGTAAACGTACTATAAGCGATGATTAAATATATTGTAAAGGTTGTAAACAATAAAATTTGTCAGATTGGTCGCGGGCGCGAATTGGAGTCACGGTCACGAGCTATAGCTGGGGTTTGTGGGTCGTCAACTTGATCAGCATTCGCGAACCATTGTTGAAGCTTTTTGGCTCGTTCTTCGTTAGGTTGGCCGCGGTCGCGACGACTTGAACATATCATTTTGCCTGATAGTATATAACATTTTGCCTGCTAGTACATATCATTTTGCCTGATAGTATACTTTTATTATAATTTCTCTTGCATAAAGTATATGTCCAAGAATGAGTTCATTTAATGATACAAATACAATTATTGTTCCAAAATTATTGTTCCGTTATGGAGACCATAATATTACTTAAAAAATTAAGTTAAGATATTAAGGAAGTCTGCATACTTTATTTGTTACTCATTAATTACTTTTCAAGACTCGCAGTATATTTAATATTTGGACATAGTATATGTTGTAATGACTGACAGGAAAAAATAAAAATATATAGCACTGCACAAGAAAAAAGAATTATGCGAAACATATACTATCACCCAACACAATACATACTATATGTGGAAATTAAATATACTGTTAGCTGTATAAAAAAAATGTACTATACATAAGAATGTTTTTTAAAACTGAATTGAAGAAATCAGGGTTACAATAATATATACTATAAGTCAATACTGTATACATTGTGTATCTTATGTTGGTTGGAAAAAATAAATATATGGCACTGCACAAGAAAAAAGTATTATGCGAAACGTATACTATCAGTCAACAAAACACATACTATATGCATAAATTAAATATACTGTAAGTTGTACCAAAAATATACTATAGAAAATAATGTTTTTCAAAATTGAATAGCACTGTTAAAGATTGACTGCATGTAGCTAAATAATATTAATGTTTGGTGTTTTTGAACCAAATTCATTGTTATTGATTTGGATTGATTCTCTTGCTTCCTTTTTTCTTTGTTTTTCAAGTTGACTATTTGCCCTTTGTGTCTTCCTCCCTTTTGTAGTTGATTGAACTGGATCAAGAATAGTATTACACGACTCGATAGGAATGATTGGTTCTGAGTTTTCCAAGAAAACATCAATAGCTTCCTTATCTCTTACATATCCTTCTTCCATGATTCTTCTTGTTTCTTCATGTTATTGGCTTTTCAATATCAAATTGTAGTAGTTGTGTACTAGTTGATGCCTCCATTGAATGTTCACTTGATGACTTTCTGTCTCTGGATTTGACTTGCTACCTTTCTCTTCTCCTCTGATTTTCTTTTTTGCCCAGCCTTAGAACACACAAATGATTTGGTTTCATGCTCATTTTCGATTAGGATTGCAGTTGAAACTAAACACATTGAAACAACCTATAGTTATATACTTACAATTTATATTCATATATTAAAAATGTTATTTTTCAAATTTTACCTTGATCATTTTCTTGGTGTTGTTTAACAATATACTTCACAATATCCATTGATTCATTTGGAAGTTCTGTCAAAAGTTAGTAAAAGACAGCAGGTATAGTATACTATCATGCAATTAAATGTGTACTGTTAAAGAGAATAAAGTGTACTGTTGTTTTTACCTTCGTTGTTTTTGTTTAAACTAGCATCTAACATCATTCTGATATGTATATCTACAGAACTTGATTTTTCAATTTCATGCTCACTACCAATTATTATTCCTACAGAATTTGATTACATTAAAACAACTTATAGTTATATATTAAAAAATAAGAAAAAAATCAGTAGGGAAATGAACTGTGATGCAAGTATAAGAATACTACACTTCAACACTCAAATTTTCAGCTTCATTCTCATTTTCAACATTCAAAGGATACTACACTTCAACATTCAAAAATACTAGTACGAGATCTTTGATATTTACAGTTACTTCTTGTGAAATTTAAATCCAGCAAATTGAATGCAATAAAATAAAATGAGAACCTAAATATAAAAAATTTAATCTCAAAACAATTAGACCTTTTCTTCATCACTAAATCGAGTATTTAGCCTTAAATTATGCAAAAAATTAAATTAAAAGCTTACTTTCCTTATTTTTAAAGCCAACTGAGAAGGAAGATTACTGATTTTTTTCGCAGATTTTGGCTAAATCAGCCAATGTGAGGAATGTGACGTTGGACCACTACCGAAAAATCGAAGAAGGAGGTGATGCGTGGAGATCGACGAGCTGATGTCGACTGTCTGTTACAGAAAGAAGGAGGTGAGGCTTGAAGATCGACGAGGTGAACTCCGATGTCGACGGTACTACGTGAGAGAGCGAAATAGACGATCTTGCGTGGAGATCGATGAACTGAGTGTTCGACTTGTTTGCTGGGAAAAAGGAGGTGAGATGACGAGATTGAGGAAGAAGGAGAAGGTTGACGGTTGTGTTGTGTGAAATGAGGTGAGAGAATGTTATGTTCCATATTGTGAGAAAGGAGGTGAGAGAGTGAGATGTGAGATAAATTTACTGTTATTTATTTTACCTAATGGGCCTAGATTAACCTAATAAGGTTAAAATTAGTATGTGGTCTACATTAAGAGTATGATGCATCATATGCACTTAAGTGTCACTCACTATCAATACCCGGTGATAAAATAACAGGTCTGGATGAAATAAAATAAAGTTAGTGTTAAAATATGTATAAAAGAATCAATTATTTATTATATTAATATAAATAAAGTAAATGTAATAAATATATGCACTTTATCAATCAGGTTATTACATTTGATTTCATTAGTAGTAAAAGTGAATCATGTCATTCGGGTATGTAGCAGACGTAGCGCATCATATGTAGCATGCGTGAGCAGATTTGATACATATATATGTTTACCCGTGCATATACAGGTTAAATCCTAATTCTATTAGAGAACATATAAGGCAAGATTTAAACTTTCTACTTAAATAGTTATTCTAAGAGCATCTTGAGTCGTTGGCGCTGATTCACCGCTGGAGATACTCTAGTCCAGCGCGAAATGCAGCGCGGAGCTTCAGCTGTCTGCGCTGCATTTCGCACCACATAAAATATTCTTTTTAAATAATTTCTTTTATGTATTATTTTTCTTAAGTAATTCTAATTTGCTAATATACTTATACAATTTTGATATTTTCATGATTTCGAGATAATAAATTTAATAATATTATAATTAAAAGCAAATATTACATAAAATAAAAAATACAAAAATATTTACAAAATAAATCAAAATATCTTAACATATTATTTTATAATAATTTACTATTTCATAATTTGTTAAAATAAACTTAAGTAAATAAATTAAAAGTATACAAAAAATATAACTAATATTTAATTTTAGTAAGAATAAATATTGTATTTTAATAAAAACTCATTTATGTTAGTTTTAAAATATAACGGATACACATATTAATTAACATAATACAAAAAATATTAACAAATACACAATATTAGTTACACAAAACAAAAGCAAAAAAAAAAAAAAAAGTCAGCGTGTGTAAATAGTATCGCGTTTGAACTGTTCACAACACGCAGCAGCAACAACAAGAGGGGCGCTGGGCTGGGACAATTAAATCAGCTACGGTGACATCTCCACGCCCAGCAAGCGCTGGGCTGGAGATGCTCTAATAACAAATAAATGGTTAGAAGTTCGGGTTTTGAAATTTTTTTCTGATGTTTGTTTCCGTTTTGTTCTGAACTTCTCTTTTTATTTCTGGAGTTTTGTTTTTTGTTTTTATGTTAATTTTTTGGAACTTTTACTTATTTTATGAGTATTTAAGATTTGTATATGATATTTTAGATATAAACCCTTTTTTTCCTATATACAACCGTTACCATGTGGATTTGAAATCCATCTATAGACTAGTAGCAATGGATTTTAGCATCGATTTCCACGTCACTAATACATTATATTGGTAGTAATTATAACTTTAAAATTTGCAGTCTCAAAATGACGATTTTGTTGTACTGCATGTCTAGTGAATTTGTAAGTGGAAAAAAAATAAAAATAAAAGAACAAAGAAGAATTGTGACTATCCCAAATCTCAAACAAAATCTTCAAAACAGTTTAATAAACTTATTGCATTTCTTGCAAAATAAAATGGATGGCGACTCATTAGGCATGAAAAATCTTTTGCCAGTCGACTTTTTAAATTTCAATTGGTTCAAAAGAGGTTTCTAGAAACTTAAGTTTGCAGAGAGGATGTGATAAAAAAAATTAAAAAACATAATAGTAATAAATAGGTTACGTGAAAGGTAGAGTGGAGTGAACTTATTGCCTTTGTTTCTTGCGCAAGAAAATCTCTTTTTTCTATCGATATTTTTTTGAATTTTTTTTTCTTTTGATATTTATTTCACGGTACATGAAAATTTTATTTTCCTCTTTCAAAATAATACTCGACCTGATATGTATGTATTTGGTGGGAAATGTCAAATCATCATCAACTATACATATATATATATATGTTTTTTTCCTATTCAAAACATTTTCGTCTAACATTAATTATATTGTGTTTAGATGCTAGACAATCCTCGACCGACTATATCTTTTTCTGATTCTTTCTCGCATAACGCCGTTTAGACCCGATTAACCTGCCTAAATTTTAATTTGGCACTAGATCCTAGTCTGCTTTTCGACTAGCACGTAACATTTTTTAGAACTCTATATTTTAGACATACATATATTCATATATGAGACTTTCTTTAGTGCTCCTATAATACCAGCAGACCTAAGCATATTTTCTCAAAGGCAAAGTCGTATATACACTAGGTGTACAGTGCAATTCGGGTAAGATATTATATTTTATTTGCTTTGTTCTAAATGACCCCATCTATCTATAATATCAGACCTAAAACATATTTTCTCAAAGGCAAAATCTCATATACACTAGTCTCCTATACACCAGGTATACGGTGCAATTTGGGTAAGGTAGTAATCACTATTTATACTGAACGGTAATTCTCGTTATGGGCTCTATTCTATAGTCCCCCTCTACCTTCAACTATACCCCGTATAGGATTTAGACGGTCTTTGGCCACCTATATTTTTTCTCTGACTCATCCCGTATAGGCGTTTAGACCCGATTAATCCCGCCTCGAACTCAATTAGGCATTAGACCATAATCTGTCACCCAACTAGCGTCTAACATCTTTTAGAACATAAATTCTGGGTAAAGGGATAATATATTTACCCAAAACAAATAACCCCTTTAATCATAAACACATAGTTTTTTAGCAACATACATATATTCAAAATAAGTATTAAAATTAAGTATAAATACGAGTAATACGTTTTCAAAAACAAATTATCCATGACACAGAACAAGAACCTACTCTTTCTCATATCCTTAAATTCAATTCAAATAAATGTTTTTTTGTATCGGCGACTCAATAGGCCAACAATTGTCTCTTTTCATGGATCACTTTTAAATATTGAAATTTCAAATACTTGGGTTAATTCTATGTTTTATTTTCTTTCTATGTTCAGGTCGTATAAGTCCAAAACAAAAACCAAAAATAATTAGGCTTAAATAATAACTCGATTAGTCTAAATCACTAAACCTACAAGACTTTCATAATAATAATAACAATAGCAACAAGCGGCGGCAACAGCAACAACAACAACAATAATAGAAGGAGCACAAATAACATGCTGGTTAACAACAATAACCGGCAAAATATTCATCTTCACCAATACCCCATATGTACTAGAAGAACCTTTATATATATGTAGTGTATTTTGATTTACCACCAACCAAGTCTTGTACTACTAGTGTCTTCAAATTAAATTGATCAATGGCATTGCTCAATGGAAACATTGAAAAGGCAAATGAAGAGATGTCCACAGAGCAACTCCTTCAAGCTCAAGCTCATGTTTGGAACCACATATTCACCTTCATAAACTCCATGTCCCTAAAATGTGCAGTTCAACTACGCATACCAGATATCATCCACAACCATGCCAAACCAATCACACTTTCCGAGCTAGTTGAATCCCTCTCCATCAACAAATCCAAATCCCAATGCGTTGATCGCTTGATGCGCATACTAGTCCACTCCAAATTCTTCGTCCAAATCAGTGAAGAAGAGGAAACGCGTTATTGGCTCACACCGGCCTCTCGCCTTCTCCTGAAGGACCAGCCTCTGACAGTTGCACCAGTTGTCCTACTCATACTAGACCCCATCTTGACCAAGCCGTGGAACCATATGAGCGAGTGGCTCACGAATGAGCACCGCTTCTCACCTTTTGAAACGGCCCATGATGCGACATTATGGGAGAAGGTAGGTCACGACCTGGGCATAAGTGGCTTGTTCAATGAAGCTATGGCTAGCGACTCAAGGCTTGTGGCACGTGCACTTGTTGGAGACTACAAGCATGTGTTTGAGGGGGTTAAGTCGTTGGTGGATGTTGGAGGTGGGACCGGGACCATGGCTAAGGCTGTAGCTGATGCATTTCCAGGCATGAAATGCGCTGTTCTTGAGCTCCCCCAAGTTGTGGTTGGCCTTGAAGGGAGTAATAACTTAACGTATGTTGCTGGAGACATGTTTGAAACTATCCCTCCTGCTAATGCTGTTCTTCTCAAGGTACGAGCTCAAGTATTGATTTCGTCATTCTAATCAATTATGACCAACCATTCAATTTTCATGCAAGTTGAAAAGGGAAGAAAACTAATTATATTTGAAAATATCAGTACTGACCTGATACAAACAACAAACAGTGGATATTGCACGACTGGAACGACGAGAACTGTCTCAAGATCTTGAAGAAATGCAAAGATGCTATCCCGAGCAAGGACGAAGGAGGGAAGCTAATTATCATTGATATGGTTGTCGACATCAACCAAAGTGACAGTAAACTTGTGGAAGACCAACTCTTCTTTGATATGGCAATGATGACTTATCTCAACGCGAAAGAAAGAAGCGAGAAAGAATGGGAAAACCTCTTCTCTGAAGCTGGCTTCACTAGCTATAAGATTACTCCTGCATTCGGTGTCAGGTCTTTGATTGAGGTTTATCCTTAGACTCCCATGATGTACCCATCACATATAGTCATCTTAATAAATCCATCTATCAAGATTGATATTTTCTCAAACTTTCAAGATGTTGGAACACTGGAAGTATAACTGCAAGGCAATCTCAATATATTGAATAACAAGTGATCCAACAATTCATTACCATCATCATCGAACAGAACTTTGTAAAATCGTTTCCTTTCTTCTGCATCAAATATGCCACCTAGATTGGCTTCTCCATCAAATTTTGTTCAGAAATTTCTTCTACGTCTCTCGTCCTGTTCATAGGCCTGACTGGTAGAACACCTTTCTTCTTTTTCTTTTCTAAGTTTGTTAAGTAGTGCCTCCGATTATATTCATGAAGCCCCTCATGCATCAGGTCCCCAAATTTTTCTTTCACGACAACAAGTGGGTGCTTCTCAATCAACTGGGACCCACTGTATCCTTCCCTAAGAAGAACTGTATAAATTTGATATTTGTTCGAAACGTAGAATATCAGGATGCTTGAGCAATAAAATATTTAACTTCTCAGGAAAGCAGAATTCTCTTCTGAAATGGCTTAATTTGGAGATGGAGGCTTTCTTCCACAACGTCAGAGATAGCAATTCATGCACCAGGGCTATGGTTCTTTTATCCATTTCAACCGATCCCTCTAAGAACCCGCTCAATTCTGCATAAGGTGAAATATATGGAGTGGAATTGAACTCTCGAAATCTCTCCCTTATTTTCACCCATGTATCTGGCAATGAACATGAAAATCTCAGCTCACAACCATTCTCTTTAGCCGATATCTTAATTGCAGAAACTGCAAAATCTGGATTCCAAGATGTAAGCTCGATATCCATAGAACTTCGCCTCCCAGTATAATTCACAACTCGAAACATGTCAGTGTACTTGGGTACAATTCTAAGCAAATAATCATTAGGAAATCCAAAATTTCTCTTCAACTCATTAATTTTAGAAACACTTAGCCTTTGGTTTTTGCTCATCATCAACAACTTAGCTAACCGCTGAACAAAAACGGGTTCTTGTGAGTCTCTTACGGATTCTTCCTCCTCCGCAAGAAACATCATACGCTTGGTTAATCGGCAAAAGTACTCATCATTCTCATGATACACTTCAAAGCAACAAGGATACTTCTTAAGCCAATTAAGTGCCTTGCTTTAAGATCGAGACTCTTGAACTTCTTCGGCAGGGAATCAATAGATGTAACTTGATCAGGGCTTCTGAGAATTATGTTCTTGATCTGATTATTCACCATCCATCTGCGATTTCGAGAAAGAGCTGTTTCAAGATCTGGATCTTTCTTCATAGACCACAAAGCAAATCTTCTTTGACCATGTTGATGAAAAGGTGAAGCGTAGATATAAGAACTCCAACATTTTAGGCTCACAATCACCATTTTGTGCGTGTGTTTCTTTTCTAAATCTTAGTTTCCTGAAAATATAATATCCATAAAAAGGCTAATAAGCATACTTCTTCCCGAATATATAATCTTTACCATTCTAAAAAGAAATAGAACGCAATTTTGTAATTACAGCAGCAAGATAAGGTAGTCCATCAAGTTTCAACAGCCATAGAATTGTCAGTGTACTACCACGATGCAATTCTTCCACAAGTTCAAGCACCAGAGATAATGAATCAGAGGTAAAAAATGGAAACAATCAATCAGTGTTCCCCAGATAATCACATGTACAATTTCAGCCGCGCATAGAATTTTACTATCGATAAGTTCAAAAAAAATAAACAAAATGTAAAACAAAACAAAATAAACAAAACATAAAGCATGCAGTAAGAGCTAGATGTGACTGAGTATAAATAAAAACCACTGGAGGAAACGAGATTATAGACAGTTAGAGAGGTCTGACCTGATCCATAGGGCCAAACAGAATAAAGTTTTCAATAAGGATGAGATTGCTAAGAATAGATTTGTTAATTTAACCTTGTTTGATTAACAAATGTAGAACTGAAGAACAGGAACACAAATTTATAAAAATCAAAAGAGATTGAGGACAACATCTGAAATCTCAAGCAAATATTTCATACCGTTAGGCTTAATGCTTTGAATTTTTCTTTTTTAATATTTTAACTTCGATTGTACTAAGTAGCTCAACTGGATGAATGTTATCAAAACAAATGAGCTCAAGTAGTCATTCTAACAGAAAAATAAATAAAATAAGAAAAGAGAAAATCAGAGGCTTCGAAATCCTTTAAAAAGTCGATTAAACAAATTCAAGCTACTTCCTATCATTAATTACAGATATTAAGGAGAAACACGAAGGATGTCACAGAAAATGACCAATATTAGAAGGCAGTTTACCTGCTTATCAGTGTTCATTTGGGGAGAACACTACACAAAGCGAAATTTTTTAGTCTAGAGAATCGATTGAATTGAAATGAGGGAATTCTTCTGCTAGCCCTCCATACATCACGAAATTCACCCAATTCTAGCTGGAAATAAATAGCCTTCTACATAGAGAGGGCGGTTTTGAGTTTACAAAATCGGCCGTTGAACGTTGCGCCACCGCCAGATGCAGCTGATCAACGAGCTCTGCCGACTGGACCACAGCGCCCGTAGACCGTGAACGTTCTTATTTGGGTTATATTTATTTATTTGGAATTTGAACGTTGGGTTTGGAAGAAGAGTGAAATTGTTTTTGAGCTGGACTTCGTAGTGTGAATTTGGGTATTGGGTTTTATCTTGGAGAGGGTTAGGAGATATTTGGATTGGGATGTAATGGAATGTGCTTTCGCTGGGGCACATCCACGGTTGGTACATCCATTTGAATAGTAAAAAGGTATTTTTGTTTAAGGATGTAGTAGGGTAGGATGTGTAAAATGATGTCAAATCAATAGGTATTGAGATGATAGGTAATGATATAAAGGTGTATTGGAAATTGTAAAAGGTTATGTAAGGGATTAGGTAATGATAAAAAAGTGTATTGAAAATTGTAAAAGTGATGTAGATAATGATTGGATGATTATGTAATGATGAAAATGTGTTAAAGTTGGATGGAAATTGGCTAGGCAATCCGGATTGACGATCCATAAAGTGAAATACCTTTAAACTGAGTCATCCCACATCCGGCTGACAACAACCTAGTCCAAATATGTCCTTAATGTTCGAGTGTATATTTAGCAAAGGGTATTATGTCACCCGGATTAAGCTGTCAAAAAGTATAGGCAGCCAAGATAATTTAACGATATGACGAAATTAAATAGGAAAGATCAACGATACTTTAGGGCCTAGGTAATGTTTAGTCCATACCAACGCCATGTTTGGCTAAGTTTATTTCAAACATTTTATAAGTTATTTAAAGAGCTTATAAGATTTTATTTTTAAGAGCTTATAAACTACTCCCTTCATCCTAACTGAGTTTGCACATGTGAGTCGGCACGTATATTAAGAAAAACTGTTTTTTGCTTTTTGGTTGATTTTTTTAAAGGTGAAGATTGAAAGTGGAGATTTTAAGGGTGGAGATTGTGAGAAAATTTTCCTTTTTAAGGGTGTGCAAACTTAGATGGGACGTCCCGAAAAGGAAAGTGTGCAAACTCAGCCGGGACGGAGGGAGTAGTAATTGAATTGAGTTATTTAGCTATTAATTTAAGGTCTAATTTAAAAGTTTATATCAAACACATATTTTAATTAATGTGTGTGAAGTGTGTGTGGTGTGTTGTATGTGTGAAATGTGTGGTGTGTGAAAGTGTAAAGTGTGTAATGTGTGTAGTGTATGAAGTGTATGTATAGTGTGGGCGAAATATGTATAGTGTATGTGAAGTGTGTGCATGTATATGTAGTATGTGAAATTTGGATATAACTTATAAAATTTTAAAAATAAGGACTAGAGATACTTATTTTTTTGTTATAAGCTCTAAAAGCTTATTTTTTCGTCTTATAAGTTGTCTAACATCTTATTTTATCAAACATATTCCAAGAGAATTTATAAGCTCCCAAATATCTTATTAGATGTTTTGATGAACTTATAAATTTAGTCAAACACCCTCCATAGCTTCGTAATTTAACGTTTAGATGAAACGTAATTGATATTTGAGCAATCCATCTCAGTCAATAAAAATCTGCTTTTAAAATATCTATAAATATAATATGGATATCAATTTACGTTAGAAAAAAAAAAAAGTTAATAAATTGACAAAAAATACATATATATAAGAACTTGAATTTTTGGTGATCATCAAAAGAAAAACGAAAATTCTCATTAGTGGAAGCATAACTCATAGCAATTCATGTCCATCGGGGGGGAGAAAAAAAATATCATCAATTTTAGGTGAAATTTTAGTTACAACACAACACTGCAAATTAATAACAAAAATCAACAATTTTCAAATTTTTTTCATCAATAGAATCTGGTACATTTTTCTACATATTATAGTCATCGGCATCGTCTCTTTGTGTAATTAAAGGTAATAAAATTGATCCAACACAGCATCGCACGACATTTTAGAAAAACCTGGCTCATAGAATTTTTTGTCCAAATCATTGGGCCTAATAGACCCAACCTAAAGAGCCAAATGTACACAAAAGTCATAACATATTTTGGATGAATGATTCTTGTTGTTCACTAATTTTTTGTCAATTCTAGACCGAGCAAACCAAGCGGGTATGTACTGTTTGGCCCCATATATGTGTGTGTATCACAAGTTCAAAACATAGTGCACAACAGAGGATCCTGATCTTAAACGGAAAACCAACCAAATTCAAGGAGGCTGTTTTAGTACAGATGGAAAGGAGGTATGCTCCAATCCAAATAGTTTGACAAGAGGTACAGAAACTCCAAACATCACAATCGCAAATATTACAGATCAAAGTCACCATCTTTCTTATTAACATAGCTTCGAAAAAATACGTAAATATAAGATAATGATCAAGCCTCGATCCCAGGGTGCAACACTATGGCCATATCAGAATCCATCTTCCATTACCGAAAGGTTTGCAGCATTCTACATCAAAAGGCTGAAGATCTTAGATGTTCATAGTAAGGATAGAACCTCAGCAGAAGATCGGGTCTGCCAATGGAGCTATAGACTGCTTTTGTACTAGTCGATAAAGGAGATCATAGCAAAACTCTGCACAATAACACATTGAAGTTAGGCTTTGTATGCAACATAGGTTTTCTCATGCTACACGACTGGTGAACATCAGTCATATTATGCAGTATCCGCCCTGTACAGATGCGCACACAACCACACATATAGGTATGTGTAAATATAAAGTAGATCTGGTACCTAGTGTGTTTTATCAAGTGTAACATTTACAAGACCATACAGTGAAATCTATCGTGCCAAAAGATAGACGAGGCAGATGAAAAAAAAAAGGGATCAGTGGAACTAAAAAACCAGAAAACAGTTCGGCCAGAAGTTTGAGATCTTCCATCCGGTTATAGATCAATCAGTCTTGCACTCCATCTTTCTAACAGTCTATTTCTACCTTCCAATATATATATAATTTCAACATATATAAGATATTGAAAATGCATACGTCATTTTTTTCATGTGTGTTTCTACCATCACCTTTGCTTGGTTCACTTGTTTCCTCCACTTTATAATAGAGATTCTTCACTGGTTTCTCAAATTTGAAATATTCCAAAATTCAAATTATTTTGTTTTGACTATTGCTATGGGTTCTTTTAGTAATTATTTCATGTATGCATCATTGGTTATATATTTGTCTCATCCCACAATCCATTTTAGAGCATTTGTTTCTCTGGTAACTTCTGACTGTACGGCTCTCTCCATCTCCCCCTCCCTATAGTTTACATATATATATATGTGTGTGTATCTAGTATACTTTGATGATAGGATTTGTAATAGTAATGCCCATGGAGCTCAAGATAAAACCTAATATACACAACTCTTATGGAAGTACATCCCGTCCTGCCACACTATTCTTCAGAAGACTTCGTAAACTTACAGCAAGAAAGCATTGCAACCAGCAAGTAACATCGAATTTGAAGGAAAACCCTCAACGCGAAAAAGATAAGAGCTACGGATACTTGAATTTGAATATTTCACAGATCACCAGAGACAGCTACTATTCCAGCAATCAAGGCACAACAAGTAAATCGGAGACGAGTGATCAACCTACTGATTTCAATTCATCAGGCAAAGAACTCAAAGCTTGTATCTCGATGCAACTAAGCAGGGCCATCAAATGCAAATATGAACAGATTTTGTCAAAAAGCCATTAAATCATACACAACTATATGTATGGACATCCGAAAAGAGCAATCTGCAAAGATTTCACCTCTAACATACTGATGCTAAGAACAAAAAATAATTATCAAATCTACGAAACGATAATTTATATGTAATCAAAACATTAAAAGATTAAAAAATCATACCATCATCCACTTGAATTGGGCCTATTCCCACTCGAAACGGGGCGTTTCACATCCGACAGCTCACGGCCTCTCCTTGTGGGCTCATATCCAGATTTCGGCCTTCCCTCGATCGCCTCCGACCCGTAATGCCCTGGATCCTGAATCTGACCCGGTCTAGGCCCTCTGATCTCCGCTTTACCCTTAAATCCAAGCTCCGGTCCAGGCTTCTCCTCTTTTCCGACGAATCCCGGCCTCAGATGCGGAGGAACGAACTTCGATGGCAACGGAGACACCGGAGAAGGCAAGGGAGGCGAACTCAGCACAGGAGCAGATCCGGTCCGGCCCTGCGGACGGAGGGAAATTGAATCTGGCTCGCGACCGGCTTGAGCTGGATCTGACGGCGGCGGAGATGAAACAGAAGAACCCTGTGGTTTGTTTTCAGATTTCTGCGGGATGGAAATTGGTTTGGGCGCGGGTCGGGTCAAGACAAGCATGTGTCCATGGATCCGTGAGTTTGGTAAAACAGTCTTGCTCTGATTTGTGAATGATTTGACGGAGGGATTGGTGGTTGCAGGTTGATTATTGTTTAGCTTTTTCTCAAAAAATCCATTGAAATTGAGGGGGGTGTATTTGTTGCTTCTTGCCATCCACCTGTACAACCACCTCCGCCGCCACAGCCACCAGACGAGCCGCCGTTAGCCACCGTTACAAGGAGGAGAGGATGGTAGAGCCGTGAGTTTCTCAACTTTTGCGTGTGGTGGGTGCAAATGTAAGTGCCCTTTTGGTTTATGTTTTGAAGATTTGTAATTATATTTTGCGTTTATTTTTATTCTGGAAAAAAAAACCATCTCATCCAGTTCCGACGCGCCACATGGAAAAAGGTAATGATTATCCCTTATTGGAGTTTTTTTCATTATTTAATATACTAATATTAATTAATTGGCAAAAACTCTTGTGCACAACGTGCACAATACCCTTATTGTGCACCAGTCCGGTTCGGTACCGGTTCATCCGGTTCGGTTCGGTTTTTTTATTGAACCGGAGTATAAGTACAATTTTACACCATCTTTTCATCATTTTCAGATCTAATTTTACTCCCGGTTCTCTCTCTTCGCTCTCGTCCCCCCTTTTCTGTCTCTTCGATCTCGTCATCTTCCGCCAACGCCGACTCCGCTTCCGTCCCCGCCGATTCCGCCTCCGCCTCCGCCCCCGCCGACTGCCAATCATCTGTACATTCTTCCCTTTGTTCAGTTCTCAAATCAAGATTTAGGGTTAATTTGTTTTCTTCATTATATGTGGAGTATATAATTTCCTGTATTATACCATGTAGTTTATTTAATCTATCTCTTCATTATATGTGGAGTATATAATTTCCTCAATTTTTGTTAGGGACAAGGTTTCCAGCCATCAATGGGCATCTTCTATTTTTATTTTTATTTTTCGTAATATTATTTAATATATTTCTTGGATATAATATTTATTTATATGTGCGTGTATATACCTACTACATGAATGTTAATTTGTGTAGTTTTGTCATTAAGCTACTACATGAATGTTAATTTGTGTAGTTTTGTCAAGTAATTCATAATAGAGTTGCTAAAACTGTTTCTGGCATATAAATTCATAATACGAACATTGCTTGTTGGACGTCAACTTTTAACTTAGCCAAGTTCCACCAATTGATGTTTCTTTGTAAACAATTTTAGCTTAAACACTATTTTTTATTTACTAATGCATGTATATGTATTTATCTATTGGTACGTACCTCTATGTTTTTATCTAAAGGTACATTACGTGCTAGATTAAAAGTGATGCATTGTGGATGTAAGGAGGTTGATTTAACTCCATCTCAAAACTGTGGTCAAGATTTGCTCTAGCCTCTTGATGCAATGACTTGTTGTATCAATCCTAATACATGACAATATCCTGTCTACTGGCTTTTGTTAAACTTATCAGCTATTAAGAGTTCTGGATCCGTTGTAACTTCCCACAAAATAGAGATGAGTTTTGGGGGAGCCCCCACAAAGCAAGTTGCTGCTATTTCCCTCTTTATATTGATCTTTCACACACTATTATATTGTGTAGCTTATACTACATACTTGAAATAATGTTCTCTTGTCACATGCTACACCATCATCAACTGTTTCTGGCATACAAATTCATAATATGAATGTTAAAACTGTTTCTGTCCAATGCTCTTGAACTTGTGCTCTTTTCTTCTTCTCCTGAACTTGTGCTCTTTTCTTCTTCTCCATCAGTTTCGTGGTTTCTGTTGCCATTAATGAAAGGATTTCGAGGTTTCTGTTTCCATTAATATATTATTGATATTTAAGTGATTTCCCTTCTAATTTTGTACATGAATAGACAATATTTTTAGTGTGTTTTGTGTATAATATTTGTTCTACTTTGCGACTTTGTTGATAGAAGGTTTCTAATTTGTTATAGATTTTGTAAATTCAGGTTTACATGGCTAATAAGAGTGACCAAGCTTTGAAAAAAACGAGTGGAACAGGTCGGTTTAAACAACCAATTGCTAAGCCTAAGAGGGTGACGAGGGATGTAGCTGGAAAAAAAATTGACGTCTTCTGCTGGGAAAACATGTTCCGAAGATGTTCCAAAATCATCTAAAGAACAGATCATTTAAGGCCGTTTTATAAATTCATCTTTCTTCATAGGAAAACAAGATAAGGTTGTGGTTTTTGAAAGTTCAGCTTTCTTCATTAGGTCTGCTTTGAAATTGCTTTTAAAGCATGAAAAAGGGAGACTTTTTGCACATTTGGTCGATTTGCTTCAGTACTATGAAGATTTGAGATTTGATGATCCTACAAAATTGTCAAACATACTTTATGTAAATATCAAACATACTTTATCCAAATATCGCACATACTTTATGAAAATTGTCAAACATACTTTATGTGAATATCAAACAAACTTTATGAAATTGTCAAACATACTTTATGTAAATATCAAACATACTTTATCCAAATATCAACAATAATGTATATGTTATGTTCAAAGTACTTTATGAAATTGTCAAACATACTTTATATAAATAACAATCATACTTTATGCAAAGACCAAACATATTTTATGAAATTGTCAAACATACTTTATGTAAATATCAAACATACTTTATCCAAATATCAACAATAATGTATATGTTATGTTCAAAGTACTTTATGAAATTGTGTCAAACATACTTTATGTAAATATCTAACATACTTTATGTAAAAAACAGACATAGTTTATGCAAATATCAAACATACTTTGTGAAATTATCGAACATACTTTATGTAAATATCAATCATACTTTATGCAAATATCAAACATACTTTATGTAAATATCAAACATACTTTATGAAATTGTCAAACATACTTTATGTAAATATCAAACATACTTTATGAAATTGTCAAACATACTTTATTCAAATATCAACAATAATGTATATGTTATGTTCAAAGTACTTTATGAAATTGTCAAACATACTTTATGTGAATATCAAACATACTTTATGTAAATATCAAACATACTTTATGTAAGTATGAGCAATAATTCTTGTTGACGTGGGCGCAATTTAAACATACTTTATGAAATAGTCAAACATACTTTATGCAATTATCAAACATACTTTGCTGGAAACATATCTCGGCCGAGAAACATTAATCATCTCGGCCGAGATTCAGAAAGGCCCAAAATGGAGAAATTTGCTGGAAGATAATCTCGGCCGAGACATGACAACATCTCGGCCGAGACGGGTTTGTATGGAATTTGAGCTAAATTTGCTGGAGGATAATCTCGGCCGAGACACACATTCATCTCGGCCGAGAATCACTTTATGCAAATATCAAACATACTTTATGAAATTGTCAAACATACTTTATTCAAATATCAACAATAATGTATATGTTATGTTCAAAGTACTTTATGAAATTGTCAAACATACTTTATGTGAATATCAAACATACTTTATGTAAATATCAAATATACTTTATGTAAATATCAACAATAATGATGCGGGTGAAAAGGGCAATCCTCCCTGGAAACATATCTCGGCCGAGACGGGTTTGTATTGGAACACATAAACACATACTTTAAACAATACTTAAACATACTTTATCAAGACTCTAACAATACTGTATTCAATATATCAAAATACTTTAATGTAGAAGTGAATATGCTCCATTACAAAGTAAATTTTAAATTCAATACTTATAACTATATTAAACGAACATTTGGTGTTTTAGAACCAAATTCATTTTTCTCGGATTGAACGTCATTTTTCTTCTTCTTTCTCCTTTCAACAATGGACTTTGGTCGTTGCGCCTTTCTCCCCTTTGTAGTTGACTGGATTGGATCAAGAATATTGTCACACGTCTCAACTGGAAGATTTGGGTCTGGAACGTGTAAAATAGAATCAATTGCTTTTTTGTCTCTTACAATATAATTTATGTTCAAAGAACTCAACTACTGAACTTGAGATGGGTACTGGTTCTGTTTGGATCTCTATAAAAAAATCAAAAGACACCCAACATCCATATGAAGATAAGAAAATACTTTAATGTAGCAGTTTCATGTTTAATAAGAAAAAAAAAAAAAAAAACAATCAGTAACTAAAACATACTGTAAATGAAACTAAAACATACTTTATGAAATAGTCAAACATACTTTATGTGAATATCAAACATACTTTAAACAATACCGAAACATACTTTATCAAGACTCTAACAATACTGTATTCTATATATCAAAATACTTTATGTAGCAGTTAATATTCTTAATTTTGAAGCACATACTTTAAACAATAAGGAAACATACTTTATCAAGACTCTAACAATTTCATAAAGTACTTTGAACATAACATACACATTATTGTTGATATTTGAATAAAGTATGTTTGACAATTTCATAAAGTATGTTTGATATTTGCATAAAGTGGTTATCGGCCGAGATGAATGTGTGTCTCGGCCGAGATTACCCTCCAGCAAATTTAGCTCAAATTCCATACAAACCCGTCTCGGCCGAGATGCTGTCGTGTCTCGGCCGAGACTATCTTCCAGCAAATTTCTCCATTTTGGGCCTTTCTGAATCTCGACCGAGATGATTAATGTTTCTCGGCCGAGATATGTTTCCAGGGAGGATTGCCCTTTTCACCTGCATGATTATTGTTGATATTTACATAAAGTATGTTTGATAATTGCATAAAGTATGTTTGATATTTGCATAAAGTATGTTTGACAATTTCATAAAGTATGTTTGATATTTGCATAAAGTGGTTCTCGGCCGAGATGAATGTGTGTCTCGACCGAGATTATCCTCCAGCAAATTTAGCTCAAATTCCATACAAACCCGTCTCGGCCGAGATGCTGTCAAAATACTTTAATGTAGCAGTTAATATTCTCAATTTTGAAGCACGTACTTTAAGCAATACCCAAACATACTTTATCAAGAATCTAACAATACTGTATTCAATATGACAACATACTTTTTGATGTCGTTCCACTATTATCTTCATCACTTGGATTATGTTCAAATCCCCCATTATCATGTTCTTCGTATTGTATGACATCCATTGTCTAACTGTAGTTCAAGAATAACAAAATAAATATGTGGCTCGAAAAAGAGGAGGTCAAATGGATAAGATGGCGACGGGGAGAGCAAAACAGATTCAGCGAGAAATTGTTAACCTTCGCTGCTCAAAGAAGAGGATATCGACGGCTGAAATGGCGACGATAGCGACGTGTTTGACCGTGCTGAAGTCGCCGGCGCTGCTGAAGTCGCGGTGCTACTGAAGTCGCGGTGGTGTGGGTTTTTTCTGCTTCTATTCTCCTTAAACACTAAAATATTAAAGTATTTCCTTTAAATTAACATATTATTTATTTTTACTTTTTACTTTAAATTTTTACCATTTAATTTCTGATTTCCCTTTTTTTTTAAATAGAATAAAGAAAGTGGTGCACCATAGCACTATTGTGCACATGGTGCACCCAAGACCCACTCTAATTAATTACACCTTAAACCTACCCTCATTTTTTTTTAATAATTAGTTTTCTTATTAAGTCAACTAAACAAAATAAAGCTAATTTTTTACCTTGCACCATAAAAAAAAACTCGAAGTACATTTTTTTTTAGTATAGTAAAAATTAGGGACGATGAATGATCTAGAACATATAACTTTTGGGTTACAAGTTAAGAATAATGAGATGAGATCAATTTATAAGATTACTGACAAACTTGAACTACTTCGAAAAATAATAGTTGAGGTTAGTTTCATAGTCATACCCAATGTTATCTTTTTTGAAAATATACTCAATGTTATCTTCAAAACTAAACAAGCGCAATTTGACGAAGTTAGATAGCTCAAGTGGTAGAGCATCTACTTCCTAGGCCTTTGGTCCTGGGTTCGAGTCACTGTGGGGGAGGGGATCCGTGGGGGAGGGGAGGATTTTTTCTTTGTTCTTAGATTAGGAGAGAAAAAAAAAAAACAAACGCAATTTGTTGTAAAAATCTCCAACTATATGTGACTAGTTTTCAGCCTAAACCGTGTTAATTCTTATCGGCCATCTATATTTTTTCCTTGATTACTTCCCGCTTACCTATGCTTGTGCCTTGCTCAGCTCCGCCTAGGTCTCGACTAGATGTTACCGCCTTATCGACTAGTCTTTGCTTAGGTTTTATGTTCTCGCTGGTCATCTATACTTTTTCCGAATCACTTCCCTACCTAACCACATATATGCTCCACTTAGTCCTATTAGGCTCTAGCTGCTACATGACTTGCTCCTAGAAATTGTTATGTTCTCATTGATCATCTATACTTTTTCCGGATCACTTCCTTACCTAACCACATATATGCTCCACTTAGTCCTATTAGGCTCTAGCTGCTACATGACTTGCTCGCGGTAACTTTTACAACATCAGTTACAGGATGGATAAAAAGAGTATCAATTTTTAAGTTTTTACAAGTCATGAGAAGTGATGTGGTTGAAATAAGATTTTTATGTTTGGTGGTATGTGCTGAGTGGAATTGCCTAACTTTTTATGATAAAGGGGTTGATTGCAAATAACATGGCATGCTTATATTGGTATTGACCGAAGGAAAAATAACGAGAATTCACTTATACTGGCCCTTATAAGTGGTAGAACAAGAGATCTTGAGTATTTGAAATTTAAAAGTTTAAATTGATGCAAGTAAGTCGATAAGAATTTTTCAGTTACTCGTTGGAAAAAATTAACAATGGTGTATTTGAAAATAACTCTAAAAATGAAGGGATTAGTAAAGTCAAGGCAAGATTTGACTCGCTGTCTGTAAGACGATATTTCCCTGCATACTAATGCTCACGGTCTCCAACAATCGTCCTCAAGATACAACAACCTCTAACTTTAGGATCACAACACAACAAAACTAAAGTTTTCGGCGAACTACTCAATACTCAGGACTTTCTTGTAGACTGAAATGACGAATACTACAATTACACAAGATGACAAATGCTATAGCCTTATAGGCGTCACTCCGAGAACAGGTTTACCATTTCAACAATGATCAATCACAACCATTAGATCGCACCTCTTGACTAAAGGTCACAATCTTATGATTTGATTGCATCATTTTTTAAACGTTCACAACCTTTCATTCGCATCTATTCCATTTGAATAGACGCAAGACACATTTATCCATTCATACTCCTAAAATTCCAAAATTCTTAATATAAAAACAACATTTAAGATTATAGTAGTGTTAAAGTAAAACATTACATATGTTATTTCTCATGCTGCGGTAGGTTCTTTATCAATGTTGTAAAAGTTGATTGGTATTAACCAAACAAAAAATGAGGCTAAACGACTAGTCGAAATTTAGACGGGACCGAACAGTCTATAGACATGGTTAGAAAATGAGGAATCAATAAAAACATAGATGACTGATAAAAGACTACCGCATGTGCAAAGACTACTTGGCGCTAGTCGAATTTTTTTGCAATGGTGCCTATACAATCTATCCCATAACCATCCCATAATGAATCAGACAGGCCTATCTATGTCATGCTATGAAGGTCCATGTAGAATTATTTGAATAAATAAATTATTATATTACTCAGACAGGCCTATATAGCTTGTGATTTCACATATGTCGATTTCGATGGATGTCCTAAGGCCTTGCTCCTTAAACCGATTCTCATTGAATAATCATATATGTGGATTCGACATTCTTCTATACAACCTCTGTCACAAGCCGTACGCTTGCGGTTTGAGAAGGTCGTTCTAATCCTACTAATTTGAAGTAACTTTTGCGACAAGTTGGCCATTTTCAGGGAGGATTTTCTTCCCGTAAAATTAGCCCCAAGCATGATTGGAGTTAGAGTATATTGTTTTTTTTTATTGTTAAAAAAATTAAACATTTAAAAAAATGGATTCCGATCACTGTTGTTACTTAATTAAGAACAATGTTCTTACTCATTCCAAAGCGAATGCATTGCCTTTTGTGCTTGGTGGTGGTTCTTATTTTTCTTCTAATTTTGAAAATGTGGAAGTAGGGCAATGTGAAGTTTGTGGGGGAGGAGGTGATGCACTAATTTCTAATCTAGTAAACCATAAGTGTTAGTGTAGCTAGTGGCAAAAAGGTTGATCTCACAGAGACTATGTTCTATGTTCAATTTAATACCCTAATTTTAATAGTTCTCCTTTATCTAGACTCTTAATAAAAGGATTTGGTTGCAGAAAATAAGTAAAAACAAAGAAAGTAAACTATTGCTCAAACGTTAGAAACAAGTAAACACGAAAAGTTCAATCAAATAAAAGTGCGCTCTAGGGATTCAATTTCAGTTAATATATCCTATTTTGATTACCCTGTTAATCTAGACTTTTAAACCAGTTTTATCGTTTATTAGACGGCACGACTATTGTTTGGCTCTCCTTTAGGACGACGCTAACATGTAGATCAATTATAGATAATTATCCTATCGGGCTAACTACCACACAATGGCTCCCAAAAGACCCTAGACCAGTTGTCTACATAAACACCTCCCTCCTCTCGGACGAGTATTGGTATCTACGCTATATACCATAAGTCTATTAACAAAACTCTCCTCTCGGACGCAAAATTGTTAAACTTGTAGAAACATATTAAGTGATCAATTTGATATAATCATGTAAATAAGACAAACATATAGATAAACGAATAAACCGGAGTCTAGAATTAAACATATTATATCAAAATATAGTCAATAATAATAACCTAATCTCTAACCCTACAACACAATAGGATTAATTACCTATAATCATAATTAAAAGATAAGATAATTCATAGATAAACATCTTGTACTAATAAAAATAAAGATGAAAATAATCAAAATCCGAATCTTGAATTTTGATCTTCGTCTCTTGTTCTTCAATCCAAGCCTCTGAGTGCTTCCCAATGATAAAATTGTGTCTTTTTCGGACTTGGGACCTTGCATTTATAGTTTGGGATGGATTGGGGTGAAATAAGCCGAAAATCTGCTAAAATGCATAAAAGCCCCTCAGAACAACCATTTGAATGCGGTCAGTTCAGTGACTCGGCTGCGTCGGCGGTAAGTGCTAACATCACTTTCTAGGCGTGTTATTTCGCGGTCGCATCCACGAGCACAGCTGGTTCGGCTCAAAACTGGCCCAAACCCGGTTTTTCTTATCTGGTTCAGCGTCTGACTTATTTTCTTTTGATTTTACCCCTATGTGACTTGTTTCTTCTCCAAAGCTCGTCCAAAGTTACTTTTAGACATAAACCTATCTAATTAACTCCAAAACAGGCACAAACACATCATACGTCACAATATGATGAATATAAACACATTTTGGCCAATTACACATGCAAATGATATAAAATATTCTTCTAATTCAACCTAAATGCATGCATAAACAACGTGGTTCAAAATTCTCCAAACTTAAATTGTTATTCGTCCTCGAACAACAAAATGGGAAAGAACAAGAACTTCAAGCATTAGGGCGAATTGGACGATGAATCAAGTCTCATAATTTCTCCCAAATATACAACATAAATTGTTGAGCATTCTTGACCTGACACATATCAACTACTTTTGAAACACAACACTTCAAATAGATGATCCTCACTGGGTATGTGTATCACTCTTCTCTCAAGTGTATGAAAATGAGACGTGTTCACGCTCAAGTTACATCACATGCACATTCTACCATATGCTTGCCTATTTTGCTATCTCATGTATCATACTTGACATGTGTGAACAAAGAATCAGATAGGTCTTTTATTTTTTGTTGTAATGTAGGCTTAAGGTAAGGTAGGATAAATTTGGATAAAAGTGACTCATCTTTGGACTAATCATGTTATTCCTAACCCGTCTACCCCTCAAACAACATTCACTCAATCATCACTCCCCGACTTTAATTAAAAAAAAAAACATAAAATTGGTGGTTCTTCAGCCCCACAAAAACGTTTTACTCACTTCCACAACCAATAACTCTCATTGCCCTACTATTCGATGACCACATTAGAACTACTCGATTTCATTTAAATCCTTAGGTATCTCAAATATTTTTTCCTATTTAACCCTTCCTAAACACAAAAATTGAACTAACACATATATACAACTTTCTCTTTCTTTTTTATTTTCACTTTCTCTTTTTTCATTTTTTTAAACAACAGAAATAGGAGGGGCTAATTTATTTATCTTTCACGTATCACAACTCAATATTTTTCACGAATTCATCCCAATTGTCCATTCCATTCTAATCTTTCGCTTTTCATCACATTCTACATTCCAATCCTCCTCCCGCATACTCAGTTAGTCCAAAATAAAGGGAAAAGGCAAATGGAACGGTGTAGGCTTGCAATTTATGGCTCATGAAAAACAAAGCTTAAACCTCAAAGTGGCTGACTAGAGATTATTTTGCACAATTTGGTGATAAAAATCATTTTAATTCGGCTAAAAAATAATAGGTTGAAGGAAAGAATGCCTAAAATCATTAGGATGAAGTTTGGAGGAGAAACGAGCAAGAAAAGAGGTGAAACAGTGAAAGAGTGGAATACAACGTCAAATCCTATGTTTACACGTCTTGTTATTACAATGGTTCTGGAAAATTACAAATAGAACAAGAAACGAAAAAATAAAGAAAGAAGCTAGATCAACAGCAAATCGAGTCGTGGAAAATCCCATTGTCCTTAGGAAAATTTACTTCCCGGCTAGTGCTCTCGGAACGAAGTAAATTACCCCAATGATAAAACGATTTCGTCATTTTCTGTAGTAGCACCACTAACAGAAAAGACACCGACGAACTAAGGACATTCATCTGAAAATTGGAGCTGGAATGCAGAGAATGAGAGAATGATGAAAATTCAGGTGAAAACTTGTAGTTGTATGCATGCAGGAGACAACCTATTTATAGGCCTCCTAGGGGAACATCAAAATTAAATTAATTAATTCTGCCATTTATTTTTGGCTGTTACAGGCTTAGTAACAGCCCATTTTAATTACTCCTTAATCATCCCTTTCAGTTGGATGTTACAGGTTTGAATTTTAAATTCAAACTCATCCACTGTTAGGCTCATCCAACAAGCTCATTGTGGACTTCAGAAGCTCATCCTGCAAGCCCATTAATTTTTTGGGCTGCTAAAAAGATATCTGGGCCTCGGCCGAGGTATTCCCAAAGCCCAAAGCCCAAGCCCGAGGCGGGGTGTGGCCGAGCCGAGCCGAGCCGATTTCGTCCTTTTCTGTAGTAGCACCACTAATAGAAAAGGCACCGGCGAACTAAGGACGTTCGTCTGAAAACTGGAGCTGAAATGCAGAGAATGAGAGAATGATGAAAATTCAGGTGAAAACATGTAGTTGTATGCATGCATGCAGGAGACAACCTATTTATAGGCCTCCTAGGGGAACATCAGAATTAAATTAATTAATTCTGTCATTTATTTTTGGCTTTTACAGGCTTAGTAACAACCCATTTTAATTACTCCTTAATCAACCCTTTAAGTTGGATGTTACAGGTTTGAATTTTAATCAACCCTTTAAGTTGGATGTTACAGGTTTGAATTTTAAATAGTAACAACCCATTTTAATTACTCCTTAATCAACCCTTATCAACCCTTTAAGTTGGATGTTACAGGTTTGAATTTTAAATAGTAACAACCCATTTTAATTACTCCTTAATCAAGCCTTTAAGTTGGATGTTACAGGTTTAAATTTTAAATAGTAACAACCCATTTTAATTACTCCTTAATCAACCCTTTAAGTTGGATGTTACAGGTTTGAATTTTAAATAGTAACAACCCATTTTAATTACTCCATCCATTTTAATTACTCCTTAATCAACCCTTTAAGTTGGATGTTACAGGTTTGAATTTTAAATAGTAACAACCCATTTTAATTACTCCTTAATCAACCCTTTAAGGTTTGAATTTTAAATAGTAACAACCCATTTTAATTACTCCTTAATCAACCCTTTAAGTTGGATGTTACAGGTTTGAATTTTAAATTCAAACCCATCCACTGTTGGGCTCATCCAACAAGCTCATTGTGGACTTCAGAAGCTCATCCAACAAGCCCATTAATTTTTTTGGGCAGCCAAAGAGATATCTGGGCCTCGGCCGAGGCATTCCCAAAGCCCAAAGCCCAAAGCCCAAGCCTAAGGCGGGGCGTGGCCGAGCCGAGCCGACTTAGCGACCGAGCGAGCGCGCGTGTGGGCTTCCTATTGGACTCCCTCACATGTGTACTTGATACACCTTATTAATGAGCTTTCATATATATAAACTAATTTAAGGAGCTTAAAACAATTTGGGATAATAACTCTTCTTAGTTATCAATCCTACATTTAATACATAATCAAGTGGCAACTTTATGTATTGACACGTCGGTTTCTAACCTAGTGTTCCGCAAGTGTACGGATGTAGGTGTAGTACTATTGTCAAGGTCGATCCCACAAGGAATAGTTTTAGGTAGTTTGATACCCTAATACTCTAGGAATGTCCTAAATAGATACTAAGTTTTAAAGGTTGATTTTACTAATTAAACTACTCAATTAAATATAACTTCAAACTTAGGAAACACGAAAACTAACAATCAAAGAGAAAAGGTATCCTAGGGCTTCGATTTCAGGATATTATTTCAATGTGGAATATGATTCACCTATTAATTTACCAATTCTAATGTTTATTAGGCGGCACGACAATAATCTAATCCTTCTCTCGAAGCGATTAAACCGTTGATTAATTAAGCTAATTACCCTCTCGAGTCAATTAAACCTAATAACTCCCAAACGATCCTAAGCCACGGCCTACACAGTCATAGACAACTGCGCTCTATGTTCTAAGTCTGATAACAATTCCCTCCTCTCGAAGCGGAATTGTTAAACTAAATTACTAAATCTAGGTGATCAAGCTAAATTCAGTTTTAAGCACAAACATAGAGATAAAACACATACAGAACGGAATTAATAGATTAAATCATAAATCAAAACATTGTCATAAAAATCCCTACTTTCTAACCCTAGGACACGAATAGCTTAGCTACTCATGCCTAGTAATAATCCAATACAAAATTCTAATAAAAACATTGTAAGAATTAAAACTAAGAAAGAACAATTTAACACGGATGACTCCGTCTCGATGATCTTCGTCTTCTTTGTCTTCCAAGATGATGTAATTTATGTTCTTGATGATTGATCCTCTTTCCTAAAGTTTTGGTGTCCTTTTTATAGAGTTGGGCCGAATCTTGGGGAAGATAGGATCAAAATCCTATTAAAATTAGGTAATTATCGCAGGAAAACACTTCTGACACGGCCGTGTTGCTTAAGTGACACGGCCGTGTTGATTTGCAAAATTCACTTTTCTAGCAACAATTTGACACGGCCGTGTTGCTTGAGTGACACGGCCGTGTTCTATTCCAGAACCCACAGCGCGTTATGGACCACTTTTGACACGGCCGTGTTACAAGTCTGACGCGGCCGTGTCGGTTCTTGCGTTGTTTTGCTCCTGGACCGGTTCAAGCCGGTTCGGACCGGTTTGGACCGGTTCTTCGACGGTTCTCACTCTTTTGGGCCGGTTTTCACTCTTTTCCAACTTGTTTCCTCGTCCGGTAGCCTGAAAATGCTCAAAATACCTTAAAACAAGTCAAACCACGTCAAATGACCCAAATATTATTAATATAAATAAATGCCGGTCAAATATGCACATAAATGATATAAAATATGATCCTAAATCGACCTAAATACATGCATAAATAACGTGTTATCATGTATTAATTTCTCACTCACCAAAAGTCGGTTTTAAGAAATTCAAAATCCTACGATCATTTACTCCTTACGTAGATTAACAGTGTGAAGATTAATTTCTACAAAATTAAACTTCCGACCACTTAATTATATCATTAAAATGCCTAATTCACACTTTAATTATTAATAAATTCCAACAATCTCCCACATGAGTGAAAATTAATGCATGCATGAATACAATTTCCAGTCTAGACTCTTAGTGATCAGTACTGCCTAAGGAAAGGTAGTTTGTGACTTTGAACCTTCCATAGAAACCTATTGTCGGATACACTGGTGGTTTGGTAGATTTCTAATCTTTGAACCAATCCTCCTTAGTGTGCACCTAGTCAACAGTGTTTACACAATACTGATCAGAACATCATTATTCTCATGTTTTGGTCCGTTTCGGTCATGGACCCTCTTTGGTTTCATAAGTGTTTAATTTGAAGCGGCCCTTTACTTCACACTTATATAGGTGACTTCTTTATCGAGTATCCTGTACTACTCTACCTTCCTTTAGGTATCTCGAAGTCATTAAAAGTCATAAGACTTAACCTCTACCACCATTACAGGTCTTATGCACTTATCTTGCATTCTAGGGATGGAATTTGAAGACATTATCTTCCAAGTGCTTCTCCTGAATTTTCAAAACTTAGTTTTCCCATTGAACCATGTTTGTGGGATCTCCACTCATCATGGTTGGGTGTCCATTTTGATCATTCTTTAGTTGGTGGATTTTACTCCCATTAAATCTCGCAACTTAACCAATTGATCTCGGTTTAATCCTTTGGTTAAAGGATCCGCTAAATTATCCTTAGACTTTATATAGTCTATTGTGATAACCCCACTAGAGATCAATTGTCTCATGGTGTTATGTCTACGGCATATATGCCTAGACTTACCGTTATACATAAGTGCTCTTCCTATTGTGGCTTGACAGTCACAATGAACCATAATAGCCGGTACTGGCTTACTCTAACATGGAATATCTTCTAAAAAATTGCGAAGCCATTCTGCTTCCTCACCAGCTTTATCCAAAGCGATGAATTCCAATTCCATGGTGGATCTGGCTATACATGTTTGCTTTGTCGATTTCCATGACACTACTCCACCTCCAATAGTGAAAACGTATCCACTTGAAGAAAAGGAGTCTTTAGTGTCTGAAATCTAATTTGCATCACTGTATCCTTCAATAACTGGAGGATATCTTATGTAATGTAGCCCATGATTTAGAGTATACTTTAAGTATCTCAGAATCCTTGTTAAGGCTTTTCAATGTTCCTGACTTGGATTACTTGTAAACCTGCTCATTTTGTTAATCGAACATGCAAGATTCGGTCTAGTACAATTTGTTATGTACATAAGACTCCCTATTACTTTTGCACATTCCACTTGAGCTACAGGTTCACCCATGTTCTTCTTCAGATGAACATTAAGTTCTAATGGAGTTTTGGCAGGTGGATCATCAAAGGTATTGAATTTTCTGAGCATTTTCTCTACATAGTGAGATTGAGTCAGAATAATTCCCTATGATGTCCTAATTATCTTGATTCCTAGAATCACATCAACCAATCCCATATCTTTCATGTCAAAATTTCTTTTCAACATCCTCTTCGTATCCATGATAATTGCATGGCTACTTCCCATGATTAACATATCGTCTACGTATAGACATACTATGCATATGCTTCTAATGTACCTTTCACGTACACACATTTGTCACATTCATTGTTTCTGAAACCATTTGACAACATGGTGGTGTCAATTTTCAAGTACCACTATTTTGGCGCTTGTTTGAGACCATATAACGATTTTACTAGTCTGCATACCTTCTTTTCTTGTCCAGGTACTACAAACCCTTCGGGTTGATTCATATAGATATCCTCTTCTAACTCTCCATTTAAGAAGGCAGTCTTTACATCCATTTTATGAATCTCAAGATTGTGTATTGCAGCAATCGAGAGAAGCACTTGAATGGACGTAATCCTGGTCACAAGAGAGTGTGTATCTAAGAAGTCATCACCTTCTTTCTGTTTGAAGCATTTGGCTACCAAACGAGCTTTATATTTATCTATTGAACCATCAGCTTCGTATTTCCTCTTTAGGATCCATTTGCAGCCTAAAGGTTTACAACCTAGTGGAAGATCAGTTAACTCCCACGTGTGGTTTTGCATGATCGATTCAATTTCACTGTTGATAGCTTCCTTCCAGAATGGTGCATCTGGACTAAACAAAGCTTCATTAATTGACTTCGATTCATCATCTAGCATATATATGATAAAATCAGGACCGAATGACTTAGCAGTCTTAGCTCTTTTGCTACGTCTCATTTCCTCCTCTCCTAAGGTCCATGAACTACTTGTAGCTTCAACGGTTCTTTTTAAGTTTGAACTACTTCCTTTCTCAAGAGTAATTCCTTGATTTGAGCTTTCTAACAATCTTTCTCTACATGGAAAGATATTTTCAAAGAATACCGCATTCCTTGATTCTATAATTGTACCCACAGTCATATCTGGAATTTCAGTCCTGTGGATCTGAAACCGATATGCACTGCTATTAAGTGCATACCCAACAAATATACAATCAACCGTTTTAGGGTCAATTCTAACTTGTTTAGGTAATGACACCTCAACTTTAGCCAAACACCCCCACACTTTGAGGTATTTGTATGACAGCTTGCGTCCTTTCCACAACTCGTAAGGAGTTTTGTCAATTCTTTTTAGTGGTATCTTATTCAATATATAGTTGGCTGTAAGTACAGCTTCCCCCCACATGTTCTGGGGTAATCCTGAACTAATCAACAAGGCATTCATCATCTCTTTAAGAGTACGATTCTTGCGTTCTGCAACGCCGTTTGATTGAGGAGAGTAAAGAGCTGTAATTTGATGAATTATACCACTTTGAGAGCACAATTCCTCAAACGGAGCTACATACTCACCACCTCAATCACTTCGAATTATTTTCATCCGGGTGCCTAGTTGATTTTCAGCTTCAGCTTTGTAGTTTTTAAACGCTTCTGTTGCTTCATCTTTACGTCTCAGAAGATAAAGATAGCAATATCTTGTGCAATCATCAATAAAAGTTATAAAAAAACTTTTTCACCCTCTAGTCTGCACAAATTTTAAGTCACACACATCAGTATGTATTAATTCTAGAGGTATTGTGCTCCTTTCTACTGAATGAAAAGGTAATTTAGCCATTTTAGCTTCAACACACACTTCACATTTTTCATGTGATTTTACTTCATTCAGTTTTAGCGAATCTAAATTTACTAAACGTTTTATAGCATTAAGATTTACATATCCTAATCTAAAATGCTATAAAGAGGAACACTCAAGAAAGTAAGAAGAAGTAGATGATTTTTCATTCATATTGGAAGTTACATTATTCACTTGGCGTTTAGCTATTACATTCATTTTGAATAAACCATTAATTACAAATCCCTTCCCTATGAAAACTCCTTGCTTTCTCAGTATGAACTTATCGACTTCGAAAACTAGTCGAAACCCATGCTTCACCAGTAAAGATCCATAAACCAAGTTTTTCCGGATGTCTGGGACATGCAGCACGTCCTTCAGAGTGAGCTATTTGCCAGAAGTTAACTTTGAAACCACGTTGCCCACTCCAGCTACCTCAGATGAGGCTTGATTTCCCTATGCAACTTCCTCCCGGAAGAAGTCTTGTAACTTGAAAATACCTCCCTGTCAGAACAGACACAACAAGAAGCTCCAGTGTCAACAAACCATTCTCTTGGGTTGTCCACAACATTGGCCTCGAAAATCACAGCAGTGAGGTCCAAATCATTATCAACAACATTACCATTCACTTTCTTCTTCTTCTTCTTCTTCTTCTTCTTCTTCTGCTTAGGCAGATTACAATTTTTAGCCATGTGGTTTGGCTTACCACAATTGTAACAATTTCCTGCAAACTTTGTAAAATTTGCAGGTTGTTTACCTTTGCCAATGTTGTTCGGCTAACCGTTTCTCCGATTGTTGTTATCGGTTGGGCATTTCCTCTTATTACTTGAGGATCCCCTTTTCAACAGGTTAGCCTTCGCATCAACATGAGCCTTAAACTTGGACTTGTTCTTCCGGTTATCTTCTTCAATCCTCAGCTTAAGGATCATGTCTTCAACTGTCATTTCCTTTCGTTTGTGCTTCAAGTAATTCTTGAAGTCACCCTATGCTGGAGGCAGCTTCTCTATCAAGCTTGTCACCACGAATGGCACCGGGAGTTTCATGTCTTCGGATGAAGCATCATGAACTATGAGCTGAAGCTCTTGAGCTTGCTCCACAACCAAACGATTGTCAATCATTTTAAAGTCCAAAAATCGAGCCACCACAAATTTCTTTGTGCCGGCATCATCCGTCTTGTATTTCTTTTCCAATGCTTCCCAAAGTTCTTTGGTTGATTTGATATCCTTATAAACATTATATAACGGATCAACCAGCACGTTCAGAACATAGTTCCTACACTGATAATCGCCATGTGACCAAGAATCAAAGGCCATCTGTATCGGTTTCTGCAGGGGCAGCCGGAGGGTCTTCTTTGAGAAATGAAGCAAAGCCAAGGGTGGTAATGTAAAACAGCATCTTTTGCTGCCATCTCTTGAAATTCTCACCGGAGAATTTTTTCGGCTTCTCCACAGTGTTGGCAGGAGGAATCGGGATTGTTCTTGCTACAGTAGACATTTTCCAGAAATTAAAAAAGGTAAAATTTCCTAAGATTGTTATTACAATGGTTCTGGAAAACTACAAATAGAACAAGAAACGAAAAGATAAAGAAAGCAGCTAGAACAACAGCAAATCGAGTCGTGGAAAATCCCATTGTCCTTAGGAAGATTTACTTCCCGGCTAGTGCTCTCGGAACGAAGTAAATTACCTCAAAGATAAAACGATTTTGTCCTTTTCTGTAGTAGCACCACTAACAGAAAAGGCATCGACGAACTAAGGACGTTCGTCTGAAAACTGGAGCTGAAATGCAGAGAATGAGAAAATGATGAAAATTCAGGTGAAAACTTGTAGTTGTATGCATGCAAGAGACAACCTATTTGTAGGCCTCCTAGGGGAACATCAGAATTAAATTAATTAATTATGTCATTTATGTTTGGCTGTTACGGGCTTAGTAACAGCCCACTTTAATTACTCCTTAATCAGCCCTTTAAGTTGGATGTTACAAGTTTGAATTTTAAATTCAAACCCATCCACCGTTGGGCTCATCCAAGTGGACTTCAGAAGCTCATCTGGCAAGCCCATTAATTTTTTTGGGCTGCCAAAAAGATATCTGGGTCTCAGCCGAGGCATTCCCAAAGCCCAAAGCTCAAGCTCAAGCCTGAGCCAGGCCAGGGCTGGGCGTGGTCGTGGCTGTGCCGAGCCGAGCGAGCGCGCGTGTGGGCTTCCTATTGGATTCCCTCACATGTGTACTTGATACACCTTATTAATGAGTTTTCATATATATATATATATATATATATATATATATATATATATATACACACACTAATTTAAGGAGCTCTTAAAACAATGTGGGATAATAACTCTTCTTAGTTATTAATCGTACATTTAATACATAATCAAGTGTCAGCTTTATGTATTAATTTCTCACTCACCAAAAGTCGGTTTTAAGAAATTCAAAATCCTATGATTATCTACTCCTTGCGTAGTTTAATTCCTATAAAATTAAACTTCCGACCACTTAATTATATCATTAAAGTGCCTAATCCACACTTTAATTATTAATAAATTCCAACACGTCTTCTATATTTCGCTCAAATCTTGAGATCTCCATGTCCTCGAGGTGTAATTTCCAGCAATGGAAATCTAATTCAAAGGGCTAAAACTTTGTCAGAAAGAGTCAAAGCCCAATTCGAACCGGAAGACCTCCAAAAACGTTTTTGAAGTTGGATTACTTGTGCAGTTTCAGCCCATTACTTTGGCCCCAAGTCCAAAAACGCGTTTTTGGGCGAGTTTTCCTATTCCAATTCAAATTTTCTCCCCCCTTTATCCTAGTTATGTACTCCTATAAATATCTCAAGGCTCTATACATCAAAGGATCAATCTCATACCATTGGAAGCACCTTGGAGGCTTGAAACAAACGGCAAGAAGCGCGAAGCGGAGACGATCAAGATTGAAGACTGCGGGTTTAGTTGTTTTTATTTATTTTATTTCATCAGATTATTTGTCTATGAATATTCTTTGGTTTTAATTATAGACATGAATATCAAAGCACATTTGTGTTCTAGGGCTAGAAAATAGGTTATGATTAACTATTTTTTATTTATTTTATTCTAGACTCCTTTCTATGTGTTTATCTATTACGCTTGTTCTTATTTCATGAATTAATTATTTGGCCAGTTGATTATATTCTACTTGCTTAATAACTTGACATCCGAGAGGATAGGATTCTTAATAGGCATACAACGTATAACATAGATATCAATAGTCGTTCAAGATGAGTGAGATATCTGTGTAGACATTAATTTTAGGATCCCTTTGGAGTTACGTATGTGATAGTTAGCCCGAGAGGGTAATTCATACGTAATCACATTAGCATCGTCCAAGAGGAGTGTTGATAAAGAGTAGTGATGCCTAATAAATAATAGAATTCCACAGGACATAGACAATCCCTAATAGTTTTCTGATCACCTTCTAGTATAGCTTGTGCATGTGGTTCTGGATGTGGCTATTGTTGTTGCTACTGTCGCAAAGTAGTCATTTGAGTTTGCATATTAGTTACCACTCCAAACAGTTGTCTAACAATGTCTTCCATAGTCGTGTTCGGTGGTAAGTCGGTCATTACTTTTTTTGGGTCTTTCCTTGTTCTGCATCTACGGGCAGTTGCTTCAATTTTCGGATCAAAAGGAATGAGCTGGTCTTGTCCTTGAGATCGATTTTACATGTGCTACCTGAGATCACAACAAAGAAAACCAGCATAAAACCGAAGATAAACTAAAAACTGAAAAAATAGATGTTTAGTCTAGTATCGAACTATTTATTAGAATAAAAATAAAACACAGTTTCCAGTCGCGGCTATGATGCCAAAACTTGATGCACTATTTTCTAACCTAGTAAATCGCAAGTGTACGGTGCTAGTGTAGCTAGTGGCAAAAAGGTCGACCCCACAGAGACTGTGTCGTATGTTCAGTTTAATACACTAATTTTAATAATTCTACTCTATCTAGACTCTGAAATAAAATAATTTGGTTGTAGAAAATAAGTAAAACCAAAGAAAGAAAACAATTGCTCAAACGGCAGAAACAAGTAAACACGAAAAGCTCAATCAGATAAAAGACGCGCTCTAGGGACTCGATTTCAGTCATTATCTCCTATGTTTGATTACCCTATTAATCTAGACTTTTAAACCAGTTTTATCATTTAGTAGGCGGCACTACTATTGTTTAGCTTTCCTCTCGGACGATGCTAACATGTAGATGAATTATGGATAAATACCCTCTCGCGTTAACTATCACACAACGACTCCAAGAGACCCTAGAGCAGTGGCTACATAAAACACATCATTTCTCTCGGACGATTATTGGTATCTACGCTATATACCACAAGTCTATTAACATAACTCTCCTCTCGAACGCCGAATTATTAAACTTGTAGAAAAATCAAGTGGTTAATTTGATACAATCATGTGAATAAGACAAACATATTGATAAACGAATAAAACGAAGTCTAGAATTAAACAAATAACATCAAAACATAGTCAATAATAACCAAATCTCTAACCCTATAACACAATAGGATTAGTTACCCATAATCATAATTAAAAGACAAGATAATTCAAGGATAAACATCTTGTACTAATAAAAATAAAGATGAAAATAATCAAAACCCGGATCTTGAATGTTGATCTTCGTCTCTTGCTCTTCAATCCAAGCCTTCGAGTGCTTCCCAATGATAAAAGTGTGTCTTTGTTGGACTTAGGACCTTGTATTTATAGTTTGGGATGGATTGGGTTGAAACAAGATGAAAATCAACTAAAACGCGTAAAAGCCCCTCAAACTGCCATTCCAACGTGGCCGGTTTAGTTGTTGCGGCTGGTTACGTGACTCGATCGCGTTGAGCAACGCGGCCGTGTTGGCAGGTCAATGCTACAACACTTTTAAGGCATGTTATTTTGTGGTTGCGTCCACGAACGCAATTAGTTTGGCTCAAAACCGGCCCAAACCCAATTTTCCTTATCCAGTTCAGCGTTTGACTTATTTTCTTCCATCCTTACCTCTATACGACTTGTTTCTTCTCTAAAATCATCCCACTCAACTTTTAGGCATAAAATTACCTAATTAACTCCAAAACAAGCACAAATGCATCCTACGGCACAATATGGTAAATATAAACACATTTCGACCAATTACACATGAAAATGATATAAAATACTCTTCTATACCTAAATGCATGCGTAAATAATGTGTATCTGGATGGTCACATATCTACGGATTGCGACTCTTTTCACCATTTCTCTTATCAATGAACTACCCTTCCACCGCCCCTTCGAAATTCATGGACAATAATTCTTTTTCAAACAATTATGAATTAGGATGGAAAGATAATAAAAAATTTCCCTCCTCAAGTTATCAAATCTTTGAGTTATTCGAATCTTACCAAATTTCTTCGATCGAAGCATTGAAAGAAGAACTGAAGAAAGACAAGGATGAATTCGATTAAAAGTTGGATGAACTTTTGGCACACGCTAAGGTTTTGGAAGATCATCTCTTAAAACGTGTTTCGGAGAAAAATAGAGATGAAAGTGCGCAATTGAGGGAAGCATCTCTTAAAACGTGTTTCGAAGCATCTCTTAAAACATGTTTCGCACTCAGACATGAAAAACTTGCATCAATTATGGACATTGAGCATCTCTTCTTGCATAATTCTTATGTCCATAATGTTATTTGTGATCTGCCCTGCCATGTTTATATCGGCGAATCAATTCTCTCTCCTGGAAAAATAAAAGCATGGCACGATCAACATTTTTTGGATCCCAGATAACACTTGTGAAATTTGGACCATCGACTTTAAACCAAACGCTTCTTGGGAGGCAACCCAAGTTTAAAAATTCTATTGCTTTCTTAGGATTTAATTTTTATTTGTTTTAGTTTAGTTTTCTCGTTTGAGGTTTGATGAATTCTTGATTTGTGTGAGTAGTACCCATAGGACATGAACGTGGTAAAAGTGCATAAATCTTGAAGAAACTAGGACATGAACATGGTAAAAGTACCCATAGGACATGAACGTGGTAAAAGTACCCATAGGACATGAACGTGGTACTCCGGAGGATTCATCTCGAAGCTCTAAGGACGCTTACTTCGCTTCCCTTTACCCTTCTACATTTATTTTCTTTGCATGTGCATAATTTATACTTGCTTAATTCGTGTTATCCGTAAATTTTGCTTATTGGTTCCTGTGGTTAGATATGTGTAAATTTGAGTATATACTTACTTGTGTTTTGGTGCACACGAGTTCATATGCCTACTTAAATGATATGCTTACATTTAAGTTTGTGCGGGAGGAGAGGTATTGTTTGCATTAATTGAGGTTATCTCTTCATATTCGCATAATTAATCATGGAATCTTGTATCTATGCAATTCTTGAATATTTGAATCTTTGTTTTAATAATTGATTGGTTTGGAAATGTGAGTAGTTATGAGCATTTTGATTGATAATTTTTTGGAAAATGCATATATTCCACGTCATTTGCTACTTGGGCTTGAGAAGTTCGCCCAGTTTTCTAGGGAGGGAAGAGATTGCTATTTTTATGAGCTTAAGAGGATGCTCCTAAAAAATAAGTAGAATTGCTCGTAATTATGATCTATGACATGTTATCTATTGTGTGTTAGTTTATGTCTTTATTGCTTTGATGAATAATGGACGCTTGGTTAAACTGTGTTGAGTTGATAAATTGATGATTCGTGATGAAGAAGTATTGGAAGTGTCCATACCTTGAAAATTTCAAAATGATTTCTCTAAAAAGTTGAGCATAAAAGAAACTAGGGGATTCCTTGCCTAAAATCAATGAAATTGATAGGTTGATATACAATTCATGAGTAATGGGTCATTTTGGCATAATGAATATGATTGCAATTGTAAATAAAATAACGTAGCCCAAAGTTGTGTCAATTATAAGTATTGCTGTTACTCCAAAACACACACGACACAATTAAGGACGTTCTTGTGAAAAATAGAATGAATTGGCTTCGGTGGTAACAAAATAAATGAGATGCGGGAAGGAGCTAAGGTGGAAAAGGTCCCTGGGTAGTCATTGTAATTCATTATTTGCTTGATAAATTCTAGTTGACATTTGTATACTCCAAATCATTGAGTTGAGCTTGTAAAAGAAAAAAATACGTTGTATGAAACGTAGGGAAAAAAATCGAGTGTTGTAATGATTGAAAATCTCGTGTGTAACTCAAAAAGAGTATTGTGGATGTAAAAGAATAAAAAATAGAATTTTAGCATTTATTTCTTTTTGGACCTACCCGGCGGAAAAAGAAGAAATTGGAAGATAAAAGTAATAATCAGTTGGCTCAAAGAGAAAAGAGTCGCATCACCTGCAGCGGACGAGTGCGTGGGATCTTCCTAAAAAAGAACCGAGCCAAACCACCTAGAGTCAAGGATTTTGATAAATAATGATTCGTCCAAAGTCATTCTCATAAGTACGTTTTGAGGTTGGCGTGAAATAAACATATTACTTGTTTTTCTAAGTCTTATGCCTCTCTAAATGATTAAAGCAAGTGTGGTGAATCGAAAAGTTGAAAAATGCTTAACCGAAAAGAAAAATTCATATTTAGTGGACTCGCAATGACTTTTCAACCTCATTTTCTTATTTTTGCTTAATTGTTTAAATTTGCTCGGGGATGAGCAAAAACTTAAGTTTGTGGGGATGATGAGCGTGAAAAATCTCATTTTTCTTACATATTTCACATTCATATTTTAATGAAAATTACGAGTATTTATCGTGTCTGAGTGGGATTTCGTGTTTAAGTGTATTATTAGATTAGTTTTGCTTTTTGATATGATTTGATGCATTTTTTGGTGTTATTGAGTCATCCTTTGAAGGTTAGGAAAATTTGGAAGATCAAGAATGTCATTTGCACTCATTTTCTCACTCCGCCCTGCAAACCAAGGCCAAAATGGCCCCGAACAGGGTCTGGATCAGGCCCAAATTGAAGTTTGTCAAGTCACGAATAAAAGTGGTGAAGTAGTCAAGCCGAGAAAATGGGTGGAAATGCCTCAAAATGATATAAAAGAAAAACGAAAGAGGAGCTCGTTTGCACTCAATTCCCACTCCAACCTGCAGAACAAGGCCCAAATAGGCCCAAACCGAATCCCAACAAAGTTCAACTCAAAGATTATCGAGGTGTGAACAAAAGTCGTGAAGGGGTTGAGTCAAGAAGACGATAGGAAAGGTCCAAAATGGCGATGGAAGTATAAGACGTGCGGCGGCAATACGTTTCAAACCCGACGTGCGGGCAACGGGTGGAGAATTGGGCACCGCCGGACCTGGTACCAGCCCGACAGCCAAACCGGCGAGTTAGTCCAAAATCCAACTGGTTTGCCCTCTGGTTGGGGGTTTCATTTTTTTTTTCAGTCATAACTTCCTACTAAAAACTCGGATTTGAGTGATCCAAGTTACCACATGTAGCTGAGGCATAGACCTACAACTTTGTAGTTAAAGCCAAAGGCTGATTCTAGACGAAAACTTCCCAGAATTTCTGAGAAGCGAATCAAGCACGATTAAAGGGGTTCGAGTAACATTTTAAAGGGTCAAGCACTCCATTTCGTATTTTATCATTTTACCCTTGCTAAGGGTCTAATTTATGCAGATTTCATGAGGAAAAGAGTGGGAAAATGTCTCCTATATTAATATTCTTTCTCCTCCTTTTTTGAAGACGCAATTCGTTTGCAAGATCTCACACTTTCTAATTACTTTCTCTCTAGTATCTCTCCTCTCTTTTCTCTCTAGAATTAAGAACTAGGGTTAGGGCTTTTCCTCCTTTTTTGAACACACAATTCATTTGCAAGATCTCACACTTTCTAATTACATTCTCTCTAGTATCTCTCCTCTCTTTTCTCTCTAGAATTAAAAACTAGGGTTAGGGTTCTTCCTCCTCTTCAAGGAGGAAGCCATTTTTTGCAGAGAACTCGGAGATTATTCACGGGCTTGTGACACCCGTCAAGATTATCGAAGTTTTACAAGGATTCTTCAACTTATTGAGCATTTCTTTCCCCCTTCTCTTTTATTTCAGTTTTTCTTTCTTACTTGATGTTCTTGCTTCTTATTTATGCTTTGATGATTTGTGAGTAGTTTCCTTATTTCCTGGGGTTGGGGAGTATCCCAACCCTAGGATTGTTATTTTTAGTATAATATATGTTGATACGGGCTTGTTTGATGTTTGGAATTGACATATGTCAATCTCGATGGATGTCCTAAGGTCTCGCGCCATATTCACTTGGGTGGGGATTTAAGGATTACTTTGGTTGCATAATTAATAGCTTGCCTTGGTTTAGTAATTCTGTTGCTGGTATTTAGTAACTGGAATTAGGGTTAATTGTTGTGTAATCGGTTGATTTATTAATCCCTCTTGTTCACCCACTTGAACTTCTAATTTGGTAACATAAACTTCCTTTCATCATAGACCCCATTATTAATTAACTAATATTTTCTAGATCTATTTTCCTAGATTGTGTGAAATCGAACCTTGAGAATATCTCCCCATCGATCGGTTCCCTCATTGCTTTATTTATTTATTTATTTTATGTCATTTAGTTTAATCTCCACTTCAACCGATTCTCACGAAATAATCCTTCATGTGGAATAGACATTCCTTATACTACCTAGGGTTGCGTCAGTACAGCATACTGAAAAATTTGGGCTATATTGAATACAATACCCAAAATGCGGTATCAGAATAACGAATATTCTTACTGTACCGGCAAATTCGGTATAGACTCGGCACATACCGATCTATAGCGCTACCGAAATCATGTACAGTATTGGTATTATACCGAATTTTTGGTATACTGAAATTAAAAAATAAACCGGTATATCGTCCATACCGAACCGAAATTTCCAGTTTTAATCAATTTATGACATTTGCTTTAGGACAATATAGTACAATTCAAAATAATGAATACATGTCTTTCAACAGTTCACAATCCAACAAATACATATCTATCCAACAAATACATGTTTTTTAACAGTTCCGACAATTCAATTAAAACAAATACATGTCTTTCAACACTTCAGAATCCAACAATTCAATTAAAAACAACAAATACATGTCTTTCAACAATTCACAACCCAACAAAGATTACCAACATAAACATACTCTTGTTCTGAGGAGTGCCACTAACAACCCAAGTGTTGGTTGCAATACATGCTTGAGCTAAAAAAAAGGAACAATAAAAATTAGAGCGAAATGACAAGGAACTAAATGAAATTTGGAACAGACTCAAAGAACTAGATCAAATTTGCCATGAAATACTACTCAAATCACACATCAAAATTAAACAACAAATTCATGTAGTTCACAATCCAACAAATATATATGTAGTTCACAACCCAACAAAAATTAATATAAACATCTTGTTCTGAGGAGTGCCACTAACAACCCAAGTGTTGGCTCCAATAGATGGTTGAACTGAAAAAACACCCTAACATAAAAATAATTCATAATAACAAGGAACTAAATTGAATTTGGAGCAAACGCCAAAGAACTAGATCAAATTTGTCATGAAATACTACTCAAATCATACTTAAAAATTAGAAAATAAATCTTACCTCGAAGTTAAATTGTAGATAAGGTGGAGGCCGGAGTGAAAGATTTTGAATGGTCTTGAATGACATTTGCAGCTAGAAAAGACGAATTCAAAATTATTATTATTTGAACTAGATGAGCATAATTATTGAAGTTTAAAATTAATTAAATAAAAATAACTTATAACTACAAGAAATATGAGCTTTCGCGACGATAAAATTCGTCATATAAAAGTCATATTTCGTCACTATAAGTTTTGGGTGACGAAAATTTAGCGTCGCAACGATTGTCATGGTATGTCCGTGGTATTAGGTATATGTGACAATATTTGAATTCGTCACAAAAAATATGACTTTTAATGATGTATTTCCTCATGGCCCATATATTATAATTTATAGCGACGGATAATTCGTCACCTTTATCATCCAAAAGTCGTCATCTTATATTGTATTTTATCATTGAAAGTAAACATATAATATGACGAAAGCTATTTTTGTCATCCAAACATCAAATTTTGGTGACGAAAATCAATGAATTACCCAACTCATCAAACTTTGGTGACATTTTCATCGTCACTACTATATTCATTATTTAGTCATGTTTAATATAAATCGTCACAAAAGAATTACTTTACAATTACAAAAGACCCATCGTCATTTTATAAATATCTTTAATGACAAATCAATATGTCAGCAAAGACTAACAACTAGTGACCAAATTTCATCGTCACTACATACAGACAAGTGGTGACGACATGTTTTGACACAATAAGATTGCACGGAGTGATGAAAATTTTATTTGTCACTAAAGACTTGGTTTTGCCGACAATATATTTTGTCATTGTAAAGTGATATTTAGGGACAAAAAAATTACTGTCACTAAATGAATACAAGTGGTGACGACCGACATGTGTCATCGTATAATTGTATGAGTAACGGTAAAATAAATAGTCACCAAAAACATACATATAGTGATGATATATTTTGTCATTATAAAGTGATATCTGGTGACAAGATATTTTTCGTCATAATATAAATATGTATGGTAACAAACTAGTTGTTACATATGATTAATTTTTAGAGACAATTTTCAATCTGTGATCTAATAAAATCGTTTATGACGTAGAATAAATTTATATGCAACGATTCAATTCGTCATTAAAGTATAACTTTGGCGATAAAACTATAAAATGTCATTAAATGTATCTTATGGTAGCATCTAAATTCATAGTGAAAGTTTAATGACACAATAATATTTTACTTTAAAAAATTATAAATGCATTAAACTAAACAATGCTAATAGAGGAAAAGATAAATCAATAAGCAAGAATACTAAGTAGAATGTGATTATTTAACATGTTAAGGAAGTTCAAAACATCCAACGTAAACATCCAAAATAAATAGAATTTCTTAGAACATATAGTAATAATCACTTAATGAAAGCAACATGACTGACTAGGACAAAAAAAAAAAAAAAAATCTAAATTTGTTTTTAAAACATCGCACTATCAATACTCCAAAATGCTAAAGATCAAAGCTTTCTCGTCCTTCGACTTTTTCACCAATGCATCATATCTAGAAAGGCCAAAAAATGGACAAAAATTTTGACAAAAAACAATATATCAAATTGATTATTCAATATCAAAAGAAATGTGAAAAACAATATCATTATTTCAGAAAGAGAGGGTAAGCTAACCTTATGTATGTTTTAAAGTTTTGCTCTAATACTTTCCAAATAAGCGATAAGTTTGTTCACAGTTTCACTTTGTTGAGCCATCTTGTCTTTCAAATGGGTCACCTCATTTTGGAATTCAGTCACTTGTGACTTAAGCTCATCAACTTGGATTTCAGAATCTTGTAACTTCTCCCGTGTCTCTTGAAGTTCCTGTTGGAGCTGTAGGCTGGTTGAATCTCATGATGTGTTACGTTTGCTTAGTGGCTTTGGGCCATATCCGAGGCCTTTTATGTAGCCTGATCCATGGCCTAAGACCTCGAGAACAATTTCATCATTGGTCTTGGGAATTCCTTCTTGTGTGTATTGGTCGCGCTTCTTGACCATCAATTCCTAATTGAAATATGTTGATTCGTAAAAGATATATATAGCATAATTTCCATTATAAAAGAATTATGTAACTTAAACAATTTTTTTTGTCTCATCAGATTTTCATGTGCCATTCTTTGAACAATGTGTACGTCTATACAACTCAATTTTATCACAAGGTTCCCCATTTAACTCGTTCGTAGTCTAGAACAAGTAAATGAAAAAAATCATAACACAAACATGTGCAAAATTATCATAGACTAACTAGAAAAAAGCAAACTTAAAAAAACATCTTTACACAACGAGTTAGCAAAAAAAATCTTAGACTAATTTCCTTATGCCACCATTTAACAGAAACACCACTTTCCATATCACAGCTCACCATCACAAAATCAGATACGTTGGAGTTAGATAAATACAAATGTTAAATTTTGATCCATAAACTCACAACAAAAACAATGTGAATATATCGTGCAAAAAAACCCACAATTTTTTGGCGATGAACAGTGAAAGCTTTTGTACCAGAAATGTGCTTGCGATGTAAATTTGCTCGATTCTTTTTATTCACATCACTTATATGCTGCAACAATTAGAAATTTATAAGTAAATATAAGCTTTAAATCTAAATATATTAATAAATATTGTTACCTTGTATTTTGGTGATGTAAAAAACTCGCATAGTGCTTCACATGTATCTTTACTAGGACAAAAGATTAGTTTGTTCTCCTTAGCCTCCTCCAAACTTGCATACTCTAGGAAATGCTTATGAAGTTTGACGTTTTTGTCGGCTGCTAGACTTAAACCGCTCAATCAAGCATTTTTTTCGGTGCATCAACATCAACATCCATGTGAATCTACATATCAAATAACCAAACTTAAGATTACACGAATATTAATCAACGATTAGTTAATACGATTTTTTTTTCCGTGCACCCTTACCTTTAGATGATCAAAGCCTGGCTCCAGATCATTTTTTTCATCTATATCTTTCCATCGTTTGGGCACTCGAACAACATCTCTAGTAATTACACCAAATTGACTTGCAAGTTTTGCAGATTCGTCTGCATTTATAGGTCGTTCTATTGATGTATCCACATTGATCTTCATTTTTTTCCCATATGCAGCAAACATTTTCATTATTCCCTTACCCATTGTAGGACCACGACTTCTTTTATTAGAGCCGGAAGCTACATGTTTCCAAAAACAACAATTAGAATAAATTACACATTCACAAGAAATAAATCACTATTATGCTTATGTACCTTCTGTAGCACTTGCATTATGTAATGAATCCTGATGACTCTCAGTAAACTGGATATCGGAGCTTGCAACTGCTGCAATTTCAGGATCATGAGTTGGAGGAACTACATTGTCCTGTGGCATGTTGTCTGAAATCTTATTTGGAGCAGTATTGTTCTGTTTGGAGTTAGGATTTTGGGTTCCAGTTGAAAGTAATGCCTCCATTTCATTCTCGAATGACATGTCTTCTTCATCCCGAAGTCCAATTGTACTCTTAAGTAACACAGAATTAGTTGAAGCACTCTTTCCAGTGTGATCTCTTAAATTTTGTAGCGGCCTTTTCGAATAGGATTTCTTTGTGAATTTACGTAGATCCCCAGGAGCCATTTCTGAAATCTAGATGAAGAAATATCGTAAATAATCAATATTGATCAAAGACTAAAATTTCAACAGAGAATTTTGAAAGCAAGCTTCTTGAGTATATGTAATGGATCTTGCTTCCTAGATAAATGTAACAAACAAATTATTCGGGTAAAATGATAAAAAATTAAAAGTATAAGCCAATGAAAATTTATGTTTCAAAAGTAATGGTGTTACAACAAAATCATTATTTTAGTCACTTAGTAATTTAATATTTATGTAACTAATGAACCCCCTACAGACTTGAGAACACAAAAAGCATCCATTGTGACGGTCAAAATCGTTTTGATAATTAATAATATTTTTTTCTCATATTATATAATGCTAGGTTTATTATTTTGGATAACCATTAAAAAGTTACAAGAGAAGTAATCAAAAGAATAAAATAAAGTGCAAATAAGATTATGCAATAAAACACAAATCTTTCATTATTTCACAAAAATAACAACATTAATAAATGGATGTAACAGTTCAAATAAAAGCTAATGGAAATAAGGAGTTAATCATTCTAAAAAGAATAAATGAATAAATTTACACATTTTCAAATAGGGAGTCTGTCCAGTCATCCACCAAATAGAAAAAAGAGAAATGAAAATCAACTCTTTTTTCATCTTAGATTTTTACGCCATCCAATAACCCTCTTTAGTCTACACTATCCACTACCTTTTTAATCTCTCTCTCACCGTACAGAAAAGAAGAAGAAAAGGAAGTAACTATGTTTATGCCCCTCCTGTCCCCCAAGAAAACATTTCAAACAAATAGTTTATAGATATAGATATGTGCTCCCCTCTATTTCTTTTTGCTCTCTTACACACACTCGACATATATCGATGTTGGACAAGCGACCTGTTCCTAGTCTAACCGATTGAACCTTCCGGCCCGATTATGACAACACTGATAAAAAAAAATGCCCTATCTAACCTTAAAACTTAACTTTCAAGTAACGAACTAAAAAATGTTATGTACAAATTTTCATAATACTCGGAAAAAACATATTTAAGAGGGAAAACAAATAATCGCTTTGTACTATCAGACATCAAAATTATTTATTGGGAATTTCCTATAGTATAAGTGTTTGCATAATATAAATTACGACCTCGTTGCAACCAATTTCTCCAAGTAACTAAAAGATAAATTATGATCAATGTTTTAGTTTGTTAGTAAAAATCAAACTATATTATTTCATGATAAAGGTCTAGTTTGTTTGATGAATCAAGGTCAGTACCTGAAATTCATCCCTGGACTATAGTAACACAATCAGCTCACCATAGATCTCAAAACCAAAGTACTAAATTCTATGTTACTGCTCAGTCTGTCTTAAAATCCTTTGAAAAGGCTGTCCACACTTGGGAAAAAAATCATCCTAATGTCAACATTTTGTGATTGTTTTTTTATATCTCTCACACACATATTACCACACTTCATTGCCTACCAAATTGTCAAAGTTTTGCAAAACATACTCGCCACCTCCAGAAAAGTGAGAATTGAATATATTCTATTATACTAACCAAATTATCCCCCCATATATTATTTGAGAGCGCATAATTGATTTGTATCGCTCAACTAACTTATCAATGTTCTACTGTTCCAATAATTTTTCTTCCTCCTTCCGTCATATCCTACATGTACTTATGTTTTATTTTATTGCATTATTACAAATTGAAACTATTCATTAGACTTTCATATACTTCGTTAATACAATTATTTGAATGCAAGATTTAATGAGATTGAATGTTTTAAATATAATTCTAAATATAATACCAAAATTTGATGCATCTCTCTCCCTAGTATGCATCACATGGGTTGCAATATTGGTAATAAGATATTAATTAATATAATTATATATTCATAGATGGACAACTATGTCAAATATTTTTAATAGTTATTGTTCGAAAGTCACACATATTAAATATAAGAATATCAGCATGAAAAAAATACAGTCATTTTAGTTCCTTAAGCATAGGGGACGCTAAAGTGTATTTATCTTATGGTATACAAATAAAAATAATTGGCTTATTATTTTTATAGATAACATAATTTTTATTTCACAAAAAAAAATCAACAAATCACTCTAGTTTGAGTCCGACAACTCTCGGTACAAGTAATCATCTATTCATAAAACTACCATCTATATTTGTATTTAGGAAACAACAGTAAGACAGATTGTCATAAGTTGTCTTCTAAATGCTTCCGATCAATTATTATAAGTTCTACTGTGTTTCCAAAACCCAAATCAATCACCTTCAGTTGGGAAAGTACACCACCACTCGTACCAAATTTCTTCCTCATACAATTTAGGCAACTACCCAAGACCCACTATTCTATTTCTTTTTATATCAATATGACTTAGTACTTCGTGGGTGTTTGCAAACAATAGTGTTTCTAGAAAAGTGATTTAAATTGATTTTATGATAAAATTAAAATTTGTTAGTGTTTGGAAAAAGTGATTCTAAACAAATAAAAAAGAAAAAATCAAATCAAATAAACAATGGTTACATTTATTTGAAAAAAAGTAAAAGCTACCAAAATATAAGGTTTTGAGGATTCACAAAAGCTCTTTTGGGAAGTGATTTGAGACCCCAAATATAAGATTGCAAACACCTCTTCCAATTAAAATTGCTTTTTTAAAATTGATTCTTGCCATTGAATTTTTAAACACCCTCTTCGTATCATCCATGTTTTTCCAAGTATAACCAATCATTGATAATTCATAAGTTATGGAATATGCATATCCAGATATGAGATATTAGCAAGTGGAAATATCCTTGTCTCTCTCGTTTTCTAGTAGTGCTAACTCAATATTGTTGCACACAAACGCAATTTACTAATTCCAATAGTATTCTATAAAAACATCAGTTATACACAAGATATGCAATCACGAAAATTCCTTCTTGTATAATAGATAGCAAAAAGACATAGAAATAGAAACACAGAGACATGTAAATCTAAGGCATAATATTGTTTAATCACTTGGTTATTAAATAATGACAGCCGCAAAAAAAATCACACAAGTGCAGTAACCTAACAAAGCCAATTATATCACAAATAAGAGAATAACATTACCATGATAAAAAAAAATTCTAACAAGAAAAAGGAAACCTGAGGATAGGAGAGAGCAACAGTCGGTATGAATCAAAGATCAATCAATTAGGTAAACGGACGCAAAGGAAGCCAAACCTAAACCAAATATGGCTATTTCATCATAACAACAATCATAAAGAAAACATAGATAAAAAAGGACTGCACTTGATTCATTTTCACAAACAATTATAGTATCATCAACCATACAAAATCAACATCTACTGATTATAAAAAGTAATAACTTTTTTTAAAAATAAAGATCATAATTATCTACAATTGAATTTCTTAAATTGAAAAGGGACAAATCAGAGTTATACCTTACCAGTCGTTCTTCTTTTTCTTCTCTTCTTACCACACTACAATATAGGGTTAGACGCAGAAATTAGATTAATATAATAAAACCTAACGAGCGAAGATTGGGAAATATATATGCGGGATTCCAATTCAAGCGAGCCACTTTCTGATAAAAAGTAATTAAAAAAAATTTTAAGATACCGCTAAACCAAATATTAGCCGCTAAACCGAAATTCTAAAACCCTCTTCAGTAATGGAAAACATTAAGATTTAATTAAAAAATTTCAACATCATAAAATGTATATTATAATTTTCGGAGATTTGTGTTTCATTGTTTTCCAAAAATAAAATACTTATATGTATAAAAAAAATAGAAAATACGAAAAATTAAATTCTAGAAATCGACTTATCTTTAGGAGCACCAAATCTGAAAGGATAATATAGATCTTCTAAATCTGAACAAAAAATTGGAAATTTTGTCGAATCCCCCGTGCATGTATGGAGATTGGAGTGAGGGAGGGGGCTGAGTTAGGGGCTGGTTGGCGGAATTGACGGTATTGTGGCTGGTCCTCAATGTAAGAGAACAAATGGGTTTGAGGGGAAATGGGTTTGAGGAAGGTGAAGGGGAAACGGGTAAGAGAAGGAAATGAGTTTGAGGGGAAAATGAATTTGAGGAATGTTTAGGGGAAACAGGTAAGAGAAGGAAATGGGTCTAAGGAAAATGAAAGGGGAAATGGATTTGAGGGGGTTGTGACAGAAATGGGTTTTCATTAGTCTTTTTTTTTGTCAATATTATTATTATTATTTTTGTTATTATTAGTAATATTTAGATTTATAATTTTTTACTCAATTTAATTAAGAACAACCTATCTTTTGGTCTAAGTAATTATGTTCATATGATTTATTAATACTACCTCGAACCGACTAACCTGACGAACCCGACACAAATTTACTGAGGAAAATCTGCAAATAACCCGATACGACTCGATTTCACCTGAATCTACCCGAAATCAATATTTTATGTTTAAAATGTATTGAGATCTCTTTATCAATGACCACCACACCAGGTCGTGGGGGTCGGGACAAGCAACAATTAAAAAAAATAATGATCAAAGCAAAATTCAATCACGACCAACCCATACCACAACCAAGCACCATTCTACAGTCTGCTACATGTCGGTACCTCATTTGTTGCATTAAATTATTTATGGATATAGTTTTAATAATAAATAAATAATATAATTTTTATTTTATAAAAATTTAAAAAAATATCAAAATTCTTATTTTTTTTCCTCTACAAGTAGAATCTAATGTTGACATATTTTGAATTAAAATTTGAAGATCTTTATTTTTTTCTCTTTATAAATTGATGGACTAGTCCGATATTTTAGATGAGTTAGGCCATAGAAATATATGCTCGAATTACTAGCTGACTCGTCTGGACCGGTCTGATGGACCAAAAGCCCGACGGACCCTGGGCCGATCCGATAATCTTAGTATATTATAGAGGAATACCATGGGCCGGACTGACTATATCTAGGTCTGACCAAATGTTGGCCCGGCCTAGCCCAAAATATGGCGTTACTCCGACAGGCCCGGCCTAACCGGGTCGGGCCGCTCGAATTGCCACCTCTATTTGTAAAATTCGGTCCCGCTAATTAAAAATTCGGTCACGCTAATTAAATATATAACTTGTATCTTTTATATTTGTAATTTAGTATTTCAAAATGGATTTGTAGCTTAATTTATTTTTACAATTTCATAATTCAACTTTTGCAATTTTAATTTGGTTATTATTTTAGCATGTGATTTTAAACGCACCGGAAAAAAATCAACTTTTTGTAATTACAGAATTAAAATATTTTTTTTATCCTTGAAATGTATTAGAAAAAGCGCAAAAAATAATATGCAATTATTTAAACCGTAGCAGCAATATTGATTTTATTGGAAAATAAGTTATGTATTTGGATAAAATAAAATTAATATTTATTCAAATGTTGGATTGTTGAAAAGTGTGAAAATTTATATATAATACTCCCTTGTTTAATAAAGAATGTCATTTTAGTTATTTTTTGAGAAATTATGCATGAGTAAAAATAGCAAATAAATCTATATAAAATCCATTTAATTAGGAATATTATGTGAAATAAGGAAATTTTCAATTAAATTAAGTAGGTTGGTTAGAGTAAAATTGCAAGAATTATAGTTTATTTTGCTAAAGCGACATTTATTTTGAAAATTTTCATTGTGTCTAAAACAATTCTTATTTTGAAAGGGAGGGAGTATATATATATGTCATTCTAACTTCTAATTACACTAGATAAAAAATATAATATAGCTTTCTATATTTGAATAAATATATAAAAAGAATTAAAAGTTTTAAGCTAAATTAAGTCCTACTATTTTTTTATTTTTCTAATTTAATTTAAACATTGTTGCAATTTTACTTTTTTTATGCAAAAAAAATATTTTTCCCCCCAAAAAATCATAATAATAAATTGAAGGGGCGGGACGGTGTAGGCCGGGGCATGGGGGAAATGTTTTTTGCCCCGAGGCGGGGCACAGGGTGGGCCTTCAAGGGTGCGAGGCGAGGCGAGGCAGGGCAGTCAGAAACCCGACATTACTCGCACCCTTAATGTGATTTATACAATAAATGTTTTGTCAAAATCACTTAATTCTCAAGCACTACACACTTTTAATCATAAGTGTTTTTGCATAAATACTAATTTTAATCATTTTCTAAAAAGCAAAAGTAATGGAAAACACTCGACTACAAGAAATTGACTCTTTACCCGCATATAATTTTACCACACATATTAATGTGTGGGTATATAGTGATACATAATTACCCTATGTGTGGGTAAATAAAGGTTCATAGTTCTTGCTTACCCACATTTGCAATGGGTAGCTAAAGCTTTTTAACAATGTTTGATTTTTTTTTTTTTTTTTCAGAAGGAATTTGATTTATTTTTCAGAATTATGAGAAAGCGATCTATTTTTTTTTTTTTTTTGCTTATGTGGCGGTTTTATTTTTTATATTTAGCCACATATATTGACAAATGATAATGTATGTGTGAGAAAAGCTAATTAATCTTACTACGAAGAAATGAAACCCCCTTTTAGCGTAAGAAAACATTTAGAAGGCACATTGATACATTTGCATACTCCCCAAAGACCTGACAGTGCAACTAAGCTTCATAGTATTATTTTGATCTGTGATCCATGAGAATATAGATATATACGCTATAGTGGCATATCCAGAGATTTAAAATTGGGGGTACGAAATAAAGTGTATAATAAATAATTAAAAAGTTTAATCATACAAATCAAAATAATCAAAATTTAATCATTCATTTAACCTGTTTCATATCTTATTAATATTATCAAGGTTTCATATTTGTGTGCCAATAGAGTTGGTAGGCTGCCTGTCTACCATGCAAGAGATCCTAAGTTCTATTCCAAGCCTAGATAAGCATTTTTTTTTTTTAATTTTTTACATTCATTTAACTTGTTACAAATATTTATTAATACAGGGTTTCATATCACAATTGACTTGTAGTTGAGTTGGTGGATTGCTTGTGAGAGTTTTAGAAGGTCTTGGTTCGAATCTAAGTGAAAATATATTTTACTATTTTTTTATTTTATTAAACATGTTAAATATATTGAGAATTAAGTAATAAACATAAGAAGTTATAGATTTATAATTACTTTTCTCAATTTCTTCAATTTCCTTATACAAATCCAGGTCATCGTTTATTGGATCCTTATAAAAGTTGAAGTCCTTTGCTTTGAGCCAACCATTAGTGCATATTAATTCCTCTACCATTTTCAGGCTCAAACTACTCCTAAAAGGATCAACAACCCTTTTGCCCAAACTAAAAGTTGACTCACTAGCAATTGTAGAACTTGGTATTGCAAACACATCTTTGGCAATAATTGAAAGGAATGGATACCTAGTTTCACTTCTTTTCCACCACTCCAAAAGATTAGAAGATTGATTAGATCTTTTTCCAATATCATCGGTTAGGTACTTATCCACCTCGTTAGATATCTCTTGTAGTTGCTCAACTTCAATTTGTGCTTCCACCTCATTGAACAATTCATCCCAAAGACCGCCACCAACACTACTTGTACTAGCTCCACCTTCACACCTCTATCTCCATATTTATCAACATTCAAGGAATTATTTATCCCCTTGTACTCCTACCACAAACCTACCAAATTCTTTTTAACCTTATCAACAAATTCTAGAACCTCACTACTAGTACCTCCCATTTTTTTTAATGCTTATTTTGATCATTTGAAGCTTATTTCTTGGTTCCAAAACATTGGCAATAAAAATCAAAAGCATTCATATCATCCCAATTCCCCAATACTTGTTAAATTTCGCGCTCATTGCACTTGCTACCTTTTGAAGAATCACATCAGAATGATCATCGCTCCTTCTCTCAATCTCAATTTGTACTGCAATCATTGAATGATAAATTAATGGAGAGGTAAGTGTCTTTGATGCACTTAACTCTAAAGTGGCATTGTAGAACTTTTTCAATAAGTGAACAAATGCTTTTGCGTTCTCCCAATCCTAGGGCCTATCATTTCTTTACCCTTATCATCCTTTTCAAGAAAATCATTCATAAAAGGATACCAGTCTTCGCCCATCCTTTCAAACATCCTCATATACTTTAATGCAACATCAAGCATCTTATAAGTTGAATTCCACCTAATTTTTACATCCATAGGTATTGTTGATGTACTAGCAAACTTTGCGAGTACGACAAACTCCCTAAATTTATTCAGCCTAGAGCGGAAGAATGAATGAAAATAACTACATTTCGTATGGCTTTAATGGAAGCACTAAGCTCTTTCAAACCATCCTTAACAATTAAGTTAAGGATATGACATGCACACTTCAAATGCAAGTATTTTCCCTTCAAACAACAAAATATTTTATCTTTTCATTCTTTCTTTCAAGTAATCAACCGCCGTATCATTAGAAGAAGCATTATCAACAACTACTGAAAATACTTTTTCTATTCCCCACTCCCTAAGATAAACCTTAACCATCTTCCCAATTTCTTCTCCTACATGACTAGTGATTTTTTTGAAGTTAATTATCTTCTTATGCAGTTTCCAATCACTATAAAAAAAGTGGGTTGTGATGACCATGTAATTTTGTTTTGAATGGAGGTTCAAGTATCAGTGGTGATACTTACCCTATGGCCACTAATCACATTTTTTATCTTGACTTTCTCAATTAAAAATAATTCATAAACCATAGATGCAACTTTTTTCCTATCCGGAATTCTAAATCTCGGTTGTAGTTCATGAACCCATCCTTTTAACCCTTTCCCCTTAACAACCCGAAAAGACATCTCATCAACAATCACAAACTCTGTAAGCTTTAATTCACACCGTTTTTAATCAACAATCATAAGCCTAGGCTTTGTGGCCGAATTCTTTTCTTGGTCATTTCCGACTTGTAGTAATATCGTTTGCTTCAGAGTCTATTGTGTTTGGTGTTTCGGATGGACTTGGGCTTGGCAATGAAGCTGAAGATTCGGATTCCATTCTTAAATCTTAAAATAAATCAAGTATCAGAGAGTGATGCACAAGTATAATGTAAATGCAACTGAAGCAAAGAACACATATATTTTTAAAGATACAAGAATGGTTAGATTTTCTAAATGACAGTAGCTTGGTACCAAAAACGTAAGTGTAAATACTTTGAGAATAATTAAGGAAAATCTACCTGGATTTAGCCAAGCACCACATGCGAGAGAATAATACAAGTAAATATATTATTATGTTAAAATTTTCTTGTAGTATATGGTAAAAGAAGATAATTTCCTTAAATAATAGACTTCACAATTTCTTCTGTCTTTCTCTTTTTTCGTTTTGAGATTGAAATCAATAATGGGGTCCCATTCTTTCAGTTGGAAAGTTTTTCATTTAAATTTAGAAAATGGAATTTTATTTTATATTTATATATATTTTACAAGCTTGCTTTAGTAGCTTGTCTTATTATTGGTTGAACCATTCCAAATTTTCAACAATAAGTGTCATCACAATCATTATAGGCTTTTTAGATATACTAGTTTTGGACAACGACAACTTCTAAAACATGATTATAGTTTTCTATATATATGGCAAATCACATATGATGAGTAGTTCTATAATTTCACTTATCTTTTCAAGAAGTAGTATTATAATTTTTAATTTAAAATTAGTTCGTAATTAAGGAGCCCGATCAATGTAATTCGAAAAAATTAATAACATATAAATAAAAATAAAAATTCATTCAATAAATCATAAGAAGTAAACCTGAAATTATTTGCAAACAAAAATGAGGAGTTATCTTGAGCCCAGTTAGCCTGTACGAGGAAGAGAAAGTTACCAATTTCAAGAATTAGAGTCGTAGCTGAAATCAATATAGATAGATGAAGAGAGGAAAGAGGAAAATCCAAAGAAAATAAATCTTACCGAGGTTTTACCGGCTGCTCGGAATCTTCAAACCTGCTCGTGTGACAGTAGATATCCCGACCCGACGAAACGATGATGTTGTGGAGAAACGACGAAACTTCGATAGCCTCTTCAGCGCCGAAACGACGATGTAGTGGTGCAGAGGACGGGAAATAAGGAAGGCAGACGGAGTGGTACGGCCGACGACGACAAGTCGTGGAGTGGTGGTGGAAAAGATAAGGGGTGGGAGTTGACGAGTTTGAAAATGGGACAGGACGGAGAAGAGTGAAGCTTGAAATTAGGGTTCTGAGTCTTCTGACTTTGAATAATGAATATGATATGATATTAAATTACAATTTCATAATTTTAATTGATTAAAACTATTAACCTTTAAAAAAAAATCTATTAACAAGGCCTTAAATTTCGGTATTCGGTATGCCGGTATACTTTTTTTCGGTTATCGGTATATATACCAAAATATTGATATTTTTGGCATTTCGGTATGTACTGAAATACCAAAAGATTCAGGATTTTTTATACTGGTACCGAACCGAAAAGTTCCAGTAACGCTATTAAATCGTACCAAAATTTTCGATATTTCGGGTATTTTTTCGGTACGGTATGTGCGATATTTCGACATTTCGGTATTTTTTTCCCACCCTTAATACTACCTCTGTCACAAGTCATACGATTGTGATTTGAGAAGGTCGTTTTAATCATAATCATTTGGAGAGACTTTCACGGCAGTTCATCCGCGGGTAATCAAAAGGGATCTTACTTAAGCAATCTAAATATATTGGAGATCTTCTCAAGAACACAAACATGGCAGATAGTAAACCAGTTGACAGCCCTTACTGCATTGGCAACAAGCTTACACAAGGAGATTCAGATGCATTTGACGTGCCAACAATATACAAAAGCACTGTAGGGTCACTACAATATCTAACAATGTTCAGGCCAGAAATCAACTATCTAGTCAACATGCTAAGTTAGTTCCCATCAAATCCTATAATAAAATAGTGGCAAGCATGCAAACGAGTGTTCAGATTTCTGAAATGAATAATAAATCGAGGTCTCTCCTTTGTACCTTCTGCAATAGACAAGTTGATTGCTTACTCGGATGCCGATTAGGAAAGCTCACAAGATGATAGGAGATCCGTAGGGAGCATCATGTGTTCCTAGGAATGAACCTAATAACTTGGAGTGCAAAGAAGCAAGATGTAGTGTCAAGAAGTTCAGCTGAATCCAAGTACAGATAACTAGCAAATGTATCCACTGAGATAGTTTAGATTGACTCACTTTTTACAGAGTTGGGAGTAAATATCAAGAAGCCTCTAGTCATGTGGTGTGGCGACAACAATGCAATTACAATAGCCTCGAATCCTGTACACCATACAAGGACAAAACACATTGAGGTAGATTTACATTACATGAGAGAATTATTCAGAAATATATTGTAGATGTGAGATTTGTAGCTTCAGAGGAGTAGACAACTATATTCTGACCAAGCCTCTTGCAGCAATCATATATAAAGTGTAAAGCTAAAAAATAAACGTTTGTCAGTCCCTTGAAGAACTCCAACAAAGAAAGGGGGAACAATAGAAAGAATGGCTAAAGGCTGATCGTTAGACTGGTTATCTGTTTTATCCAATTGTTTTGTTTTGTAGTCTTGTCTCTGACTTTTGTTTTAGCTATCCATATTATGTGTCTAGTGTATAGAGTCGTAATGTAAAAGTGCAGAAAAGATGTGCTCAAATTCAAGGGAGCATATTAGATATATATTATATATTAAATATAGAGTTAAGTTGAGGATTAGCTAATGCAAGAAAAAGTAGTTAGAGGTCATCTTTAACTCTCATTATATATACAGCTGTAATTAGTCTTCAACGGTTAATGAAAATTCAAAGCATTATTCTTGACAGGTAGACACTTTTTCAAAACATTTTGTCTAATAGATACTTCCATTCACACTCCTAAAATTCCAGAATTCCTAATATAAAAACAAAACTTACGATTATAGTAGTGTTAAAGTAAAACAAAGGTGTTACATATGTTTATTTCTCTAGCTAGGGTAAGTTCTTGTATCAAGTTGTGAAAGTTGGTAGGTGTTAATTAGACGGAAATGGACGCTTAACAATTAGTCGGGATTTAGGAGAGACCAAACAGGCCATAGACATGAATAGAAAAGAAGGAATCGAAAAAAAACTTAAACAACTAATAAGAGACTACCACATGTGCAAAGACTACTTAGAGCTAGTCTAATTTTTTTGCCATGGTGCCTATACAATTTATCCCATAACCATCCCATAACGAATCAGACAGACCTATCTATGTCATGCCATGGAATCCTTGTAGAATTATTTGAATAAATAAATTATTTTATTAATCAGACAGGCTTATATATGTCATGCTATGCAACATGGAATTAGTTAATTAATTATTGTTTAGTTTGGTAGGCTTTCTTTTTCCATGTTAAGTTTTTTCAAGGAAAATGTCAAAATTACAACAAATTGAATTAAACCGTATAAATTTCTATTATAATAAAAAAGAATTGTCCAGTATAAATTATAATCTTGTTTGATTTGAATTAAGTTTGAGGGCCGAGCTAAAAATCTATTAAGTTTGATAATAAAAAATTGTCCAGTATAAATTATAATCTATTTGAGTATTTATATTTATAAATGTATCTATTATTTAACTAAGTAACAAAAGTCAAACTTAGAGCTAATTTCACACTCCCTCCGTTCACAAATAAATGTCATTTTAGAGTTTCAAGTATGATTTAAGAGATTTAAAAATGGACAACATTGCCCCTCCATTTTTCTCTCCATTAATTTTTTTAGTACCATAAATTTCTCCATCTTTCTTATTTATATAATACTAGCACTACGCACGTGCGTTGCACGTGGTTATAATTTTTTACTATTATTTAATAAAAAAATTAATTTGAACATAAAATAATTGTACATTGTGATTACTATAATATATATAATTAAATAATTTTTTACTATTATTATATATACATGTTTAAACCACACATTCCGATTTTAAATCTCTCATTTTATTTTTTATTTAGGGTATACCGTACTCTATTCGACGTAATTATTTTTCTAATCTATTGTCAAGTTAATATTAACATTCACATTTCACTTTCTTTATTTTTTAGCATATTTTAGTTTAATTATGTGATACTCATTCACATAGTACAATTGAATCATTCACATTACAACTTAGTTCATTATTTTTTTATCGTTCTTCTTTATTCTTTATTGTACCATATAATTTATATAGCATAGTAAATTCATTTATCAAGTTATTACATATGCTTAATATATATATATATATATATATAATATTTTTATTGATTTAATAATTTGTTTAATGTTAGATCTTAAATATTTAAAAGAATTGCAACTATTCATGTCCACTAATTTTTATGTTTGCCATTTTATTATTTCTCTTATTAGTACGATAAAATTTCACACCTCGGTTTAAACTCCAATTATTATAAACCTTGTGATTTTTTATGTCTCTCTCCAAGTTTCTAACATAACATTTTTTCTTTGGTATACTAAAATTACAACACGGTATGTGGTTAAAAATGATGTTCAACTTAGAGACTTATTTGAAGAAAATCGATCCATTGTATAGACCAACAATATTTAAATTTACAAATATCACTACCAATGCATTTACAGTTTTTATATCTTCATATAAGTCTTTTACTGATTTCATATATAAGCTACTTTTACCGCTTTCCTCCATCTTTTTCATCTTATATATATATATATATATATATATATATATATATATATATGACTTTATCATATATTTTTTTAATTCGTAAATCAATTATTATTTTCCCTTGTTGTAATGTTTATAAATGTTACTTATGAAGTATATCGATTTCATTCTTCTAACATTGAAAATAAATATAATATATAATCTCATTTCCTACAAGCATAATAATTGGATTTATATTTACTTAGTAATGTTAATACAAAGAAATTTAGCGTGTAAACATATATATTGCTAGTTTAATCTAAATTTAAACAGTAAGGCTAAATGTATGCCTAGTTTAATCCAAATTTTGAAATACTACATTGTAATAATTAACTTGTATGTACATCTACCTATAATATAGATATTTACTTTTTGTTTTTGTATTCTTTTCGCATAGTGTAATATGTCTGACTCTATCATATTAGTTTATTCTTTGATTTTTTTTATTATATTACCTAGAATCGTCTATTATAATTTTTTTTATAATGAAAATTCACTTAGACCCTTTAATATTTATAATTTTTACGCTAGTTTTTTTTATAATGTTATTTATTATGTTAATAAAGTTATATCTACTAATAATAAAGTCTATTCATAAGTTTGTGTTATCTTTCTTCACAATGCATTCTCTCACTTCTATTCATTTTATCATCATATAGTTCTTATTCAATTGTTTTGACATTATTTTCTATTATTGGACTTTGATAAAGTGGTATACACAAAAAGACATACAATTTCCTAACATGTCTTTTTACTCACTCAAAAGTCAATTTAAAAATATAATCTTAGCAATTTCACATGCAAGTCATTTTATTCTTTGATTTTAGTACTTGCTTCAAGTTCATATTATAATGAAGTTTAAGTTACTATTCGCATTAAGCTCTAACACTTGATCAATTCAATAATTTGCACTTTAGTCTAAATATTCTATATTCAAATTTTATTTTTCATTAGATAACTTATAAATTCTATTATTTTTTCTCCATGTTGTAATAATGATACTTCAATAATTTAGAAAATTAGGGAGATTATTGCAAGTTGCAAATTTATAATATTCAAATTTAGACAAATAAATTGTAACTATTAGATAAGTATTATTCTAATTTATATTTATAATAGACTGTCAAAAAAAATTATATTTATAATAAGAGTTGACTAATTTATTTATGACCAAACACTATGTAAGAATTTGTCAATACTTTATACATAGTAATATAAATCATTGTGAATCATTTACATATTGTTCTGACATATAATGTGTACATTTTTTTTTAAATAGAATAAAAGATTTAATTTAATCTCTTCTATTTTTTTTCAAAATAATTCTTTATTGGCATTTTTTTAATTTAACTTTCAATTATTTTTATATAATAGAAAAATATAAGTATGATCATATGTCAACAATCTTGTGTCAATTATTCGACTATTAAGTCAAACTTATAACTATTGAAATCATATTAAACTATTACATTTTACATATTTTAAATATTTTATCATGTAAGTATCATTAATTTTGAGTCATTCATATATTATGGTAAATTAAATATTATATAATGCACTATCATTGTTTTGTTGTAGTTATTGGATTGAGTATATAGATGTTATAGCTACGTACCGTACCTAAATTTAAAAAAAAAAAAAAAGTAAACTAAAAAAGTTATCTCCAGAAAATTAAAGATGATAAATTAAATCAAGAAGAGCTTCCACTATTATTCATTGTTCTAATTTTTATGTATATGATTTTTTCTTCTTGTTGCTAATCCTAAAATCTATTAGTATTTTTTCGCCATGAAAATACAAAAACTCAATATAACATTCAATACCTAAATACCTTTATGGTATACCACTATTGCAAGTTAAGATTCTTGTGGTCATTAACCTAACAAAGAAGTCAAAGTTTGGAGCTATTAAACTCCTACTAAACTATGTTTAATTTTCTCTAATATTATACATATATATATATATATTGTACATTTCAATTATTTAATATTTTGAGAATCATAAACTAAAGTAATTTAATATTCATAACATCTTATATTCTTATTCCTTTTTAGTAATTTACATTATATCATTTTTTTAATTTTTTTATATACTTTCTTCAGTTCTTCATAAATTTCATATAGTTCTTTTAATTGGATTCTTTTACAATTGTAGAGAAAGGAGAAAGTTTAATTCACAAAATTTTAAGAGTAAATAAAAGGAATATGATACACTATAGTTGTCTCGTTAATTTTTTTTTCTTTTTTTTTATCTTTTTGTTATGATTAGTAGAAAGGTGTATATATATATACACACACACACACACATATATATATATTATAACTATGTATCAAAATTGAAAAGAAAAAGTAAACTAAAAATAAAAAAAATATCTCTAAAATGAAAAATGATAAATAAGAACTTTCACTATTATTTAATTGTTCTAATTTTTCTGTGTATAGTTTTTCTTTTTTTCTTTTTTTATTGCTATTCATAAAATCTTTTAGTATTTTTTTCACAATGAAAACACCAAAACTTAATAATTTTGCAAACATTTAATATCTAAATAACTTTAAAGTACCACTATTTGAAATTAAAAGTCTTGGAATCATTATCCTTGTAAAAAAGTCAAACTTTGGAGTACTAAAGTCCTATAATATGTTTAAATTTCAATAATTTTCTTATAATACATAAATATCTTTTGTGTAACTTCAATTATTCAATATCATGAGAATCACATACTAAAATAATTTTACTTATTGTAAGTACATTTGTGCTAATTGGTCTTTCTCATTTCTCCTCAATTATAGAAGAAACCAATTAGAAAAATTATCAGAAATTTATGAAGAATCGAATAAAATATAAACTAATAAAAAAATAATATAATGAATTTTACTACAAATGAATAAGAATATAAGATATTATGAATATTTATGTTCAACTCATGTCATCAGTTGAACTATATATTATATGAAATGTGATAGAACATTTGATAAGTTGATACTTGAGAGATGAATTTCAATTATAAAATGGATCTTACTAAATAAATAAAACTTTAAAAAATAAAGTTACCAAATTAGCGATAAAAATTTACTAATTAATGGTTTTTTTTCTACAATTTTCTTTTTTGACAATTATATAAAAGAATCTCATTATAAAAGAGATAAGAAATTTAAAAAGAAACTTAAAAATAAAAATAATGTATATTATTAAAAACAAAGAAAAATATAGAATATGATTAATATGTAGGTTCAATTTATGTCATTAGATGAATTATATCATATCCGTAAAAAATTTTAGGGTATCATATCCATGAATTAATAGATGAACTATATAGAGCTCTAACCAAATAAATGAAACTTTGAGAATATAGTTAATTAATAAACTAACCTTAAAAAATAAAATTCATTAATGATATAATAGACAAATCAAATTTTGTCTAACCATATAAATAAAAATTCAAAGATATAGTTTATAAATAAACTTTAAAGATATAGTTACCAAACTAACCTTAAAAATTAAAATTCATTAAGGATATAATAGGCAAATCAAATTTTGTAAGAAACAACTCACACTTTTATAATAGAAGTAGATTGTAAGATTTGTATGGAATTTTCCTTAAATTTAGGTAAGGACAATGTTGGAAGAAATAGAAGAAAAATGTTAAAATGACACTCTTTTGTGAAAAAACAATCTATCCTAAAATGACACATGTTTGTGAACGGAGGGAGTATATTTTTAACTGAGAGAATTGAGTGTGGTCTTCGTGTAGTATAAAACATTAGATTTCTTTTTTCTTTTTGTTAATGTCAAATCAAATTTAAATTGTTTGATCGACTTGTCAGTTTTATGTTTTACCATCACTGATTCGATACACCAATAGAATTTTGATCCAACCTGAGATAATTTCGGAACTAACTGAATAAAACTAATGCGATTCGTATCCGAATTCAATTCGAAATTTATAATTTATCCGAAAATGTTATAATTATAAATTTCAAGTAACTTTTTATGAATAATTGGAAATTAAACACGAATCCAACTTGATAATTTTGACTACCACACCTAGTCAACTCCGAAGGATAACATAGGTTTTTCTATAAAAATTGAACAATTTCATTTTTATCCTTCGGCAAAATGCCGAACTGTACTGTCAAACTACTAAATGGTTCTACAAAAGTAAGTGCAACTATTAATTCTATGCATAGGCCCAAAAAGAGACCCAAAAATTAAAAAGAAACCCCATCATATATATAGTAACTTAGACCCATATGTTAGGCCCAAATTTATTAGGGCTCTTGCAGTGAGACACATTTTGGTCCCTAATTGATAACTTACCGCAACAAAGGGTATGCTCTTTTTCTTTCTTTTTTTTGTTTTCCTCCTTATTTCTTTTAGTACAAGGGTATGCTCTTTTTGTTAAAAAACAATTGATTTTTTCTATAGTAAATATCGACTCAATTTAATTTAAAAGTCATTAATACATGTCAAATGCGCTTCATCAAATGTGCATCACAATTTTATTCTATACATGTAAAATATATCAATCATGGCCAAGTGAATTATCCTAAGTGATAAGAGCGTGCATTACTTAAATCAGTGGTTCTATATCCGAGTTACTTTGGAAGTTTTGAATTTGTATTTTTTTCTTTTTAAATTCTATTAGATTAGGGTGGGAGAAAAGGTAAATATTAATGAGGAGCAAATAAAACAACCATGAGCATTTAAGGAGGAGATCTATCTCTCTGTTTTTTAGATCCATTGTTGAATTGTGGACTTAGGTCATTACCACTAAGGAGAGCATGAGATAGCCTAGAAAAGAAAAAGAAAGTACCACCTCCGTTTTTTCAGTTCTAATTTTGATTTATGATTATAAAATATTAAAAAGTAGATTAAAAAAAAAAAAAAAAAATAATAATAATAATAATAATAATAATAATAATAATAGTAATCTTTCAGTCAATTTTTCTTTCTTCCCTCACGTCTCTAAATTTTCTCCATTATTTCATATATATTTTCAATTGTTAAGGGATAGTATTAAAAGAAATGTTAGATAAAATTTAAGAGAAAAAAGATAAATATTTATAACTAGTTCACAATTGGAGGTAGCATTACTAGTATATAGAATAGGAGGGTGTTTGACTAAACTTATTTAAAACATCTTATAAACTCTAGCATCTCTTTTAGAGTTTATAATATGTTAAATCTTATTTCAAAATTAAGTTGTTGAAGTGTTCGGTATAATAAAAAAATAAATCTTATAAGATGTTAGTAATGATATTTTCGTAATCAAAATAGTAAAATTTGAAATAGTTAATCAAAATAAGATTGTATTTGAGAAATAAGTTGGACTCTTCTTAATTTATTTTTTAAACAACTTATAAGTTGCTAACAACTTATTTTGAAAAGTAATAAGATCTTATTTCAAAAATCTTACCAAACACTTTGACAAAACTTACAAGCTCTTAATTATCTTATATCGTACCATAAAAAGAATTATGTTGAAAATATTTTCGTGTCCTAAAATAAGAGTCATGTTTTCACAAATCAATGTCTTGTCTTTTCAGTTCAAGTAAAAATAAAAATTTAAATTTTACAAATAAGTTAGATATGATTGAATAAGTCAAAAAAAAAAAATTATGTTTTAGATAATTTTACTTTCATCAAATTGACAAAAAATGAAAAGTTATACATTTTCTATAAGTTACTGAAAATATTATATATCTACACTTATTTTCACTTTTTATTTATGGCCAATAAAACAAGGGATTAATATTCTAAAATCTTATTTATTTATGAATTCATGCAACTTATTTGTGAAATAAATTAATTAGAACTTTTACTTCACTAGGTAAATGAAACATTATTATAAATCTATCTAAAATTATACTTATATGCAACCTACCATATACAATAAACGCCTAGTGCTAGAATTGATGATTCACTATTAAACATTAGTGTCGAGGTAGATGATGGGGGGCCCGTATTTAAGAAGATTAGTACAAACTGTCTCAAAAGTGTCCGAATATTAAATTTTCACTACTGTCGTACTACTCATTTGTTATTGTCACTTCAATTTGAGCACATTTATCTTATTCATCTCGAGGATATTTTTTTCAATTTTAAAGAAGAAGTATTTTAAAAGTGTAAAGAACTATAATAAACTAAAATTATCATTTTAAACTCAATTATGAGGAAATGAGATTAATGAAAGTAATGGACTAAATTAGGATATGGGCTTTAATTATACTGATTAATTAATTAAAGCAGGCAATAACATTAGGTCCATATACCTAGGGTATATTACCTAGCTAGGTATATGAACTATTTCCCTATTGTAGGGAACACGAATCTTGTGAGTAAGAAACACCATATAGCTCAATGATTGATTTCCTAGCAATTAATAATTGAACAATTGTACTGAGGGTAGTTCCTGCGGCGGACGACATACGCGTGAATACCTGAAGTAGTGAATCAATCACTCAACTCTTTCCGATTAATTACGCACAAGCTATTCCAACTTTAGCGTAACGTTCAATTTAATTATAAATCACGATCGTTATTCTTGATTATTTATTCCGCTGCGTAACATTAGATGTAGTCGAAAATTACTAACAGTGGTATCAGAGCTCGGGCCTCGATTTATAATTGATTAATTATCTGTGGATTAAGATTAATAAATTGAAATTATGTATTAATCACTGTTTGCTGTTTCGAAATTTTTTTAAAACCATTATTTTGTTTCCAGAAAACTGAAGTTTTTTTGTTTCGAAACCAAAACCTGAATAAATACAATAATTCTTTTCTCATAACAAATGGAACCCAACTACTACAATATGCCGGAGTGCCTTAGGTGGCGGCGGCGGCGGCGTCGTCCGCCGCTGCTGCTGTTGTTGCGCGTTCTGGTGAAATCCCGACGCACCTACTACTCGTGTCAAACGACGGTGGCGGCGCTCGCCCGACGGGACGCGACAGCTGTTGTCACGCTACTACTGCGCATTCTCAGCGGCGGCGACGACGACGTTTAGTCTTGTTGTTGCTGCTGCTGTTGTGCGATCGAGTGGGCGGCGGCGGCGGCGTGGATGCCGACAGGCGACACTGGTGGTGCTGCTGTTGCGCGACGGCGACGACGGCAGCGTCTCGTTGCTGCTGTTGTGCGCCTGCTATCATTCGTCGGCGACGGTGGTCGTGGCGGCGGGGCGGCGGAGGCGTGGACTGGTGCGGCTGGTCCCGTTCGCTGACAGCGGCGGCGGCCGGAGAGAAAGCTGCGACGCTGAGGATGGTAGCTTGTAGCCCAAACCCTAATGGGTTGTGGGCTGCTGAAAGCTGGGCCTGATTAAGCCTGGGCCGGACTAGGTTCTGGGCTGAATAAGTTGGACTGACTTAATGGGTTGTTTTTATTTTAGGATTGGGTTTGTTAGATAATTGGACCTGCTAATTCGTCCTGCACTGGGCTCAGGGCCTGAGATGGGCTATGATCAGTCTGCTGATTTAGGTTGGCCCAAATTTAATAAAAGGCTGGGCTATTGAAATTGGGCCTATTAATTAATTAAATTAGATTATTAATTAGATTAATTCGTAAATTTCAATTACAATATTATTTTTTAATTAGATTAATAAATCTTATTATTATTATTTTGAAATAATAATAATAAACTTAAACATTTATGTTAATTTGGAATTAACAGTAAAAGTATACTTATATTAATTTGGAATTAATATATTAATCCAATAAGCTAATATTTATTAGATTAATAAATTTTGATAGTATTATTAATTTTGAAAGAATAATACTAGACTTGTATATTTATATATATATATATATATACATACATATATATATATATATTAATTTAGAATTAATATATATGATTTTAATCCACATTTAATTAAAGAATAAAATTTTAATTGGATTAATAATTTTATTCGTTGAGCATTTATTTGATATTATATGATAAGCTATTATTTGATTTTATGCTTATTCAATTTAAATTATAGTAATTTAAAACCGCTTTTATGTTTGGGTAGGCGGCGCCCAATACATGTAGTCCGCGACATTATGTATGGGTAGGCGGCGCCCAATATGTGTGGTCCGCATTTCTTATGTCTGGGTAGACGGCACCCATTAATTGCATTTAATTTAATATTAGATATTAAATTTTAACAATTAGTATCACATATAAAATCCCCAAATATAACCAAGTCTGATTTAGAAATAAAAGCGTCGTCCATCATAATTATCTGAAATTCTTAATGTCTTCGTCCACGAGTTTTACACCAAAGTGTTTACTCTAAAACGACGAGGTTGGGGCTCATTCATAGATGCATGGTTGACATCGTGTGATGGAAATGACTTGCTTAAATTATTTTGAGACATCAAAGCAACCAAAATAGTTTGAGGACGCAATATTAATTGGATTAATAAACCAGGAATTGTAAAATTGTTGTTGCAATTGGCTTGGAGCCCTACTGAGTGATATTATTGTAGTCATACAATAATATAGACTCGGATCTTAGACCACTAAGATTTATAATTATTATAAATCCGTATTTTGTGTTGGGGGATGCAAAATATGTTAAAATTAGTGGGAGCTAATCATTACAATAAACCCTTGTTTTGATTAGTGATATGAACGTGATCTTTATTTACTTTATTCTATTTTACTTTTCCATTTGATTATTTTCTATTCAGATAAAATGTCGAATTTGGCTTATAAATATTTGATGGAATCAAACGAGTTGACTGGGTCTAACTTTACGGATTGGCTCCGTTGCTTGCGCTTGGTGCTAAGGCAAGAAAATGTTGAGTACGTCTTGGGCGAACCAATCGGTGTCATCCCCGACAAGACTTCTCCTGAGTATGCTAAGTTTGATGCAGATGCTCACAAGAAGCATGTTGAGGATGCCACGTCGGCTCAGTGTGTCATGTTATCTTCGATGAGTATTGAACTGCATAGGCAACATGAACACATGCTCGCTTATGATATGATAAAACACTTGGAGAGTCTGTACGCCTCACAAGCTTAGACAATGGAGTATGAGATACTAAGTGACCTCTTTAAGTGTAAACTTCATAATGGGACCCAAGTTACTGAGCATGTACTGAAGATGATCGGATTAATTGAGAGGTTGACCTCGATTGGAACAGTGTTACCCTCAAGTGTCTCAACTAATCTGATCTTGCAGGCACTTCCTAGTTCTTTTGAAAATTTCATAGTGAACTTCAATATGAACAACACGAAGGTGACTTTGCCTGAGCTTCACAACATGCTTAAGACTTATGAATCTTCTACCTCTAAACGCAAATCTGTACTCATGGTGAGCTCTTCTGTGAACTCTTCCAAAAGGAAGAATAAGCAGCAAAATAAGAAGAAGAAAGCATCTAGCGGTGCAGCCTTAAAGCCTAAGAGTGGAGGGATTCAAAAGAAGCCGAAACAGCCAAAGGATGAGTGTCTATTCTGTCACAAGAAGGGACACTGGAAGAGAGACTGCCCAAAGTTCAAAGCACAAGGTGCATTAGTTGGGAGCTCAGGTATGTTTGTCATTGAGATAAATATGTCTATAAACAATTCAGAATCATGGGTAATAGATACAGCTTGTGGTTCACACATTTGTAACAATGTGTAGGGCCTAAGTGACAGCAGGAAAGTGAGGCCTGGGGAGTTCGACTTACGCGTGGGAAATGGAGCAAGAGTTGTTGCTGAACGTGTAGGGACTTATAGATTAGATCTTCCTTTAGGATATAGACTAGATTTACATGATTGTTATTTTATTCCTACAATTTCAAAGAATATTATTTCCATTCCAATGTTAGACATTCAAGGTTTTTCCTTCCATTTTACAAACAGTAGAGCTCGTTTTCTCTTAATGGATTATTTTATGGAAGTGCCTCTCTTTCGAATGGTTTATATATGCTTGAATGTGAACATAATATTCTCAAGATACAAAACAAACAACCTAAGCTAAGTAATACGAATAATAAAACCTATCTTTGGCACTGTAGACTTGGTCATATCAATGAGAAAAGAATAGCAAGATTGAGAAAGTTAGAGTATCTCACATCATTTGATTTCAAATCATATGGTGCTTGTGAATCTTGTCTCAAAGGAAAGATGACAAGTAAACCACTTTCTGGGAAAGGGCTACATGCCAAGGTTGTGCTCGAGTTGATCCACACAGATGTGTGCGGACCATTCCCAACTCAAGCAAGAGGTGGATATTCGTACTTCATAACTTTAACTGATGATTTTTCAAGGTATGGATATGTGTATCTCATGAAACACAAATCTAAGGCCTTCGAGAAATTTAAGAAGTTTAAGTTAGAAGTTGAGAAACAACTTGGGAAACGTATTAAGACTCTCCGATCAGATCGAGGAGGGGAATACTTAAGCCGAGATTTTCTTGATTACTTGAAATCACATGGAATCCGGTCAGACTGGACACCTCAGGGTACACCACATATGAATGGAGAATCTGAGAGGAGAAATCGAACGTTATTGGATATGGTTCGATCCATGATGAGTTTCACCACACTACAACAATTCTGCAAAACGACAACGGTGGAAAACCGTTGTCGTATGCGATAAATCAGCGTTGTCGTACCTGGCGTTGTGGTAGACCCCTACCTACCACAACGGTTTTTGACCGTTGTCGAAGGCCTATACCACAACGGTTTTTGACCGTTGTGGTTTACATTTACCACAACGCCATTGACCGTTGTTGAAGACCTATACCACAACGGTTTTTAACCGTTGTGATTGACATTTACAACAACGCCCTTTACAACGTATCTTAACCGTTGTCGTTTGGATCACAACACTTATTTTTAACAACAGTTATTAACCGTTGTCGTTTGGGCATTTACAACAACGTACAGTCATTACAAGGGTTTTTAACCGTTGTAGTTTTAATTTTTACGACGTAAAGACAACGGTTTTTTACCGTTGTCGTTTAACCTTTATAATAGAGGTTTGTGGTTTATGTTATTAGGTATTATTTTCCTATTTTAATTTTTTTAATATTTTTAAATAATAAACAATTCAATAAAATACATCACATAAAAGAAGAAAAACGTAAATAAACCAACAATTATTTTGATAGTCAAATCATCCAATACAACTAAGATAAAAAAATTAACTACACGACCAAATTTTGAGTAGCATCAAGCTTGCTAATCGTCTCTTCATCATACTAAAATCCCATCATTTTCACACACACAAACTTGTAATTCTAAATAAATATTCTCAATCCTAATCTCGCACTTAGTGAGCCTTGAGTTTGTGAACAACTTCACAAGAAAGCCAATAAACAAAAGAGAATCTTCGAATCTAGAATGTACAGCTCCTGGATAAATCATATATGCTAATCCTGCAAATAAAATAAAATAAATTATGAAAGTAGACAAAAAGGATAGCAAGTGACAATTTCTTTCATCAATTGGTCATTACATCCTAAAGTTCTCTCTCATTATTGGAGAAATCTGACATAAAAGTACAAAAGTAAGAAAGAAATGTCCAAAGCGAGAAAATCACCACAAGTAACTAAACGAAATATTTCCATATCCACGAGGAGATTTTTAATATAAAATCAAACAATAATTTGTGTAAATTAGTAGAATTTGCAAGATCATAAAATCAAATAAGTAATATAGCCTACTCTTAGAGAGTAACTAAAAAAGCACATATGAAAACTTTATTCTTTGGCTTTGGCAATTTCATGCCAAATGGAGAAGATTAATACTTATCCAATTTCAGATAGTCAAGATGTAATATTCAAAAGCCAATCATACCACACATGTTTCTATGAAATGCCAATGTTCGTCCTGGTGATCGTTTCTTCCTGTGATCCTTCCCGCCCCACTCAACAAAAGGAACTACTTCGTCCAGGTTATACCCACTTGTCCATGTTACCGTCATCTATAGAATAAATTCAGATTAGACAAGTTCAACGAATTAATGTATGTAATGATATGGGTACCATTAACAGGATAAGCATAACTGAAAGCTTTAATGTGACCTTGAGATCAGGAGAGAATACGATTAGAGGTTGGCGATCACGAACAACACGGAGCTGCTCATATTCACCCTCCTGAATTACTTTTGCATAGTCCAAAATAATTTGTCCAGAGGAATTCTAATCATCTCGCTGCATATCGACATAGAGTATTATAGAATCTTGAGGAAAGACAATAGTGTAAATTTTCAGTAGATATCTCGTCTCATTACATAAAATCAATTAAGTAAAAAGAAATTGACACTTTGATATTTGGAAATGTCAGTAGGAACAATTAAACACACTTTGGAAGGAATGTACTAAGAGAAGGCAACCACAATGAAAAATATGACCAAACAATACGTTGAATGTCATAAAACTTGAAAGTAGTTTCATTAGCAGTCCATTTTTTATTCAAGGCCCAAAGAAATGTTTTCCGGTTCAGAGTCAAAGCAGGTAGTGGTTTTATTTCGTTATGAATTCAAAAGAAAGAATTGACATGTGTTCAAGCAGAAGAAGCCAAACTTAATAAGTGATTGTTAATGGTAACATCTATCTCAAACTGGGAAATAGTGATTTGCACCGCTATGCACCAATGACAGCGCAACTTTTGGGCTTTGACACAACCATGAATCATTTTCTTAGTTATTAGCTTCCAGGCACATCAAGACTGCTTTTACTGGTGAGTTTGAAGTATTTATAAACACTTCAAACAAATTATTAAAATTACTTAAAAAGCTGATTCTAAGAAGTTATCACCTACCTTATGTCAAAACTATTTATATTCTCAAATACTACCTAATTTTAATTTTCTAAACAATAATAAATTCAAGTCACTTTTTTAAAAGCATAATAAATTGCAAACACCCTCTTAATACCTGACCATAAAAGTAATTTACAATTTTTTTTAGTTGTTACCTAAAATATTATTTTTGGACAAAAATAAAAAGAAAACAATATAAAGGTTAAGAGTTAGTTTTACGATTGATGTACTGATTGTACATCAATTGCCATTGGCATAATGCACAGATAAGGAATTGCCAACGGGATTTTATTCATGCAATTATAGCCTAAGCATTTAAAGTAAGTTCTAGAGTTAAAGAACCTGGAACAGTTGCTTGACTTCTCAATTCCTTTGATAGTGCATCCACTTGCTCCTTTGTTGGCACCTAGATTTAGTGAAGGAAGAAACACAAGAAGATTAAACTTAAAAATCATCAAAAGGATGAGAGAACCTTGGAGATGCTCAAGAATAAATTCACTTATTTAACAAATGTCAATTATCCAGATGACTACCATAACCATTTCTGTCGAACAAATATAAAGGTTGGAGTAGTAATATGGCTAAAAAAGGGGAGCAGAAAAGATGCACTGAGAAAGCAAGCAGACTAGCTTTCCTATTAAAAGAAGCCAGAGGAGACCCTCAGGCAATGGTTCTCCACCAGCTTTGGCAGCTGGTAACAAGTTCTAGCATTGAGGAATAGACAAACCTCGAAAACGGATTCCCTAAGAAGAATAGGTGTAAAACGTATCAATAAGTAACATCTGCATAAGTTGGTTGTGAGTTATTAAAGCCTTTCAAGGCATATGTATTCAAAAACTTCATCAGTCTTCTACAATCTCAGAAGCCAGAAGCAAGTCGAGCTTGTTTACCTCTTCTGGATCAAGCAAAGAGGTTTCCCCCAATAGTCCAGTCATACCTCTCATCCCACCCAGAACCTTTTATAAGTTTAAATAATAAATTAGTACTTGAGTTTTGAATTTCTAAAAAATCAACAGAAGAAATGTTTACAGAAGCATTAGAAACAAGAACTACCATATCAAAAATAATGTTGCTAAGCTGAACTTTTCTATGTTCTAACTTAAATTTTTTTAGGCGCTCCTGAACAAATAAATAAGGACTGTGTAGTTAATATCCACAGAGGCAAGAATCACATCTTCTTAAGATTATGAAACACTCAAATAAACATATTATGCTTGAATCAACTAGTTTTAGACTAGTAAAAGAGTACCTGCTGTTCCGGAATCAATTCCTTTAGCTGAGAATGAAGGTCCTACAGACGAGTAGATGGGACCAATGTCAACAAATACAACATTGTTGATTGAGGACCAAGCAAGAGAAAAAAATAAGCAAGCAACAACCATAATACTTGACCAAAAAGTTATTATTAAATATAGAATATATATCAGCGCTCAGCGCTCCATCCACCAAAAAAATGATTGAAGATCATATAAATGGTATTATAAATATTTAAATTCTAAATATATTTAAAAAAAGAAAGAGAAAAACCACTCAGTAGTAAAGCAATAGGGGATGCTAAGGACAAAGCATGTGATAATATATAAATTAGCCTACGTATAAAAGGAGAGAAGATAACTTCATGACAGTGATACTAGAGATCAGAAACTAGAGTCATATCAATGTATCAATGTAAAACTTAAGTACCTAAATCAAACAAAGTCAGGGAATGGAAATATTACTGTTAAATATTGCATGTAGTTTCATGGAAGATGGTCAGTTTCAGGAATTAAAAGAAGAAAATATTGCAAGAAATCTACCGTCACGATCTGAAAAAGAAAGAGTCGCATCCTGAAATAACACATCTGAAAGACCAGCTAATTACCTGCAAGAGTAATTGGATGGATACTGAAAAAAGAAGAGCAGAGCTAGAGATGAATCTTTCTACAAATATTTCTACAATTTTTAGCCAGGCACAGCCCATTGGGCCATTTAGTCTATTGAGTAGAGTTTGTAAGGCCGGCTGGTACTTTAGGGTCGATGGTCGTTTGTTTGTAGACCACCCAAACCAGGTTCTAGGTGCAGCCTTATTGCCACCTCTATTAATTGTAATCCACTCATTTGGTTATTACCTAACTAAATGGTCATAACATACACTTGAAAGGTGATTAGTCATTGAACCCTCCGATCCAAACATATATTATTCATCACAACTTATGTGGTAAAGCATGGACTTTAAGTTCAATCATTAAGAACAAAAAGATTATCTTGCTGCAATATGAACTTCAACAATAACTTAAGTAGGTGAGAAGAGAACCAGAAATAGAAGAGAAGAAAAAAGGAAGGTTAAACTAATTTATTGCAACATCTTCTACTTCAAAGATTTTGTTGATACAAGACATTTGATCCAAGCTTAATAATATCACTAAGATTTTTATCATACTATCTTTCTAGATCATGTTTCTCACATCACTGACAAATACCATCAGAAATTTCCCGACGAATATATCATATCTAACTTCATGTGTGACAATAACAAAGCAAAATCACAAAAAGGTAAGCATCTGAACTTAAACTGATCAGTCCTAGAAAAATTGAAGAACCATTTTCCTAAAGTAAAGAGCCGGATAAAAAAAGAAAAATAGGTGGTTGTCGACCAAAGAAAATGACTGGATACAGATGCAGAGTCAAAAAGCAATCATGGAGAAGAGGCAATTGAAAATAGAGAAGGTCAATTCTCTTTAGAAAGGAAAAGTCTATCCAGCCTGAAATTTGTTATTAAAAAATCAGGGAATAAACTGAGGCATATATTGAAATTTGTTATTAAAAAATTAGGAGTTTACCTGTATGAAAAAAAGAAATTGGAAGTAGAATGAGGGAAGCCATTCCATTAGAATAGAAGGTAAAAGTGAAAGTACTTAGCCCATTTGACATGGCTATTTTTCTTGCTATCATTAAGCCCACCTGTGCTAACTGTACTATCACCATTCCATGTATGGAATGACATTCTCGATCCCCATCATTGTATCTAACAAATTAGTCAATAATACAAAGCTTACAATTTCAATAAATCAAATGACAAAGTAGAAGGGTCCAAAAAGTAACCTTTGGACAATCATGATACAGTTTATTAACTCAAATTTCTTTGATGCACAAACAATAAAAAGTTGAGGACTTTATAGATGCATAGTTTGCAAGAGATCAAATAGTAATTAAGTGAACTCAAGAGTTACCTGTGCAGCAGATATGATGGCTTCAACAACATCAGGCACCACGCTTTTCAACTCCATTGTTTTCCCTTGGAAAACCGCGTATTTGTAGTCGTTCCCACCGAATCCTCCAACCATGAAAAGAGCGTTTATGATTTTCTCAACACAATCTATATCAATTAGGGTTAATAAAAAAAGTCTTGGGAAGCATAAAAGTTACAGATGATACTTGTTCCATCAAGCATAAGAGATTTGATTGATTTGGCACTAACCTTCATGATCAAGGCAGATTTTCACAATAAGCACCCCATTATGAAATAAATCATAGCTTGAACCACCTATATACATATACACATACAGCGTAATTGAATTATAGAGGCAGATTTTGCCCCATCAAATTCCAAAAAACTTTGATAACTACCCCAAAAAGGTATTTCGCCCCACCCACTATCAACAATTTTGTATACGCAAAGCGTAAAATCGAAATCAATCAAAATGCATATAACAATGCATGAAACTGGACTGAAATTCAGATTTCAAGAAGCATGAGGAAGCAAGGGTTGTACCTGTTGTTGTAATCCCTATGCTAATTGGAGTTGTACACTTTTGTTCCTTAATATCTAGTCAGTTTAGATCTCTACAGGTTTGAAATATAATTAATTTTTGTTGCAATTATATGTGTTTGATTTTAACGGAAGCTTAATTTGGATTAGCAGGAAGGCCAGTTATCAGTAAAACAGGATAAGCAGAAATCTCCAATTTGATTCATTGCAGCTCACATCAATTGATTCACATGATAAACAAAAATACTCATAATAGCATATACCAGTATCATGAGGTCGCAGTCATTTGAAATTGATTCATTACAGCTCAAATCATTCTTCTCTTCAGTTCATCCTTGTACAACTGAAATTACAAAGTGGAGTAATAAGAAGCTCCTTAGCTAATTATACTCAAGCACTAGAGATTAGGTAACAAATATCCAGCAAAAACCTGACTAAGAGAGAGAGAGAGATTTAATAGACACGACGACGACGAAGTCAGTCGAAGCGACAGAAGCGCGGCGACGGCGATGGCGAAGGCGCGAGGAAACGGTGGGGGCCGGGGTCGGCACAAGCGCAGGACGACGGCGGGACTGGCACGGGACGACGGCGGGACTGGCGCGGGATGACGAGGGGGCGGGGCAGGGGCGGGACGGGACGACGGTGGCCCAGGGAGGTCGCGACTAGGGTAATGTGTTTTGGGGGATTTTTCTGAATTGTGTGATGAGTAAAAAATGTAATTAAGTCACTGTATAAAAACGTCAAACCTTTGTTTTCATATTGTTTTGTACAAAATAAATAAATAGAAATTTAGTTTCTAAACAGGTAAAAATGAACAATGAATACATTTTCAATTTTAAACTAAAATCAGAAGCACATACTCTATTTCGTTCTTCTTCAATGGATCGAAGGGAAATCAGAAATGCTCCGCAAGCTAAATCGCCTTCGACAGGGAGACGGCGGGAAGACGACGGGTTAAGTAAAAGTTCATCCGTAAATACGTTTTTTTTAGAATAAAAAAGAAATTATAGAAAAAAAGATATTGTTTTTAAAGAATAAAGAAATTAATGAAAATATAAAAACAGATTAGCGCTGAACAACAACAGGACTACGACAACGGCTAAGAATAACCGTTGTTGTCTAGCAAATTGTTTACAAAAATTACAACGGTTACAGGAACAACAACAGTTGCTTTTTAATAGACAACGGTTTTGAAGAAAAACCGTTGTCTTTTGGCCGTTGTTGTTTAACAGATTTCTTGTAGTGCCAGTCTCCCTTTATTCCTTTGGGGTTATACCTTACTTACCGAGTTTATATTCTGAATAAAGTTCCCTCTAAATCGGTCTAGAAAACACCATATGAATTATGGTGTGGCAGAAAGCCGAGTCTTAACCATACGCGGACCTGGGATTGTCCTGCTTTTGTTAAGAAGATGATGACTGATAAGTTGGAAACTAAAAGTGAAAAATGTTATTTTGTGGGATATCCTAAAGAAACTAAAGGATATGAGTTCTATTGTCTTAGAGACCACAAGGTGATAGTATCCAGGAATGCAACGTTTCTTGAAGATAATTATGTCTCCAAGGAACAAGGTCACAACAAGGTAGAGCTTGAAGAAATTCAAGAACCACAAGATAACATGGAGGAATTGTCCAATGGAGTGGACAAAAACTCAGTGGGAGTTTTTGATGATCTATTGGTTGGGAAAATGACTCTTAGAGGGTCACCTCAAGATAAGATGCATCAAAGACAAGATATTGTATCAACCCCACCTCAATAAAATCATAGTGAAATGTTTGAGAATATCCTAAATGTTGAAAACCTCAACACGTAGGAACCTCATCACAATCAGAATAAACCGCCTAAACCAACGCAAAACCAACTCAATAGGCCTCAAAGGAATAATCGTGCACCTGAAAGACTAAATCTATTGGTTGAGAACCAAGATGATGAGGTTGATTCAAAAGACGACAAACCTAAGACCTATATCGAAGCAGTGTCGGGCACCGATTCGAAGATGTGGTTGGCTGCCTTAACATCTGAAATGGACTCGATGTACCTCAATCTAGTCTGGGAACTAGTTGATTTGTCAGATGGGACTCACCCATAGGCTGCAAATGGATCTTCAAGAAGAAGAGAAATGCAGATGGCAAGGTACAAACCTACAAGGTTAGGTAGGTGGCAAAGGCTTATAGTCAACGTGAGGGCATTGATTATGATGAAACATTTTCACCAGTCGCTAAGATCAAGTCCATTAGGATATTACTTGCAATAGCTACATACTATGACTTTGACATTTGGCAAATGGATGTCAAAACCCCGTTTCCCAATGGAGAACTCGTAGGCACTGTGTATATGTCACAGTCTGAAGGTTTTATATCCAAAGAAAAGTCGAATGGAGCATGCAAGTTAAAGAAGTCCATTTATGGACTCAAGTAAGCATCTAGGAGTTGAAATATTTGCTTTGAGAGAGCTATCAAATTATTTTATTATGTCAGAAGCAAAGAGGATCCATGTGTTTATAATAAACGCAAGAATGGAAATGTTGTCTTCCTTATCTAGCAATCAATAATTGAACAATTGTACCGAGGATAGTTCCTGCGGCGGACGACATACGCGTGGATACCTGAAGTGGTGAATCAATCGCTTAAATTTGTCCGATTAATTACGCACAAGTAAGTTATTCCAACTTTAGCGTAATCAATGCTTAACGTTTAATTTGATTATAAATCACGATCGTTATTCTCGACTGTTTATTCCGCTGCGTAACATTAGATGTAGTCGAAAATTACTAACAATTAACTCTCTATATGGCCGTGTTTACTTTAAGGATGTAGAAAGTTGGAGTACTATAGGCCGTGGAAAATAAAGTAGAAAGAGAATATTGGTCAAATAAATGAGTATTTGTTTGTTGGTTGGAAATTTAATTGAGGTTTGTTTTTAGTGTAAAATGTAATGTGATGTGTGTAAATATATTACGAGTAATTCCAAAAGAAACTCGACATGATTGACTCAATCCTCAATAAATTGAGCCAAGTGATAAATTAACACACCCTATATGTGTAAAGACCAAGGATGACATATCGTTTTTATTTTTTAAAAATATCGGTGTTTCAATTTTACGGAGATTTCGGAGAAATATCGATATCGGTAGAAATGTTGGTATAATTTTAAAAAAAATATTAGGAAAGATATTAAAAATCTGAAATTTTAACATGATATTTTTAAAATTGTTATAACAAACTTAAATACATATACCCATCTTAAAATTTGATAGAAATGAATTTTGACCTTTTTTTTTTCATACAACATTGCTAGTTACTAGTACGGAAAATATTATATCCAACTTTAATAAATAAATTCATCATAAAATTATAAACAAAACAAAATATTAAAAAAATGCCAATTTATTATTTTATACTTAGTTTTTATTTTGATAACTAATTATAGTATATATTCTAAGTAGAATTTTGCTAAATAGGTCATATAAATGTTATGTAGAAATGATAACATGTTGTTGACTTGGTTTGGTGATTAAAGTTTGGAGCCTCATTCAACAGGTCCTAGGTTTGAATTCAGGTTTGGACTAAAATTTTACAAATTTTTTTGAGAAAAAAAAAAAAAAAAAAAATTGTCGGCGACGCAGCAAAAATATCTCCGAATCAGGACAAGGAATGAGGCAGAGGCAAGCGATATGTGTTGGCATTGAATATCTCGCGAGATCTCGTCGTGATTTCAACAAAATGCCATAACATTGTTTTTTCGTCTCAGCTACTCTCATTCCGCGAGATTTCGGCGAGCTCGCAATTTTTTTAAGGTGAAGAATAAAGCAAAACTCCGATTAAAGTGATGTAAAATTAAATCTTGTTCATCAAATCATCCTTTTTCTCCAAACCATGATTGCAAGTAATATTGTGTCCAACCACATGGGGAGTGGTCATTCCAGACAAATGTTTGGTTTAGTCTATATATGAGGGACTAATTATTCACCACAACCAACTAATCATTATTTTTGTTTTAATTAACATAGTGTTTTAACATTTAGAGTACTCATCTTATTATACTTTATTCTAAACAAACATCATATTTTACTATTCAAATGGTCGTACATATTCTGGATGTGCCCAGTCGTATGTGCTCTGCACACTTATGACCCAAACATCTTTAGAGCATCTCCAGCCGTTAGCGTTAATCCAGCACCATATTTTCTCTACGCCAACGCGAAATATAGCGCAGAACCAATTTTACTCTAGTTATCTTCACTACGTTTTGTGCTAAATGAAATATTCTTCTTTTATATATTTTTAATAAGAAATTCTAGTATTTATATAATTTTTATTTCCACTATTTTGAAATAAAACATAATTAAAAGAAAAAAGTATATAAAATGAAAAAAAAAAATACAAAATACTACATCCGTCCATAAAAAAAGACTTGAGATTTTCTTACACATACGAAGAAATTAAAAGTCATATAGTTAGGTCATTAAATTTTTACTTTATTTAGTAAAATGATACATTAAATATGGACAAAGATGAAAATGTAAAATTAATGATTCGCTAAATATAGTAGCAAGTCTATCTTTGTGGGACGGACAAATAAGATTGAGATTTATATTTAAATGAAGCCAGTGTAATTTACTCTAAAAATATATTAGCCACATATATTAACTTAATTAAAAATAATTACACATTAAAAAATGTTAACACAACATTTGGCCCATTTTTTTTTTTATATAAAAGAGAAATTGAAGAAAACGTGAACTTTAATAAAGAAGAGATCTATATATATAATAAGTCAAGTCATCCGAATATAGTAAGTTAAGATTTTTCCTGCCTATTTATTAAGATACTATAAATAGATGAGAATTTGAATTTTGAATTATCTGAAATATTTTTATGTAATTAAATATCTTGAGTATTACGTCCGTCGGAAATTCATTGAAATCAAATCTATACATATACATTTAACAAAATTCCTTAAACATTTCTTGAGTTTTGAAATTTGAATTTTAAAATAATCCTTATCCGATATCATAATTGCTTCTACAAATACAGATATTCTTCAGTAACTGAGAATCACGTTTGTAGCTTAGTATTCCTATTATTTTTTCATTCTGCAATTATTTCAGTTCATGTTTAGGCAATTCAGGTTTGTGGCTGCGAATTGCTATGATTTATTAATTCCTTGATTATTATGTGTCAACTTTGATAGGCACGTTTATAGCTGGGTATTTATATTATTTCTTCATTTTGCAATTATTTCAGTTTATTTAATTCACGTTTGTGGCTGCGACATAAAGTTGTATTTCTTCATTCATTGATTATTATGTGTCAACTTTGATAGGCACTTTTCTATGGATGCTCCAAAAGGACTACCTGAAAATAACGATACGAAGAAATCAATAACACTGAAGGATGATTTTGGAGAAAACAGATATGATGATTGCAAAATTCAAATTTATCTACCGTCGTCATTTTCTACGGTAATATATAATCATATAAAATATTTTTTATTCAATTTATGTTATGTGAATGATTTAAATTATTTTCAATATATTGTGCTAACATTTTTCACAGTATCTTGGAAAGACTCATCTTTTTTACAGTATCTTGGGAGACACTGATCTTCTTGCAATCTATGGTATATTCAAAATGCAGTTAACATATTCAAACATTAGTAAACAAACGACCAAATGTAGATAACTATAATGATAATACATTAGTAAAAAAAAAGCTCAGTAAGCCAAGCTTTCTGAGAGAATACTTAAATTTTTACATAGTATCTTGGAATAAGACACCAATCTTCTTGCAACCCAAGGTACTTTCAAAGTGCAGTTATTATAATCAAACATACATAAACAAACTACAGAAGATAGATAACAAGAAATCTTTGATTAATTGTAAAACAAGAAATATTTCAATGTCATATTAGTTGATTGTGTGATATCCCTGATCAATATTGAATAAAATATTAGAATAATACATAATTGATCATCCAAATAAATACACACACTAAAATATATAATTGAATGTATGAAACATATGAAATTTGGAGTAAAGACAAAACATGAAAAATAATGAAAAAAATGGCAAATGTATAAAATTATACTCATTATCAAACATTAAAAAAATTGCATTTCAATGGCATTAACCCCATATACTTTATCATTGCCGAATTGCATACAACATTAATTATGTATGCTGAATGATAATTTTAAAAATCTCTGAATAAATTAACATTTTACTGTTTACTAATGTATCTCTGTAAGTAATATATTATGTACAATATCTTTGTATGTTATATATTATCACAAATTTACTATTTTATTTATATTAAAAAAATTGTAATGGAAAATTTAAATTGGTCAATATTCAGCAATAAAATCAACTTACAAATTATGTATAATGATTCCAAAAAAAAAAAAAGAAAAAAAAAATTATTGGGCTTTAAATTAAGCATCAAACTTACAAGAATGTGAAAATAACCACTTCAAGTTCATTCAAGGGCAGCAGCTTTCTTCCCATATAATTAGTCGTGAATAAGCAGAATTATACCAGAAATTGCACAATAAATCAAAATCAATTAATAATCCAATCTAAACTAATATCATATAGAAAGAAATTAAATGTTAATAGCAATTTATATCTTTTTTCATACTTTCATTTCTTTAAGATTATTTAGTTGGGCTATTCAAATTCACCGAAATAATTTATTTATGTATATTGGGTCATATTTAATAAATTTAACAAAGTTAGGTCCATGATAAATCTGTGTCTAATTGGGCCATCGCCATTATTTGAATATAAACTTCTGAATTTTTAATATAATGACAGTTTCGTATTATAAGGATTTTTATTAACAAAATTTGCTCTGTGATTGAAAATGAAAATAATGAACATCACATTTTTGCCTCTATTAGTGAGCAGGTTGTGGGATAAAAAAACTTTTGAAACAATCCTTTAAATAAGAAAATATTTTAACTAATTAGGGATAAATTCTAAATAGGCTAGAAATTAAATTCTTATATATTAGACTCTAAATATAAAGTATTGAAAAAAGTACATTTTAAAAAATTAGAAAATTTAAAAGAGCGGACTACCGTCGTGACACCCTAAATATGTTCATGAACCTCAGCAATATGCAACTCTTCATGTACATTGGAAAGTAGTAGCAATTTTGATAAGATTTGATTTAATTAAAAATAATAATAATAATAAGAAGAAGAAGAAGAAGAAGAAGAAGAAGAAGAAGAAGAAGAAGATATCACTACAACAATTTCATAAATAGACAACAGTGAAAAGACAACAGTTTTTCCCAGCAGTGTTGTCTATGCATTAATTAACAACAGTTTTATCGCTATCTGTTGTCTATTAGCGACAGACACGCTAGTAGACAACAATTTTACAACTGTTTTCAACATCTGTCGTCTATTAGCACCTTTTTCCACAGATAGATAACATTTTTAACGACAGTTCCCCAAATCTGTTGTTTATTGACAATACATTGCTCCAATAGACAACACTAGTGTCAACATTTTTGCAAAACTGTTGTAAAAAAGGCATTTTAATTTACAATACTTTTATTATGTTGTAAAATTATTATTTTAATAAACTCTTCAATGTAATTTTAATAATTAATAATATATTTGAAATAAAATAATAATTATGATTTTATTTTATAGATTGCATTTTATTGTATATATCGTATTTTATTTTAATAAAGTCTTCATTGAAATTATCGGACCGGCCTGATAATCTTAATATATTATAGGGTAATAAGTTGGGACGGACCAACTAATTATAGGCCTGATTAATTTTTTCGGCCCCACCCGATTAAGTTTTTGAGGCTCCATCATTAATCGCTATAAATAATTCGATTGCAAAATGTACTTTTAATTTTAATTTTTGTTACACAAGTTAAACATCATGTATCACCTTTTCCTTTTCTTCGTATACAAACACTTTATTTTCTTATCTATAATTTGATATCAATTTTTATATAGTGAGATAGTGAATAGAGAAAAAAGAAGAAGAAATACCTACAAAATATAAATTACATATGATAACAGAATATACAAAAATATCTACAAAATTTGGAGATTATATGGATTCCACTAATTTAAAATTTGAATTATGTGAGTTAGAAACCAAGAAAAGATGTAAAATTCAGTGCAAGGCCCAACGCTCATTCTTCTCTGGCCCAAGGTTCGACCCAATTAACAGCCAATCCTCTGGCCCAACGCTCGTTCAATTCAATCTATGAGAATCAATTTAGTTGACTTGAGTCCCTTAAATAAAAAAAGCCCAAATCAGAAATACACACAAATCAGCCCAAATCAGAAAAGCGCGCAAGTGCGCGTCCTTCTTCTTTTCTCTCCTCTCTCAAAAGTAATTACAGGCTTCGTCAAATCAATTAACCTCCCCCAGGAAAACGTTAATAAGATTTCCATTTCTGTAAAGTCTCTCGTGGAACCTTCGTCTGCAAGCACTACTCCATCTTCCATATCTAACTACATTGTTAATACACACCTCATTCTACACAGTTCAACAATTGGTGTATACTGGTAGTTCTACAAGGTTAGAGGATGGGCGCCATCGCCGCCGCGAGGCAGCGGAGCGTGGCCACAGGAGACAGCGGAATACTTAATTAGTGAATTCGTTGGAGCAAAATCATTTCCTCTCGCTTCCGATTACTGGCAGAAGCTTCTCGAGCTTCCTTCGATCTCTACTGGCCGTTTGATCACGTTCTTCACGCTTGCAAGTTGTTCAGTTAGTGCATTCTCATCTATTGCTCGATTAAATTCTATTATCGTATCTCTCGCGCCTGTAATTTACTAATTTCTGCCCTGGTGAGTACTAATTTAATAGATATATTGTTAGGGTTTAGTTTAATTATATTTGGAAGCAATTGGAGATTTGATATTTATACTGTTATTTCTAATTTTCAACTAACGTAATGTTTAATGTCCAATGATTGGATGATAACCACTTTTCATTTGCAATTGGTTCCATAATTGAATTTGTGGCGCATATACAAGGGAAGGGAAAGGCTTGGGCCTAACTATCGTGAATTCATGGTATGTGTAGGAAGTCAGGAACCTTTATGTAAATAATTCAGGGATTACAATAAATTAATGTGTGCATGCCTTTTGATTTTAGATATTAATCACTACTACCTTATTGCTTTAGTCTCTTTAACAACATTTAAGCTTTAAGGAATTTGATCTCTTTTCCGAATCATAATGCTTATGGATTTCTTCGTGTTTCACATGAATTTTTATTTCCAAAAAGTTTCATTGATCGTTAGAATATGGCATCTCTAAGGTATTCCTTAGGTTCGAGCAACTTCCTTTTTACTCATTTCTTATTTTTTGAGTTGCTTTGAAAATGTAGTCTGCATTTCAGGGTTTTAGTTTATACCTACTGATGCATGCTGAAGACTTAAGGTTTTGGAGATTCTGTTTGCGTTTTCTGGTTCACTAAGGTAATAGTTCTCTGATCTCACTTCCTTCAACTTTTTATTGTGTGTTTGGAATATCATAGTATTCGAAAAGGTATACCTTCTTAGCTGGTTTATTCCTTTATTTCTCCATAAGTAGAAATGCTTTAAACTAGGTTAGATTTTAGAACCTTGAAGAGTATATCTAGTCGTATGATCGTATCGGATTCAATCTACTACTAACCCGTTGAACTGTGCCATAGGACTCTGTTTTCTTCTTTCTTGCTTTACTTGACTTCGGTTGTCCTTTATCTTTTCCCTTGCTCTTCTTTTCTTTTAATTCATTTATTTCCGACAATGCTCTTCGAGTTGCTAATTTACTGCAGACTTTCTATATTAATTTGCCTTCCAATTATTGTGGGATATTGTTACATTAATCCTTTCTTAGCACTTTGGAGGCTAATTGTCATTCCAAAGTATAGCACAGGATATAAGAGATAGTCGATGGTGGAGGCATTTTTATAAACGTGTACTCTAGAAGGTAAATTGATATCTCCGGATTTGATTGTTACTTGGTTCTATGGTTTATGTCAATCAATTTCATTTTTTCTTCATTGATCCTTTCGTTCTTAATATTATCATTTTGATGTAGCTTTGTGTATCTCGTTTAAATTACAGAAGAATACAATACATGTTTATTTATGCTTGAGGTTCGAATTATAATTGGACTTTATGTATGAACAGGATTCCAGCGGAGGGATTCTATGAAAGGAGGAAAGGAAGTAAGATTTTATTGCTTTTCTCATTTGTTTCAATTTCTTTATCTTTTCCCCTAGTCTTCAACAATTGGCCAACAACTACGTTGGTGATGGAATGCTAGTAAAATACTTTTTGCATTAATGTGTCACCGAATCATGTAGCATCTACAAGTCTGTATCATACAACAAAATAATTAATTTAAGATCGTCCAAGTTGGGATCCCATGAATTAGGGTAAAGGCTTAGTTTATTGCTGACTTTTTCTATTTTAATTCTCCTCGTTACACAATCTCATGATAAACCTTAGAAGCATTATGTATCATTACCTTTTTTGTGGAAGGTTGAAGACTAATTATTTGTGATCTCTTATTGCATTTGAGTTATTCTACGAACACATTTCCAGACCGCAGGTCGGAAATGCAAAATCTTATAATGATGTGATGTAGAATGCTATTGTAGCCATCAATATTGAGGTGATTTCCGTAAAACTTCTCCTTTTAATGTTTGTATATATAGTTAGCAATGTTTCTACATCAACTTAATCTAGAAGATAGTGCTTCAATTATTTGATCTTTGTGCAGCCACGCAAGAAAATAATCTTGGACAACTATACTTCTATGGTAAAAAGCATTAATGGTTCTGTTCTGATGCAAAGTGGTTTATTGGATGAGGTAAGAAATAAGTCCCTGCCGTTTCTCCCTTGTTTTTCACCCTTTGGAGCAATCCTATAACATTTTGATCAATGTTTAGGTTGTAAATCTTGTTGAAGCTCCTCATCCAGTTCTTGGCAAGTTCAGTGAGTCCTTCCTAGATCTTCCAAAGGATCTCCTAATAATGGTTTGGCTATTGCGCTGCATAAAGCTGGATATAATCTTTGCTATCTTCTAGGCATTTGCTTGCTTTCTAGGTTTAATAGGTTTAGCTGATGAATTGCTTGCTAAAGTAATTCATAGAAAATACATGAGTGTTCCGTGCGCAGTTAGTATTTGGGTTTCCATGCTACTAAGCATATCTTATAGCCAGATATCACATGTCTTGAAACGATGCAGGTTATGAAGAAGCATCAGAAGTATTTTGCAATAACCGATCAGGATGGAAAGCTATCGACATATTTAGCTATTGCTATATTTTATTGTTGTGAGACATGCTAATCATATTGTTTATGAATTAAGTTGTATCCTTTTCCATATTATTCCTCAGACAGTGGTATAGCTTAGGTGATTCCATTTGTTGGTTCAGGTTGCAAATGGAGCAATTGATGAATCGGTAGAGAGGAAAGGAAATGAAGCTGTACTCAGGTTGATATACACACCCAATATATTTATTATTGCACTAGTTTTGTGGTTTTTCACATCTAGATGATATATGCTTGCATAAAACTGCTATGCTGAAATACTAATTAGCTTAGTCATTGTAAGTTTTATTCCCTCTGTTTTCCAATAACTTGAAGGTAAGATTGAGTAAATAAATTTTCTTAGAGCTCGATATTAACGTTAATCTGCCTTCTCTTTGTAGTTCTACTATATCATGGTGATGAACATCTCAATCAAAATTATGTAATTATTTTTAAAGCTTAACAAAGACGACAACAAATTAATTTGCTCTCTCTCTCCGCCCCCTGCCCCCCTTCCCCAACACTTCTTATCAACCCCTTACCCCCACACTTCTTGTCAATGATAGCCTAGAAAGTAGGAAGGCTAGTTCTCTTCCTAACTAATGCATTATATCAGACTCAAGTTTTGAATAATCCCTCATTGATCAGATTTTTCAAGTGATTTGTAGAATCTAAAAATTAATATTTTTTATATGGCATTTAATGATATTTTTCTCTCTTCTACTAGCTTCTACAGAAGGTATTCCTCGATTGTCAGCGTGTCCCGAAGGTGTTTCTTGGTTGTCGACTTCGCAATCTCCCCTTTGATACTCGATCATCACGGTCCAAAGCATCCATGCAAAACCGTATTCAAACGTCGTCAACTGCACGATCTCTCTTCCATCAGGTACTCTCCATCCTAAACATGCATATTTCTATCCACCTGGCCCCGTTTGAAGTAATCGCTTGTTTTTTTACGATATTGATTCAGCAATATTATTAATTAGTGTCGAATTTTCTCCTTGTCTTTTGTGAAATTTTCTTGTTTAGCTATAATCATCAAAATTTGACGGAGAAATTATTGATTTCTTATATATTGCAAATTCAGTTGAGTGAAAGTATTGCGTAAACTGGAATTAACTAGCTCAGAACAGTGTTGAATATTACAGCTATGCGGAAGACGAATTGTATACAAAAGATGGAACTGTTGATTATCGCGAGAATTTTGCAAAAAGGAGTAAAACTGGAATATGGAAAGCCTGCCCTTTCATTTTAGGTTGTTTTTTGACTTATTTATTTACTAGTGTATTTTAGTTGTTTATATTGATATCTCCTTCCATCTGCTACCATTTTTTTTCAAATTACTTGAGTAATTCTACTTTTCCTTATGATGGTATGTGTATTTTGTAGGGCTTGAGAATTAGTTCATTGGTAGTAACTATCTTTCGTGGAGCTAAGCAATGAAGGTAGCTTTGGTAGCTAAAACAAGGCGATCTCAAATGAAGGTAGCTTTGGATTATTTATAAACACACTTGCTGTATATATACACACTTGCTTATGAGAGATATAAGAGAACGTACTTATAGTGTACAATCTCTTGATTATCATCTGAAGGTGAGGTGAGATCATTTTACCTGATGGTACATTACTTCAATAGTATTTGAGAGAGACTATTATAAGCTTGTTTTTTGACTTTCTGTGGAGATGGGAAGAAACTATAGATTTGAGAGAACCACCACTGGTGGTGTACAAAGATGATACCTCTAATTCTGCAGCTAACTTTGGTTCTACTGAGGACCTGAGAGCGGGTGAAGTAAAGTTGCAGAGAATGATATTGACTTGTTGAAAACAAATGGTTTGTATTGTTTGTTGGCATTCTATCAAAGTTATCTGTTACTAATCCTGCACTTGACATTTATGTTGACTCACTTTTGAAGTTCAAGAACCAGAAATTATAAAGCTTATAAATCTTCCCTCTTTTCGTAACGAAATTATGCAAGAGAGTTACGTTCGTGTTTCTAACGGAGAAGTTGATTCTAAGGCCGTTTTGAGTCCTAAATTGTGGGTTGGTGATTATCATCATGGACTCCCACTTGATCCCAATTTGAAGTTTTCGGTCGAAAATCTTCCGGTTCTGTCCCAGAGATCGAATCAGTTTAACCAGCCTTCCTCGTCCTCTTCTTCGTCATCAATGGTTAGTTGGGAGGTTTATAGATAGATGATATGTAGAGATTGAATTTTTATTACTTTTTGTGTGTAAAGATTGGATTTTTATTAACTTTATGTTGTCAAGATTTAATTTTTATTATCTTTTTGTGTGAATTGATTTATTGCAGTTACAGGTGAATTCCTCTTCTGGGATTTAGCAATTATCAGTAGTAAAGAATTGATTTTTTTATTAACTTTTTGTGTGTAAAGATTGACTTTTTGTGTGAATTGAATTATTGTTTTGCAGTTACAGGTGAATTCCTCTTCTGGGATTCAACCATTATCAGTAGTATGTTCCCAAATGGAGCCCCCTTCAAACCAAAATCAAAGTTTTCGGAGTAACAATTTTGCAACGAATATAAGTGGCCAATTATAAAGGAAAAGCTTCTCTCACAGCGAAACTTCGGCCTCCGAAATTCTCCCTTAGATGTAAGTTCCTTGGAGAATTTGTTTCTATCGGTTTTTGTTTATAGAATTTCACAATTTTGATTTTATAATTTGGTTATGGAGCAGTCTGTCTCATTTAAGATGTCAAAAGAGGGCTTTATTTTGCTCCAGTTTGCTCCCGCAACTGGTGTTCATCAATATATTGATAAAGAGTTATCTCAATTATGCAATTCTGATTACTTCCATTGTTTTGTAGTTACTAGTTACCTACTATTTTTGAGAGAATCATAACACTGTCCTGGTCATTCTTATTTATCCTGTTCTTTATATTTCCCATTGCATTATGTTCTCATTTGAGCATATGGTGTTTGCTTTTGCTTTTGTTACTAAAAAAACTGTGTGATAGAAATAGTTTTCCAAACTATAGGAAACTAATATTTATTTCTTCATAAGTTGTTAATGAATTTTGAAATCATGCAGCAATGGCGGCAAAGTGATAAAGGTTTTGAAGGTGGAGCCTTGCCTGATGGTTTCTACTACATTTATCAAAAATCACAAGCCCGAAAATCCCGTGCCCCTGCTCACTTTGTATTTAATGTTCCGTAAATATTTAATATTTTATGATATTTTGACTATTGGGTGTTTCATATGAGAATATGTATTTAAACAACAATATTCAATAATAAAACGTTGTCTTTCATTAAGAGGGCAAACGTTTTTTTTTTTTTTTTTTTGGTTTTCTTTGCTTAAAAAGACAACGATTTTTATCTGTTATCTTTACTTATAAAGACAATGATTTTACAAGAATGTCAACTGTTTTCCACTGTTGTTTGTAATTGAATAGACAACGGTTTTGTACTGTTGTGTACACCGTTGTTTATTGATGAACATACAACGATTTTTTATTGTAGTTAAAATGTTACTTTTAATAACAGCACTATTAATAACAGACTTATTTATAACTGGACAACAGATAAAATCTGTTGTGTTTCAAAAATTCTTGTAGTGTATGACGTTTCCATATTCAATGTATTTTCTAATATTTGTCTATTTTCCCACTTTAAGTTTCCTAATGTTGTGTATAAGAAGATATTTTAAAATTTGTGAATTTATTTTCCCTATAATGCTTTAACAAATCGTTAATTCAAACTTTCTATTAACATCATTTAATTTGTACTTGCTAAAATCTACATTTAATATTAAAAGAGAGTTGCAAGAAAATAGGGAAAAACACATGTCTCATCCACCTTATTTTGTAGTTCTTCCTCCAATCAATTTTATTTCCCTTTTTTGTCAATTCTTTATTTTTTTTTCTTTTCCCTAATGAAATATTAAGGTCTTATAAATTTTTCGTTTCAACTCTGTTTTCTATAAGAAATATATCAAATTATTCATTTTTTAATGATCTTCGATTTAACATCCATAATGCATATATTACAATTAAAATATTTATACTTTAAGTGTAAAATACCTTTTTAGGATGATAATAATATATTTTGATTTTTAAACATATTTATATAAAATTAAAATATGATATAATTTCAAAAATAATACTTTTTTACCATATTAATTTTTTTAGAAGATTAAAATTATTTTATTTTATTTTATTTTATTTTTTTTATCTTAATAATTTTTGGATAGTTTAAAGAATTTGGTTTTAAAAAATCCATAAGAAAATCTAAATTTATTAAGTTTACACTTTACAATAGAAAAAAGCTTAACCATTTTATTAAAGTGCTTTATTAATTGAATTAGTTTGCTTATTATTATTTTTTTATATTTTGTGAAAAGAAAAATTATGTTATGTACGAAAATAATAAGTCAATTATTTTTTATTTGAATATGACATGATAATATAGTTTACCGCTCATATATTTAAGTAACTAATTTGTTTGTGGCTTCTTATACTAATATTATGTTATTTAACATATGTGGCTTTCAAACGATAATTATTCAAAATAATTGACATTTTTTAGTCCTTATATGCATATGTAATTATTACAACCTGTGTCATTCACTACTAAAATAATAGGGAGCGAAATTAATCAAATTTTAAGACTGTATTTAAAAATTTACTTAAAATACTCAGCATCATCAGATCATGCATTTAAATAATGGAATTCACAAAATTTACGAAAATATAATTGGTAGTTTCAATTTGTGATAATGAAATGTATATAAAGTAAAAAAATATAGAGAATTGAATAGTCAAAATTAATAAAAGTTTAACCAGTAGTTTCGATTTGTGATCATAGTGGAAGATATGAGATGTTAAAAAAATTCACATGTTGGAAAAGATATGTAAGGAGGAAGAAAGATAATTGGACAAAAAAAATCAACTCTCGATTTTATATTCTCAAATAATATATAGACTGTAATTTATTAGTATTGTTATTATTATTATTATAGAAAAATTATTCTTCCCGTGCATCGCACGGGTGGACATCTAGTCATGTTAAATAACACTGCAAAAGAAAACAAAAGTTTTCTTTGTAATGAATTTTAACCATATCTTTTTTTGCTATATATTATAAAAAAAATGCATTTTTAGTAATATATCTTTGTTCATATTAATATTGATTTACTCTTAAAAAAAATAGTTTGTGCATCGCACCGGAACATTAACTAGTATACTTAAGAATTTGACACGTGTAATTGTTCCTTTTTTCTTTCAAGCACAGTATATAAAGCCAGATCGAATAAGGCTTTTGTTTTTTAGTAAACAGAAAATATTATTCGCTATTTCAATGCTGAGATGAATATGCTTTTAGACTTTATAATCACAACCATATAATCTTATAGTAGCCAACAAATTACTGAATACATCCACAATAACGATAGAAAAATATAGACATGGTAGAAAAATTAAAAATTAATTTGCCTGAAAAAAGGCAACGTATGACGTGATGGATGACATTAGACAAGCTTGTTCATCAATGGTTGCTGACGTCAGGCGCACGTACACTCCGCGCAATCCGGGCCTCAGCTTTTTTGTTTTTACATCCGTCATGTTACTCGTATATGTATCATAGTAATGGTCGGTTTTACTTTTCGAAAAATTGCACTCCAACTATAGTTATTTTTGTAGGGATATGAACCAACTGAATCCTGCACAACAATATGGGGTTCGATCGGCTTATTTTACTTTTCAATTAGTTCGAGTTCAGACTTAAACTTTTATAGTTGTATTTGAATTTGATTCGTTTTATAAATATTAAGTTTACGAATAGTTTAAATTCGATTTGTTAAAAATTATTAAATGAGCCTATATAGTTTGAGCTCTAGGTCGGATTTCGCTTATTTTATAACAATAAAAACATGTCAAACAAAAATTACATGAACATATTATTTATCAATTAAAAATAGATATATCAATTACAAAATTATATAGCCCACATTAATACCGAACCCAGCAAAACAACTTAGTTCAATTTTTTTAAAAAATTATCAAGTTGGCTTGCTCGATGTAGCTCGCAAAGCTTACAAATCAAATATCAGTAATTTGGAGTTTGGTTCGAAAAAAATTCTTGCTTAAACTTAGGCTCAAGCTGATTCTTTTGGATGAACAAATAATAATAAATACGTTAACCAATCAAGATCTGAATAGTTCACAAATAATTCAGTTTTGCTCAATACCTTAGCATAAACCTATATGTGGATATATATAATTATATATATTTTGTGAGACTTTTTATATATATCGTGAGACTTAATACCTCCTACATGGTTAAATAATGACGTACTAGAAATAAGTTGTAAGCAATTAATGGGCCGTACAAGATTTATTTAGAAGGGAAATTAGAAAATATTAATAAGCTTTAACTTTCAACTGTTCAGCGTCATATATGCTACTATACTGTAAGAAAATTTCATAGTACTAGAATGGTTATTAATGATGAAAAATATAAATTACTGGTTGAAAATAAAAAATAAGTAAAATATAATTTTACTAAAGTAATGAAAATTTCAAGAGTGGTTCAACAATTTTCGAACACGAGGAGTTTTGGTCTGAAATATCATCAGCCTTGGTAAATTCAATTAAGACGACAAATGGTTTTACGTATCATCCGGCAGACTACAAGCCAGCCTAATAAGTCTTAGAAGGTATTTGGTTAAGTTTATAAACTCTTTAAAACATTGATGTTTGAGAGCTTATAAACTCTTGAAATATGTTTGAAAAAATAAGATGTTAGACAACTTATAAGATGCAAAAATAAGTTTTTAGAGCTTATAAGCTCCACAAAATATAAGTATCTCAACTCCATCTTATTTTTTAAGATGTTATAAGTTACACCCAAATTTCACATACTACACACGCATACACACACTATACACACACAACACGCACTACTCACACTTCACACAGTTCACACACTACACACACTTTTCTCGCTGCACATTCCACACATTTCACACACAACACACTAATCAAAATGTGTGTTTGACATTAACTTTCAAATTAGACCCTAAATTCATTGCTAAATAACTTCATTCAATTGTAAGCTTATAATCTCTTTATCCAAACATTTTATAAACTTGTAAGCTCTTTAAACAACTTATAAGATGTTAGAGTTTATATGATGCTTGAAATAAATTTAGCCAAACACTCTCTTAGTCTATTTTAAGAAGCTATGTTTGACCGGAGTCTAAAATTTACGATCTAAGAAATTTCTACCCAACCCAAACTATGATATTGATCCAATAAATTAGGTCGGGTTGGGTTGCACGTTTCGAGTTACTACCTCTACTCGGAATGGAAAAAAAAGTTGATTTCCAAATTTAAAATTTATTTTTGCTACACAGAAAAGGAAACCCACTTGCAGCGAACGTTGTCTTTGTGAGGTATGATAAGTCCAAGATTGATTGCATGGGCGTTCCATGTAAGAATAAGACCCTAACGTCATGTCTATATCACAATCATTTACATATGATTAGAAAACTAATTTTAATTGACTAATATAAGAAATCCGAATATGACAATATTTGATAATAAAACAATTTAAAACTAGAAATCCGAATATGACAATATTTGATAATAAAATAATTTAAAACTAAAAGTTGGTAGTTGTCTGACTTCTTAAAATTAGAATAGGATGTTAAGTGCTTTTAATAAGTTATTTTGTGTTTCCAAATGCGAAAACTCCAAAATATAATTTTTGGTGGAAAAGTAATTTTGGAAATATGATTTTACTTGTTTCTTCGAGATATATAGATTGGTTAGTTTTTATTTTGAAATTCGACTCTTATTTCTCTAATCTTTGAATAATTTCAGTTTCTTCTGAATTTTTTTCCAGATCTACTAGACAATTTTTCTATTTTGTCTTGTTTATTTGTTGATTAATAGTGTTAAACTTAATTTCTCAGCATTGAACGTATTTTAAAATTTGCAAATATGTTTGGTAATTTTACATACTAAGCAAACCATTCGTGAAAGGATATGATTATAGTCCAATACTCTTATAAAACAATATTCTTTCATTTTTCATTTTTTGGGACAATTCTCATGTGAAATTTCATTTATTTCAATTAGCTAGATTTTTTCAGAATTTGCGATATATAAAAAGACAAAAATGTAATGATCTATTTTTTGATATATATGTGTATTTTTCAACGTGTTTTTTTTTTTCACTCACATGCCCGTTAGGAGCTTTCAGGGGGTTACCCATCGCACTTGCACCCTGAGGAGCTTCACGAATGTCACTCATCACTAAATTATTCGTGGGACTCGCTCGAACTCCTTTTTTGCTGTTTATTTTCTCAAGCTTTCAACATTTTAGCTTTCTAACCGTAGCATGTTTGTCTTAGTAGGTATTAATCTTGTAATATATTATGTAAATGGAGCAGTCGGCAGTTGGCACTTCCTGCTCATTCCAAGCACACCGAACGAGAAATGGAATAGGCAAAAAAAAAAAAAAAACCACTCTAAGCACTCTTCTAAAGTTTCTTTTTCAGTTTTGCTCTCGCTTTTCCTTTGGCCTCCGAGTAAGCTTTTGTTTTATTCGTCATTGAATAGAAAATCACCGTTAGAATTTCAACTTATTTATTATTGTATCATAGAAAACAAACGTCACGAATCCTCGAACATAGTATAAGAGAGAAAATTTTATCTAACACTTTTTACAACTTTTATTTAAAAAGTAACAGGTTTCTAAAAAACCTTAAAATATAACACATTGCATCTTTTGACACTCCAACCCAGCCTCCCTGCCCCCCTCACCACCCAACCCCCTCCCCCCCTCACCGCCTGAATTTCTCACTTCCCCATGAGCCGTCAATCATAATTCATCTACACAAGAAAAAGACGTGAAAAGGGTCAAATATAACACTTTCTATAACTTTTACACTAAAACTAACAAGATTGTAAAAAACTATAAAATGTAACACTTTTTTGTCTTTTAGCCAACACCTCACCCCTACTTTTAACCCACCCCACCACCCTCATTCACAGATTTTAAACCACCCCCCAACCCACCCTCCCCTCTAACTTCCGCACTGACACAGATTGTGACTCCACTGCACAATTCCATCCGCTTTCTCTACTTTCTCTCTGCTCTATCTATACTCTCTCTCCTCTCCCATTCTCTCACTAACTTTTTTCTCTCCTTTCTCATTCTCTCTCTAACTTATTTTCTCTCTCTCCTCTCTCTCACTCTCTCTCTAACTTTTTTCTCTCTCCTCTCTCTCTGGCCTCTCTCTCTTGTATCTCACACAGAAAATTTGAACTTCCCTTCCCCCAATTTTTCAACTCTTTTGAATTTCGATTATTTTGAGTATCAACTATTTTGGTTTAGTTTAGATTATTATGAGTTTCAAATTATTTTGAGTTTCAATTATTTAAAAAATGAACTTATAGAGAAATGACTTTGGGGGAGGATAACATCATGCACGACGCAGAAGAATCCACGCACCGAGGAACGAGGAATATTCATGGCGGGGAACGACGTGATACATGGTGGCACGATATAATTAAATTAACTTATAATATTTATTTTAGAGTTTAGGACAATTGTTTTAGGTGAAAGTAGCGTCATGCACGATGTAACAGAATGCACGCACCGAGGCACGAGGCATTTCGGTTCGGGGAACGACGTGAGAACTTGGTGGCACGATGTAATTAAATTAACTTATAATATTTGTTTTACGGTTTAGGACAATTGTTTTAGGTGAAAGTAGCGTCATGCACGATGTAACAGAATGCACGCACCGAGGCACGAGGCATTTCGGTTTGGGGAACGACGTGAGAACTTGGTGGCACGATGTAATTAAATTAACTTATAATATTTGTTTCAGGGTGTAGGGAAATTGTTTTACGGGAAAGTGGCATCATGCACGATGTAAATGAATGCACAAACCGAGACACTAGGCATTTCGGTTCGGGGAATGACTTGAGATATGGTGGCACGATGCAATTATATTGTATGCATGCACTTTAAGTACAACCGGCACGCTCGAATCGGTTTGCATAGAGCGATATGAGAATATCATATTCACAAATGACTTAGTGGCATGTGTAACGACTAATTTGTCATAGTAGAATACAAACTTTACCACATACTCTTAGCACGTGAAAACGATTAGCACACAAATATAATACCATAGTTTAAGAGGGAAAAATATTAGGGCAAGCTAACTGATAGAATCCAGCAATCTCGAATAACATCAAAGCGACATTACTAAATCATCACCGTCTTCCAATCCTCCATAGGGATTATTTGTAACTTCTTCATCAAGTTCTACACCATCTTCACATCCATCAACATAGTCGTCTGGCGTCTCGTTCAAGTGAAACTGGGCCCTGTTGTGACTAATCCATATCTCTGTAGCTTCTTCAGATTCAGCTGTGTGGCAGGACAACTTTCTGCATATTCTTGGTCGTGTCCTTGCAAACTATGTAACAACCCTTGCTCAATACCTTGATCTTCTGAAACTGCATGAGGGTACTGCGGAACCTCCATATTGGTGACGTTCTCACCATCATCCTCTTCACTTGGTCCCGGACATTTGTTAGTCCGATGACCCGCTTTTCGGTAAATGCTACATTTTCGTTTCTTTATTTTCTTCTGCGAAAGGGTATTGTTCTCTGTCCAACTGGCACTTTAGCTACCAAAGCTTACAAGGATTATTGTGGTAAAATTTTGAATGTTGTGGCTTGTTTCCCCACATCTACTACACGAACGGTGCGAAGGGTCCGTCGTCTTCGTCGTCTTCTCTGGTAGGTTTGGGACGCGTGCGGTTTTCGGTCGGCCTGCTTGTTTAGGGCATTTAGAGGGCTTTTCACAATCTTCTTCTCTTCCGGGCTTGGTATTGGTATTATTTCATCTGCATACTGTTGTTGGAGTGTAGATGTCTTGTAATAGGCTGCAACATAATTTTTAATGTTCTCCCTTGATTTTCTATAATAAATTATCAATATTATGAGAAGTGTTATGCCATGTCAATATTGGATGTGAAGAGGAATGTATGCATACTTACCCTACACATGCACATGCATGTGCACATGGAACTAGGTCCATTTGGAACTCCTGGCACGAGCAAGTGCAAGCTTCTAGGTCGAAGATGTACAACTTTGGAGGATCCTTAACCTTGAATTTTTTAGCTGTCAAGCTCTTTACCGTCATCCCACGACCCTTAGTAACCGACTCCGCTATCTTTTTTGAAACAACCTCGGTCAGCTCATTATCCCTGTTTGCATAATATTCTCGTTGCTGGCTGATAGGGATAACCCGATCATCTCGGGTCGGGTTAACACCAACCCGATCAGCTCGGGTCGGGTTAGCACCAAGGCCCACTATGCCAGGGCCCGCTGATCGGCCCAGCATGCACAAACCCAGCAAGCGCGTAAAGGCCCAGCACGCGCAGGCCCAGCATGTCCGAAGACACGCGTCGGTCCAGAAGCATACGCTGGCCCAACTTATGGCCTGTTCCGCGACTCAAGGCCCATTCCCAACTGCCATGCAGATTTTGTGGGCCAGATTATAGGGATTTAGTTAGGGTTTTGATTTGATAGTATAAATATGAGGAAAGAACTCTGATTTAGGGTTCGCACTCTGATATACTGAATTACTCCGTGTAAACTCAACATTCTAGTAAAAGAAACACTCCGGCGATTGCCGTTTTCTGCCCGTGGACGTAGATCTCCGGATCGAACCACGTAAATCCTCTGTGTTTTTATATTTTCTGCGTTAATTTAGGTTGAATTTGGTGGTTACCGGATTGCGCTTTATCACTGGCTAAACAGCTTCTCGATGATTCTCCTTATGCACTCCAGCGGCGAGCATACAGGTAATCTCCGCCCTCCACCTGATCCTTTTATTCCACGATTCGACAGCATTTGAAGTCATGAACCCGTATCGCCTTACAGGACATAGTACCCTTGACCACCTTTCAAACTTTGTGTCATATAGTGTCTTGTACGCCCCGTGCTTTGGTGCTTCTTCGATGCGGTTCATGCACACTTCAAATTCTTCACGGCTGTAAGTGTACATTGCATTAATGTAGAACAAACTGGCCAAGTGTTTTCCGTGCTTGCAACACTAGCCCGTAAATGGTAGTAGCATAACCCATGTGGTACCCCTGAGAACTCAGACGATACACAATTTTTTATACTTGTATGTTTGTCAGACACAATCAACAAATCTTTTGGGAAACCAATGCACTCTCTTAATTTTGATAAGAACCAACCCCATGACTTATTGTTCTCCATGTGACCCACGTCATACGCTATGGGCCATAATTGCTCGTTCCCATCCTTCGACACTACAACAAATGAAATGCCTTTGTACCTGCCCTTCAAATGGGTGCCATCAACCACAACAACTGGTCTGTTGTGATTAAGAAATCCTGTGATGCAAGAATGTAGTGCAAAAAAACAGTTCTCAAAATGCCCCTCCGTATCAACAGTATGTGTTGTGATAGAACCAGGATTTATAGTCTTGATCATGGACAAGTAGGAAGGGATCTTTTGGAATGAGCTCTCATACTCACCGTATACCATCTCGTAAGCCAAGTGCTTGGCACGAAGTACTATCTGGTAATCAATATCAAACTTATGATCCGTCTTCATGTCATGCTGCATCTCTTGCGCATTAAGGTTACGACCTTCGACCAGCTTATGTGCATAAAGCACCGTAATTGTCCTGGCAAGCAATCGGCGACCTCCCGTACTTGTGTGGTCGAACTCACATGTATGCTCAAAGAGAGCCACTATCCTCCAAAACACATTTTCCCCGTTGGTGTTCATCCTAAATAAGCACTTATCAAACTTGCATATGATGTAATACCGCGTCTGCCCCGATCGCTTCACTCGAAATTCAACTTTGTTTGCAATGTGGTATAACCCCGCCGCACATATCAAATCCCCTTTTGAGTTAAATGTCTTCCCTAAAGCAATCTTTGAGTCAAAACTGCGTGATACATCCACTTGGGGTAAATCTGTGTCCCTATCGTTGTTAAATTCCGCACCTAGAATGACCCACCTACTACAAGGCATAGTTGATCGTGGGGCATAAATCACCAATGAGAGAGAGGGGTAGTCTGTCGAGGCATTGTCTCTCGGTACTTGAGTGTTTGGATTTCGGACCCAATTTTCATAGTCGATTCTCTGCATCTCGCGGACGCATGTTGCTATGTTTTCATCTTCAACTTCATCGTCCTCCTCTTCATCATCAAGACTGGCAATGTGCACTGGGGAATTCTGTCCTCCTGAGTCCATGTAGGTATCAGTTCCTTCCTCGACCTCCATCGGACACATCAATGGTCCTACGTTTGATGGAAGTATAGTGGGATTGCATCTTGAAAAAGTTGCCACTAGTTGTTTTTCTTGGAAAGTGAACGAAGGTGATGGAGTATTATCAAACGAGTAATTTGTGAGCGGCGAAGGTCTGTTAAACAATGCATCTGGAAACGCGGAGAACGATGGCGAAATCGGTGGTCGGTACGCAACTGGCACATTATGACCGATGATTGTTGGTAGCTTCACTGGACTAATGTTAACATATACAATTGGACTATCACAAGACTCCATAACCAACCTCACATCGCCGTCATCCCTGATCTTCATTTTAATCTTTCTCTCATCCCTATGAGACATTAGACTATGCAATATGTAATCGTTCTCTTCAACGTCTGCTTGCACAATGTCATGGACTACCTCGATGAGTTCAAGTCAAGTCATCACATCCTTCGTTAATGGATAATACTCCCCGTCACCATCTATGTAATTAGATCCGTCCCATCGTCCCCCAGTAACTATGACTATATGGTGGATACTCATCTGTGGTCACAAGTTGGAGTAGTTAATGATCTACACATCCTAAGTCTGCCAAAAAATACAATACTCCCCAATAACACCCATCAGCACATGCCCATTAGGAAACGTAATAAAAATGAGAAAACGATGGTTTTCTCCTACTACAGACGAGATATAAGTAGAACGATATCGTAAACCATGGCAAATTAACAGTACTTACCACTATCAACATTTGAGCTCGATTTCTGCTTTCTTGATTGTATCCGCATACCTTCAGTCTCAGGCAAGGCAAGTGTGAATAGGACGTCTAGTTTTTTACCATATGTTGGTATTTTGTGGTAGGTAATGGGGGGGAGGGGGGGTTTGGCGAGAAGTAAATATGAATTTATTGCTCACTGGGTAGTAAAAATCAAAAGAATTTGTGTTAGGTGACAATGAGTTAATGCATTAATTCCATGCCCTAAACAAATAGCACCATGGGAATGATGATTAAATTTGTAATTTCCGTAATTAACTTCGTGCCAACAATTAGGGCACGCTCCTACATCCATTAACTTCGAATTGCCTAGTCTATATCTCTAGAAACGAAGTAGGAATTAAATATTTTAGTGCATGCATCCCATTTTTTTGGATGCACGATGTGTATAACTATGGGAACGATGATGGAATCACAAGAATAATATAGGAACTATGTGTATAACATCGAGAAGGATGGAGACATCAGATGATTAGCTTTGTGCCAAGGTCCATTTAATTCGAAGCACGATGTGTAAGACTTTGTGAATGATGAAGGAATCAGCTGAATTACAAAGTCATTTGTGCAAGCAGATTCCTATTGGTGCTTGTTTATTTACTTCGTGCGACCAACAATATGTTGATGAATGTAAGTTCGGGTCAGTTGATCATTGCAACGTTGTTGAGTTCCTAGATTCTATGAAGTTTTCGATGGAAAAAATATCAATCTATCCTACATATTAAACAAAAGGACCGATAGGAGGCCTAGAAATAAAATTAGTAGCCCTTATGATTTTTATCACTTTAGGTCACATAACATCCCCAGATTCTGTTTACACCGACTAGCACGCTTCGACGATTCATTCAAAACAAAATGGCAGGTCCATTTAGAAGATGAAAGGACAACGAACCCATTGCAAACAAACTCCTCTCAACACTTAGGCCTATAAGCAAACACCTATCACCTTTCGTGCAAAAACTCCACATCACATGATACTTACATGCACACATCCAAAAAATCACATAAGTCAAATTCTAAACTCAGACCATACGACACTTAAGAACCTAATCTGTTTATCTTATGCATCCATCACAACCTCCGTGCACTCCCCTAGCGTTTCAGGCGACGTGCTGAACCTGAAGATCGTTTCTTCGATTGCTTTTTGGTATGAACCCTTCATTTGTTCTTCAGTTTTTTCCCTTATTATATTATTTGACAAGAGTACTTCAACGAATGAGAGAGCAAATGGAGCAGACTGGTTCGGATCATCTTGATGGAAACATTGTTGTTCCCCCGCTACAGTAATATCCCACTGTTTCTTTGGAGAAATCAGACCTGGCCGCATAGTCTCAAAACCCCCCTCGGTGAGAAGACTCGGCAACATTCTTAACAGAGGGCCAATTAGGGGTGGTACGGTATACCGTACCGAAATCGCCCATGTCGTTACCGTACCGAAAATGCCGAAAATCCATACCGTTACCATACCGAAAATTTCGGTATACCGAAATTTGGCATACCAAAAATTCGGTATGATATCGGTAAATACCGATACCGTACCCGAAATTCGGTATACCGAATTTTGTATCGGTATCGGTATATACCGATCCATACCGTTGATTTTGGTATATCGAAATTTTGGTATACCGAAAATTTACGGTATACCGTTAGAAATTTGGTATACCGAAATACCGAACTACCAAAATACCGAAAAAATTTCGGTATACCGACATATACCGAAAATACTGAACTTTTTTCGGTATTTCGGTATATACCGAAATACCAAAAATTTTAGATTATCATACCGTTACCGTACCGAAAATTTCCGGTACGGTATCATACCGTACCGAAAATTTGGTATACCGAAAATTTTGATATTTTCGGTAATTTTTCGATACGGTACGGGCGGTATTTCGACATTTCGGTATTTTTCCCCACCCCTAGGGACTAGGGTTGTAAACAAATCAAATATTTTTGATTCGATTCGTGATTCGAATTCGATTAGGATGATTCGGATTCGAAAAAATCGAATTCGAATTCGAATACGAATTAATTATAAGATTCGAATAATATTCGAATTCGAATTCGAATATAGTTGTATTCGATTCGAATAATTCGAATATTCGATTCGTTTATATATAATATATTTTAAAAATTAAACAATATATATAATACTAAATATATGTATATAATATATTTATATAGCTATATATTTAAATTAATTTATATATGATATATATTATTAAAATTTATAATTGAAAAAAATAAAAAAAATAATAATATTTGAATATTTAAAAAATAAAAAATATCAATATATAAAAATAAAAAAGAATTTTTCGAATCTCGAATCGAATCGAATAGTTCGAATATTTCTCACGAATCGAATTCGAATCACCTATTTAAATTCGATTAATATTCGATTCGAATTCGAATTCGAATTTATATTTTCGAATTCGAATCAAATTTCTTAATATTCGGTTCGATTCGATTCGTTTACAACCCTACTAGGGACAATGTACAAGAACCTCTCATTCCTAATTTCGTCGTCCCATGAATGTTGTGTAGGGTCGTATAAAACAACCCTTCCCTTATCAAGTGAAATTCTTATGCACGCCCAATGACCTTTAAATCGCCAACAGCTTATGACATGGTCATGTAACAAATTATGCAACATTATGCTTTACTCACCCTACTTAATGCATGCACTTGCAGTATAAAAATCATTTGCAAACAAGGGTATATTATGGGGAGGGTTTACAAAAATCTTTTTATTCGGGTCGTGTTACCGAGTTCACTTTGTGACAGGGCTTCATGTTTCTCCAATGGGGTTGTAAACCGCGCACGTATGGAAGGAGGGGCTCGAGTTCCTCAATGATAAACTTGTCATACGTGTCTGAATCAAAGTCTTTATGCGACCTATAAGGCAGTTACCCGAAACGAGCGGATACCTTTTGTGCCAAACAACATTCAGCAGGTCCTATATGTGAACATAATGACCAGTTAGAACATGGAAAATGCTTATTGGTAGGTTGAAGAAGTAGATATGTGGTTAACTTCAGGGAAAAAAAACTCACACAGAATTTTGTATCAACAATTACTTATTGATTTGCCACCGTTTTTGCTACCTTCATTTTGGCTGCAAATGGTTCTGACATAGGGATCCTAGGTATGCATCGATGTGTTGTGATGATTAATAGGTAACTTCAGCATCATCAATTACATATGAATATTTAATACATCAAAGTGAGATCCGTTACCTCATCACCAAAGGGAGCATTTGGGTCATCAAACGTAGCAAAGAATATCTTATCCACACACTTCTGGAGCCCGACATTAAGACTTCATCAGAAAAGAAGCTATTTGTATGTAAATGTTTAAAAAAAGGTTAAATGGGGTTTAGGGTGAACTAGAAGAAGACATCCAAAGCATCCCAAAAGAATTTATGTCCATATTAGATCCAATCATAATTAATGTATATGGTTTATACGTTCATAGATAATAATTAAGAAAAAAGATGCAAACTGGATTCAGTAACAGACTTCAATATGTTAATAACTATTGACCTTGTATAATCGGAGCTTATTTTCCTTAATTGGTAGCATAATTTTTAAGTTAGGAAAGAAACATTAAACGTAAAGTTCATTATTAGTAACAAAACCAATTCGAGTAAGACATACCTACCATTGGATTTCTTAAATTTAGCGTACTCAGATTTTTTGGCAGCTATTTTCTGGCGCTCTATAATCCGAAATGGACTAAGAACCAGGTGGGAGTCATTCCGCGCTCTGACCAGTCGGATCATTATGTTCTCTGTTTCGGGTTCACTTGGGAACATCATTGGTTTAACATGAAACTCGCTAACCCGTGCCGGCTTGCTTTCAGGCGGAACTACGCTTGTGGTCCCCTTATTACATCCAGCAAGAGTCGATGGGACGTTGCTTACCCCTGGTTGTATCGATGGGCCCGCAAGTGTACCGAATCCTGCAAAGTGCGTCAGACTTGCAGGAACGGGGAAAGAGGCAAAAGTGGGAATCATATTTGGGGGAGACGTCTGCAATCGTGATAGGAAAATAGTCAACACATGCAAATCAACTATGTTGATGGATGTGAAGATGGTGAAGAACTTGATGAAGAAGTTACAAATAATCCCTATAGAGGATTGGAGGACGGTGATGATTTAGTAATATCGCTTTGATGTGATTCAAGATTGCTGGATTCTATCAGTTCTTGCCCTAATATTTATCCCTCTTAAACTATGGTATTATATTTGTGTGCTAATCGTTTTCACGTGCTAAGAGTATGTGGTAAAGTTTGTATTCTACTATGACAAAATTAGTCGTTACACATGCCACTAAGTCATTCGTGAATATGATATTCTCATATCGCTTTATGCAAACCGATTCGAGCGTGCCAGATGTACTTAAAGTGCGTGCATACAATATAATTGCACCGTGCCACCATATCTCAAGTCGTTCCCTGAACCAAAATGCGTCGTGCCTCGGTTTGTGCATTCATTTACATCGTGCATGACGCCACTTTTCCGTAAAACAATTGCCCTACACCCTGAAACAAATATTACTCCCTCCGTCCCACTTTATCTTGCACACTTTCCTTAAATGACCGTCCCACCTTATCTTGCACAGCCTAAAAAAGGAAAGTTATAACATAATCTTCACCCTCAAAATCTTCACCCTCAATCTCCACCCTCAATTTACCTTTGAAAAGTCAACAAACAACCAAAAAGCAATTTTTCTTAATACCCGTGCCGACCCCCCTGTGCAAGATAAGCCGGAACGGAGGGAGTATAAGTTAATTTAGTTACATCGTGCCACCAAGTTCTCACGTCGTTCCCCGAACCGAAATGCCTCGTGCCTCGGTGCGTCATTCTGTTACATCGTGCATGACGCTTATTTCACCTAAAACAATTGTCCTAAACCCTAAAACAAATATTATGAGTTAATTTAATTATATTGTGCCACCATGTATCACGTCGTTCCCCGCCATGAATATTTCTCGTTCCTCGGTGCATGGATTCTTCTGCGTCATGCATGATGTTATCCTCCCTCTTAGACATTTCTCTATAAGTTCATTTTTTAAATAATTGAAACTCAAAATAATTTGAAACTCATAATAATCTAAACTAAACCAAAATATTTGATACTCAAAATAATTGAAATTCAAAAGAGTTGAAGAATTGGGGGGAGGGAAGTTCAAATTTTCTGTGTGAGATACAAGAGAGAGAGGCAAGAGAGAGAGGAGAGAGAAAAAAGTTAGAGAGAGAGTGAGAGAAAATAAGTTAGAGAGATAATGAGAAAGGAGAGAGATAAGAGAGAGAAAAAAATTAGTGAGAGAATGGGAGAGGAGAGAGAGTAGAGATAGAGCAGAGAGAAATTAGAGAAAGCGGATGGAATTGTGCAGTGGAGTCACAATCTGTGTCAGTGCGGAGGTTAGATGGGAGGGTGGGTTGGGGGGGGGGGGGGTTTAAAATCTGTGAACGAGGGTGGTGGGGTGGGTCAAAAGTAGGGGTGAGGTGTTGGATAAAAGACAAAAAAGTGTTAGATTTTATAATTTTTTATAATCTTATTAATTTTAGGATTAAAGTTATAGGAAGTGTGAGGAGATAATTGGACTGGGATGTCCCCATCCGGATGTGGTATGGGACATCCTGAACGTATTTTATTTTACACTGGATGGCCCATCCCTCCACATCCGTACCTTATTACCTACATCATTCAATACACCTTTTACAATTTCCAATACACATCCTACCCTACTATACCCTTAAACTAAAATATCTTTTTGGATGTCCCGTCTGTAGATGTGCTCCATCGAACGTGGTACATGCCACTACATCTCAGTCCAATTATCCCCTTAGATTTGACACTTTTCACTAATATAAGAGGACGAATTCGGTTTAAGAAAATTGACACAGATCTCGAAGTTAGCACCCCTATGCTTCCTAATATGTAAAATAACATGGAAAGCACCATCTTATGGTGGGCGGTACAGAGAATACAACGTACGAATTAGAATTTGAGGTGACATAAAAATGATGTTGAAATGAATTTATTATATAATGATGACACACCTAACTTGGGGAACATATAATAGCCTTGACATAACTAGATATGAGTCATATGACGTATGTCATCACAAAGGACCAACATTAATGACGCCTAAGATCATAGTTATCGAAAATCTTCAACAACCTAACTTATCGATAAAATATTCATTTTTCTTTTATCCATATAAACAATTTATTTCATAATCTAACTTTAATGTTTTTATACTTTATCAACAATCCAACATAATTTAACATTTTAATAAATACTCCCTCCATTCCGACCTAACTTAGCTACTTTAATCGGGCACGAAGGTTAAGAAAAAATAAATTTTTTGAAATCTTTAACTTTTTTAAAGGTGGAGATTGAGAGATAAATTTGTCATTTATGGGCTAACAAGTTAAGTTGGGACAAACCGAAAAGGAAAGTAGGCAAGTTAGAGCGACCGAAGTAGTATTAATTTCTTTCATCCACATACACAACCCATTTCTCAACCAAATCAATATTTTTTAGGTACTATTTAATAATTGCATATTATTTATATAGTCTTTTCAATATATTTAAAAGAAAAAAAAAATATTTTGATTCCGCAATTATAATAAGATCATTATTTTACCATGCACTTAAAATAACATACTAACTCAAAAATGATAGAAACTAATTGAGAAAAAAAAATATGTCAACATTTTACTCTATTTATAGATAGAGAAAAATAGAAATTTTGATAATTTTTAATTTTTTTTAAAGTAAATTTTATGTTATTTATTTATCATTTAAACTATATACAATAAAAAATTTAATGCGGACAATTAAAAAATGACATGTGACAGGTTGTAGGGAAGATTTAGGTTGTGGAGTTGGTTGGTCAATCAACCCAACCCTACAACCGATTGTGACAATTACTTTCATTTCCATTTTTTTCTTTTTTCTTTTTGTCTTATCCCACGACCTGTCCTTGAATGTCACCAATAAACATAGTCTAACAGCGCCCATCCCGGAACCGTGACCTAGTTGGGTTCAAGTTCAAATCACCTCTACTAAGATTGACATTCCACTATTTATGACTCATATCCTAAAACCCGAGAGATGCGGTCCGGTTCAGGCTGGACTAAAAATTATCCGACTCGATCGGGTGAAATTCGTATGGGTCTGAACAGGTATCCCAACCCACCTCTAGAAAGCACACCTTTAGACATGCTCATCCAATTTGAACCGCCGATTTTAAAACTCGTGACTATCCCAAACCAAAATCGACCCGTAGATATTATGATTTCGGTTGCAATTTTCAACCGAAAAAAGACTCGGTTAAAATCAAACGAAAAGACTCGGTTAAAATCAAACGATTTTCGATGTTTTATTATTTTTCCACAAAAGTTTCAAAAATAAGATTAGGAAAATCGCGAGAACAATTGACATAAAAATTGAGATAGATATATTAAAATAAATCATCGCTATAAGTTTACAACTTACAATTTGTAAAATTACAACATAAGTCACAAGTTGATTATACTAAAGTCTAAAATATAAAACTAATTAAATAAAATTTCAATAAAAAATAAATTAACTTTAAAGTTACAACATTAATATGAATTATAACTTTACAGCAAAAAATGTAATATTACATAATTAATAAATAATGAAATCGAAAAGAGAAAAAAAGAAGAGAGAATAAAGGGCTTGAGTTTCTTAGGATGAAAGTGTTTGTATACGGTTTAAGATGAATGAATCAAAGCCTACGTAGTTCTCTTACCTTAACTTATCTTTTGGAATTGAGGTTGGTTTCGGCTGGCTTGCTTATTATCGCTTCCTTGAGAAACGTGTGTCGGAGGTGCTAGAATCGTAAATAATTGGCTCAGTCCTCTTCGTCTTAATCAAAATCAACTTCTTGCGTTTATTTTTCGGCATTTATCTAATTTCGAGTAAGAATTGATTTCTAAATTTTCAACGGCCAATCTAAATCTTGTGGTGTCCAAAGTGTAGCCTCCAATGCTAACTGCTTGCTCGACGGAAACGGTTGAAACTGGATAAGAATAAATCTCCTTTGCAATAATAGATAAAACATGATAAGAATTGGCTCTTCTCGACCACCACTCTAATATGTCGAAAGGAGATTGAATCCGATTTTCTCAATAGTAGTTTATATAAATCTTTCAACCTCCTCGTAAGCATTAGAGGAACCCTTGCACATTTTTGTGATCGAAGATCATATAATATTTTAAAACGTGCAAGATTTGAATTTTAAAGCCCTTCAGAAAAGCCTACTACTCTATATTATCTAAAAAGATCAAACAAAAGTTGTTTAGTGTTGGAAACAATCTGATTCATCTCTGGGCTTCATAGAGATGGACTTTATTTTGATTAGAAGGAAACAAAGTTTCATGATATATGGATAACAATTTTTCTAACTCATCTTCATCTATGAGCTTCATAGAGATGTACTTTGTCTTTGTCTTAATTAAGAAAATATCCTTTATATTTGATACTTTTCGGAAATGCCTCATAACTTATAAAGAATTGGTAAAAATGTCCCGCCACCGACTACAACCAGTTATCCATCCGATAACGAACTTATGTGGCGTTTTTCTGTGATGTGTCACTACTAAATGATACATTTTTCACCAGTTATTTATTAAATAAAATCATTTCGTCAACAACCTAGCACTCAAAAGGGAGGGAAAATGTATCCCACTTGGTGTTAAGATTTCCATTGCCTTTATTCGATCCTCTACTTTTATAATTTATCTCAGTTTCATGAATAAAAAAGTGGTGTCTTATTGCGGACTTGCATCAAACACCTTGTCTTCAATTTCGGATCTTCATGTCTTAAGTTATTTGGCTGTTGTTTCAGGTGGCTTGTGTTGTAATTCAACTGGATATGCAGTGGTTGAGCTTGTCGATTGACGTCTTCCGTAATGTTATTTCATTGAACTTCTACTGCAGTTATTCTATGGGCATGTTTGGTTGGGGTTGGCCCAACCTCTCATCAGTTTGGCCAACCCAACCTCATGTTTCTTTGGGCAGGTTTGGCCAAGCCTGGGGTATTAGGGTTTGGTGGGGACATCAATCACAAATCCAAACACTACTTTAATCATTCTCCCAATCATTAATAACTACCTCTTATCCATATCACATCACATTTTACAATTAATAATTAAATTTCACACTCCAACCACAACCCCAGCCACCCAACCAAACATCACTCTCTTACACCCCCAGCCACTAACTCCAGCCACTTTCCACAGCCCAGCCACCTCAGTCCCAACCAAACATTGCCTATAAGTTGCTACATTCATCCATTTGAACCAAAAAATCATTAGAGCTCCTTCACAAAGAGGTTTCTTCTCAGAGGCCCCTTTTCCCCCAAATTCAAAATCCAGTGTAAAATTAGGTTAATAAATTCACCAGCAAAGTGGGATACATTTTTCCCTCTCTTTCAGTGCTAAGTTGTTGACTAAATGATTTTATTTAATACAATAGGAAGTCCGGTGAAAAATGTGTCACTTAGAAGTGACATATCACAGAAAAAACGTTACATAAGTCTGTCACCAAATGAGTAACTGGTTGTAGCCGGCGACGAGGATTTTTAGCAATTTTTTGCAAGTTATGAGGCATTTTCAAAAAGTGTCAAACACAAATGATATTTTCTTAATTAGGACAACCTTACGAGATATTTTTACCAATTTTTCCATTTAATAATTTAACAACTAAAAATAAATTGAGATTTTGAATAGAATATTTTAACCAGTTTTCTCTCACGAACTTAATAAAAAAGTACAATTTTAATACAATGATCTAATACAAAAGGAGAAGTAGGATAATAACCGAATAGTTCTCTCTTGCGAATTCATAGATCTTTTAAAGTAGAAATAAATTAATCCCCAACCCACCCCACCGCCGATATAATGGCTAGTTGATCATAACCATTGATCTTTTAGAAGAAAAAAATAATTCGATAACTGACAACCAAAATCACCGATTGATCACAACGGCTAGTACATCTTTGTCATCGACTTGAGATGCTCACTTATTAGATAGGATTGTACACGTGTCATGTTTAAAATATATATATATAATAATTATCCACTGCTGGTTTTATCGCTAGTTCGTGGTTTGCTAATACCCCAAACCAAAACCAAACCATAGAAAAAGAAAAAAATAAAAATAAAGGAAAAATGTAAAATTTAAAAAAGTTGAAGGAGAAAAACCGAAACAAAAAAAGAAAACCGTGCAGGGAGTGATGCTGGGCCTGGGTTGTTTTGTTCTCTTTATTAACATTATTTTTATATATTATTTAAGAAAATAAAAAAAAATATGGGTACGAAAAGCGAAGAGCAAGTCCAAATGTAATTTTGTCCGACATGATGTAAACAATAACAATTACTGATAATAATTGTTATGTGTACCCTTAAAGAAGATAAGTGGTCCTTTCGTACCCAAATTGGTAGAAAAATCAATTTCTTTAATTTGCACCGCTGGTGTTATTCAATAAACTTCATTGCATAAACATTCATAAAATTCAAACTGAAAAATGAAGAATAGTTTCAGACAATTAATGACCTCATGCAGTGTACATAAATTTCAAGTTTTTCGAATGTGAGTATCGACCATTTCAACTGCTCTAATGAGTAATCATTAGCTCATTAGTACTAACAATCTCAGAAATTGGAATTATTCATGTCACTAACGGAAACAAAAAATAAGATCCAAGCCACGGCTCACTACAATAACAAGGTTAATAATAATATATAAAAATTGTCAAAAACTTTTGGGAATAATTTTCTACATCAGTACTATCATACATTTACATTTATACACACATATTGGGTAAATTATAAAAGTAGTCGATCGGTTCTAAAACTAGCCAAATTCTTAAATATAGTCCTTTACCACATAATTTGTTCAAATTTGATTATATCTTAATTCAGAAATTTAAATTTTCGTCGTATAACTGCACGTGTACTACATATAATTTCTCGATAGCTTGCTATCATCATAAACAAAGTGAACTAAAACACACCAAAATTGACTATGGAGATCATAAATTCATTGAAAAAATGAAAATATCTAACTTGACGCTGTTATGTGTGGTGCACGTACAATTATTCAATAAACATTTCGTTTTCTGGCTAAAAAGAATGATCAAATCCGAAAAATTAAAAAGATAAAGGAATGATTTTGAAACTTCTCATATTTACTGGACAAGTTCTTCAAAATTTTCCACTATATATTTGTAACAAATACATTAAAAGTAAATTTGTCAAAAATAGGAATGAGATCTCCTATTTGAAATCTTATTTTTTCTCTCATTCTAACTTCATCAATATGTGAAATATAGAGCTGACAATTTGGGCGGTCCTATCGGATCTAATTTATTTCGAGCCTAAAAATACTAGGTCCATCCCAACGAACGTCGGATCATCGGACTAAAAAAGCCCACCAATAAGGTTTTTTCTTTTCTTTTTCATTACTCTACCATGAAGCAGAATCATATATTAAGCCGAACTTCAATTTAATTATTTTAAACTAAAGCCGAATGGGAATATAATATGTTACTATCCGTGGCTATACGGAATCATATTCTATGGGATGTCTCAAACCTCATATGTAACAATAATAATAGTAAAAAAGAAGGAATAGATGATGATATATAGTTATATGCTACACATCATTAGTTATTTTAATTTTCGTGTACATACTATACTACCTGTTAATCAGTTCGTCATTTCTCGACAAATAATAATTAATGAGCATGTTTGGCTCCAGTTCATTTTTCATCTTCGACTAATAAAATTGAAGAAATAGAGTATTAAATTAGTCAAATGTTTTAATTTTTCGGTAAATAGAATCATTTACGCCCAGACTCTGCTAGAAAAAGAAAAAAGAAAAAATTGTTTCAAACAGCACAAGATATTACCTAATTCCAAAAAATTTCTTATTTTGTTAGTAAGGGAAAAAAAATTCAATTCAATCGGGTCATCCTGCCCCCGGCCAACCAAGAAAAAAAAAATCCTTCGGGCCGGCCAAAAAGACTCAAACTTTTCCGGACCTCTAATATTTCGGCCAAGCTCACCCTATATTTCGGACTAAACGTGTCGGGCCAATTTTGTTAGCTCTAGTGACATGTGTCTATTGATGATGTCATCATGACAATATTTTGCATGTGTCACAAGCTGATAGTATTGGAATAGAAGAGGAGATACCACTTGAAATAGGTGATCTTGTTCCCCGGTCAACCTCCACATTGTGTTCCATCTTCTATTCCAATATTGTCAATATGTTACATATAATTTATTGGTAACATCAACAATAGGACACGTGTCATTATATATTAACAATACTAGAATTTTTCCAACGTGCGATACACGAATTGTGAATGTATCACGGATATATAATATAGACGATATATTTATATAATTATATTGCAATATAATAAAAGATGTAAATTTATATATTTATAACAAAAGGAAAGAGCTTAAAAAAAAATATATATGTATGAATAAGCTAGGGGCGTGAATATCTTTTTTATCCTTGCATAAAGGTATTTCCAATCTTCTTTTATGGTTCACAATTTATTGAATATTACTCAAATTAATTTTTTAGAATAACTTCACATTTCCATTTTGTAAAAAATATTTTAAATATCAATATATATCAAAATTTAACCAAACAAATATTTCATTAAAGATTTGGTATACCTATTCTTTTTTTTTCCAAATTAATCTATATAGTTAAAAAAATATTGTTTTTATTTTGTCAAACTAATATCAGTTCACAAATTACTTTGATTAATACACTAAATTCTTTTTCATTTGTTATTAATGTAAACCCAATAAATTTATGCCATGTATAGCCCAAAATTATTCTATAAAAAAACTAAAAAGCAACGTAAACTAAATAATCTTACCTAAATATAAAAGAAATTTGTCTTCTGCTAGAAAAAAAAATAATTTTCACAAATAACCTCAAATTTTGGCTAATATGTTGGTGACAATTTTTTCAATACTAAATATTCGCTAATCTGCTGATATTTATAAAATATTATATTGAAGTAATTTATGATGAGATTAGGCTAATCTCAAAATTTCGGCTAATCAATTTAATATATCAATATTTGGAATTCAAAATCTTTTGCTAATTGGAATATAAATTTTTATGGTAAGATTTTGTTAATCACAAATTTCGACGGATTTTAGGGTTGTACTTGCAGTATTATTTTTATAAAATTTGTGATTATTATAATCTTACTATAAAATTGCTATTTTTACATTAAGTGTATTTAAACGAAAAAATACTAAAATTATCATTTATAGAGATATTTATTTTATTATATAGTAAAATTAAAATAGAGAATGAAACATCGTGTAGAATAAGCGATCTGATTCCCCAAAACAACCCCCAACTAATCAGCCACTGATGTCATGTGATGTGCCCTTCCCAATTCCATCTATATAAACAATGTCCTCCCTCTCTAAATACATCTCAAAACAGATTATAGCTACTCAAAATGCAAAAGATACAAAACCTCATGATGCAAAAAACTATCCCATACAGATCCACCCACCTCCCAACACCATCACAGCAACAATTTAACACGATCCGATCGTTCGCGGCGATCGACACCGGCCGGAAAGACGACGTGAGGAGAATGGCGAAGGAGAACGCAGTGATCGTGTTTGCAAGAAGCGGCTGCTTCATGACCTACGTGGTGAAGCGGCTGCTCCAGGGGCTAGGGGTGAACCCCGCTATCTACGAGGTTGAAGACGGGTTTGAAGATGTTGTGGCCAGCGAGATCAGGGCGGCAGACCCCAGTGGTGGCGTGGTGCCGCTGCCGGTGGTGTTCATTGGAGGGCGGTGGTTCGGCGGGTTGGATCGGATTATAGCGACTCATATTATGGGGGAGTTGACTCCTTTGCTCAAACAGGCTGGGGCTTTGTGGCTTTGAGGATTATCATTTTTGGTAATTTCGCAGACTACTTCGGACTTGATGTTGTTTATTGGTTTTTATTTTCTATATTTTTTTTCCGATTCTTCAACAATTACTTCTACATAGATCCTAGTTAACTTCTCGAAGGTCGCTCAACTAGGTGGTAAACCCTACTCCGTCGTCCGTCTAGCATCTGAGTTTTTTAGAACATTAATTTCAATTATTTTTTTTGCCTTTTTTGTTACGAAATGTAATCTTTTGTGTTTCTCTCTTTTTAGGTTTAGTTACATCTATTATTTCGTTTTTTTTAAAAAAAAAAATTGTTAAGGATAAATATTATTTTGTACTACTATTCTGCGCATCTTTTACTTCAGTACTTAAACTTTTATTATTTTTCGACGATAACCTAGACAACGCGCGTGGTTTTTCACTTTTGCAATCTCCGGAACAATTGCTGGCAAAAACTTTATACGTGAAATGCACATGGGCGAGACACGTTAAGGTTTTTGCCCGAAATTGCTCTAGGGGGTTGTAACGCTGAATAAAGTCGTACTTTAGGTGAACTGAATTGGGCCCGGGAATATGTGGGGTACATTACAAGAAAAAAAGAGTATTTGTCGGTAGTCTTTTGCAATACAAGAGTGGTTACTAAAAGTAACCCCTTCTGTAACTATTAGTAGTTACATAAAATATTTCATACAATTTTAACCAAATTTGCTACAATATGTCAAGCTCTTTTACAACTAGTTGTAGTTACAAATACATTAGTAACTACAGCGTAGTTACAAATATATTAGTAACTATAAAGTAGTTACAACAAAATGTTTTGCATCTTATTATAAGTGACTACCCTATAGTAACTACTTTTAGATTTGTAGTTACTAAAAATATTTTTGTGACTACTCTTCCGTTTTTGTAACTACATTATGTAGTGGCAAAATGCCTTATTTCTAGTAGTAGTAGAAAATCAAATCAAACTACTTGATACTTGAATCGAGATCATTTGTTAATTGCTCATTTGAATTATGTCCGATTAAAGATATCAAACAAGTTTGAACACATATTTACATTTAATTGATAAAATTCAAAGTTCGACTCGAGCACAAAATGTTAATACAAGTGTAAAAGTGTCAAATTACTCAAACTCGACTCATATCTAGCTCAATTAAAGCTCAATTATAGCTCCGTTAGCTTAATAATAATAATAATAATAATAATAATAATAATAATAATAATAATAATAATAATAATAATAATAATAATAATAATAATAATAATAATAATAATAAAAAAAATTAGAAGTTGGATAGTATTAAAAATAAACTTGGACAATCGCTTATTAGACTCAGACTCAATTTGTCTGCAGAAATACGATCGACGAGGAAAATATTAAGTGGAAATGAATTTTGAGGTGAACTTTCCTGTCTGTGGGACAAGAAATATTGTTTACAGAAATATAATCCACGTGAAAAATATTAAGTGGAAATAAATTTTGAGGTCAACTTTCATATCAGTGGGAAAAAAAATAATCTGAGAGACTTATTTATATAGGTTTCCTTTTTTTTTTTTTTTTAAGAGTTAATTATATAAATCCATACATATGTAAGGAACTTGGACAAACTTATTTTCTAAAATAAGGCAATCTGAATTTCTGGTTGCAAATGATATGACATTTTCTGGTATATACGTCCACTAATACATGACATTTGAATATAATAATATCATGAAATTACGATGATGTTACATCAATATGTTTTTTAGACAAAAAGGTATGAAACGATCTATAATAAAAAGGGAAAAAGAAGAATCTAGAAGCAAAATGCAGGTACCAACCCTAGTTTGAAAACTAGAATAAGAAAGTAATATGTCCAAATAATAAGATACGGTTCATATGTATCAAAGTTGCAATTTATTCTATTTAACGTTAATATTTGCATTTTAAACATAAATTTTATAGGGAAGTGTTACTCTTTTGGCGGAGAATATGAGCGTATGATATTTTGGCATTATCTACACTATCATATTTATTTAATACGTACGGACCACACAGTCAATTTATTATTTATGTACCAAAATTGACTGGAAATAAATTAAGGCCTACGAGGATTAAGGCTTTTCCGCGCCACACGTCACAGGGACGGGCTGATGACGTGGTTTGGGTATGTTGGATACCCATCCGATGCTGTAATTCATATGTGCAGTACCTACACGGTGTCCATCAGATCATTCGTTATATTTTGGTGTTACATTTTATTTTTTACTATATTTATTAATCAACACGTGTATGGTATGATGTCACAAATTAATATATATCGCATATTGAATTAAGTGTAACAAATGATGAAATACTTATTGTAACAGAAAATTCGAATTAAACACGGAGCCGTTTTAAATAATTCCCAATTTCACTCTCTTTTCTTATCCTTCATGTTTGGTTTCTCTTTTTCTTTTCTCAACACATTTGGAACCAAATTATATCTTCCCTTGCTCAAAATGCCACTAAACCAATTCATTTTTACCTTTAATTTCTTTTAATATTTTGTTTCTAATCACAATTTCTTAAATAAAATTAAATATATAATAGAAAGATAGTATTGAGACAAAATAGGTGTTTATCACAACTTATTATTAGAGACACATGTAATCATTAATTAGTCGTCTCAATAAATCGGACGCAAATCATATATATCTGTGACAATAAAAGTGGTCTAAAATGCGTCTCAAATATTTTTTGCAACAAGTAGTTATCTGAAAAAGTAGCCTTAAAATTATGTCAAATGATTTGTAGAGAAATTTGTGAGAAAGAATTGGAACAACAAGTGGTCACAAATAACGTATTATAATTTAAGTTACCACAATTATGGTCTCAGAAAATATTTATACAAAAAATTTATTTTATTGTAGTGAAGAAAAGCTACTGCCTAATTGTTATTTCGTTCCTTTTATATTCACCAAATAGTGGTGTAAAAATATTGGATTTTTTTATTTTTTTTGGTGTGTATTTAAGTAGACACATAAACTCAATAATGCAACAACATTCTATAGTTACTTTTTTTTATTATATCATGTAAGTACGCGAATAAGTTATATAACACTGGATTGAATGTGTGTATGTAAAACTGAAGCTTAATATTTTTTTTAATTTATATCTACGTACCACTAATGATGTAGAACATGTACGAGTATTGCCACGGAGATAGATTACAAATAGCATCAAACAGTTCAGATTGCCATTATTCTTAATTTTAACCATAAAGTATTGAAATAAATGCCCTCCACATCTCAATCAGAAAAAATAATATTTACAATATGTAAATTCTTTCTATTAGAAATTTGTAGTTGTTACTTAATTTTATTTAAGAAATTATAATTAGAATACAAAATATTAAAATAAATTAGAAGTACAAAGGAATTGGTTTAGTGGCATTCTTTAATAAGACCAAATTTGGTTCCAAATGTGTTGAGAAAAGAAAAAGAGAAACCAAACATGAAGGATAAGAAAAGAAAGTGAAATAGGGGACTACTTAAAACGGCACCGTGTTGGTACTGCATCATATGCAGTAATTTGGATTACAGCACCGAATCGGTACTCGGGTATGTTTAGGGTGTTTGTAATTATTTTTACTTTTGAAAAAGAAATATTTTCATAAATGACCTAGTCAAACTATGACTTATCAAGAATAACCTTATTTATTCTAAACAATAAAAAATAATCTTTTTTTTTAACAATTCATATTTTGACATATTAAAGAACCCAGTTGTTTAAACAACTACCGAATTGTTTAAACAACTGGGTTATTTAATTAAAAAACAACTCCAGCGTTTTAAACAACCCGGTTGTTTAAACACAAAACAACCATGTTGTTTTAAACAACTCAGTCGTTTTTTTAATACAAATCTACTATATTAATTGTTTGCACAACTTAAAGAATGGAAAAAAACTATCATATAAGTAAATAATCACAACCTTAAATCTTAAAAAACATAATGTTTATAGATTGAGAAGCAAAATAAAGCAAGTTATGAAAGAAAATAAGAACAAACACCCACCTGCAAAAATATTCCAAACATGAATGAAGCTATGAAAGAAAAGAAGAAGATAAATGGAGAATTGAAAGAGTTGAGAGAAAAAATAAGAGAAAGTAAGAAGAGAAGAGAAAAGAGGGAATAGATAGGAGGAAGAAAGAGGGAAAAATCAGTTCTCTTTCAAATTTGAATTTCAACATCTAAAAATATTATATAATAGTAATATAATAAACACAATATGAGATGTGTAATTACTTTTACAAATTACAAATATTCAGCACATAGTTTTATTCAAGAAAAAGTAATAAATAAATTTAAAAAGTGAATTTAATTAGGTAGAGAGTATAATGATGGTTCCATTTGTAATAGGTTTAATTTTAAGATGATATTATTTTAGTGAAGTAGATGTTGTTTACACTAATAAGAGGGTAGTTATACCAACCATACTAATTACTTCACGGGATGAGCGCGATTCAATTAAAGATGTGCCCAAATTAATGGTGGAAAGTTTCAGTTGGATGCTTCTACTGTTAATTCAATCTTTGTATACACAAAATTATTAAAGTCATTTTTTTTATATAATATTTAATTATTAATTTTTATTCTGCTTTTGACTTTACTATTACAGTTGATTCAAATTTCATCATTACAAATATTTTTTACAATTTCTCAAAAGTACTATATAATACATTTAAAACTAACAATATGCTTCTTACAAAAAAAGTAATTTTATACTCCCTCCGTTTTTTTTAGTTGTTCTTTTAGGTTTTGTCATATGTTTATAGATAGTTGTTCTTTTAGCGTTTTTTCCATAAATATTTCAATGCTACCCCTTGTAATTGGAAAGTAATATAATATAAAGTAAATAATGATATAATTTTAGAGGTTTGAGTAAATAAAGAAAAAGTAATTAGCGACTTGATTGTACATTTCATTTACTCCTTATTTTTCAAACCCTAAGCTAAAAGAATAACTAAAAAAACAGAGGGAGTATGTCTGTAAACCTATCACTTATCTACTGACAAAAAGATAAATTTAACAAACTCGTGAAAACTTTTCACGGATATTGTACTAATTTAATAAAATAAAAGAACGACCACTAATGTTACATGGCTAGCTTCTATATATATGATTAATTTATTAATAAAATAATTATATAGTTGGAGAACAATATGGAACAAAAACTACTTATTTCTCCACTCCACAAGACTCCAACTTCAAGTCATAACTGCATCAACTTAAATGAATTTATAATTCCAGGCGATGATGAATGGGAAGTTTTAAAGGTTTTTTTTTTCTAAAAAAACCAACAACATATCAAAATTAATCTCTTTATGAAATATCATTTGACAACAACTTTTAACTATAATTATTGATCAATACAAAACTTATATTACTAATTATTTTATTTAGTTTAATTACAAATTGAGTTTTTAATTCTACAAACTCGTATATTATACGGATCATATTCTAGTTATGTATCAGAAGATTAAACATGTAGTGTAATCGAAGATTTTGATTGATCTGTGGATAGCTCTTTTTCGTGTGCTTTGGACCTTCTATCAGGGACGACCCTATAAATTTTCTGTAATGCGGGCACAATCAATAAATAAAGGGACACAAATTAATATATAATATATATTGTACTAATGTAAATTGAAATATGAGGGCACAATTAATTTTTTATCCTAATTAATGTATTACTCTTAAAAAATGAAGTAAAAAAAAAATGTGGGGGCATGTGCACCCATATTGGGTTATGTAGATCTGTCTATATTTCTTATTATACAACTGTGTTACATCTCGTATTACGCAACATAAATTTGTACCATCCAGACATCCATCAAAATTCACGATATAGGGTATAATATCATAACATCTTTATTGCAAAAGTCCGACTAGATCCAACTAATCCTTGTCTAGACGCTAGGTTCTCATTAGCCGTTTATAATTTTTTCCGATTCTTTTCTGTCTAACTACGTCTATGTCTTTTAGTGTTGACTAAATCCCGTTTAAGAGCTATACTCTAATTTACCATCTGACTAATGCCTTACTTTTACAACATTGCATAACAAAATCTTCCACCGGAACTTATGTAGCCATCAGAATATCACAATTAATATTTCTTTGAAAACCATTTCTGAAAAAAGCAATTGAATGACAAGTTCGAATTTCAAAATGAAAGGACCGTAAATTTTATTTTATTTTTTTGTGGAAGCAAGAGGATAAATTATTATTGATTAAGTATTTTTTATAAAGCTGTCAGATAATCGTTAAGTCCATCGATCGGCTTAGCAGCCCATTGGGCTTGTCCATTTAGCTGCAGTGTTGTGGTATTCTAGCACAGGTTTGGCGGCCCACTTAGTAACAATGGATTTCTATGATTCTTCTATAATCTTGTTAGGGTTATTGAATATAGAACCTAAAAAGTGAAAAACAAAAATTGAAAAACTTAATTGAGATTATGCCCATGAATAAAGGCTTAATATTTGGAGTTTTCTAGATTTCCAGCTTTATGCACTTCTAATTCTTAAGTTAATAGCATTTGTTGTTGAACTTCCTAACTATTGCAATACATGATACATAATTTATGTAAGACAAAGTGCACCAGTTACACGGTGCAATCCAGGTTGAGTATTATCATTTATATTTAAAGGTATTACACGTTATGGGTAAATTATTGTAATACCTTTACCCAAATCGTGTAATATTTTTATACAATACCTTTATCCAGAACGTGTACTAACTTTAAACATAAAGGACGATACATTTTCACCGTGATACCTTTATCCATCACTTGTACTCCCTCCGTCTCGGTTTATCTTGCACAGGGACGGGGGTGTCGGCACGGGTATTAAGAAAAATTATTTTTTGGTTGTTTGTTGACTTTTCAAAGTTGTTTTATGGGTTATTTGCTGAAAATTAAGAAGATGATTAGTGTTCTAATTTCCTCTCAATTTTCAGCAAATCCCCTAAAGTAAAACCTGCTACTGTTCCAAAACCACCAAATTTGTTTTTGTGATAAAATTACAGAAACTGTAAAAAACAAGATACAACAATAAAATGAGAGGAAATTTCTGAAAAGATGGAAAATTTTCCTCCACTTAAATTAGGCAAAACAGTTCCTACAAGCATAATCCAAAATTACAAGCATTTCATGTTTCCTCCTAAATTTAAATTTAACTAAATTTAATGAGCATTGAATGTGAAACAACCACATTCAATGCTCAATCAATAAAATTTACAGCAGCTGTATTTTTTTTTTTTCAAATCATGGTTTGCAACAAGAAAGGATGGAAGAATTTGTATCAGTCAGACCGCTCGATAATTGCTCAATTTCTGATCGATAACAGCAGAAGTCGGGTGATTCATCACGGCAAAATCAGAGAGGCGGCAACATCATTCGGAGTTAGTCGTCGAGCCGTCCATAGCATTTGGGCGGCTACAAGGCAACAAATAGCAACAAATGTCCTTATCAGTTTCAATACAAAAAGACAGAATAAAGTGGTCGTAAGTACTAAGTACAGAGCTCGGCATAAGTCGGCTCAAGGGCATTCCTTTCAACAACAGGGGTACAATAAAACGACTTGCATCAGAAATGGAAGTCAACAAAAGTGTTGTAGGGAGATGGGTAAAACGCTACAATTCAAGAACCGGCTAAGAGAAACAGTGTTAACAGACAAAGAGGCACTCTTGTGACAAAACCTATAGATTCAATCACAAAGAAGTCATCAAGACATGCATATTGCAGCAAGTATGTGGTTGCTATCAGATTATTAGCTCATCATTTAGCCATCCCACTTAGTAACTCTCCAAAAATGGTTTATAACACCTTGAAATAAGCTATTACGAATCATTTGGTGACCTTACATGAACTCATTTAAGCCATACATGCAGAATATACCAGCAATTAAATTCAAGTGGCAAAAAAAATGCAAGCAAGCATATCATCATGCATCAAGACAATGCGAAACCATACATAATAGACACAGATAAGGAATTCAAAGAGGCTGCAACATCAGTTGGCTTTGACATTGAGATTGTTTGTCAGCACCCAATTCACCAGACACTAATGTGCTGGATCTTGGGTATTCCAGGGCTATTCAATCACTACAACAAGAAAAACCATCTAAAACAGTTGAGCAACTTGTGCACAATGTAATTCAGTCATATCATGATCTAGAGGTAAGGAAACTAGATTATGTTTTATTAAGCTTGCAGGGCTGCATGAATGAGATAATAAAGTGTAAGGGACACAACAACTATAGATTGCCTCATATGGGCAAGGTAGCCTTAGAAAGGGCTAGAAATCTACCACAATCGTTGGAGGCAGAACAATATCAATTGTCTATATTATAGGTTCAAATTAGCCACCAGAATGTGGTCTCATTCATTGCATAATTAGAAGCAATAACAAAGTCTATCAGCATGACAACATTGAAAAGCATCAATTAGGCAGAACAATATCAATTAGACATATTAAAGGTTCAAATTAGCCACCAGAATGTGGTCTCAGACAACATTGATTGCATAATTCGAAGCAATAACAAAGTCTATCAGCATTGCATATCATCAATTAGGTAGAACAACATCATTTAGACAGAACAACATCAATTAGACAGAACAAAATCAATTAGACAGATTTAAGGTTCAAATTAGCCACTAGAATTCAGTCTTAGACCACATTGATTGCATAATTCCAAACCATGACAAGGCCTATCAACATTGAAAAACATCAATTACAGTTTCACCAGCCAAGTCCATCAGCATTCAATGCATCATCTAGAATGCAGATTTATTCTTTACACAAAACCCTAGCCCAAACCAATTTCAAGCCAACTGGCCCTTACTCATCACATAAACCAGTAACCAGAGCCCCAACAGATTCAGTCAACCACACAATCACAAAAGCCCCTAAAACTGGGCACATCTCAGACAGACATAACTAAAAATCATAGCAAAGCTACAAAATCACAAAAGCCCCAAATACGGACCAAGCAACATAAACGAGTGCATATTAAGGCCGAAAATCATAACCTTTCCGAGAATCGAGAACCATAGGATCAAGAGCTCCTGAAAATTTTTACATTTTTCCCTCGAATCCAGCCATGGACTCGTGTAAGTTCATGGATCTGGGATTTTAACACCTAGCACAACAGAATCGTTTGTGATTTCAGACGAGAAGCTCAGATCTGCATCCATATCTGGTTTCTTCAAGCCTTCATCATGAAAAACATCAGTCGAAAATTGAGACTCCTCCACCACGGTGCCGTCTGAGTCGTAACAAATTTGAGGATATTCGGAGGAATCCTCCATTAATGTGAGGGAGCTTTAGAAAACCCTAATTATTCAAGATCGGAGAACGAAGGTGTGGTTGGTGATATGAGGGGGTGTGGGAGAGTAATCGAAGTAGGGGTGAGGTTGCGACTAGTGTTTTGTGAGAGGGAGAGGATGAACACGAAGAGATAGAGAGAGATAGGGTTTGTGTGTGAGAGAGAGGGGCAGATTTGATTCAGAGAATGAGAGTAGATTTGGGTTGGGCTGGTATTGGGTTTTAGGGTTAGATTTTAGGTGGGTTTAGGTTAATTAAAATGAGTTGGGTTAATTATAATGAGTTGGGTTAGGAAAAATTAAGATGTTTACTTAATGTGTGTTTTGTGTTTTAGTAATCGCATTTTTGTTAATTTTGTAAGTATAGAGGGTATAGACAGTATAAAATACTTTCCTTTTTTGGGTTGTGCAAGATAAGGTGGGACGACTGTTTAAGGAAAGTGTGCAAGATAAGGTGAGACGGAGGGAGTAATACATTTAGGCATAAATATGAATACATTTTGAGCCATGACCCAGATTGCACGGATCTAACTGGTGCACATTAGACCTCCCCTTTATATAATAATATGATACTCCCTTCAATCCTAAATAAGTTGTGGTTGGAGATTTTGTGGGAAATTCTACCAACCTGTAGAAATGAAAAAAATACACCATCATATAATATTTCTCCCTTTCGATCACTTCACTTTCTCTAAAAATATTATTATCGACCATCAATATTTTAAAAGATTACTTCATCCTCCGTCTGAAATGAAGGAAATACTAGATACATACAAATTAATAAAGAAAGAAAAGTAGTTTACCACTGAAATTGATTATATGCCCATCAGTGAGCACCAACGTATGACCAAAGTCTCGGCGAAACAACGATAGTACCCCTAAATGTTGTAAGGTAGTGAAATTATTTTGTCGGGTAAGTTCTGACCTGCAAGAAAGATGTAACGATATGGGATCTATCTCGAAGAGAGACTCAGTTAAATAGACATATCTGTAAAGATGCGGACTATTTCAGTACAGATGAAAGATCTTCTAACCACCATAGTTAGGTGTACAAGTATGCCTAACCACTTAATTGGCGAGTTAAGTTAGCGGAATAATTCACTTTATTGCTAAGTTAATTTCTTTTATCTAATACATATTGATTATATTAATTAATAATATAATGAACATATAACATATATATGGTCCTCTAAGTTAACCTCAATAGAGTTTTATAGAATTCAATTGTTCTAAAATATTTTTTTAATAGTAGCTTTTAGTTTTGAGTGCAGTCTCGATTATAACTGTACATGAATGGGCACTTCAATAATTATTCGTGGATGTCAATATCCTTTATGAAGTTAGTGCTACTACATTTGACCACAATTATTGTACAAAACAGAAACTAACTGTCTAAAATTTATATATTATCTTGTTCAAATTGCACTTTTTATCTTTAGGTCTCTAGTACCTAATTCTTTCTTTAGGTCTTAGTCATTTTGATATGATTTTTCTATGCAGCCTAAATTAAAGTATGCCACTGAAAAAAATCGCATTTTTAGAGTATTATATATATATATATATATATATATATATATATATATATATATACCACTTCGAGTAATAAAAAATAAAAAGATCTTGGTGTTGAAGGCGTGGAGAAATCACTTGGAGCGTATCTCCGTGTGTGTAGTACTAATAGTATGGAAACTTGTGACCCATGGTTTGCCTAGACAGTTTTTGAGAAATGGGGACTGGTTCTCGAAAATCAGTTAGATACAACCCTACAATATTAGTTAAGTAGAAAGGAGTCTAGTAAATAAGTTAGCGATGAGACATCAGTCGCTAAAAATACTTGTAGAGCCTTGATGGGATCTAATCTCTGTATTTGTGTAAAAAATTTTGTTCGGGACTGAACGTGTACGATTTTGTCTTTAAGCTTTCTTTCAAAATGCGTAATATTAATGAAGTTCTATGTTTCCTTACATGCCCATAATATGGTTCTGTTATATTTGAGGTAGTATTTATTTAATTATTCCAACAATAATAACAGAGAGTTAAGAGACTAGTGAAGAGCACTTGATTTATTTGTATTAAGTAGATCAACATCAAAATGTAGAATTTTAGATGAAATTGGCAACAATTATATTGGTTGAAGGTGGAGCCGTATGTTAATTTGCTTTGGATGTTTGAACATGTCATGAATATTATAGCCTTTTCTTATCCACATTTGCTCTCCTTCTTTTCCTAATTCACTCCTTATTATCACAACGACAACACATAATTACATCACGCAACAGATTTAGAGAGGTGTTTAGTCGAGTCTATAAATTCTTCAAATGAAATATTTGAAAGACAATATTATCAAAATAAGATACTCCATAGCTCAAAACAAATTATGAATGGTTTATAAGCTTTTTTAAGCAGTGAGTGTCGAAATGCCTAGAAGGCTAAGAGCCTTTGGCTGTTTTATTTATGCCCATTATTGTATTTATTAATTATTGGATTGGGAATCAATTAGAATATTCACTTGAGGAACAAATGAAAAACAAACAAACAAATTTCGCAGTGAAACAAACAAACAAACAACTTACTGTCACTAATTAGTCGTCTCAATAACTAAATCGCAAATAATATATTTGAGAGGACATCTCAAATATTTTTTGCAACAATTATTTAGAAACTCTAGAAGTAGTTTGAAAATTGTCTTAAATAATTTATAGAGTTATGTAACAACAATCGGTCATAAATAATTTATTATTAGTAATTATAATTGTAATCTCAATTTTTTTTTATAATAGTGTTCTGATATCATTTTGTCTATATAGTACATATTAATGGAAAAAAAGCACAAATGGTCCCATAACTTTTTACTTTTTCGGATTTGGTCCCATAAGTTATTGTTTTTTCGATTTAGTCCCACAACTCTAGTAATTGCTCAATTTTAGTCTAATTTTGACCCAATGTTGACCAACTGACCGGAAAAGGTCACGTGACTTTCACGTGCCGACGCGGTTTTGGAAATTCCGGCTAAAATGGTCCCATAACTTTTTACTTTTTCGAATTTAGTCCCATAAGTTATTGCTTTTTCGATTTAGTCCCACATCTCTACTAATTGCTCAATTTTGGTCCAATTTTGACCTAATGTTGACCAGCTGACCGGAAAAGGTCACGTGATCTTCACGTGCCGGCGCCATTTTGGGAATTCTGACGACTTATGATACGTGTCGCCGGACTTCCGAGGTGGAATTTTAATTTTTTTTATTAGGAGACCACATCAGCAAATTATTTACCATGTCAGCTTATATTTTTCTTTTGCCTGAATTGAATTAAACTCCAAAAAATACAAATGCAAAATAAGAAAATGTAATATTTTATCGATCTAACCCTTAAATCAGAATTAGCATCCCTCCTTCTTCTTCTTCTTCTTCTTCTTCTTCTTCTTCTTCTTCTTCAGTTCGCGTCCTTGTACAAGAAAAAGCTCTAACTTTTCTCTTCCAATAGGTTCTACGGCTGCTCTCACAATACCTGATATGATTTTTAGTTCTTGCTTAATTTTATTAGTTTATTCAAGGTTGAATTGAATTAACTGAAACATACTGGATATAATTTTGGCAGAATGAAGGTCATTGTACGAGTTTTAGGTGGATAGATGCACTTCTATGTGATAGAAGCAAACACATAATGAGAGGGCTCTTGTGAAGGCTTAACGAGAAGAACGCTGAAAATGAGGTCCTGCATAACGCCCGCATGAATCTCGAAGAAATTGTTTCCGTAACCGAGATAGATAATGAGAGAATGAGCTACTCGTTAAAGAAAAAGAAAAACATGTGGAGTTAAAGAACAAGGAGTTGGAGTCCACCAACAATGAGTTGATAAAACATAAAAGTCGGCGGAATTTTCAAAATCGCGTCGGCACGTGAAGGTCACATGACCTTTTTTGGTCAACTGGTCAACATTAGGTCAAAATTGGACCAAAATTGAGCAATTACTAGAGATATGCGAATAAATCAAAAAAACAATAACTTATGAGACTAAATTCGAAAAGGTAAAAAGTTATGGGACCATTTTAGCCGAAATTTTCAAAACCGCGCCGGCACGTGAAGGTCACGTGACCTTTTCCGGTCAGTTGATCAACATTTGGTCAAAATTGGACCAAAATTGAGCAATTACCAGAGATGTGGGACTAAATCGAAAAAGCAATAACTTATGGGACTAAATCCGAAAAAGTAAAAAGTTATGGAATTATTTTGGTTTTTCTCCCCATATTAATTAATAACATTAAAAAAGAAATTAAAATATTATTTAAAATAGATAATGGCGTTAGGGAGACAAAATTCAAATCCTTGAAAGTAGAAAATATTCTCAAAGTCCAAGATGGATGTAGGTGTTAAATTTGCCAAGTCCAAGATTTATTAAGTCTAGTCTAGATAAAAGACAAACGAAGAAACAAACATACCCTTGATGCTAACAATTCACTTTTCCTTAAACCTGCTTCTCTATCTATACCTCTTTATGCTTTCACAACTTCCATGTATACCTAGTAAATATCTCCACATGCCTTTTATTTTTTTATAAGAAAAAAATTTATAATCTAGTACATCACAACATAATATTCATTGTTTTCTAGGAATTCATTTTTTAATTTATCATCTAAACTGATAATTTTGGCACGTTCCTATAGCACGATACAAATTTAAACAATATATATTTCTGGATAGTGCCGAGATATATCAGCTTCGAGTTGTTATCGAACAATCTCATATATATCGGGCCAACTTAATAGATCTGAATAATGACTCGATATTTTTTAAATTTTTAGTTCTATTTAAGAAAAGTATTAATCAGTCGTCTGCGCTTCTACCATTTCATTTAGGTATGTAAAGTTTCAAAGTACAATATCTATAACATTCGGATACTAGTGTCCTTTTAATAAATTTTAATTTTAATTTACAGAATCATTTGATTAATTAAAAGAAATTTATTTGAAGAAGAGTTTAAACTTTAAAGACGGGATTTTAGCCCTAATTGTCTATAAGGAAAAAAAGTTTATTAGAAAATTCCAAATCATTCATTAAAAGTAAAAAAAATTATTTATGGAAAATTAGGAATACATATATAAACAAAAGATATATGCATATATTTTCGAATACTAGTACATGGAATATTATACTTAAAAGTAAATGTTAATGTTTTTTAATAGTAGTACATAGAATAAAGTTTTATGATAATAATATAATGTATTTTTAGAAAGCAGAAGGCTTTGGAGGGGGAGAAGAATATTCTGTAGTCGCCAAAGTTCAAGAACTACAATCCAAAGAAAAATAATTTAAAAATAGAGAAAGCAAAAAATGATTAGATTATGATTAAGAAAAGTCAGCCCAGAAAGAGACGACCACTCTTCCTTCAAAAAATTCACTGCCTTTGTCACTTGCCTCTCTTCGTCTTCGTTCTACGACTCTACTTTAATTAATTATTACTTCTATTAATTTCTCGTTTGCCCAACTTTTTCTTAACAAAATTATTTACTCCTAACTACTACAATATATGCATTTCAATTTAACTGTTTTGGAAATGATGTCTAATTTTATTTTGCTCCCCATCCCAAAATAAGAATTATATTTAATGAGGTATACCTTTTCATTTTTAAAATTAGACAAAGCTACAATTTACTACTAGGTCTTTCTTTGTCCGTCGGTAGGTTTCAAAATCAAACCAAATTACTCAATACACGATTTCAGATTATTCATAGAAACCTCTTTTATATATGTTTGATTAAATTTATCATATAAGCTTAAACAAACTTTTACATTTGATAAGATTTACATCTCGACTTGAGTGTAAAAAAATGTTGAAAGAGTGTGAAGATGTAATTGGCCTCGTGTTCGGCACAATTGGAGCTTGTTCGAGCTCGGTTCAATGAATAATTAAACAAGTTAAAACATAATATTAGAAATTCGATAATATTTCAATGAAATTTGAACAATAGTATATTTGGCTCGGTTTGATTCGACTTATTTACGGTCATATTTGTTGATTTGTTTAATTTATTCCAACTGATCTTACTCGGAGAAATGCAAATTTCTAAATTTTACGTAAGGTAAGAAAACAATAAATAGAATTTCGGAAATAAGACTTCTGCATTAGGATTAAAAGATATTTTTAAAACAAGACTTTCGGAAATTGGAAAATATTTATTTCGAGGTAATTCCCTATGTTAAGATATTGTTAATCCGAAGCCCTGTAGTAATTCATATATCTATATAATTAGGTTTATGATATTATCCAGAATAGTCTGTGCAATCAAAATCAAATCTGCCGTTTTAAGCTTATGTTTGTCCATTTCACACTCTAAAATAAATAGTAAAGAATATACTAAATATAGCAGAAGGATGTTTGATTGAAAAGTACATATATATGAGAGGGCAAGTATATTAAGTTAGATTGAATTCAAAAAAATCACGTATGTATGTAGACTAGAAATAATTGAATCCCAAGAGATTCCTTCCAAGAAAAGAATGCTTTAATACTTTAGGAAAAGCAATAAAGGGGATGAATGCACCATCTGTTTCCATCCAACACCAACCTCCTTCAATTTTATGCTCTGCTCTCAACAAATGGTCAACTTGTTTCATTTTTATTAATTAATTTATTTATCAGATAAAATTATTTTTTGTCTCATAATTTTTTGCTTGTACACTTTCTGTCTCAAAAGTAGTTGAGTTTTCAATCTAGTCTTGTAACTATTGAAATTACTCGATATTGGACATATTTTCACCACCAGTGAACATATCAACCGGAAATCGACACATGTCTATCAGTGCCGGTGCCACGTAAAATCGGCAAGAATTGTGCGTCAGATGACAGACAAGTGCCATTTTCTAACCGATTTGGCCACCACCGGTGAAAATAAGACCAATAGCGAGTAATTTCGATAGTTAGGGGGGATCCAATTGGAAACTTTACTATTTTCAAAATCAAAAGCATTTGAATAGAAAGTTATGCGACCTAAAATAATTTTGGCCCATTTATTTTTACAGCTCTACTCGTGATTCTGATCTTACGACATTGTATTTTCTCTATTGCAAGACTCTCCAGCTAGACACTAGACTTCCATTGACCACTTTTACTTCTTCTTCGCAACTCTTCCCGCCTAACTCCGGGTAGGTCCCGGCGCCACTCAACCCGTCTGAGACTTGATTAAACACTATATCGCAATTTACAGCCAGGCTAAAATTAGCCACTTTTACAAAATTGTCTATTTCTGATTTAGGTGACTACGAAGTTATATATATTTTCATTTATACATCTGTCTAGTACATGGGTGAAATGCAATACAAAATTAGATATACCTTAGAAATTAGAAGATCATGTCTACCCTTCTTTTTTAGCTAAAATGGAACAATATAGTTTTTCTAAATTTAGTTAAAATGAAATTCTTTTTTTTTTTTATTTATTCTAATTCCCTTTCTACCCACCATATATTACGAACTGACGGTTTGTACTAAAAAAGTTACTAGAGAATTATTGTCCCTAGACCCTAGCTTCCTGAAACAAGATTGATGGTTCTGGATTATCCGCTCACTTTCAGAGACGGAGCCAGAATTTTTTATCAGGAGGACGAAAAAATATATTTTAGGATATTATCAATATTTTTAATATTTGAGGGTGTTGAAGTTAGTTCTTTAGTTATAACTACAATGTATATGTATATACATAATAATTTCGTCAAGAAACTTGAGGGATGGGCGTTGCCATTAACCTACTCGCTAGCTCCGTCCCTACAATCAGATCTTCCATGAACTAGATCGATGCTCTACGTATGATAAGAATAAAAAACACCAGTTACTTGTTAGAATGAGAACAAAGATATCCAGCCATGCATGGTCTACATTGTCATAGGAGGACGATTATTCCCTTTTTAAATATGAATGTTATTTTGTTGTCGTTTACTTTAATGTTTACTTTGGTCTCAATACAGTTGTAGGGCACGTGCATGGTTTCTGCAATTTTCATGGTACAACTCCTTATTGCACGTCAATCTTTCACTGTGCAATACTTTTTTCTTCCTTGGAGCTTCAACTGCTAGTCAATGTTTTATAGGCCACAAATCATTTTTTTTTCTTTTTATGAAAACCAAAAAATAAAAAAATTAATAAATAATTGACGGGATTTGGGTGGTGTGGGCGTCCTGGTTTTTATTTTTAATTTTTTTGTTTATGATTTTTTTTTTTTAATTTTTATAAATTATTTTTATAATTTTGAAATATAAAATAAAAAAATTGAAAATATAAAACAATACATAAATTAATCTATTATAAGAGACTTAACAGAATATCGTATGAGTCAAATAAGTTTTTTATATGAAGGGCTAAAAGTGTGGAAAATTGAACCAAATCTGAACGTGGATGTTAAAAACGAACACGACCCATTCCTATAGGGCCAAATTTGATTTTTGACCATGCTTTATGCATTATTGTTATGAAAGCCAAATAGAACTTAAATAGTTTTTCTCTTTTCCTTTTTCTAAATTATTTGTTGATGTTTTATATCATGCCAAAATATTATTTCTAATAATATATTAAAATTGGAGAAAACATACATATGAGAATTAAATTACCTTGGTCTAGAAGGAAAAAAATTGCGTGTTAGCACATGCTGGACTGGATAGACTTGGGATTCCATTTTCCTGAACACATCAAGAAAAATTAAACTAAAGACTAAAATTGTCCATAATTATATGATACATGTCTTTATATTAAAGCAGCTGGTAATGAATTTAAAATGTTTGGCTTCTAAAATGTTGGTTGCTGAAATTTAGAGCCAATTTATGTCAGTCTCCAAATTTAGCGATTTAATATGAAAGTAGTTACCGTCGCTATTATTAAATTAGAGACGGATTATAAACATCTCTAATCTTTTGTTGATAATTTATCACTAATTGCACACTCATGACATAAAAGATTTTTATGTCGTATTTGGCCAGAGCTTTGCTTCCATTTTGTTATTTCCAGAAAAAAATTATGATAAAACATTGGCTTGTTAATTGTAAAGGGGAGAAAATATTGAAATTAAATTTCCTGGACATGCAATGCTATAAATTAAACCTAATATAAATTTATGTATGATCCGGATGAAGATAAATAACATTAATATATAAGAATGAAAGGTTGAAAACCAATTGTGTGATATAATAAAATGCAAGTGTTTGAAAAAGGCGAAAATAATTATGGGACAATCATTCCAATCAGAAAGGTATATAATCCAACTTTTTACCCATCATCATATAACTTTGAGTCACACACACAGAGACACACTTGTCATTTTTATATGTAGTAATTAAAAAAGAGCAGTATGCTGTTTTGGGGAAAATAATTTTGTTATTCTATTCCGACAGCAAGCAGTTAAATATTTGTATCATACGAGGTAGAGAGAGAGTGTTACTTAATGAAGCTGAAAACCTCGCTGAATTAGGCACTCATCCACTTCATATTAATTTCTTCTCCTATCTTTGCATCACCTACAACCTTCTGCTAATTCCATCTCAACTTTAATTTTAGTTGTAGCAACAACTTCAAATTCAATCAGATTGAATCTCAAAAACTTTGGTGGAAGAAGATGACAGAAGCAACTGTTTCTATTCAAAATCCAGTAAATGGATCCGTTATTAATCCTCCACCAAAGAAGAAGAGAAATCTTCCAGGCACTCCAGGTAATTAAACACACACACACACACACATATAGTTTTATTCATTCCCCCTATAATTACTTGAAATCTCGTTTTTTTCAACTAACAAAGATCTTTATGTCCTAACAGTAGACGATAGGTGCGAACTTGACGAACTGCACTTATACTATGATCAGTTTTTTTAAATTGGCAATATAATGGAATAATCAGATCCGACTCATCTTTTAGCTTTCCATAGTAGCACAGATTATTTTTGTTTATCATTTAGAATCGACATCTATATAAATTGAATCTAGAAAGAGAGATTAAGAAGTTTTTTTTTTTTTTTTTATTCTTTTTCTTTTAATCATTAGAATTATAAATTGATTTTCACTTTCCACTGGATCAATAAACTTCAAAGCATATTCATGAATATTCAAGATCTTTTTAGTAATTGGTATAATACCTATATATATAGATACTATGATGACAAAGTTATGTATATTGTCGTACATAATTTAAATCTAATTAATCTCCCATCAATACTTGAAACCTCAAATTCTCCACTATAATGAAGTAACTTGTAATCATTTCTTTTTTTTTTTTCAATAATTTTCACTTCGACTAAATCAATAAACCTTTTTCTAGGGAACTAAATCAACAAACTTCAAAACATTTCATGATATGGAATTCATATTGAGTCATTTATGGAGCCCAACTGATGACATGTTTTGCCTCTTTCACTCTTAATTTTAGCAAATTATATCGTTTCTACCGTGGTTATGTATACAAAATTACATATATTAATGATTGTAGATCCTGAGGCCGAAGTGATAGCCCTATCTCCAAAGACCCTAATGGCGACAAACAGATTCCTATGTGAAATATGTGGGAAGGGTTTCCAAAGGGACCAAAACCTGCAGCTGCACAGAAGAGGGCACAATCTGCCATGGAAGCTGAAGCAAAGGACGAGCAACGAAGTGCGAAAGCGCGTGTACGTCTGCCCGGAGAAGATGTGCATCCACCACCATCCGGCAAGGGCGCTCGGAGACCTCACCGGAATCAAGAAGCACTTTTGCCGGAAACACGGTGAGAAGAAATGGAAGTGCGATAAGTGCTCCAAACGGTATGCGGTGCAGTCGGATTGGAAGGCTCATGCCAAGACTTGTGGGACCAGGGAGTATAGGTGTGACTGTGGCACTGTCTTCTCCAGGTACCAGATTGTTCGTTAAAAGTTCGTTTCAACTATGTTTAGTTAATGTTATCAAATAAGGTTGACATACGTTTACCTTTGATATGTAAAACCTAAATCTGGATAAGTAAAAAATGCTGAAATGTCAAACTACTCGAATTCAACTTGTATTTGGCTCGACTAAAGCTCTTTCAAATTGCATAATATTTCAAACAATAATACACTTGGCTCGACTCGATTTATTCAGAACCCCATCTGTGAAAGTTGCTTCGTCATGTGGTAAACAACCCTAACGAGGGAACTATGAGAGAGAGGGAGAGGTGAAGATAAATTTGTAGCCAAGATTTGTTGATAGTCAAATTTAATATTTTGCTAAACAGAATAATAATTGTTCATACTTGGAAGTAGGGGTCCAAAAGTTTTGTTTGATAACTAGAAATAGGTTTCCCAATCATATATATAAAATTGCACGCACACACATATATAGTCAAATAAACAGCTTTCAAGAACTATATATGTTGAATCTGCTTTTCTGTTTGTCTATCCAAGCTTTGATTGATTTTTAGATCTATATATTTAGCTAATTAGGATACTTCTATCTTTGGAAGTATTTATAAAAATGCTTCTACATATATAGTTATAGCCTTTCCAATTAAATAAAAATTGCATATATATGTTGATTAATCAGCTATACTACTACGTAGTATATAATTAAATTTAATTGATCTCCCAATACTAATGAAATCTTTTTCTCTTCTTGATTTTCCATGTGAAGGAGAGATAGCTTCATCACGCATCGCGCATTTTGCGACGCGTTAGCACAAGAAGCAGCACGAGTCACAGCCTCATCACACATGAACAACAACGCCGCGAACATCAACTATCATTTTCTTGGTTCGTCTCTAGGCATGGGGCAGCATTTCCCCTCCATTTTCAAGCCAAATTCAAGCAATCACCAAAATATCGACCCAACTCCAATTTCCTTAGCCCAAAATATTCAAGAAACCCGTTCAATATTAAGCGGAAACCCTTCACAAAATCTTCCATTTATCAATAATTCCTTCCCAAACCTACCACCCTCCACAAATTACCATTTGAATTGGGATTTCAGCGACAAATTTCCCTCCAATATTGTCGATCGTTATCCAAATTTTACCAATAATTCACAAATTATGATCCCTTCAACCAAAGAAGTCAATGTTAGTGTCCCATCATTGTTCAGCTCTCAAAATTACGAAAATAACCTCCCAGATTATTCTTCATCAAGAATGTCCGCAACAGCATTACTACAAAAGGCTGCCCAAATAGGGGCAACAACATCTGACCCTACATTTGTCCTAGGAAACTTTGGTCTAAAATCCAGTGACAACAATTCAGTTCAAGATAGGAACAATTTGTGTGGATTATATAGCACAAGTTCAGTGACCAGTGGCCTTGGCAGCGATGTCGAAAGCTCGGTAAATGACCATTCTGCCCTCAATCAAATGCAATTTTACTCGGCCAAGCGCCGCCGACTGCAAGATCATGAGGAGATCATAGAGGGGGAAACTAGGGATTTTCTTGGTGTAATCAATCCCAATTGTCATCCATCTTCAATCCATGGATGGATATGATGATATCAATCTTAATTGTTGCCATGGGATTAATTTGGAAGATGGTGGCTTTTAGTGTTTTAGAGAAAGGGGATTGGTAGTGGAGGCAAAGGGGTCTACTTTTGAACTCTATTATTGCAATGTGTATCAAGATTATGTTATTGTTTATTAATATTTTCTTAAATGGGAATAAATTTGGTCTAGAAAAGCCTAATTGTGCTTAAGTTGTAAGTATTATGATTATGACTTAACTAATTAATTTATTAGTGCTTACCTAATTCCATAGCCTTTCCCACCTTGTGAATGGAAAAATTAGTACAAAAGTCTCAAAATGAAAAATATACACGATTAACGGATGAACTATGAAACCTCGACCCGTGAACAATATTGTAAAAAAATATATTGTTTGAATTCATTAATATATATTTTGCTATGGTACAACTAATGTATCAATACAATTGTATTTTTACCTGTTATAATAGGTAATCAATATCTTATTATCTAGGTCACATGTTTGTGGATTCTACTCAACTTTTATTCATTTATAGTTTTCTCTTTTTAAAAATACATTATTTAAAAAAATGTATTTAATGGAACATTTTAGTTTTTATTTTTTATTTTTTATGCTTACTAGACTGTTGGTGAAAGTATAAATATCTAAAGAAAATTTAATTTTTAAAAAGAATTATTAATCGATAAATTGATAGAAATACTTAGACAATATTCCATTAATTGCTACATGGTTTTTCAAAGAACAATTATATCAATTATAAGAAATAAAAAATAAATAAGATATTAAAACCATTAAAATATAGGTATCAAGTAAAATATATTTTATCAATATTAAATTTATTAATACATATGTATCAAGTAGAAATATTTTCTCTTAACATTTTTGTCAATAAATTATTTGTCATGACTCATAGACAATTGACGTTTCTAAGGTGAGAAAAATATTAATTAATTCTAGATAGATTTTGTTATACAACCATTTGTACCAAATTAAAGCATTCTTTCCTTTAAAGATCGAACTGGCAGTCATTTCCTTGGCATATAAATTTATAATTATTTACTCTCCCCGTTTCAAAATAGCGTTTTTTTAGGCAAAATAAAAATTTCAAAATAAGTGTCGTTTTAGCATAAAAACCCATAATTCTTCTAATTTTATCATAAACAACCTACTTAATTTATTGATTATTTCCTTATGGCACAAACTACATCCAATAAGATGGATTTTGTATGGAATTATTTGTCTATTATATCTATACTTATTTTTTTAAAGCATAAAAGACATTTATTTTGAATGCTACAACAAAAAGAAGTCTTTTGTATAATACTTTTTGACACCACAATCGTGGTCACTAATAATAAGTTATTTGTGACCAGTTGTTGTCACAAATCTCTCTACAAATTATTTATGATCATTTTAAGACTACTTTTAGAGACAGCTAGTTGTAGCAAAAAAAAATAATATTTGAGACGCATTTGAGACCACTTTTGTGGTCACAAATATATTATTTGTGTTGGAGTTATTGAGACGACAATAAAGTTGTGACAAATACTCATAAGTTATAATAAATACTCGTTTTTTGAGACCACTTCACTTAAGTTGTGACAAATACTCATTATTAAAGACCACTTTTTGTGATTTCAAATGACCCTTTTTCTTGTAATGGAAATGGACGGAGTATCAAATAATCTTTTTAGGCAGTTCATGAGCTTTTTTTACATTGCAAAATTTGGGGTGGGGAATTACTTTAAAAAACTTAAATTCAGGGTAAAAAATAGGCAAACCACACAAACTATTGATTATTGTACATTTCGTGTGGATTACTTTAAAAAATTGATTCATTACTTTAGGAAATTTAAGTTCACCCTATGATAATCCTTAAAAAAATTCACCCTATGATGGGTTTGCACAATTTTTACCTATCTGAACAACCACTAATTATTCAATTTATTACATATACTCAAACCAATTCGTATATCTAAATAATACATAACGCGTAAAAAAATAGGATATATCTATCTTAATTCTTCAAATAAATTATATGCATTTGTATATTTTTCAGGTGCGTATTTTATTTATTTGAAGATAATTGATAATAAATATTCATTATTTTATAGATAATTTATAAATTATAAAAAGTAACATTTTTTTTTGTGTGTGGATATATCATGAATGATTGTTTATAATTGAGAATTTCCGGAAATAATGTGAAATATTAGTATCAAATAAAATATCTTTATAAAATAACTAATATGCTTTATTATGTGCTAAGAATGAATATCAATTAAGTATACATGGATCATAAAAATATTCATTGTAAAAAATGGCTGGCAGACTTGGCAACTACATATTTTAGTGGGAAAATTTATTGCTTTTTATTTTGGTATAAATCCTACGTTCATTTTCTTAGGAAGTATTTTATCACATGTATATATTTTTTTTTGTATGTAGAAGTATATTATTATAATTAAGATTAAACTAAAGTTTTTCAATGTAATTGAATAAGAGTCACAAATTAAGAAGAATTGAAACAAAAAGAGAAAGGGAAAGTGTTTTGATTACCGATTTAGTAAGTAGCAAGTTATTATATTTAATGGTCAAGATTAAAAGGATATGATCTAGTGACTATTATCATAGGTGGTATGAATGCAATGATTATATAGTAAAAGGATATATTTCGAAAACAAAGTGTAAAACATGGGCTTTTTTTAAGATTGTTTTGAGGATTTATTTTCATGTTTAAAAAAAGATGTATATGTTGTCAAGTAGGGCCCAATAATGATAAAGACCACTACAAATGAACAGTTTGTGGACTGCTCGACTTAGGCCCACCTTGATTTGGAGGCCTACCGACCAAGTTGGGCTTAACTAATTCTCAGTCTTTTGACTATGGGCTCGACAGAATAAAACCCTTAAGATTCCTTATTTTTGTTTGACAAAATGCATCTTTATTTCCCACAATTATCTACAAACATTTTATAAAGGTTCTCAATTATGAAAATAGTTTGTAAAGCTCACTCAGTTACTATAAATGTTTGTAAAAACTTCTTAGTCATTAAAATTGACTTCTTACAGTAATAGAATTAACATCAATATATTTTCTATAGCAAAGGGACCTTTACAACGTTTTTATAATTGACAGATCTTTTGAAATGTTTTTAAATAACTGAGGAAGCTTTATAATTATTTTTATAATTGAAGGACCTTTACAAATATTTGTAGATAACTGAGATACCTAAAGATACATTTTGCCTTTTCTTCTTATATACTCCCTCCGTCCTGGTCTAATTGGCCAACTTGTCATATTTGTTTGTCACAATCTAATTGTCCTAGTCCATAAATAGCAATTTCTCTCACAATCTCCACCCTCAAAATCTCCACATTTGAAAAAGTCAAAGATTCCACAAAAAATTATTTTTCCTTAGTCTCCCTGCCCGGCCAAGGTTGGCCAATTAGGCCGGGACGGAGGGATTATTTTTTTTATTTTGTTTTATTTTAGGTTACAGGAAATAATCATTTTGGATCTCCTACTTTATACAATACATCTTCTACCACATTTCAATCCACACGAGACAATGACATGACGAAGACATCATAAGTGATTATGTAGCATGATTAATATAATAGTATTTTGTACCAAATGTGGTAGAAAATCCGAACCGAGAAATAAGGCCATCAATTTCGTCCGCCACTCAATAAGATATTATTGGAGGAAATATTTATTGTGACAAATCAAAGGGAAAAAACTTGATAAGTTAAATAGACTGCGAATTAGTCAACTACTAATGTTGAAGTTCGTTTTGAGTTTTTATCCAGATCTAAAAATTGTGTTTGAATTTGTTTAATTTCTAAATGATTAGAGCTTGAATTGACTTTTATTAATCTAAGTACAAATTAAATTTAGATTTAAATCCCTTTTGCTCTGTTTTATTGGACGTACGTATTAGCACCGGAGAAGCTTTATGATTTGTTAAATGTATTATTATGATTGAAGTTTGTTTATTTTTCTTATTAAAAAATATTGATCTCTAATAACTTTTGGCGGAAAATTTTCATTTTTATACCTTAAACTATTTTAATTATTTAAAACATATACATATTGTTCACTATTCATCATAAATAGTCCCAACTATATTTCGTCCTCAGTATCTTATACGCCAGTCGATCTGTGCAATTTGGGATAGATAATTTTTCACAAAAATGTATTAATTTTATGATAAAATGTATTACTTGTTTTGAAGAAAGATATAATGCAGTACAAACAGTGATATTTAACTCGGATTGTACCGTGGACCTGGTGTATTGAGATTTTTCCCATAAACTTATTGGAAATTAAATTGGCTTTGAAAGATTGGTGTTGACCAATCTTTGAGCAGTTTCAACTTTGGATTCCATTTGTTGAAATTGAATAAGTTGCAGAATCATAATGTATGTTTCGAGTAGATGAATTCAATGTATTTATGTTGTCAAAACCAATTTTGGGTGAATGAAAAATTATTGGCAATAACTTGCCATATATTAGCCTTAAATAAATAGGATAAAACTATTTGGGCTGATTCCGCTCGGGTCCAAAAAAACATATTTTTTTTAAATTATTTTTTTTTATAAATTTATTGAATATTATTAATGAAATGTTATTTATGAAGACGGTAACTAAATTTTTAACATTACAAATACATCCCTTGTCAACCGCATATTGCAATTTCAGCCACAATCATCAACATGACTTCTATGAAAGGATGCTAAGGATATTCATACATTAAAAATAATAAGTAGTCATACTAATATATATTTTAGTCTTTAATATTGTACACTGCACTCTTTTTCATTAACATATAATTTTTTCATATCTAATTATTTATTGATTGTAATATTTTATTATATTAAAATTATATAAAAATATTAATATATTTATTTATACTTACAAACCGTGCATCTCACAGGGATGCTACTAGTACCAATAAGACTAATATCCTCCATTAATGTTATGTTAATCACATGTTCAATGATAACAAATGCATTAACAGACCTCAACGGAGGATACTAAAATTACAATAAAATAATAGTATACTAATATGATATATGAGATCCTCTATCTCAAATTATGTTCGATTTGATATTCTAAAATAATTATCATACAATATATACGTTCGGTGTCTTTTGACCAATATATTACGTGTGATGATTATTTGAGAACACCATATGAATCACAATCTTAGAAGATGTGATCTCCTAATATGATGAAATGTAAACAAGGGGTAGATTTTCTGAAATAACTGCATATTGACAGTATGAAGTCGTATATTTCCCTTTCTGGCAAATAATCTTCGATAAAAACGTGTCTTAATGTCAACCTTATTTCTAACTAATACCATTAATAAAATAATCCGAACTCGTGTTACAGAAATAGCATAACTATTGACTATACGACAAGTGGATAGAGAAAGGGTAGATGACTAAGACAAATCTAATTAATGCGACTTTTAACAACTTAGTATCCGACAAAGGCCAAATCTAACATCACTCTAGATAAGATTATATAGATAATACAATACTATCTTAGGCGCTGTCCATCTAATTACTTTTGAAAATCTTGTTGGGTCAGTCTAGATAAGATTATATAGATAATATTCCTTTCATTTTGAATGAACTTACGTACTTTTTATTTCGATCCGTCTCAATTAATTTGCACATTTTCTTAAAAAGAAAACAAATCTGACAAATTTTATCTCACAGTACACATTTATTTACCAACTAAAGCAAAAAGATAGATTTGAAAAGTTAACATAACCCAATTTTCTTTTTCTTAATTGCTTTTGAAAATCTTGTTCGGAGGGAGTACAATATTATTTTAGGTGCGTCAGTCTAATTGCTTTTGAAAATCTTGTTCGGGCTTCGAGCTAACATCAGTCTAGATAAAATTATATTGAAAATACAATACTATTTTAGGCCCATCAATCTAATTCCTTTTGAAAAACTTGTTCGGGCTTCGAGCTAACATCAGTCTAGATAAAATTATATAGATAATACAATATTATTTTAGGCGCATCAGTCTAATTGCTTTTGAAAATCTTGTTCGAACTTCGAGCTAACATTAGTCTAGATAAGATTATATAGATAATACAATACTATTTTAGGCACGTCAGTCGCTTTTGAAAATCTTGCTCGGGCTTCGAGCTAAGTTCACTAGTCGTACAAATTTTAGATTCAGTTAAATTTAAATTGTAAATAGATTTTTCGATTGTGTGCAATTTTTTATAAATATGTATTGATGTTTATGTTGAAAATTATTACTTATGTAGAGCTAGCAAAATCAGTCCAACTGATGAGCTAGTATAGCCATCCTAACATTTTATACAAGTTAGACCACATGAATTTTTGCTCAAAGTTCCATCAGGCTCAACTAGCCAAACCCGATGGGCCAAAAGGCCGATGGTATGCTGGCTGTGCCAAAAATTATACTACCTCCGTCCCATACAAACAGACTTACAGGTTTTTTTAACATAGACCATTAAATGAAAGTTATTATAGTTAGGACATTACATTTTTACTTTACTTTCTCATTCTAGCCTTATGTGATTATTGATATGCAGAGTAACAAGATACATTAAATAGAGATAGAGATGAAAATGAAATTAATGATGTGCTAAATATAGTAACAAGTCTATCTTTGTGAGACGGACGGAAATGAAAATTAAGAATATCTTTGTGGGACGAATGAAGAAGTACTATATTTTAGGGGATGAAATGGACTACATTCACCAATTTTTGGGCAAATAGAATTTCGAGTTGGTCCCGACGGAAAAATGACGGTTGTCTGATAAGTCGGCCCGCCCGAATTGCCACATCTAATATTATATTGAAATGCACTCGAATTTATGCATGTTGAAAGATATTACTTATTTTGAAAGAAAAGTGTATTGTTATGAATGGTTATGTTTTTTTTTTTTTTTTTTTTGGTGCTTTTAGTACTATCCTAATTGATGGGGGATTTGATACAAAATATTCTACCAAATGATCTATAATTTCATTCCTATAATACGCTCTTTCAGTGACCCATTTGCATAAGAAACTCTGCAGATATTGCGGATCGTCCGCAATTTAGATTGTACGAGTCTAAAATCTATACAAGATGTACATAAAAATATGCGATAATAGGTATATATTAATATGTTCATGCTATATATATATTGTATAAAAATCTAATATTTGAGAATACCGTTAATCAATTTTCGTTTGTGATGCACATGAACATTGATTGTTTCACAAATCAGAATAGACGAAAAATAGCCCCAAGCACCTTATTTGCTTCATTAGTACTAAATGTCATGTATGGTGCTCATCATTGCTCATTAGTGCCATTCAAAATCCCTTACCTACATTAATTATTGGTGAAGTTTGTTAAAAATTAAGGTGCAATTATTAAAAATTGAATAGGAACAGGAAAAAAAATGCGGATTTATTAATTCAATTCACTAAGAATGATTACGTTTGGGGCACTACCAAGTAAGGAGATTTACTACTCCCTCCGTTCTTGATACATGTCGTTTATACATGCATTTTAGGTCGATTTAGATATATATTTGGTATCAATTGCATGTGTATCTAGTTGGAATGTGCTTAAATTCATTATATTGAGCTAGATGACGTGTTTGTGCTTGTTTTAGTGATAATCAGGTATAGAAAAGGCTGAAAAGTCCACTTGGACGAAGTTCGGAGAAGAAACAAGTCAAATAGGGTAAAAAACGGACGAAAAGGGAATTAAAAAAGCAAAAGGGTTGACCACAGCCGCATCCACGAAAGCGGCCGCGACAAAAGTGGCTTAGAAACACGAAAATACGTTGTCTGGATGGTCGCGACCGCGACCAAAGTGCTCTCGAAATTGAAGTTTTTCTGTCAGCTTGACACACCTCTAGTATTTTGGTCAAATCTTGAGATCTACAACTCCGATTGAGGTACAATAGGTGGCGTTGGAAAGCTGATTCAAACGCTACAACTTTGCCAGAGAGAGATAAGTCCACAAAATGACCGGAAGACCCTAAAAACGACTTGGAAGTCAGACTTGAAACTTGTCTAGCCACCGCGACAAATCGATACAGTCGCGACTTTTGGTGGTTCCCACGCGTTTTGTACGAGTTTTTTGGCCTATTTTAGGCCCGTTTCAACCCCAATCCTTCCGAAATTATAAATACAAGCCTCTAGGTCTGAAAATAGGAGAAATATTCATTAAAGAAGAGTTTGAAGACTAGATCGAAGATCAAGAAAGTGATAAGACGAAGACTGGAGACAAGAATCGGGTTTTCTATTCCTTTTCTTTAGTTAATTATTCAAACATGTCTGTCTATGAATGTATTTGATTTTTTACTTTAATTATGAGTAGCTAAACACATATTGTGTTCTAGGGTTAGAAAGTAGATTGTAAACAATTATGTTTTGATTTTATCTTTAATTCTAGACTCCAAGTTATGTTGGTTTTATCTATATGGTTTGTTTTTATTTTATGAGTTGTTTAATCTAGCCAATGTAGTAATTCTACTTGCTTAGCAATTTTGCTTTGGGAGAAGGGAATTGATAATAGGCATACGAGCATATAGCATAGATACCAATATTGTTCGAGATGAGTAAGAACTTGCGTATGCATTGGTTTAGGGAACCCTTGGGAGTCTTTTAGGTTTAGTTGACTCAGAGAGAGTGGTTGTTCTTAATTGATCTACGTTAGCCACTTCGGGAGAATGATTGATATAAAGTAGCGCCACCTAATAAACGCCATAATTAGTTTAAAGTCTAGAATTTTAGGTTAATCTTACATAAGAGTTCATAATTAAAATCTATGCCCTAGAATACAGCTTTATCCATCGATCTGAGTTTACCTTATCTTTGATTACTTGTCTTCCTACTTAATTATATGCAATTAATTTAGATAATATAAAATTCATCTAATTATTTCAAAGTCTAGATAGAGTAGAGATGTTAAGATTATGGTACTAAATTTACATAATACAGTCCTTGTGTGATCGATCTTGTTGCCGCTAGCTATTTTAAAACCGTATACTTGCGAAATACTAAGGTATAATAAATTAGTGCATTAGTTCTACAAAGATAGATTTGCTTTTCATTTTTGCCCCTCCTAAAATAGGTCATTTACTATATTAAGAACATTATTAGTTATTTATTTCCATGTTTGCCCTAATCAATGTATCTTAATAATCTCCATATCGACCAAATATATTTCAATAATAAATGAGATGTAGGCCAGGGCATAAAAGGAAAATACACCTAAAATTTAAAGTTTTAACTACGTCAACCACCATTTCTTAATCTGGGTGAAAATAGATGTAAGCCTATCTTTGTGGGATATAGGGGACTATATTTTTGGTGATACAGAGTACAATGAATCAGCAAGTAATTTATACCCGAAATTGGGACGTAGCCTAAAAGTCGATTCAACTCGAATATTGCTTTAAAGTCCCAATTTTTTTTTCCCATAACTTGTAACTTGATCATGGGATCGCGGGAAGTAGGGGTGAGCACGGTCCGGAGCGGTTCGGAGATATGGAAATCTCCAGAACCGAACCAAACCTCGGAGATATTCGGAGATTTCCAAAATTAAATCTCCAGAACCGCTCCGTTGATCGGTTCAGTTTCTTCCGGAGATCGGTTCTTTCGGTCCGGTTATTCGGAGTTGTTCGGAGTTTTTCCTTTAATATTTTTAGCAAAATGCACGAAAGAATTATAGTGTTGTCTTTACAATAATATCATATTGTTAAAGAAAAAGTGTAATTAAACAACTTATAAGTTATATATTAAGACAAGTTTCAAAATCATAACTTATAAAAAATAATTACAGGTTACTGAAGTAGTTATCTCATCAAAAGAAGAATAGCACTGAATTATAAAGTTATTAGCTATCGATAACCTCTTTGGACATTTACCGATTATTTTTCATTGATAAAGCTCTAGTCGTATACATTGTCAATAAGTAAAGGTAAACTTAATATGACTAACTACAGTAAAATTAAAGTTGACTTCAAAGGTGTGTGCACGAGAAAGATGGAGAATCAAAGAAGAAGGGAACAAGAAACGATCCACTACTTGAAATTCAGGCGTAGGATAGTAACTATGTACAGTGAGTTCAGGTCTAGAATTTTGACCTTTATATATGAAAATAATTAAATATTAGATATAATAATAAATTTTAGTGATTGGATTAAAGAAATGTAGAATTGAATTGAAACATATCATAGTAATGTATTTCTTTATATAAACTATAAACATATTCACTGTTCATATATTTATAATTAATAGATATATGTTTATTATGAAAATGATTTATTATAAATATTGTACTCTATTATTAATTACTAAATCTTTTATAAAATACTAAAACAGTAGTTATATCATTGTTAAAATTTACTAAAATTCATAATGGTTCAATATTATAATATAAAAGAAATTAATTAAATGATATAAAAAAATTCCATAGTTGATTACTTAGAATCGGTTCTACTCGGTTCTATTTCGGTTTTTCGGTTTGGATCGGTTCGGATTTACAACAAAAAAATTCGGTTTGGTTCGGTTCGGATAAAGTCAAATAGTCAACGGATATTATCGGTTCGGAGTGCTTTCGGTCCGGGGTTCGATGCGGAGCGGATTATCTCCGAGACCCGTGTTCACCCTTAGCGGGAAGTGATGTAGTTGTCAGCCTCCATAACCCAACAATCTCCTGAAAGTTATGGACTAGATTAGGATATGGGCTTTAATTATTATTAGGTTATACTAATTAATTAATTAAAGCAGACCAGAATATTAGGCCCATATACCTAGGGTATATGCGCTATATATATGTCTATTCCCTATTGTAGGGAAAACGAATCTTGTCAGAAAAACACCATATTGTTCAATAAGGGATTTCCTAGCGATCATTATTGAATAGTTGTACCGAGGATAGTTCCTGCGGCGGACGACATATACGCGTGGATACCTGAAGTGGTGAATCGTGCAATTCTGTCCGACCAATTACGCTACAAGTAAGTTGTTCCAACTTTAGCGTAATTCATGCTCAATGTTTAATTCAATTATAAATTACGATCAATATTCTCGGTTAGTTATTCCGCTGCGTACATTAGATGGAATCGAGAATTGCTAACAGTGGTATCAGAGCTCGGGGCTCAATTTATAATTAATTTGCGTTCTAATTAATGTGGATTAAAATTATGCAATCTGCTTTTGAAACAATTTGCAGTTTATTGTTTTAAAAATAATTACCTGAAACAATCAATCAAAATTATGTTTTGGAACCTAGATATTGGATATCTTGTTTGATTGTTTGCTTAAATTAATCTAATTGTTGGTTGAACGGGAACGAAAATTTTGAACAACTGGGTTTCCAAAATCATCTTCCTCGTCATTGGCCACGTCGTCAGTCGCGGTGACGGCGGTGTCCGTCGCTGCTACGCAAGGCGGCGGCGGCGGAGTCCATCGATAGGGCCCCTGCTACTGTTGCGTTGACGGAGACGATAGCGGCAAACGCTGTTGCTGCGTGCCTCCTGTCCTTCAACGACGGTGGTGGACACGACGGCGGCGGAGTGGATCTGCTGTTGTTCCATCTACTACCGTTGCTGCGTCTGTGGCAACGTTCGTTGGCGGCAGCGACAACCATTGCTGCTATGACGAGGATCGCACTGCTACTGAAGTGGCGGCGCTCGTGACGGCGTCTGCCGCTACTGGCTGCGACTGCACGACGGGGTCTTGCGCCTGCAGTTGCTGGTCGCGGCGGCGGGACGGCGGCGGCGTGGGCGGCGAGGCAGTGGCGGCGGCCAAACCCTAAAGGGTATTGGACCTGGGCTGGACTAACTATTGGGCTGGACTAAGTCAGGGCCGGATTGTTGGTTGCTGGGCTGCTGATGGACTGGGCCTGTTTTAATCCTGTTGGACCATAATAAATCTGGGATTGAGTAATTTTAAACTGGGCCTGATTTATTTTGGGCCCAGCAGAATATTAAAAAAAAAAAAAACTGTTTTTTTTTTTTAAATTTTAATCAATTAATTAAATTGATTAATTATATTAATTTGTCAATTAGATTAATAAATCTTATTATTATCAAAATAATAAGAATAGACTTATATTTTATGTTAATTTGGAATTAACATTAAAGTATATTTATAATAATTTGGGATTAATATATTTATCTAGTTGACTAATATTAATTAGATTAATAAATTTTGAATAGTATTATTATTTTGAAAGAATAATACTAGACTTTATATATTTATGTTAATTAGGAATTAATATTAAATGTATATTAATTTAGGATTAATATTTAATTTTAATCCACATTTAATTAAAGAATAAAATTTTAATTGGATTAATAATTTTATTCGTTGAGCATTTATTTGATATTATGTGATAAGCTATTATTTGATTTTATGCTTATTCAATTTAAATTATAGTAATTTAGGACCGCTTTTATGTTTGGGTAGGCGGCGCCCAATACATGTAGTCCGCGAGAAAATGTATGGGTAGGCGGCGCCCAATATGTGTGGTCCGCATTTTATGCCTGGGTAGGCGGCACCCAGTAATTGCGTTTAATTTAATATTAGATATTAAATTTAACAATTAGTATCACATATAAAATCCCCAAATAAAACCAAGTCTTATTTAGAAATAAAAGCGTCGTCCATCATAATTGTATGAAATTCTTGATCTCTTCGTCCACGAGTTTTACACCAAAGTGTTTACTCTAAAACGACGAGGTCGGGGCTCATACATAGATGCATGGTTGGCATCGTGTGATGGAATTGACTTGCTTAGACTATTTTGTGACGCCAAAGCGACCAAAATAATTTAAGGACGCCAAATTAATTGGATTAATTAACCAAGAATTGCAAAATTGTTGTTGCAATTGGCTTAGAGGCCTACCTAGTGATATTATTGTAGTCATCAGCCAAAGCAGAGGCTACAGTAATATAGACTTGGATCTTGGACCACTAAGATTTATAATTATTATAAATCCGTATTTTGTGTTTGGGGACGCAAAATATGTTAAAATTAGTGGGAGCTAATCATTACAATAAACCCTTGTTTTGATTAGTGATATGAGTGTGATCTTTATTTACTTTATTCTAATTTACGTTTTCCGTTTGATTATTTTCTGATCAGATAAAATGTCGAATTTGGCTTATAAATGTTTGATGGAATGAAACAAGTTGACTGGGTCCAACTTTACGGATTGGCTCCGTTGCTTGCGCTTGGTGCTAAGGCAAGAAAAGGTTGAGTACGTCTTGGACGAACCAATCGGTGTCATCCCCGACAAAACTTCTCCTGAGTATGCTAAGTTTGACGCAGATGCTCATAAGAAGCATGTTGAGGATGCCACGTCGGCTCAGTGTGTCATGTTGTCTTCGATGAGTATCGAACTGCATAGGCAACATGAACACATGCTCCCTTATGAGATGATAAAACACTTGAAGAGTCTGTACGCCTCACAAGCTCAGACAATGGAGTATGAGATACTCAGTGACCTCTTTAAGTGTAAACTTCATAATGGGGCCCAGGTTACTGAGCATGTACTGAAGATGATTGGATTAATTGAGAGGTTGACATCGATTGGAACGGTGTTACCCGCAAGTGTCTCAACTAATCTGATTTTGCAGTCACTTCCTAGTTCTTTTGAAAACTTCATAGTGAACTTCAACATGAACAACACGAAGGTGACTTTGCCTGAGCTTCACAACATGCTTAAGACCTATGAGTCTTCCACTTCTAAAGGCAAATCTGTGCTCATGGTGAGCTCTTCTGCGAACTCTTCCAAAAGGAAGAATAAGCAAAAGAAGAAGAAGAAAGCATCTAGCGATGTGGCCTTGAAGCGTAAGAGTGGAGGGATTCAAAAGAAGCCGAAACTGCCAAAGGATGAGTGTCTATTCTGTCACGAGAAGGGACATTGGAAGAGAGACTGCCCAAAGTTCAAAGCACAAGGTGCATTGAATGGGAGCTCAGGTATGTTTGTCATTGAGATAAATATGTCTATAAACAATTCACAATCCTGGGTATTAGATACAGCTTGTGGCTCACACATTTGTAATAATGTGCAGGGTCTAAGTGACAGCAGGAAAGTGAGGCCTGGGGAGGTCGACTTACGCGAGGGAAATGGAGCAAGAGTTGCTGCTGAACGTGTAGGGACTTATAGATTAGATCTTCCTTCAGGATATAGACTAGATTTACATAATTGTTATTTTGTTCCTATAATTTCAAAGAATATTATTTCCATTCCAATGTTAGACATTCAAGGTTTTTCCTTCCATTTTGCAAACAGTAGATGCTCGTTTTCGCTTAATGGATTGTTTTATGGAAGTGCCTCTCTTTCGAATGGTTTATATATGCTTGAATGTGAACAAAATATTCTCAATGTACAAAACAAACGACCTAAGCTAAGTAATACGAATAATAAAACCTATCTTTGGCATTGTAGACTTGGTCATATCAATGAGAAAAGAATAGCAAGATTGAGAAAGTTAGACTATCTCACATCATTTGATTTCGAATCATATGGTGCTTGCGAATCTTGTCTCAAAGGAAAGATGACAAGTAAACCACTTTCTGGGAAAGGGCTACGTGCCAAGGTTGTGCTTGAGTTGATCCACACAGATGTGTGTGGACCGTTCCCAACTCAAGCAAGAGGTGGATATTCGTACTTCATAACTTTTACTGATGATCTCTCAAGGTATGGATATGTGTATCTGATGAAACACAAATCTGAGGCCTTCGAGAAATTTAAGGAGTTCAAGTTAGAAGTTGAGAAACAACTTGGGAAAAGTATTAAGACTCTCCGATCAGATCGAGGAGGGGAATACTTGAGCCGAGATTTTCTTGATTACTTGAAATCACATGGAATCCGATCAGATTGGACACCTCCAGGTACACCACAGATGAATGGAGTATCTGAAAGGAGAAATCGAACTTTATTAGATATGGTTCGATCCATGATGAGTTTCACCAGTCTCCCTATATTTCTTTGGGGTTATGCCTTACTTACCGCAGTTTATATTCTGAATAGAGTTCCCTCTAAATCGGTCGAGAAAACACCATATGAATTATGGTGTGGCAGAAAGCCGAGTCTTAACCATATGCGGACCTGGGGTTGTCCTGCTTTTGTTAAGAAGATGATGACTGATAAGTTGGAAACTAAAAGTGAAAAATGTTATTTTGTGGGATATCCTAGAGAAACCAAAGGATATGAATTCTATTGTCCTGGAGATCACAAGGTGATAGTATCCAGGAATGTGACGTTTCTTGAAGATAATTATGTCTCCAAGGAACAAGGTTACAACACAGTAGATCTTGAAGAAATTCAAGAACCACAAAGTAACATAGAGGATGAGGCATTGTCCAATGGAGTGGACAAGAACTCAGTGGGAGTTTTTGATGATCTATTGGGAGGGGAAATGACTCTTAGAGGGTCACCTCAAGACAATGAGATGCATCAAAGACAAGATATTGTATCAACCCCACCTCAAGAAAATCATAGTGAAATTCTTGAGAATATCCAAAATGTTGAAAACCTCAACATGCAGGAACCTCATCACGATCAGAATAAACCGCCTGAACCAACGCAAAACCAACTCAATAGGCCTCAAAGGAATCGTCGTGCACCTGAAAGACTAAATCTATTGGTTGAGAACCAAGATGATGAGGTTGATTCAGAAGACGACGAACCTAAGACCTATATCGAAGCGGTGTCAGGCACCGATTCGAAGATGTGGCTGGCTGCCTTAACATCTGAAATGGACTCGATGTACCTCAATCTAGTCTGGGAACTAGTTGATTTGCCAGATGGGGCTCGCCCCATAGGCTGCAAATGGATCTTCAAAAAGAAGAGAGATGCAGATGGCAAGGTACAAACCTACAAGGCTAGGTTGGTGGCAAAGGGTTATAGTCAACGCGAGGGCATTGATTATGATGAAACCTTTTCGCCAGTCGCTAAGATCAAGTCCATTAGGATATTACTTGCAATAGCTGCATACTATGACTTTGACATTTGGCAAATGGATGTTAAAACCGCGTTTCTCAATGGAGAACTCGAAGGAACTGTGTATATGTCACAGCCTGAAGGTTTTATATCCAAAGAAAAGCCGAATGGAGTATGCAAGTTAAAGAAGTCCATTTATGGACTCAAGCAAGCATCTAGGAGTTGGAATATTTGCTTTGACAGAGCAATCAAATTGTTTGATTTTGTCAGAAGCAAAGAGGATCCATGCGTTTATAGTAAACGCAAGAATGGAAATGTTGTCTTCCTTATCATATATGTTGACGATATACTGATAATGGGAAGCGATCGTTCCATGTTGCAATCCGTGAAAGATTGGTTGTCTAGCTCCTTCATGATGAAGGATCTTGGTGAGGCTTCCTACATCCTTGGAATTAAGATCTATCGAGATAGACCTAATAGGATGTTGGGATCGTCTCAGTCTACTTACATAGACAAATTGCTGAGACGCTTCTCAATGGAAAATTCTAAGAAAGGATTTCTTCCTATGGGACATGGCATTATATTGTCTAAGAAAGGTTGCCCTTCTAATGACAAAGAAATGACTTACATGAAGAAGATCCCGTACGCTTCGGCTATAGGATCTATTATGTATGCCATGATATGTACTAGGCCAGATGTGGCTTATGCACTCAGCATGACAGGCAGATTTCAGCAAAATCCCGGTGAGATACACTGGAGAACTGTCAAGACTATTCTTAAGTACCTTAGAAGGACTAAAGAATATTTCTTAGTCTATGGTGGGCAGCCAGAGTTATCAGTTACTGGGTATACTGATGCTAGCTTCCAAACAGACCATGATGACTTCAAGTCTCAGTCAGGATATGTTTTCATCCTCAATGGTGGTGCAGTGAGTTGGAATAGTTCCAAACAGAGCACAACTGCCGATTCTACCACTGAAGCTGAATATATTGCTGCATCTGAAGCTGCCAAGGAGGCTGTTGCTTTGTTAGAGTTCGTAAAAGAACTAGGTATCATTCCAAGTGCCAGCAGTGCAATACCGCTGTATTGTGACAACACTGGTGCGGTTGCGCAAGCAAAGGAACCCAGAGCCACGAACAGAAACAAACACGTTCCCCGGAGATATCATTTGATTAGAGAAATAATAGATAGGGGAGAAGTAAAATTAGATAGAGTACCCACTGATGACAACTTGGCTGATCCTTTCACCAAGCCGTTGTGTATAGCAAAACATAACAAGCACTTTGAGAGCTTAGGTGTTAGACATGTTAGTAGTTGGCTTTAATTCAGTGGGAGTTTATAGTTTGTATGTCTTAGAAACCTTTTTGAGGACATTCAAAACTTGATCACATTCTATGATAATATGTTTATCTTATGGGTTTATGCATTTATTAGAATAATTATTTTGATGGTTTGTTATTATTCTTGTGATTGTTCCCTTGAATTATGACTGTCATTTATGGTGTGAGACATAAATGATATAGTATGATTCTAAAATTACCATAACCGATGGTCATCAAGAATGGGATATTGATGACATACAATAGGTTAGCATGTGGTCTGCATCATATTCTTAGAGAATATAGTGGGTCTCACGGCTATTAGATATTAGATATCTATGATGGACACATGGATACTTTGGAGAGTATTGGTATACCCTACTATTAAACCGTTTGTTTTAGTGTCTTCGGTTTATTAGTGTGTGGAGTACGTAATGATCCTTTGACCTGAGGTCAATACTCATTTTGTTTGTTAAGTGATGAACTTTGACCAAGCACAACGCTTGCCTCCCAAAGGATGATAAGACACGTCTTGTGTTGGGTTCATCATAAGGCAAATGGAAATGGTAGTTGAGTCAAGAATGGGATTCATTCCTCGATTGAAACTCGAGAGAACACTCATATTTCTCTATATTATTTGACAATAAAGTCATTGGCCAATGCAAAGGATATATTCAATTAAAGTAATTGAATATGATCGAATGTGTCATATAATAAAGAAGAGAAAAATGATTGAGCTATTTGGATAGACACATGACAGATCCTAGGCTCAATCGGGTGGGTCGTGAATGAAGGGATATTACATAAACTTCATATAAAGGTTGTTTTACGAATTCACGTAAACGTCCTTCATATATCGAGTTCGCTGCACAACGCAGTCTAGGAGTTTTGTGCAGACTTTAATTGGATTATCGTCGATAATGGGGGCCTGAAGGGTCACACTTTATGTGTATTGTTGTTCTGCTTAAGGGTACAATATTGGTGTTAAGAATTATATCTAATGCTAGTCCAAGTGGGAGATTGAAAGTTATGGACTAGATTAGGATATGGGCTTTAATTATTATTAGGTTATACTAATTAATTAATTAAAGCAGACCAGAATATTAGGCCCATATACCTAGGGTATATGCGCTATATATATGTCTATTCCCTATTGTAGGGAAAACGAATCTTGTCAGAAAAACACCATATTGTTCAATAAGGGATTTCCTAGCGATCATTATTGAACAGTTGTACCGAGGATAGTTCCTGCGGCGGACGACATATACGCGTGGATACCTGAAGTGGTGAATCGTGCAATTCTGTCCGACCAATTACGCTACAAGTAAGTTGTTCCAACTTTAGCGTAATTCATGCTCAATGTTTAATTCAATTATAAATTACGATCAATATTCTCGGTTAGTTATTCCGCTGCGTACATTAGATGGAATCGAGAATTGCTAACATCTCCCACCCAAAGACTGACTTCAAATGTAACGTGTCTCCTCCATCTCATCGACAACTCTTCTGGTAGTAGTGCCAAGCTTTCATCTCAGTTTCCAAAGTCAGTTGAAGCCATGCCTAGCTTCGACTTCTCTGAGGTCACAACCTTAGTCAACATATTAGCAGGGTTCTCACTTCTTTGGATCTTCATTAGTTGCACGATTTTATTCTCCATGAGGTAACAAATGCAATGATACCTCAACTCAATGTATTTTGTTGATGAGTGAAAATCTGGATTTTTGGCTAAGTGAATAGCACTCTACCTATCACAGTAGAGAATAATATCCTTCTGCTCATTCCCTAATTCACGCAAGATATTCTGGAACCATACCATTTAGAATTTCTTTTCTTTTTTTTTTTTTTTTTTGGCATGGTTTTACTATTTATATAATTGTTCAATTCTGCAGCGAACGTAAAATATGCAGAAACAAATCATATAAAAATCAAAGAGTTATATGTTTATAAAAAAGATAAGCAACACATTTACTTAATTATCCGATACAGATAAATTAGTCAAACATGGTCCATAAACCTTTTCATTCAGAAATATAGAGTAAAAAATTGAAGCGGATTTCAACAATTAAGATTCACGGCATTTACCTTTCTCCGTTTCAGAAAGATAATCTATATTCAAGTTTCACACATGTTAATAGATTAACACACTCCCGCCGTTTTAAAATAAGTGACGTTTTAGAATGAAAAAGAAGAATTAAAAATTAAAAATTTTAACTGATATATCCCTCAATTAATCTTCTTTCTCTCATCTATTATTCCTACACGTTACAATAATTATCTTTCCTCTTTCCCGCTTTATAATTACGCGCTATACTCTTTTCTTTTCTCCCTTTATATTAGCGCTTTTTACTGGTAACTTAAAAGATACTAAGAGATATTCTAGGATAGTGATAGAGATAAAGTTGAAAGAAATCTTGAAATATATCTAAAACGACACTTAATTTGAAAAATCATTAACAATCTAAAACGTCATTTATTTTGAAACGGAGGGAGTATAATATTGCTTTATCTTTATTTAATAAAATGAATAAACGAGTATTATATATAATATAATTTTTAATAAATTATTTAGTAGGAGTAAATTAGGAAAAGGTAAAAGAAGACTTTTTTTTTAGACATCCGAAAAAAAATATGGAACTAGAGCTGCAAACAAAGAGTTTTCATTGAATAACTCGTTAATGAGCTCGTTTATTTGAATAAACGAACAATTTTTTGAGCTCGTTTTATAAATAAATAGAGCTTGAACATAATTGACTCGTTCATTTCGAAACTCAATAAATTATAACATGAATAATAAGAAAAGTAAAAAAAAAAAAAAAAAAAAAAACAGAATTTATATTGTATAAAATATATTTTTCTTATATTAATTACCTCTTGTTATAATGAGTATTTGGTTAAACTCATCTATGAGTATGGAGATTTAGGAAAATATGTATCTATTTGATGTTTGTAAATAAAATAATTAATGAACATAGTCAAACACATTCGGAAATCATAATCAAACACTTTCAAAGAGAACTTGGCTTGGCTTGAGTTCAACAAAAAAAAAGATGAACTATACAAGAATTTTACAAGCTCGACTTGGATCGTTTGCAGCTCTATATGTTACTACTACTATTCTTTTAAAATGGCAGGAGTATTATTTTATTTTATTTTTCCTTTCCGACCGGGATATTCTTGTCATTTACAATTATTGTGTGTAGGGCTACCAACCTAATATTTATTAAGATCTTTTTTGTTAGTATCTAGTTTGGGATGAGCCCTACGTGATGAGAGGAAAAAAGTTAAGATGCCTTTTTGGAAAATAATAACAAAGGATAACAATAATGCAAAACGTTGAGGGCCCATTTTCATTTTATCATGTCTACGAATTTATTGTCTTTGTATTTTGAAGTACGTGTAATTATATCTTTCTAACAACATAAATATATATTTACATAGTTTAGAATCAAATGTAGTTCAATTGATATTGGATTTTTTTTTAGTTCGAGTAAGGAGTGACATTTGTGTAGATCGTCTTCTGTAAAAGTAAAATCACTTCTATTATTAAAAATGTTAATTTTTTATGTAAAAAAATGTTACTTTTATAATATACAATATAACGGTTACTTTTTTAAAAATTATTGATTTTGTATAAATAAGCTGATATAGCTCAACAATATTACCCTTGTAATTTAGTGATAGATGATGAATAATCTAGTGGTAGATGGTCAATGCTTGATTCCACATAACTAATATTACTAGTTCTAAATTTTCTTATATTTTGTTCTTAAACTTTTTTCTTTTTTTTCTTTTTTCCTGATAAAATTTGAGTCCTTAATAATCTTTTTATTTCCCCTCTTCTATGCCTCACTTTCAATTAACGTGTGACTCGGCTATTACTTTTCTTTGATTATTGATTGAATTTCACGTTTTTTTCTTTTAAAGTAATATTTTTCCTTTTTCTTTTATGTTTTGTATTTTGATATTTTTGGGGTAAGTTAGTAAAAAGACAAAATTGACTTCTTAAATACAGTGTGCAACTCACGTTCCATATGTTTGGCAAAAATTGGTCTAATAGCTTTCAAAGTGTAATATTTATATAGATTGGCAGCTATTCAGTAAACTTTAATAATTTATATTCCGAAAACAATAAGCGCTAATGTATGTATATATATATATATATATCGTATTCACTACAAGAATTTTTTTTTTCTTAAGATAATAAAGATTATTCTCAAGTAATGAGTATTTATCACAATTTCATTATTAAAGATAACATATTACTAATGAGTAGTCTCAATAACTGAATTGCAAATAATATATTTGAGACAACAAAATTTATTTCAAATGTGTCTCTAATACTTTTTTACAAGAACTAATTGTCAATAAAAATATCTGAAAATGATCTTAAATCATTTGTAAAAAAATTTATAACAAAAACTTATCACAAATAATTACTATTAGTAATCACAATTATCATCTCACTTTTTATTGTAGTGATTTATAGTTTCCAAAAGATATTTGACTTTATACCTGGGTTGACAGTTTTGATGTATAGGAAATATGTTTGATTATATATTTGAATTTAAAGTGGATATAACCGTTGTTCTTTGGAATCGATTCGATAAGCGAACCAATCATATTATTGATTTACAATTCAATCAGTTCGACTGATTTAATCGAAGATATTAATGAATTATATTTTATTTTATTTTTGTAGAACATAATATATATATATATATATATATATCGCTTGGAAAATAACATAAAAGTTTTAGACTAAACAAAATATATAATATTATATAATTATTATTTTTAAAATAAAATTTTAAAAGTTTTAAATGTTTGAAACGGTTTTTTCGGTTCAATCGATTTGGTTTATCCCTTTTTTTGCAGTTTTAAATGGCTTTAGCCGATTTTGACCGGTTTAACCCCATTTACGATTTTTTTACCTCTAACAGACCGGACCCGTGTTCGATCCACGGTTGAATCAGTTGAATCAGCCGATCCGATCCGATTGCACATACAATTGTATTATCTTTTAATATTTACAATTTACCATATAAAGTAAACATGTTGCAAATTACCACCAGAAGCATATTTCAGTCTTGGATTGATATACACGTGAGTAGTAGAGGAAAAGATGTGCTCCTTGTGGTAATTTGCAATTACATATACACTTCATATAACAAACTATCTCTATCCCTACTTAATATAAAAGTAGGGTAATTTAGAATGATGTGTCTTCACTACCTTAATTTTAGGCTTTAAACAAAAAAAGAAAAGGAAAAACATTAAAAGGATAAAAGAAGAAACCAACCAACATAAAGGCGGTTCCAATCTATTTGTCCCTCTCTGATCTTTTTTTTTTTTTTTTTTTTTTCTAATTGTGATTTTTTCAACTATAATTTAAATTGCACATAATTTTTTCGTTCCTAATCTATATTCGACGAATAATATATCAAATTAATCTTCTTTCGAGGGTCTTTAGTTTGACACCCATATTAAATATATAAAAATTGATTACTTAAGAACAAAATAGTAGACCTAAACTATGAACTATAATTTTTGTAATATTGAATTATTTATTTCGTTTTGTAATATGTACAAATTAAATTATTTTTATGAGATTGAACTACAAGTATTTAAATTATTAATTTTATAATAAAAAATAATTAGATCCTTAAATTTATAATATTGATTGTTTCATTATAATATTTTTTAATATGTGGTTATTTATATAAATTTTGTTTATTAACAAAACTTGAAAAAAATTATCCCCTTTAGTATTAAAGTAAGAGGAACACACATGTCATCTATATAAGACCTCTATCAGGAAAAACACGTGTCAGTCATACAGACTGTAAAATTTTATTATTATTTTTATTTTTAAAAAGAAAAAAAAAGAATTGAACGTACCAATCATAAAATTTTCTCTTTGATTCTTTTTCTTTTTAACTTAAAATTTTGAACGTTTATAACTTTTCATATTAACTTAACTCTTGATGAAAAATATATCAAATTAATGATTATTGCACGATATTCAAATCGACATCCATATTGCATATAATAAATTTGTTGGAATTACATTGGTCAATCGTAAAAAAATGTATGTTAGAAAAAAATATGGGTACATGTTTCCAATAATTTATTTCATGTTAGAAAAAAATGGCATACTACAAATAACTTATTTCACTTTTTTTTGTGAAATTGGGTTTAAAATTCATATTGCTTACATAAAAAAAATATACTAATATTGACTCAATTTTAATACATAATAATATATAATAAAATATATACGCACACATATATGACTTATATATGTTTTATAATGACCGGTAGCAATATTAGAATTTAATTACATATTATTAATGTAATAAAATATTCTGTTTCGTGCATCGCACGGGCGAACATCTAGTAAATATTAAAAGAGTAGGTCACTTGTACATCATTTAGATCTTTGCAATTTTGGTAATGGGTAAAAATGTATTAATGTTTATAAAAAACGTATTACATGTTTTGGATAAATGTATTATAATAATGTATCGATGTTTATGTTTAAATATTACTTTTACCTTTAAACATAAATCGTAATACCCAATTCGAAAGGTATTTTAAACAATGTGAGACGGCAATGGCATATGTACTCCACTTAAATGATACTACCTCCGTCCCGCTCTAACTTTCCTACTTTCCTTTTTGATTTGTCCCAACTTAACTTTCCAACCCATAAATGACAAATTAATCTCACAATCTTCACCCTCAAAATCTCCACTCTCAATCTCCACATTTAATAAAGTCAAAGATTCCACAAAATCTACTTTTTCTTAACCTCCGTGTCCGGTCAAAGTAGGAAACTTAAGCCGGAACGGAGGGAGTATCAGTCATGTCATATTTCCACTTTCAAACTAGCAAGATGCACTGTTCAGCATCACATTCATCATTCCTTAACTTTTTCCATGTGTCCAGTGCAGCTGCTACAGTGGAAATCGATCCGAATTAATGCGTCAACCAAACATGTTCAATATTTAGATGGGTTAGATTATATGAATATTATCAAGAGTGTTATATATTGAGTCTAATAGACTCAATCTGCCTGGCCAATTGTCCGGCGGATCGCTCCTAAAAGTTTTAATACATTCTTGAGGTTATAGGATGAGTTGAGCTCACTACTTTTACGTATAATATAATTTTAACTTGACCAGACATATAAAATTGCCCCGGTAAGTCGAGTCAAGTCACTCAATGTTACAAATAGATCAAATTAATATAAATGTCGTTATTCTCATATTAAATATATATAGATACTTATAGACTAAGTTGAGCAACTCGTGGTTATCTACTGATGTGCTGATGATATAGCATATGTGAAAAACTGCGACATAAGCAGGTGCTCATTGTAGTTATGCAACATATATATATATACACACACAAGCAATACGCACGTGCGTTGCACGTGATCACTATTTTTTTACTATTATCTAATAAAAAAGTTTAATGTGAACATAAAATAATTGTACTTTGTGTGGTGATGTTGGTTGATCATTCTAATAAAACTCAATGTAGTTATTAATGATGGTAATATATATATATATATATATATATATATATATATATATATATATAAAACTTCTTATATAATTCAGTGTCAGAAAAAAAAATGAAAGATTTAATCGATTAAGTAAACACAATCCAAAATTAAATAAAAATTAAAAATAATCATAAAAGAGGAAAAAAGAGGTTAAATAATCTTAGTTTCGCAAAACAAATTATAATAATGTTAAAAGATTCATAAAAACGACATACCATGATATAATGTATTACTCTTACCAAATTTATATATATATAAAGTTGGATATATTTTAATTATTGTTTACTTCTCAATATAGATGGACTCCGGCATCATTGATATATTAGAAATAAAGTTATACAATTACTGAAAAATTGTATAATATTAAAGATATAGATTTCAATTAACATCCATAACTTCAGATTTTGTTAGATATTCCCACGAATATTAGGCCTAACATACTTTCTCTATAATTTCTTAATTGATAATTCTGATCTGAACATACATTTGCAAATAAAACCATTTATATATTTTAATTTGAGGAAAAACTTCCAACAACTTGTATCATAGTCCAACACCCAGCTTCTGTTATGAAACTTTTTTTTTTTTTTTTTTTTATTATTAGGAAGTATAACTTCTTTTAGTATAATTTGCTTATTGATTTACGATTACTTATTTCAATTTCGCTTAATTATTTCTTCATTTCTATATTGAAGTTTGAAAATGATGTGTGATTTAAAATGAAAATCTTACTATAGTATATTTATAAGACAAGTAATGTTTTTTATAGAGGATTGACTATATATGTAGTGTCTCATAAGCTTCAATCATATATATGCTACATCTATATATTAATATAATATATTTTTTTCAACATTTCAACTATTTTTATGAATTTACTTCCCTGTTTAGTTTTAGTGAACTACTCCAAAATTTTCAAACATTGCACATTCATTTAAAAAGCTTATATGTACATGTACTTAAATCTTTTGATTTTGTTTCTCCCATTTTATTTTTTATTTGGACTATACCACACTTTATTCCAGTGTAGATTACTTATTTTTATCTAATCTATGCTTGTAAGCTAATATTAACATTCACATTTTGCTATCATTATTTTTCTGCATGTTTTAATTGAATCATCTGATACTGATTCACATAGTAGAACTTTTTTAACCATTCACCTAGTACAACTTAGTTTATTATTTCTTTATAGTTCTTATGTGTTTCTTTATACCTTATAATTTTATATAGCGTAATAAATACATCGTTAGTTATTATATATGCTTAAAATATATTTATGATATTTCTATCGATTTAATAATTTTCTTGAATGTTAGATTTTAAATATTTAAAATAATTATAGGTGTAATTATTCATGTTCACTATTTTCACGTTTGTCCTTTAACTACTTCTATTATTATTAAAATAAAACTTTAATACAAAACAAATTTCATCTTAAAAAATTCTTAAATATAGAAGTTAAGAAAACTATTGAAGTCTATGCAACATTCTTGACTTTCACAAATGTGTGAGTGTAAATTTTGGCCCTCTCACGCTGCAACAGAGCATTTTTCAGGGTGACTCCTTATTCTCTATTTTGTGCTGAAAATTTTCTTGCATTTTACAATATTTACAGATTTGTCGGCGTATCCATGGGATCGAACTGCACCCGTTATCTCTCATCTCTTTTAGTGCAGATGATACACTTCTATTTTTCGTATGCTACTCTATTACTTCTTTTGGGATTAATTAGATTGGATTGGATTTGGTATCTGTGTCTGGTTTAGTCTTTTGCATTGTTAAATTGAGTCAATAAGAACCAATTGGTAGTGATGATTGATTATCTGTTGTAGAGCACCAATTCGTACCACTTTCTTTCCCACAAACTTTGATTTTTCAACCAAGTTTGGGGAAGTGGATGGTAGGTGTACGTATTGGCTGCTATCAATCTTGTTTTAGATGGATCGTGTTTGGGAATGACATTTGGCGAATGGCTAATGATGAGGCGATCTTTTTAAAAAAAAAAAATTAAAAAAAGGCAAATGGTAGAGCATGATAGAAAATTGAGGTGAAATTGAGCTTGTACTCAAAACTTTTGATCAAGAAAATGATGCCTTGTGAGTTTTCGAGCTTCAATTGTTCTCTCAATTTTGGAGTTACTTATACCTTCTTTCGGTGTGTATTTCATTGATTGCATGTGATTGTCTCTAGAACTTCCCTTGATTCTGTATTTTGAATAAGTCAGTAACGTAGAAAATGATTTTAGGCAATTATTGATTTTGAGCTTATTTGTAAACTTGAAAATGTTACATATTTTCACCAAAAATTGGAAAATTGCCCCTGTTAACCCCTTGTGCTTTTAGCTTTTTGTTTGATAGCCCAACTCTACAAGTCGAGTACCTTTCGATTTAGCCTTTGACCCTAATTGGACTATTTGAGTACGAGGGAGGCGGTTAGAAGGTAGTCGGGTAAAATTTAGGATTATAAGGGTAAAACTATTAGGAATATTGAAGGATGAAGAAAACTGAACCAATAGGCAAAGAATTGGGAAAACTTGTCTCTCCCAGTGTTTGTGAATAGTTTACAATAAAAAAAAAAAGGAATCGAAAATTAGAAAAGGAAAGAAAAAGCCGGATATATATATTTAGTTAATTTCTTTTGATTGGGAGAGACTAGTAACACAAATGCTCCTTGATCAATGTTCTCAAAATTGAAAAATTCAAAAGAAAACACATCCAAGGGAGAATTAAAAAAAAAAAAAAAAGAATTTAGGTTATGAGCTTGTAGTAGGATGAAGAAATCAATCTTAAGATTGGTTTACTAGGAACGTGAGAGAGTGAGGAAAAAGTGAATGTTGTTTGAGGGGTGAATTGAGGGTAGCTAACTCAATTAGTCCAAGAATTAGTCACTTTTACCCATATCTATTTCACCTTACCTCAAACCAACATTACAACAAAAAATAACGACCGTTTTTATTCTTTGTCATACGTGTCGAGTACAAATTCGAATTTAGAAGATTGTCAAGCATATGGTAGTCGTTACATGCATTTCAATGTGAGCAAAAAACACTACCTGTTTGATACACTTGAGAGTCGAAAGATACACTCATCCGGTGAGGGTCTTCAGTTGAGGGTTTTCAAGGCTCAAAAGTAATTGAAGTTGTTATATCATATATGCTCATCTTATCATGATTGCCTTACTTTTGAAAACTTCGCCTGAAACTGAATTCATCACTTAAATCTTTCCTAACACGTGTCATTTTCTTCTTTTTCTTTGCTTCAATCTGTTCAGGATGAACAGAGGTTTAAGTTTGAGGTGATTTGGTACATGTATTCGTACATGCATTTTGGTCGAATTAAGTGTCGTTTTAATGACATTTGCATGCATAATTGATTGTGTATTGTTGATATTTGTATTATTGGACCATTTAATGTGTTTGAGCTCATTTCAGGACAATACAAGCAATATAGGACCAAGAACAAGTCTCAAAGAAGTCCGAAACAAAGAATGAGTCAAAGATGAAACAAGAAGAGATGAGTTTCAATCAAGAAGTTGCACCCACGACTTATGGTCGCGATCGCGAACAATTCAGCGAAACCCAGAGCCAAAAAAATTCTCAAATGATGGTTTGCAGCCGCAACTAAGCCAGCGAACTAAAACATGGCTTTAGCTGAATAAATGGTTCGCTGCTGCGACTCAGCTTCGCGACAAAGATCCGGTACCCTAGTTTTTATCCTGAAACACATTTATGACCCATTTTTCAGCCCAACACTTTCTCCTTTATATATATAAGGCCCAATTCGAATTTGACCTAACCAATCACTCATTTTACACATACCTTCAGCCACTATTCACCATGGGAAGCAAGAAATTGGAAGAGGGTTGAAGATCAAGATCATCAACTCAATCTTTTGGTTCATTCTATCTTATTCTAACTCAATATGAGTGGCTAGCACTCTAATTTCAGCCCTTGATCATTAGTTGAACCTTGAGTTTAGGATGTTTATATAATTTTTATGGTTATTAACCGATTGAATTATGTTTTGGAATGTTCTATGTTATTTGGTATTGTTGACTCACACTTACGAATTGAATTGTGGTTTGATCACCCATTTGGATATTTGTTTGTGTGTTGCTAGAATTCGGTTTGTAATCTGTAATTTTTATGAATTCGATTCTCGTGTAGCAAATAATGAATTTATTCTATTGGGGATAACATAGAGTTCGACCACTAAAACAAGCTTGTGAGTTTTATGTCGAATCTACTACGTTGTCTTGATTCTAAAATATATTACTATAAATTAAAAAATACAAAAATTATATAACGAATAAATTAAAATAAAAACACAATTTTACATTTTGTGCAAATTCTGCAGATACTATTCGTAAATATTCGTATATGTTGGGTATTAATCATACTACCTCCGCCCCGACTTATTTTGCACACTTTTCCTTTTCAGTCGTCTCACCTTATTTTGCACACTCTTAAAAAGGAAAATTTTCCACAATCTCCACCCTCAAAATTTCAGCCATCAATTTCCACCTTTAAAAAAGTCAAATAAAAAGCAAAATTTATTTTTTTTCTTAACATCAGTGCCCGGTCACTTGTGCAAAATAAGTCGGGACGGAGGGAATATTAAATATGCGCGTAAATAAATGAGTAATTAGAAAATTGGAGAATTTTATTCCTGTAATTTATCAACACAAAATAATTTACGCTCATATATATATATATATATATATATATATAATATGTTTAAGTTTACTGCTTCGAGTATTTTCTTGAGTTTAATTATACTACATTCTTTATTTCGTAGGGTTCTCTAATATTGTGTTTATTTTAAAATATTACATGATATACTATATTTTTTTTAAAATAGTAAATAATGATATATTAATTCTTAATGTTTGGAAAAAATAATTAGTATTGATATTATTTAGGATATATTTGTTGTTTTGATGGTAATTTGCTTTTATTTGAGGGTGATTTTATAAAGAATCATATTTTTATTTTTATTTTTAAAAGTATATTTGTAATAAGAAATATTTTCAAAAGATTTAAATATTTTGAATTGTTCTTTATTATAATATTGTTTATATTATTAAATCTTGTCATTAGTATTTAAATTGTTTATAGTGTTTGCTTTTATTTTTTAAATATTATTATGTTCATTTTCTTATAATATATTGTTTATTTAAATAATCTACATACTTTATTATTATTATTATTATTATTATTATTATTATTATTATTATTATTATTATTATTATTATTATTATATTTTTAACAACAAAATATATATATATAACAACTTTAATTTATAATTCTTATTATATACCATTACTATATTTACAAAACATGCATCTTACGGGTATATTATTATTATTAATTCCAATAACAGGCAGATGTCTTTGCAGATATATATAGAAGACAATCTGCTGAAGTTAATCCGTCACTCGAGTGTTTATGTGTGCAAAGAGAGTAAAGGTTGTGATCCTTGCATATTTTTTTTTTTCTCTTTTAGTTTTAGAGGGCCTCGTTATTTTGATCGAGTTCATATGTGTTAAGTAAAACTACACCTCATATATGGCGATCACTCAAGTAAATCACTCATCTGACAATTATAATTTTTTTATAAGAACACTAGAGTATCTAAACTAGGGCCTCTACAAGCGGGGGACCCGAGCAATGACACTGACGTTGTTCGTACGCTCGGGGGCCGGCTATGCAAAAAGTTTTAAAGTGATTGAATAAATGGACCATATGTATATATAGAAATGTGTTATTTCATGTAATGAAGCCACCTTAAACTGTTCTTCCTCAAGAATTGCAATGTCATACTCCTACACTGTTCATCTGCGCTTTTTGTTGCCAAAATTTTGAGACAGGTTTAAATGAAGTGCGTGGGGGCAGAAAGATAGTGAAGTAGGGCTTAGAGTGGTCCAAACTGCTAAGGTTGGTGACAGTGAATCAGTACTACACGTGAATGTTTAATTACTGTAACCATCAATGCCTTAAATCAAGACATGGCTGACTCAGACCATATATGTCAATTACCACCTATAAGACCTCTTTTGGTTTTTTTTTTTTTTTTTTTTTCTTTTTTGCATAAGTGACAAAATTGATCCAGCGCATACACAGGTTCAGTGCGCCTAATATTTTAGTCGGACTGACTATTGTGTTACTTTGACTTGAAGTACCATCGAACACGACATGTTCGAATAAATGGGCCAAAAGTCTGGCAGACTATTAGTCGGCCCGAAGATTATAGTGTATTTTAAGGGATGACTCAGCTTTGCTCAATAATTATTGACCCGACAGGCCGGATCACCCAAATTCCCACCTCTAATTTTCAACCTAGCTACTACTTCTAGCTTTTGCAGATGTGGTTTTGGCTGGTAATGAATAGGCGAAGGAGATAGACAAATAGATCCTCGACTAAACCTCAAATTGCAATATTTGTTTATAGATTTGTTAATTCTGATATGGGATGTGACAATTTAATTCAAATAATTCTATTAATAATTATTTAATTTTTTAACAAATTTTGATCACTATCTAAGGATGATTTTGACAATATTTTATAAATGTTACTACATTCTATCTCAAAACAAACATTAGATTTAGAATTCCAGATTTTCCACCCCATCTTTCCCTTCATGTTATTTATCTTTCTATTAATTTATCATAGTACTGGATATGGTTGGTTAGAAAATTAAAGATTATTAGGGATAACGATAAATGTACTATTGGAAAAAAATGAAGGGAAAAAAACTAAAAGATATCTATTTATATTTTATAACAACAATTAATGTTCTCATGCAATGCACGGTTTACAAATGTAGTATAAATATAATAGATTTGATATCCTAATATAGTATAATATAATTAAATATTAAATCAATAAACAATAAAAAGGATGTATTTGCTTCATTTTATTTTCCTTTTTGATGGTTTTCAATAGGTTTGGATGATAAAGTGGGGGATAAAGTAACGGAAAAAAATCATTTTTAATCTTGTATATTAGGTCTTGTTAAAAAATTGTCCGATTTAAGGACACTAATTATCAGAAACGGCCAATTTGGCCACAATTAACCACGTGCGACGCACGTGACTAATAAATTTGAGAAAGATGAAGAAAGAAAAAAAAAATGAAATGCACCTCATACGATAGAGTTTACTTTTTTGTTTTCTTTTTTGGACGAGCTACTAAAGTAATTTAATGATTTGACATTTTATCTGAACAAATACTTCACACATAAGCATTAGCACTCAAAAATCCTAAATTTATTAGTCCAATTCCAGCTAAATTGGTCGTTGGTGATGATCAGTATCCTTAAATTGGACAACTTTTGGAACATACAGGACTAAAATAAAATTTTCTAACATGCAAGACTTTTATTAGACAAGGTCTAACATACTGGACTAAAAATGAAATATTTCCGTGTCTGTAACATGAAGTTGGAATTGAGTAATTACATGTACTATGCTAACAACTTTTGGATTTTCTTATACGTAAAACAATCCTAGGTAGATCCTAATCTTTAAAAGCTTATGTGTGTACAATTACAATATTTTCTTTATTAGAATTCATCCCAAGTCCACCATAAAACATACCATTATATTTAATAAAATTAAAAACTTAACTACAAAAATTAATTTTAATAAAATAAGTTACACATATCATGTGCATTGTGCACACAATTTGAAACTTCTCCCTTAAAATTAAAAAAAATATATTTGTTATTTACATCAAATACAATCTAATACAAATTTCATTGCCAAAAACATAAAAATGGATTTTATTCACTAATAACATTAATCATCCAAAATAAATAATTCAACCCAAGAAAAAAATTACTATCAATATTTCGAATCTAATACTTTATTTTGATATATATGCTATATAAGTATCAATTTACAGATCGTAAAAAAGATAAATAATATGACATATTATATGTCCCAAACAGAAAAGAGATGTAAATATTATTTGCGTTTGAAAAAGAATTGAGTTTTTTTTCTAAAAATAATTAATAAAAAGGAAACACTGTTTTTTTGTAGTTGATTACCGGCTTACTTTTTTAATAATAAAATTCTCAGAATTGTTTTCAAATTCAAAAATAAAAAGTTGATGGAATTTTACTATTTATAGATGGTTCACCTTTTATATTAGTATAGATTCACTAAACATAAAACTGTATCTAAGAAAAGGCAGATAGTATATATTTTGTATGATGGGCCCAATTAACAATATTCAGCTCGATCCATACATATTTGGATTATCGTTGATATTGATAAATATAATTAATTGACTATAAAAAAATATGAAATCATTAATTGACTCCATAATTAAATAGTTAAATAAATCTCACTTCGAATATATTATGTACTACGGCACCACAAAAAAATCTTTATGCAAATATTTAAATTCCTATAATTTATTTACTCATCACATAAATGTCTTATCTTACCTTTCTTTGAATAAAATTAGAAAATAAAAATTTAGTCAAGCCTATTCCATGGGTGTTCTCCAAAAATCAGAAGCTTCTTCGCCGATACCGATGAGATCAATTGAAGGTCAATTCATTATGGGATTCGTGGAGGAGATGGAGTCAAGTGTTCCAAGGCTACGAACAACAATATTGTGAGTTGTCTGCTAACTTGTCCAAAAATATCACTTTCAGCCGCACTTCTTACCAAAGTCGAGAGAATTTGAAAACGGAAGTGAAGAGAATCATATCAGGTAATATCAGTTAAGCTGTGAGGGATGAGTTGTTGGAATCTAAAATGGCAATCCACAGATCAAAGAGGAAGATTGATTATGCCTACCGCTCGGGTGTTTGGTTGAACTTCTAAGTTATTCAAAAGTTCTTTAAATGTGTTTGGTAAAATAAGATATTAAATAACTCATAAGTTGTAAACATAAGCTCTTAGAGCTTATAATCTCAAAAAAAAAAAAAAAAAATATATCCTCTAATCCAATTTATTTTTTAAGATCTTAATAGTTACACTCAGATTTCACATATTAGACACACTTCACACACAATACACATATTGTACACACTATGCACACATTTCATGCACTTCACACACACATTCCACACATTTCACGCTCTAAGCAAATGTGTGTTTGATAGTTTCTTTCAAATTAGTTCCCCAAATTCATAGCTAAATTACTACATAAAATTGTAAGTTTATGAGCTCCTATATCCAAACACTTTATTAACTTATAAGCTATTGGAAAATACATCTTATAAACTCTTGAAACAATTTATAAGCAGATATTGAAACTTATAGGATGTTTAAAATAAGTTTAGCCTAACACCCTCTCAGTCGAGTGAAAGGATCCAGGAAATTCGAAGAACAAAGCTTGAAACTGAAGATGATAAATTAGTCAATTAACTTGAATATTTTTTTTTTCTAAAAATAAATGTGATGTATATTTATATATATATATATATATTTTGTGTGTGTGGTGGCTATAGCCGTCATCATCGTTTATATAATAAAGGATATATATGTTCATATCGTATGTATGAAACATTATAAGAAGGCCAAAAACAAATTCATGTAAATTCGTCTAGACAATTAATATCATAAAACTGCAAAGATCAAGGATCCATCAAGATATATCATGGCTAGCATTAATTACATTTTAATCTTAGTATTATAAAATGAATAATTTGATATTGTTACACTATATGAATAGGGGGAAAGCACTTATTTCTCTCTCTCTTTTTCTTTTCGCACATGTTTGTACTTTTTTTGTTCTCTCCCTTTTGGGTTTTTTTTTCAATGCATGTTTTTTTTCATCTTTTGTATATTAAAGGAGTGAAAGAGAGAAAAATAAATGCATTAGGGAGAAGAGAACAAGAAAAGTTTAAGTGTGAGGAGTATGAGGTTAGAAGACAACAATGCAAGGAGCAGAAAGTTAAAAAAATAAAATACACTTAGCAAAAATAAATGTAGATACAAGAAAACACATGCATTTTCCTAATTATTATGATGCATAAATAAATAGGTATGCATCTATTACAACTATCGTTTACGTGGTTCAAACAGTCTAATCCGGCTGATAAATCAGTCAAGGCCAACGACAAATGTTGGGCCTTGACAAACCAAATTGCCATTAGATCAAAAAATATTGAGCAAAGAAGGCTCATACCCCTAGAATATAGTAAGATACGGCAGATTGGTTCATGATCTGATGCATTATTGACTTATCAGATCAAACTTGTTGGACCAATTATATTTTGTGTTAAGATTCCCAAAAATCCAACCTGCATAAAACGACGAGTAGGCAGGGCGGAGGGAAGGCTGGCCAACCTGGGCTTCAGCCCACCCCAAACTTTTAAGTGCCTCTCTAAAAATTATTTTCTTCATCTTTTTATGAGCCAAGCCCCACTTTTAGGGAGAAGTCAGCCCACCCTCATTTTTTTTTCTCCAGGCTATTTCTAACTTATGAATTTGTTCAGCTTTAATAACTGTGAAACCTTGGACGGAAGTCAAGGTACACACTCAAATAAAAGGACCAAGAATCTACTGTTCGTCTTCCCTTGGTTTTTCCAATTTTTCTTAGCTAAGGAATTATTAAATGGTTTCCCTTGAGTTTAACAAAATAATTAGTATAATTTTTTTTTTAAGTTTGAAGATGGGAGCTAAAGTTAATGAGAAATTCAGCAACTTTTAGATATATGAATTAAAGGTATACTGTGAGATTAATAGACTATTTTATTTTGTTATTCGAAATCATATAGTTGATAATTCCAATATATGTGGAAAAAAATAAAAAGAAATAGTCTTTTTAAAGTAATTAATAGACTATTTTATTTTGTTATTCGAAATCATATAGTTGATAATTCCAATATATGTGGAAAAAAAAAATAGTCTTTTTAAAGGAAAAATTCATTAACAACTGAAATTAGTCAGCATTGAAATTTTGAAATGACATGAGAAGGAGGGCGCCATTTTTGCAAACTGAACAATACAAAGCCAAAAAAAATTCGCTTCTACTAATTCAGAAAAAACTACGCCTTGAGGACAAATGCAATAAGTTTTTTTATGGCCATCAAAGTCGGCAAACATTGATGGCATTAATAAAAATATGCATCAGCCTTCTTCTAAGGAAAATTGGATAAATTATTGATGAAGTTCTGAAGCAGTAATGTACGAATTTATTACACCAAAATTTTATTTTCTAGCCCACCCCTCTATGAATTTTTGGATCCGCCCCTGCGAGTAGGCTAGACTTATCCACTTGTCGATAGAGGTGATAAAATCTGCCCGGCCCCAATGAGTTGGCCCTGCTCGCCTGACATTTTCGATGGATTGAACTACTAAATTTTTTTACCTAAGGTGTTATTGAGCCCGACAAGTTCAACCTGATGCGCTAAAAGCCCGACAAATCACAATCCAATTAAAAAATCTATATATACTATAGAAAGATAGGTCGGGCTAGACTGACTAATTTTAGGTCCAATAAATTTAAATTGACGTGAGTAGACCTCATACATGATATTGGCCAAATAAGACTAAATTATATTTGGGGCTTAAAATACACGTCCACTTGTTGGGTCTAGCAATTGATAGTCAGAGTTATATATAATTTTAATAAATGAGTTGCAAGTACAATTTAATCTGTTAAAAAAAGATCCATCCAATTATTAATATTTTGCTGGAAAGGGAATGATCTGGGTTGGTATGACTGGTAAGAAAAGGACGATAACATCCTTTTCGTTTCACTGTTCCAAAGATATACATTTATTTCTGATGCGCAAAATCTCATAAATGCCATATTTGCAATGCTACAACCGTGTCCTCTTTTACATATTCTCCAATCTTATTTCAACTGTACTTATGAAAAAATATTGTGTTAATCATACATTTTCTTTTAATGTCGAACCAAAATTCTACGTTATAATTTATCACCATAAGTCTTTCATATGTATATATCATAAGGAACTCAATTTTGGATTCCTTATGGAGCCCAATGATATTTATATGTTTATCTATCTATATATACCTATTATAATAATATGAATATTTTGTTTCGTGCAATTCTTTGTTATGACTGATATGATCTTAGTAGCATTAAGATTTAGGGGTAAATAAGTAGATTGGAAATTTTTATTTTTTATATTTATCCATAATTTATTATGCTTACTATATTCTTATTAGCATAAAATTTAAGGGTGCGCAAGTAATTCAGAAACTTAAGTGTTTATTCATAATTATATATTATATATTTTTTTTAAATATGAATGTTTTGTTTTAGTAAAATTTGAGGCTAAATAAGCAGTTTAAATTTTTTAAAAATATTTATATTCATCCATTTCTTGTTGCATAATCTATACCTATATCTAAATCTATATCTATATTATATATAATAATAAAATCCTCTCAAAATAGTAACCTATAAATTTTCCCACTCAAATTCCTTTGCCATTTCTGGAAAACATTATTTTTTGTATAAAATATTTTATTTGGAGATAAATCTACATATATTTGCCTGAAATATATTTAGGCACATTATCTCAAATCAATAATAAGTCCCCCACAATCAGCTCAATTTGTTCAAATCTATAAAATGAGACATTCACGCAACCTTCCTTAGAAGATCCTAACCCATATCTCACACAATCTGTTTCACGCAATCAATTTATTTTTTTAATTGAAATCGACATTACCAAGCCGTTGATTTAGCCAAATTTTGCATTTATTTCCAAATTTTATTCTTATTGGAATAATTTTATTTATTGTGAAGATTATGAGATCCAAAGTAATTGAGGGAGAAGGGAGACGACATTACCACCCCACCAGAGTAATAGAGAGAGACTGACATTGAGAGAGAGAGACCGAAATTGTGTGAGAGTAATCAACATAATTATTTAGAATATAAAATGGGGAAAGGGAGTGGGGTGGGAGTAAGTTTGTCGAGCAAAAGGAAAAGCAAAATTAATATTTTTTTGTTTCTAAAATCCTATGTATTATGTTTACTGTACCCATTCTTCTTCGATTTAATTTTATTTTCACGTAATGTGTCCTTTAATTTGTATAGAATCAATTAAGTGTATACAAAAAAAATATGTTCAGCATATTCATATATAGAAAGGTAAAACAAATAAATAAAGAAAAAAAACTAAAACAAAAAAATAAATTTAGTACGATTTTATCAAATAAACCCCAAATTGTATTTTTTATATTTAATGTTAATTTCAATTTTGTTTAATTTTTTTATTAATTATTTTTCTTATTTATTTTTTAATCATATAAAAATAAAAATAAAAATGAATTATTTAGTAAATATTTTATAATTTCAACATTTTATTTTTTCCAAAAAAATCTAATTTTTTTAAACAAAAAATTATTTATTTTTCATTTCTAATGTGATTTTCCTATATAATAAATTAAATTAGCCATCTTATCTATAGTTTGACACCATATTGTATAAATAAATTAAATTAAAGACAAATAATTATTTGTTGGTTGATTATGTTGGTTAATTCTTAGTGTGTTTGTGCTACAAATAAAAAATAATAAAATTAGGATGTAGTGTTATTGGTATGTACTTACTAAAAGATTTTGAAGATTTCTTGAACATTATATTTGAAAAAATAAAAAATTTAGAACTTTGGATAAATATAAACGTTTATCATAAAATTATAAATATACATATATACACTAATCTTTTGTACAAGATGATCAACATGACCTCCATACAATGATGCTAGAGGTATTCATACATTAAAAAAACAAATATGAATATTCTATAATTTATTCAAATTTATATATTTTAATTTTGGGTTAATTACGAAATGCAACCTGTACTATTGGCCTTTTTTCCATTTTTAGTCCAAACTAAATATTTTTTCCGATTGCAACCTGTATAATGCGTTTTTATTGCAGTTTGCAACTCCGGCCATATTTCAGGCTATATAGGCCATGTGCCATGCACATGACCTCCATGGGCCAATAATATGGCGACACGTGGCCACTAATAAAAAAAAATCGAAAAAAGGAAACAAATACTTATAAATTATTTAAAATTTTTAAAATAATTCATAAAAAATATAAAAATAATTTAAATTTATAAATATTTCATATAAAAAATAAAAAATATTTTGAAAATTTGAAAATTCAAGAAATTAACAAAAAAATCTAAAATTAATTTTAAAAATTCGGAAAATAAATATAAAAAAAATCGAAAATACTTTTATTTTGAAAAAAATCGAAAAAAATTGTAAATTATTTAAAAAAATAAAATAATTTATTAAAAAATATAAAATTATATAAATTTCTAAATAATTATATTTAAAAAATTAAAAATATATTTTGAAAATTTTAAAATTCAGGAAATTAACAAAAAAAACCTAAAATTTATTTTAAAATTTCTAGAACTAAATATAAAATTTGAATAATTATTTTGAAATTTTCAAATTCATTTAAAATCAATAATTAAAAAAAATTATTTCTGAAAACTATTTTAAATGAATTTGGGAATTGAGAATTAAATTTCCAATTCCTCTCCATTTTCTTTACGCGCGCATAGAACAATAATAATGATCATGGACAGTAGAAGTCTGAGTCTTCTCCGATAAACCTGGCTTCTCGGCCTTATGAAACCCAGCAGCTATTCAAGTGGCAAGATGACGACGGAACTGCGAGAGGGAAGGCCGACTTCTCTTTTTTTTTTTCTTTTTTTTTTTTCTAGTTTGACGTCTGCACCAGATAGCTGAATCTCCTTCAATGTGTCCGCCAACGAGATAATTTTATAATTCAGGAAATTAAAAAAAAAAATTATTCTTAAAATTCTAAAAAAACTAAAATTTAGGAAATTAACAAAAAAAAAAAAATTAGATTTTTTGTTAATTTCCTGAAATTTAAAAGTTTCAATTTTTTTTTGCATTTTTTATATAAAATTATTTAAAAATTTATATAATTATATATTTTTAATAAATTATTTAATGTTTTTAAAATAATTTACAATTTTTTCGATTTTTTTCAAAATAAAACTATTTTTGATTTTTTTTTATATTTATTTTCACAATTTTTAAAATTAATTTTAGATTTTTTTTTTGTTAATTTCCTGAATTTCAAAATTTTCGAAATATTTTATTTTTTTATATAAAATTATTTAGATGTATATAATTTATATATTTTTAATAAAAAAATTACTTTTTCAAAATAATTTATAAGTATTTTCGATTTTTCTTTTTTTATATACTTAAGAATTTTTAAAATTAATTTTAGATTTTTTTTGTTAATTTCCTAAATTTTAAAATTTCAAAATTTTTTTTATGTTAAATATTTATAAATTTAAATTATTTTTATATTTTTTGTGAATTATTTTGAATTTTTTAAATAATTTATAAGTATTTTTTTCTTTTTTTTCTTTTTTTTTTTAATTAGTGTCCACGTGTCGCCATATTATTGGCCCATGGAGGTCATGTGCATGGCACATGGCCTATATAGCCTGAAATATGGCCGGAGTTGCAAACTGCAAGAAAAACGCGTTATACAGGTTGCAATCGGAAAAAATATTTAGTTTGGACTAGAGATGGAAAAAAGGCTAATAGTACAGGTTGCATTCTGTAATTAACCCTTTAATTTTTAATACTTTTCATGGATTCTTCTTTCTTTAACATATAAATTTTCATTCGCTTAATATATATTGATGTAATTTTTTATTATATTAAAATCATATAAACATTTGATGTTCTTATTATTTATTCATTTACATCACAAATCGTGCCTCACACGAGGATACTACTAGTATATCATTATTAGCATTAAAATTTATGAGTAATAAAGTAACTTAGAAATTTTTAAGTGTTTATTTATTTGATTATAAAAGATAAGAGACCTTTTCTTATCTCCATCTCTTCCAAATAAACTACATATATATTTATATTTCTCTTCTTTTCAAGTTTTGAATACTTTGAATTATCAAATAATAATGACTTCAAATCAAAATAGAATTATTGAAGATTTTTATCCTATTGAGTAGTGAGCCGTACTGCTGTAACAAGTCGTATTACCGAAATATAAGTTGCTTCATTTGTGTACAACTAGTATATAACACAAAAAAATAAAAAGAAAAATAGAGAATAATAACATAGTTATTATAAAAATATTATTAGGAATAGTTTCACATATATACGGGATGGAAGTTTTATTTTGATCAAATTTACATTAATTCAAATATATCTTATTATTAATTTTAGGGTTCATTGAAAAATGTAGTCGGTATTATGCATGATTTTTCACTTCGCAGTCTAAACTAAATATTTTTTTCCAAATCACAAACTATATAGGCAACACACGATTATGAAATAACATTGGCTTCAAACAAAAATAGAATTATTGAACATTTTTATCTATTGAGTATTGAATCGTACCACATGTATCAAGTCGTGTTGCCAAAATATAAGTTGCTTTATTTATGTAAAATTAGTTTATAACATACAAAATAAGAACGAAAGTAATTATATAATTCTTGTCAAAACTATTAATATATATAATCTCAAATATATACATGGTGTTAATTTCATTTTGATCTAATTTTATATTAATTTAAATATTTCTTATTCATAACGTGAGCAATAAACACAATTGCCGAGGAAATCAAAGTCTTGAATTTCAATCAACTCTATTAAAAATCTCAATTATTAAAATAAATATAAAATATATAAAAATTCAAGCCTCGACATATAATTCTGATCAATTTTAAAATATAGAAATAATATATAGTACACAGAGTAAAATAAGTACTCCCTCCGTCCCGGCCTAGTTTGCCTACCTTGGCTGGGCATGAAGGTTAAAAAAAAAAGTTTTTGTGGAATCTTTGACTTTTTCAAAGGTGGAGATCGAATGTGGAGATTTTGAGGGTGGAGATTGTGAGAGAAATTTGTCATTTATGGGTTGACAAATTAGATTGGGACAAATCGAAAAGGAAAGTAGACAAATTAGAGAGGGAGTATGATATAAGAATGCATATTTGTGATAACATAAAAGAAATTCATTTGATATTTTTATTTTAACTGAAAGTAAGCTAATTTTTTTTAATATTTGTTAATTCAGCTTCAGTAAATTTTTATTATGAAATAAAAAAAATTGAATTGAACTCTTGAATATAAAAATAATTCATATACCCTTTATAAGACACTAGATAAGTTATTAGATCTAAAAATAATTTAAAAAATAAAAAAATCATATATCCTATTTTATTTTTTAGAATTTTATGGGCCACACTCAGTTTATCATTCGGAGGAGGTGGGAGGCTGAGGTGGTTGGGCCCCGGCTTGGAGAGTAGAATGGTCATGGTCCCAAGGTGCAGGGTACGAGGGGGTCAGGCTCCCCTAGGGGGCCGGCGTGTGGCCCCCCCATGTGGGATGGCGGGGGAGAGGAGGGTTAGGTGTGGGGGTGGTGGGTGGGGAAAATCATAGAAAATAATATATTTTTTTCCGTTTTTGTCATAAGATTTTAAAATAACGTATAACCTCAATTATCCAAACGCTTTAACATCTTATAAGCTTTTGGGAGAATACATCATATAAGTTCTTGAAACATCTTATAAGATATCGGTGCTTATAAGCAAGGTTGTAGAAATCGCTAGGCTCTAGTTATGCAATAGATTGGGGCTCAGCGACTAGTCGGGATCTAGATGGGACTAATCGCGGCAACAACGTGGTTAGGGGGGAGGAATCACGAAATAAGTGTAGTTCGTCAATGGGAACCTAGCGCCTTGGCGGAGATTTTTGCAATAGAGCTTATAGGTTGTTTACAATAAGTTTATCCAAACACCCTCAGAGTAAACTATAGGTTTCTGTTTTAAATATAATCGAACTCTCAAATTTTTTATTAAATAAAAATAATTGAAAAAGAAAAGCAAAAGATGAAGATTGCTTCTTTCTTAGAACATGGACATTAGCTTTTAGGGGTAAAACATTTGGTCCCCAAATGCGATATAACTTTTTTTTAAAAAAAAATTAGATTAGTTTATAATCTTATTATCTATTTAAACAATTAATGTAGCAATTTATTATAAAAAAATTATTGCTTAACGTTTTTATATTATGAGAAAATTCGTTATTTACCGTGACCTTCATAATTTGTAAATGAATGAACTGTCAATATGCAACTTTGAGAATAAAAAAATTGCTTTATATAAAGTAAAAAGTAAAGATTTTAAATAGAATGTCAATGTTATAAACATTGATTATTTTCTTGATGCAACTTAAATAACATTTTATTATAAAATTAGGTATATTTAAAGATTATACAAGTAAAAGATATAATAATCTTTACTAAACAATCATAAATTATAAAATATTCAACTTAACAAAAGAAAATATTATATTCAAAATAATATAATATATTTAGCGATATATATCACACTAATATAATTTATATCTATATTACACTATTAGTAAAAAAAATTAAAAAAGGTATTAAAAATCAATATCTACGTACATTCTGGTATATGTACATAAAATATTTTATTAAGATAAAATAATTCAAAATTAAATAATTAACTAAATTTATTATATAGTAATTGCTAGTATATATCTTTTTATATATAAATAGGGGATCCCATTTCAATTATACGCATTTATAGTTTACAAGCAAACATTATTCCAACAAATATAATATTGCTACACTTGACAATTCATATTTGCACAATTTTATCCCTCGAAAACCTTCCCATCTCCCCAAGCATTAGTACCTCGTGTAGTTAGTAAGGGATGAATGTCCCTGAAATTTTGTGGAGCATGTAAATTGCGAGATGTGCTTCAATTTGAAATGTAAATCTAAAATTGCAGGTATATTATATCAGCATGTAAATGGTCCAACTTATGGATCAGGAAAACCACTGAATGTACCTCAAATTAGTCAAGATCCAAGCATACAAGTGATCCAACTTTGGACGACAAGGGATCCAATTTTATCGGTAGTCCAACCTTATGGAGAAGGATCAACGTCTACGAGCAAAGGATCTAAATTTGTAGTGGAGGTAAATCACGGTCTAACTTGATGGATGACGTACATCCAAGAATTTTATATTTTTGGAGGGCCTAACATTTTGGAGTAGGTAATTATGCACGGTCTAACTTTATCAAAATGGTAAACTACTAGATGTGGCACAAATAATAATAATAATAAAATTAAATGTTAAAATTAGAGACTTATTTCGTAAAACAATTAAAAGAAACGGCAAGGACAAAACTGTAACGAACATAAAATATCATTCTCAGCCCACCATCATGAGAATGGTTGAGATTGGCAAATGAAAAATATATGCAGTTCAAATATTCTTTTTATTAAAATTGCTATAAATTAATTGATTCGAGCATAAACTTGGAACGATTCACCGGTAGGGTGGAGATCGATACCCTACACAGTTGTACAAAAAGAGAATGAAAAAACCATTCGTTTGAGAAAACCACTAGATATATAATACTCTCTCCGTCCCGTTCAGTTTCGCACACTTTTTATTTCGGTTCATCCCGCTCAGTTTTACATACCTTTAAAAAGAAAAATTTTCTTATAATCTTTACCCTCAAAATTTTTACCCTCAATCTCCACTTTAAAAAAGTTAACCAAAAAGCAAAAAGCTATTTTTCTTTTTTAATATATATGTCCGACCCTACGTGCAAAATTGAGCGGGACGAAGACAGTACTTAATAGGCCATGAGAAACTATGAGGAGAATGTAGAAACGATTTAAAGTTTTTATCAAAATAGATTTTTTATCCAAAGAAATCGGAGAAAAAATGGATCAACGGCTTGTAAAATAAAATTAAATGATAAGCAAAAAGAATTAGGTACAGAATTATTATAAAGAAAAACAATGGGTGTGTTTGTTTGTTTTGGGGCTCAATCCATTAAGGATGAACATGTTTAATTACGGAAATTTCCCAACACATTGAAGAAAGTGGTCTCAGTTTCATAGTCACATTATTTAGTGCAAAATTATTCAAAAACAAATCTCAAACACCTATTTTAGTTAATAACCAATCACCTTTTACATATACCCATCATCTTTTCCGATGTAATAATATAAAAAAAATTCAAACTCAATCTACAACAAATAATACCGAACACCCCCTTTTAGTCTCAACCAAGGATGAAAATATCGTTTTTTTTTTAAATATCAATGTTTCAATTTTACAGAAATTTATCGGTAGACACTACAAGAAAAAAAAAAGTATTTGCCGCTACTTTTTTTGCAACTCCAAAAGTGATTACTAAAAATAATTTTTTTTTGTAACTATTAGTAGTTACAAAAAATATTTCATACTTTTAATTAAATTTGTTATATATGATAAACTCTTTTGCAACTACTTGTAGTTACAAATACATTAGTAACTACAAAGTAGTTGCAAAAAATAGTTACAAATACATTAGTAACTACAATACAGTTGCAAAAAAACTTTTTGCATCTTACTATTAGTGGCTACCCTATAGAAACTACATTTAGACATTTAGTTATTAAAAATATTTTTGTGACCACTCTCCCTTTTTTTTGTAACTAAATTTTGTAGTGACAAAAAGCCTAGATTTTAGTAGTGAGAAATATCGGTACAATTTAAAATAATATTAGGAAATACATACACCCATCTTAAAATTTGATAGAAATGGATTTTTGACCTTTTTTCATACAACATTACTAGTTATTAGTACGGAAATATTATATTAAAAATCTGAAAGTTTAACAAAATATTTTAAAAATATTATAACCAACTTTAATAAATAAACTCATCATAAAATTATAAACAAAACAAAATATTTACAGAATGCCCAATTATTATTTTATACTCCCTCCGTCCCGAGATAATTTGCACATCCCTCCCGGCACGTGGAATAAGAAATAGCTGTTTTTTTCTTTTTGAGTTGAAAAGTCAACAAAAAATAATTTAAATTAAGGGAATGCTTAAGACTTAACCTATTTCTGGTTTTATTCAAAAAAAAAAAAAAAAAAAAAATACCAAATCTCTGGGAAAAAATCGAAAATTTTTGGAGAACTAAACCCTAAACTAAACTAAACTGAACTGAATCAGAAAATTCTGGAAAAAAAATGAAAATCTATGGAAAACACTAAATTCTAGAAACATAACGAAAGTTATGTTCATGTGTGTCGTTGCTCGACCTCAATATTCATCCGAGGGAGCTCTATTGTTTAATGAAAAAGATGGTATTTTTCCATTCACAAAACAAGAACCAGCCCTTCGTAACAGCATTAATCGGGTCAGAGGGACTTTGGTTACAAAACCAATTGACACGATCAATAAAGAGGTCATAAAGGACTGCACATTGCATTAGGTTGTCCCTATCTATTCATTGTGTTTCCTTTTTTTTTTTTTTTTTTTTTTTTGCCTATCAGAACAAGCTCATCATCTAGCCAAGACTAACACACAAGTCACCAAAATGCCTCTCCATCTCACAGTGAGATGCATTGATGACATTGCATGACTTTTTTATTAAATTTTTAAATGTTTTGAATTCTGCAGTATTTGAAAAAAATTAGTGAGACTCATGCATGGATGAAATTTATTTTTCAGATTATACCAGCAATCATAGAAAAATGGCCAGAAACATCAAGTAAGTATATACTGATACAACAAGATGATGCAAGACCACACATAAGTGACATAGACACAGAGAGGTTGCTTCTGCAAATGATTTTAACATTCAATTAATGTTTCAACCGCCAAATTCTTCGGACACAAATATTTTAGACTTGGGATCTTTCAGGGCTATTCAATCACTTCAGATTGACATAGCCTCCTATAATGTGGATGATTTGGTCATGAATGTTACAACAACATATGCGCAATTGGAACCAAGCAAGATTAACAGTGTTTTCTTGAGCTTGCAAGCATGCCTCATAGAAATCATGAAGCAACTTGGACACAACAATTACAGGCTGCCACATTTGGGCAAATCTCACTTAACAAGGGAGGGTACACTCCCAATTACTCTAGAAGTTGAAGAGGCAGTTGTAAGGCAAGCAATTGATCAGCTTATAGCAACAGAATAGGCAAAATGTAAGCTATGAGATTGGGGGGATAATGACTGCCTTAGGTTACAATTAGGATAGAAGATGGGAATGCTTTTTGTAAATCACCTCTTGTTATAGCATAAACATCATTTAGGTGTGTTTTGCTTAGGCAATAAACAACAGGGACTTGTGCAATTCTAATTTTATATTAGTACAAACACCATTAACAACTTAATGTTAACAAAACTTGGTCCTCAGAAAATTTTCATCACTAGCCAGTTCACTAAGAAACAAGGACAACATTAAAGTAGCAAGATTATGACTTGCTACTTCAAGCTACCAGCTCAAACAGATCGGACACTAAATATTTTCAAGACATCTTGAACCCACAAAGGAGTTTAATCACCAAAAAAAAAAAACCAAGGGACAGAAACAGAAATCACTCAATGTAGACGGAGCATAACAAACACATCTACACAAGGGCCACATAGTGTCAATAAACAACAGAGACAGTAGATATAATAAGAAGCCCACACAAGAGCAGCATGCATGAAGCAATTCCAGAACGCAATAGATAAATAAACACAAAAACCCACACATGGGCATCAATCAACACTTCAAGCTACCAATATACCCGTAACAATAAAAGAAGGCAGCAAAACCTTAATTTGGGTTAAAATAACCCCAAAAAAAAGGAAGAGAATAGAAAACATAGACCTTTTTAACAATCGGAACCCAGATCGAAAGGTGCTGGAGGCACCACGCGTGTAACTCGGGATTGGATACGATCTCGCCGCCTGGAGCCGACGATTCAGCCTTAGATCTGCATCGGCAACCCCCTTCTCCGTTGTAAAAGCCATCATCGGCCAGTTCCACCCCCGGCTCAGGCAACTAAGTGTCGGGAACGTAACTATCCTCGGAATCGTACGCTATTTTATCGATTTCTGGGGAATCCTGAAAAAATCCGACCAAATCCCCCATATTTATGATGGATTATGAACAGAAAAATCAACAAACAAAAATCATAGGAGATGCTTGTCGGTGAAAAGGGAGATGAAGGATCTCCACCGAGGCAACACCGGAGGTTTGGTTGAAGAAAAGGTAAGAGATGAAGATCGGAGGCTGGTGTGTGAAGAACAATATGAACAACAACGTGAGAAATGAAGAGACGAGAGAGAGAGAGAGAGAGATAGTTTAGTTTAGTTTTAGTTTAGTTTAGTTTAGTTTAGTTTTAGTTTAGTTTAGTTTAGTTTAGTTTAATTTAGTTTAGTTTTAGTTTAGTTTAGTTTAGTTTAGTTTAATTTAGTTTAGTTTAATTTAGTTTTAGTTTAGAGTGTAATGTGGGATGGGTCTGTTTTAATTTGGGCTGGGTGGGGTTAGTTAGGTTTAGTTAATTCAGTGTTTAATTAGGTTGGGGTTAATTAGGATAATCAATGTAATTTCTATAAATAGGTTTAAGTTATTAGGATAATTTGGTAGAAAATACTTTCCTTTTTGAGGGTGTGCAAATTATCTCGGCCGGAGGGAATACTGTTTTTATTTTTCAAATTTTCATTTTGATAACTAATTATGGTATATATTATTCTAAGTAGAATTTTTATAAATAGTTTATATAAATGCTATGTAGAAATCATGACTTGGTTTGATGGTTAAAATTTGGAGCTTAATTCAATATGTCCTAGGTTCGAATTAGGTTTGGACTACAATTTTACAAATTTTGCTGAAAAAAAAAAGAAAAAAAGAAAAAAGAAAAAAGAAAAAAACCCTATAAGTGGAGACACACTCTGAAGCAGCACGCGGCGAATAACTCTGGGCCGAAATTCTCGCAAGAATCTCGCCGATAACTCTGCGAGATTTTGACAAAACGTTGTTACCCTTGTTTTCTGTATCGGCAACCTTGTTCGCCGAAATCTAGCGATTTTGCAGTCCTTGGTCTCAACCAACTTTCTTAACGATATTTGTCTCAAACACCCAACTTTCTTAACCATATTTGTCTGAGACACCCAAAATAACTTAGCACTCGTCAACATTAAACAAAAACAACAAATATAGCAAGGTAAAAACTTGTGTCCAAAATAGACTTATTGTACACTACGATACTATATGAGCAAATTAATCATACTGTATCAATCAGTAAATCAACCAGACTGATAGTGATATACTGTATGAGAAAATCAATCATACATTTTGCAAAAAAATATTATACGAGTGATGCACCATAATACTATTGTGCACATGATGCATTCAAGCGTAGCAAATATGATACTTTTCAAATTCTATCCAAGTTGAGTATTATTTGATATACTGCATTCTTTCCTAAAACAATTCTCAAGCAAATACTGTAGATCTTTTGAAAGTTCAAAAAAAGGTCATCCACACATACATGAAAATATACTATTATATATACAACAAAACCATGAAACAAATCTGCAAAGCCCCACGCACAATTTGTGGTCGACATCCAATTCTTCCACTCTCTCTCCACACTCACACTACGCAGAGAGAAACGAAGCAGAAAGTTTGCGGAACTACTAATTGAATTGCTGAAGTTGATATTTGTAAACAGTACTCTGCTGTTGCTGTAAATTATATATACATAATTAAATATATATTGTATATACACGCGCGCGCGCGCACGCAGTGAAGGTTCGTCGCATTTTTTCCAAATACGTTAATAAGCTGGAATGCTTGCTGTATCGCCATTAACGAGCGTGAAGAATGAAAGAGAAAGCCAGATACACGGTTTTCCGATGGAAGAGAATGAGTTTCCAGAATTTGCGAGTGTTAATTTGCTTGAGAGCATTGATTTCGACGACATTTTCGTCGGAATTAGCGATGGCGACGTTTTGCCTGATTTGGAGATGGATAGAGAAATTTTCGCCGATTTTTCCGCTAGTGCAGGTGAGGATTCGGAGCCGAAAACGGCGTCTGTGAAAATGGAGGATGAGAATAATTCAGGAAACAGTAGCAATCCTGCGGCGGATTCAGTTTCGGATTGTGGCGTCGGATCTGGATCGTCGAGTCCGATTCAGGGAGAGGAAACTGTGAGTAAAGGGGAGGAATCCGGTGTGAATAATTCATCGGGAAAGAAAACTGGAAAAATTAGTACATCGTCTTCTCACTCTAAAAATCCTCCGGGGAAGAAGAAAGGAAAGGTAAAGTAAGAAAATTATTTTTGAATTATTAAATTTGTTCCAAGTCATGGAAACTTGTAGCTATCGTTCATTTATTGAATGAACTTTTCTCAGAACACTTATCCAGTTATCCATACAGAAATGTTTCCTCTCTCTCTCATATTTATAGGACTGTCACGAAATAGCGAGAATCACGAGCATCCAGGGTGCTTCTTAATATAGTAGATTCCTTAGTAAAATAAGAATATACTTTCTGATTTTAGATCTTCCATTTTTCTTTTCTTCAATTGTGAAAAATTATTAAGAAATGGTTTATTGAAATGTGTGAGGTGCAGGTGGATTGGACGCCGGAGTTGCACCGGCGGTTCGTGCAGGCGGTGGAGCAGCTGGGGCTGGATAAGGCGGTCCCTTCCAGAATTCTGGAAATCATGAAAATCGACACCCTCACACGTCATAACATTGCCAGCCATCTTCAAGTATGATTATTCTCTCTCTACCTTTCCAATACTTGTAACCTTTTTGCAGCAGCTATTCTGCACTGTTTTTTCTTTCTGTATGGATAATCAGTCATTTTTTTTTTTGGGATTATTATTATAGCAATCCAGTTAAAACAGTGGATAATCCAACTACTGGTCAGTCAAATGAATCGAGATTAGATGAATAACTTTTATTTGATCTCAACTATTTTACAAATTAATGGTTTATTATTCACTTGGATACTAAGTACTCAAGTTGGTTGCATAGCATTAACCATATTTTGTGTACTATCCCTTGTATTCGATATGGTAATTTTTACATAATTCAACTTAATTTTCCAGATAAATATTTTTAGATTTCATGATTTCTTTTGTATTTCGCAATTCATGTTTAGGTTTACGGTTCAAGGTTAGGCTTTAGGGATTTCAGTATATGTTTTAGGTGTTTCGCATTTCATGGGTCATTGATTCATAGTTTCACAATTCAGCGTTCATAATTGATGAGTTAATGTCAAAGATACAACTTTTATACTTCACTGGTGCAGGTTCATGTTTATATGCAGACTTTGATTTTTTATGGGGACATGAATGAACTGTTTGGATCATCTGTCTCACTTTTACATTTTCGCATCAATGTTTTGTTGAAAAATCGAAGCCTAAAATGACACGTAGAACATGGATCTTCAATAGGAAACACTCGTTAGTCTCAAAAAGTCAAAAGCTAAGTCTCGAACTTAAAAATGAATCATAAATACTGAATATGAAATCGAAAATACTGTCTGGCCAGATTCTAGCTGGATAGATTTCTTTTCTTTTTCTTTTTATAAATGTATTAAAAATTATTAATGAAAAATTATTTGTGAGGAAGATAACTAAATTTTTAACATTAACGCTAGATTACGGGTTGAAAAAAGGAAAAAAAAAATACACCAATTTTTTTATTTTACTTAAAAATGATAGTTAATATTTAAATTTCGTCTTGTGATAATAATCAATTATATTTATAATTTTAATTAAAGAAGACTAAAAAAAAAAATCTGGCGATGGCCAGAATCTGGCTATTCAGCACCTTCCATATGAAATTATGAACCCCAAACCCACCTAAAAAAGTTAATCAACTTTTAGTGACAGGTTCTCAATGCACAGATAGCGACCGGAAATGTGGGTCAGTTCCGACTTCCTGTGGGCGATTGTTGTTGGTTTTCAAAAATGTAACATGAAACCATCTTACATCTTTTCCACATCTTATTAATTGTACTCATGACACATAATTATTTAAATAATTAAAATTAAAATTAGGGGGAAAAGTTGTAACGACAGCCAAGTACAAATTTGTTTTTGGTCCTACCTCTTATACCAATAGAAAAGTATATCAACTTTAATATGTTCATGATTTTTTTCGTATTTAACCAACCGTGGGACATTAATTAACACCCCTAACAAAATATCATCTGACAAGCAAATATTCACCATTCAATGATAACAGCTAATTTACAGTGATGTTTCAATTATGGTAGCTGTTGAAACCACCATTGGCAGCCCATAGTTTGTCTAGGTTCTTTTTCTTGATTAATTTTGTCTCTAAGTGGAAAAGCTATTTGGTGTACCAGAAATCCTTTTTCCAACTGTTCATACATTAAACTGCCTAGACTGGACACCACTTTATAGATGGAAAAATAGATTTCATGCTGATTTTGTGCTTCTCCTTTATTGGAAATTAGGAGGCTGAAAGTTTAACACAGTAGTTAAAATTCTCATTTAGCTCACTTTGACATGACGAAGCCACGGTTCCAGAACTGTCGGTTTCATGAACTGTGGAGGTTGGAATCAAAACCAGACCATCATACACAGTTTTTGGGTTTTGAACCAGCGGTTCTGATTCCAAACCGCCACTTCTCCAGTTCTTTCTTTTCTCTTAAATTTTTATTTAAATTGTTTTATGATATTAAACTTGTACGATTCATTACAAAAGATCATCTATATACAATTCATAATAAAAATTACGGCTTACCAGAAAAAACCGCAGTTCGGGACGAGAAATTTTTACCGAGGGTGTGGAACCGGAACCTGTATTAAATATGTATGATGGTTGCGGTTCTGGATTTGAACTAGAATTCCGTTAAACCGAGCCGTTGAGAATCTGAGCTAAGTTGTGTTGTCTTTGGCGCCTTTTTTTCCCTTTGAATCAGCCCCATTTAGCCTCATAGGCCATATCTGGGTACTGAGCGTAATGTAGATGAAATCTTCTATTTCAATTCGTATTTCATCTTGTATTCCAAAACAACTACAACACGCCACGTGTATATGATGACATCACTAATTAACGCATGGCATGTGGTAAATATAATGGAATACTAGATGGAACACAAATTGGAATAGAGGATCCAATCTGAATTTTAATGTGTGCCATGCACCGAACACTTTAACAACTTTGGCTCTTATTATGTAGTTTTGGAAATTTGGATTTTTATTTATTAAATATTACCTTGGCTGTCCCATGAAAAGAATCTCTGAATGAGTGCGTATTTATAATTTTTGGAGTGTCGTACCTTTAGTAATTACTTGAGTGTCTACATAGCTAATCGGAAAAAAAAAAAAAAAAAAACTGTCTACATTAACAAATTGATATTAGGCGGTCAAATGAAAATCTAGATTTTCTATTTCAAATTGTGCAAACATCTTTTATTCCAACTTCTTAATTTCATGCGACGTACTCGTGTGTCATCTCACAAGGTATAATGAATCTTCGTCTTGCAGAAATATAGGTCGCATCGGAAACATTTGCTAGCACGAGAAGCTGAGGCGGCAAGCTGGAGCCAGAGGCGGCAGATGTACGGAGCGCCGCCTGTCTCTGGCGGGGCAGCAAAGAGAGATCAGGTGAATCCTTGGATTGCACCCACTATGGGCTTTCCTCCGGTGACACCAATTCCTCATTTTAGACCCTTACATGTGTGGGGCCATCCATCCGTCGACCAATCATTGATGCCCATGTGGCTGCCACCTCATCCTCCCCCTCCGGCTGACCCTGCTTTCTGGCATTCCCACGGCCAATACGTAAGCTTTTGCACAACACTTCAAATCACTAGTCTTATATAATCTCCGACTCATATATATGCACTTCTGTTGTGTATCTATAGGTTCCGACAACGGGAACGCCGTGGTATCCGCCGCATTTGCCTCCGATGGTGATAACCGAATTCTCTCTTTTCGTCAAGTCTTTATACGTACATTTTTGCATTCCTACAATACAGTTTTTGAGTAACACTTAGGTTCAACTGTGTTACAGGGACAGAAATCACGTTTATCATAAAAATGCTACTTTTGACGTAAAAAATGTTACTCTTAAAAAAGAGTTGCTTTTATGTAAAATCTAAACCTCAAAGTGATGCTTTTAATATCAAAAAGTAACATTTTTATGTAACTCTCATCTTATGAATCTATTTCCATAAGACAGTCTATTTAAGTGTTTAGTGCAGTTTTCTCCTTCATTTTAAATTGGATTTGTTTCCTTCCCTATAAGTATCTGAATTGATGAGTTTTATTAATATCTTGCAGAGGTTTCCGTCTCTGCCAGTCACCGGCGCACCACCTTCAGCTATGTACAAGGCAGAACCGGGGATTGGTGTAGCTGCTCCACAAACCCTCCCCAAACCGGCCCCTTCCAATGTTCTTCCGGTGAGCTTTACTCTCTTACATCAATTAATTTTATTAAGATGCATCCTCAGATTTGGTGGGTCCGGTGATACTTCTATGTACCATCAGTGACCTGGCATTTCATGTAGATTGTGAATTCCATGCATACATAATAGCAAGCTTGTTTTTTTTTTTTTTTTTGAGAGAAATAATAGCAAGCAAGCTTGTTAAATGCCCCTTTCTCTAACATTTTACTGTCCAGTCAAAGGAAAGCATAGATGCAGCCATCGGAGATGTTTTAGCAAAGCCATGGCTGCCGCTACCGCTGGGGCTGAAGCCGCCGGCAGTAGACAGTGTGATGGCGGAACTACAACGGCAAGGCATATCCAAGATACCTCCAGCTTGCTCTTAATCAACACGCTCCGATCTCTCCTCTCTGATCAGTAATTTTGAAGCCAAACGGAACAAGAACACAAGAATTCGACGACGTTTCTAACAACCGGATCAAATAAAATGTGCCTCTCTCTGTGCTCTTTGTGTGCGCTCTTGTCTCATGCAGGAACAATGTACATTATGAACTATGGACAGTATTTGAATATAGAGTGTGGCAACGGCAGAAATCTTTGTGGTTAATAATCGTAAAATGTCCAAAAAGTAGAATTTCCTTTTATTTTTATACCCCTCCGTCTTACAAATATAGCCCTATAAGTTTCACACAGATCTAAAAAAATTATTTAATATTAAAAGATATGGAACACTAAACAGGTGAAAAAGATATAAGCTAAACTTAAAGCGTACAAGTGCAACGTAGGATTTACAGCGATAATTTCAGCAAACAAGTTCTTCTATCTTTTTCATTTGAGCTGAAGCAACAAAATCTAAAAGGAATAACCTACCGATGATAGATATGAGTAAATACGAAGAATTCTATAGAATAAAAAAATTTGGCTTTTTCATATATATTAAATCCCGGAACGGATCCTCTAGTCCATTAATCCTATCCCGTCCCCAAAACTACGTAATTTTGATTAAACTTAACTGCAGCCCATTATGTCCGCTTCACCGAGCTGACCGAAAACTAATAAAACTTTTCTCTTTTAATTTTTTCATCTTCTCTTTCTTAAGCATTCACTTCCCTACGTTTTTTCCGCCGACGATTATCCACAAACTTTTCATCTTTTTGCACCTGATATCACTTCTTACAACAACAGGACTTTGAAAGGTAATTTCATGTTACAATTTTTTGTTGAAGTGGTAGTATTCTATTGCAAGTCAGATTCTTACAATTTGTTATTGAAAATTGTGAGAGTATAAGGGTGTGGCTTCACAATATCATTCATCAGGTTTGGAAGGTTTAAAATCAGTCTGGAAAGCAAGGAAAACGGTTACAAGAAGCTGTAGAAGAACTGCTAGAAGAAAACGGTTTTTTCTGTTAGAAACCGTTGTGGTTCAAGTAAAACCGTTGTCTTTGACTGAAGAAACCGTTGCAGGAGTTCTGGCAAGCAGTTTTTGATTCTGTTGCAACTGCTTCATTCTGTTTTGCCTTCTACAGCTGGAGAAAGTCTTATATACTCATTTTCTACGCTTAAACTCATGTAATCAGTTCATTCCAATTCAGATTAGGTATTAGAGGGAGAGTTTGTAGAGGGAGTAATAGAGAGTTCTTTCTTTCTTTCTTCTACATGAGCTCTTGAAGCTCTAGATGTTGTAATCTTGAAGGTTATAGTGAATTGATAGAGGAATCATCTCTATCCGTGGATGTAGGTTGCAAAACCGAACCACGTAAATCTTGGCTGTTTTTCTTTCTCAGTTTTGTTTTCAGTTTTTCATTTCATTGTTTGGTTGTGATTATTAGATTGTTTCAAACACTTGAATTCAATCTAGTGTTGATCTTGAGGGATTGTTGAGTAACAATTGTGGCAGTATTCAAGAATTTTATTTTCTGGGCTTTTTCTCTCTTTCTCTCTCTTCGATGGATGTATTGAGGTGGGAAGATTGAAGGAATAATGAATTTCCAAGCAAGAAATCGACAATATGAATAACTGAAGAAGAATATGAACTGAAAATTCTGGAGTTTGAAACTTATATACGGATATGGTCAGGGAGATATTTGGTGACTGCAAATTTTATGGACTGCAATCAACATCGAAAAATAACGCCCAGAAAATTATTTTATGGACCGCAAATTATGTGTGTCGAAGAAAGAAAGGCACTGAAATGTAAAAGCGGAAATGAAAGAGGAAAAACAAATTGAAAGGGAAATGAAAAATTATTTATGTATCGGTTCTTATTCAAAGGAAAAAATAGTTTATGTATCGGCTCGGTGAAGCCGACATAATAGGCAGCAATTAAGTTTTAATTAAAACTACGTAGTTTTGGGGGTGGGACGTTAGTGGACTAGAGGATCCCAGCATCCCTTTACTTAAAATTAGGAAAGTGGGTAAATGAAAAATAAAAGATTTTAAATACAAAACATCACTGTATTGACTCGTCTTTGGAGAATGTGGATAAGTGGAAGATAAATACTTAGTTACATGTTTGATAACGTAAATATGGTAATTAGGAAGGTTTGACCAATTAAAGAAAGATCATAACAAAAAATAAAATGATGATGATAATAATAATAATAATAATAATAATAATAATAATAATAATAATAATAATAATAATAATAATAATAATTAGACATAAATCTTTTGAAATAATAATATTTTTTCAACATTTAATACGAATTGAAATATCTATTACGCTTTCGCTTAATATGGAGAGTTAAACGATGATAAGTATACGCGACAATTTAACCATTTAACAGGGGGTATATTAGAAATTTGCATTTAATACACCTTTAATAAGAAAAATTGATTAACCATTTAAGTGGGGGTATATTAGAAAATTTGCATTTAATACACCTTTAATAAAGAAAATTGATTATCTCGTCTTTAATAATTTGGATCTTGTACAATAATATTCGTGACATCTTCTACAGTGGTTGCACCAATACATTACATGTGCACAATATGACATGAACAATACATAATTAATGATTATGTGACATGCATTTGTGCAACCATTGTAGAAGATGTAGTATTAATTGTTGAGGGTCGGAATTGACATAATAAAAATAAAAATAAAAATAATAAAAAAAATGGAAAACAGGACTATTTTTGGGAAATGGAGGGAATATTAGCCTTAGCCCATTATTTGTTTGAGTTATGTTTTAACCGTGTAGCACTTCAATAGTTCTAATTTGTTCGATATAACGATTTTAGAAGTTTCTTCTGGGCATTGTCAAGGAAAAAAGGTTCCTGGATAAGTGAATTTATATCAAATCGAATAAGATTAGGCCCAATTCAAGAAAAGCATGAAAAGGCTAAGGCCCATACAGAAAATTTAGGAGAAAACAATGTCCAATCAAGCCCAAAAGGCAAGAGAAATTCATTCCAATTTGTAATTAAGCCCATACTAAAAAAGGTAAAAAGACAATGTGTTATGGACATGAATTTGTGACAGAATTAGCAAGAAATTGGGTCGACACAATTGCTTCTCTTTTCCTTTTTTATTTTCTTTATCAAACTTAAAATGACTACAAGTATTTAAACTTAAAAATATATGAGGTAGATGTAGCAATTTGGATCGCCCAATAACGTCTATCGTGTCGAGTCAGATCAAAAATAGATAAGTTTACTTCGTCATCATCCTTCTTAAATACACTAAGATTGTTAAATTGGTCCATAATTCGTTGGACCTTTTGCGTGTGGCGGTTTGATCTATTGGGTGCAGTAATATTACATGTTAATATGCAACATTTTCATGTACATATATCCGAGTTACTGACTAGCAACCCTTGCTGATGTTTTCATTTCCTTTTCGTTTTTATCACCCTCAATGTGATATTTTTATGTTGAATATTTTCAAATTAATACATTAATAAAGTGCTACACCATAAATAGAGCTCGAAAAGTCAACTCATCCGTTTGATTGACTCGGTCCATCCAATATTTAAATGATTTGAGTAAAGGATTATAGGCACAAATTATCACTGGATCCCATAAATCATATTTCATGGGCTAAAATTTCAACGAGCTATGAGCAGGCTCGGAAATCTTAATATATTCAAAGAGAACAGACTGAGTTTAGCTCGATAACTTTTGATCCAATAAAATTTTAAGCCACCCCGAAAATTTTAATATAGTCAAGAAGAATAGACTGAATTGAAAAAGATAAATTTTGACTTGATAAAATTCTAAGCCAGTCAGAGACAGGCTCGTTGGATGGGCCATCTGAATAACCAGCTCTAACCATATAGTGTGACATAATTTATGTTGTCTAAAAATGTTTTTGGAAAACACACAGCCACAGAGTGCAAACGCGATCAACGCTCGTAATTGAGGCCAAAGAAAAAGTAAATACTTAAATGTTTAGAATCTAAACTAACTACAACCGCCGACACTATAATTATAATTCACCTTTTGCTTTACTTTCATGCTGTCCCAAATACCACTTTCTGACCAAATATGTTTTTAAAAAAATTATGCTTTTAAAATATTTTTATCCCCCCCAGAAAATAGTCATATTTCAATTAATCATGTCTAGTTTTATTAGTCAATTAAAATAAGCTACATAGTATTACATAAGTTAAATTGATTTAAAAATGATAATTGTGTCGTATTTATAGTTTGTGAGTGTTATGTTTTTCCCAAATAAACTACAAATAAAAAATTGTAAATATATAAAACGTGATACTTTTTTGGACTACTATTACATTATTTTTTGAGATATTTGTGTTGAAGATTTTGTCCCTGCATTGATGAAAAGCAACTTATTTAAAGGGATACCAATACTTTGATTTTTAAATATCTCCATAACTATAAAGAGTCAAATGTGAAAGCAAGTTTGAATCTCACTCCATAGACAATTTGATTACTCAGTCCACATGCAACCTTTGCAAAATGTCATGATTTGAAGCCCCACATTTCTTGTAATTCCTCAATCTCCGCATAACATTTAGCCAAAACATACCAATTCTTGCATATTTATACACAACCACTTCATGTCAACAAATCTCATTCCTACCAATTCACAAACAAGAAAACCACTCTCTACAATGGCTACATTTGCCAAACTACTTTCTTGTTTCTCTCTCATAGTGTTGTCCATTTGTTGCCATTCTCAAGCTAGAGAGAGCAAGTTCTTCTCCAAATATCTACACCTTAGCACAAACTCTTATGTCACAATACCTGGTACTAATCCAAGCACATCTCAGTCTCCTACAAGCCAAATTAGTGGTGTTCCAGCCTCGGCACCTAGCATGCCCGACTCTGCCTCAGGCCCAGCAACCCTAGGAGCCGGTTATGCGCCCGCCCCAGCTCCAGCAACCATAGGTTTTGATTATAGCCCGGCACCGGCCTTGGCCCCCACAACCCTCGGGGCTGATTACAATCCTACACCGGCCCCACAAGAGAACGATCTTCCGTATTATGGCCTATACGGAAAGAACAAGAACAATGAAGAAGAAGAAGAAGAGGAGGAGGAGGAAGAAGAGTTTTCTAGTGAAAATTCAAACAAAGAAACCTATACTTATGCCAACGGCGAACCTAATAGCTTGAGCAACAACAATGGCTTCTGGAATTCAAATCACGAGAGCTATTACAACACCGACAACGAAAACAACGGCTACGACTTTGATGGTGGTTATAAGAGTGAGCCACAAGGGATGAGTGACACAAGATTAGTGGACAATGGCAAGTACTATAGCGACATTGGCCGTGAAAAGTATAAGCCGAGTGGGTACGACGACAAAAACGACAACGAGGAAGGGTATTATGGTAATTACAAGTCAAAATACGAGTTCGATTCCATGGAAGAGTATGAGAAGCAAGAGAGGTATGCAGATGTGCAAGAAGAGTTCACTCCTTGAACACTAAAGTCAGTGTGTGTGTGTGTGTGTTTTATTTTTAAACATAGAGAGATGATACAGAAAAAAGAATTAAAGTGATGTGAGAATGTTTGTTAAAAGCAAACTTAGAAAAGTTGCAATGAGGGATTGTTACGTTGTAGTCTGGTTCCAACTTCCTTGCTTGTTTGCTCTGTTTTTTCTTAGCATTGGCAGTGCTAAAGTGATGAAATGGAACTCTCTTTTTTTTCTTTCTTATTTGCTGTTTCAATATGTATTTTATGTTATGTTCCAACTTTTACTATTAACACCACCTATTCATTCATAATGTCATTCCATAATGTCCCCACGATGAATCATAACTGAGGACGCGACATATTCGCTAAAACACACACGTATAAACTTTTATAAGCGGGTAGTTTTACTCGGGCTGAAGATGACATCCCACAGGCTCAGCATCTTTTGGGAAGCAAAATTAAATGTTGTTCCTCATTTTCTACAGAGCATCAAGACTTACAGAGCAAGATCCAGTCTTTATACTGTAGTCCTATTACATTTTTTAGTTGACTAAATCAGTTTATCACAGAAGTATTTTGATCACCGTGAGATGGGTGATTGAGATTCCACTATATATAATTTTGAGCACAAGAAGATCACAACAAATCAGGAGAGAATTATTCTCAAGATATCTACCAATTTAAAATACAAGTACAATATATTCCTTATTTACAGGGTCAGTTAAATCTGTAGATTGATTAACCATATCTTCTCTATTACCCCCTTAAGTGTAGTGTGGGATTAACTTCAACACAAAGCTTGAAACGCAAGAATTAAAAAAAAGGACGAGGTAAGCTTTTGGTGAAGATGTCCGCAAGCTGGAGACCAAAAGTTCTCGAATGAAATGACAATCTATGTTGATGTGTTTGGCGCGCTTGTGAGCAATGAGATTCTGGCTAAGGAATGAGATACTCTTATTGTCACAAAGCAAAAGCGGACGAGGAGATGGTAGTGCACGAAGCTCTTTTAGAAGACTAGTTAGAGACACGTGCGTTGCACGTGGTCCACAAAATTTACTAAAAATATATTATTATGTTTTTTTAAATAAATATCTTTAAAAATGTATAGTATGTCAAGATAAAAATACATACTCCTTAATATATAATTTTATAATTGATTAAAATATACTCCTTAATTCATATGAAACTTGTATTAAAGTCTTACATAATAAAAAGAGACTTTTTATCAAAGTGACACGATGATATTGTTTATAATTACGTCCATGTGGTCCATAAAAATGTTGGGGTTATGGAGCCTGAGAGACCGCTTCACGGTGATCCAACTTGCCGGTGAGTTGGCAGGGGTTCAGGGGCAGGGACCTCAAGGAATATTTTTGGGCCTTAAAAGCAGTATTCGAGATTAATGAGCTTTTAGAGTTATGACCCAAATTGAGTTATAAATAACCCTATGATTCATTGTATTTATTATCACCGAAATTATTAGTTATCTCCTGGCTTGATAGTGCCCCCAAACCTTTCTTCTTGACGAACTTTAACAAATTTGTGCCTTTTATTTTTCATCCTATTAAATTCTCAATTAATTGCACCCTAATTCATAACAAAAGAGAGCCTTGTTTAAAAAACACTTTGTGCGATAGAAAAAGAAAAGACAAAGCATTGTTTTAATTGTTAGTCAAAGCAAAAATATTAAAATTATGTATCAGTTAATATTGTTGGATAAGTCAAATGGAAAGAAATGAAGTTGTATAAATGAGAATTCATGATTTTAGAAGGTTATACTTTTTTTTAATAATTGACAAAAAAATAAAAAAGTTATACATTTGTCAACCATGATTCTTTTTTAGGATTGAGGGTAGCATAAGTTATTAATTTTGATAATTTTAAAGATAAATATTGCAAATATAATTACTTCATGTTTATACTCCCTTGTACATCTTCCAATCATTTTTATATGAAAAAAAAATTAAAAAAATATAATATAGAAGAGTCATAAGATTTTTATATATTTAGTTATCTCATTAACAATCAAATTGTACTATATCATCTTTGACTAAAGTTACTTGATGTAACACCTATATTATATTAATGTTCATTAAAATTACTCCATTCATGTTATGGAAAATAGTGTTGATAAAGCGCAATCCGGTATCCAAGAAACTCAACGAAAACCAATGCAAGAAATATAAAAAAACACAAGATGTACGTGGTTCGATCCGGAGATCTACGTCTACGGGCTCAAAAATAGCACCTGCCGAGGTGTTTCTTTCACTATACTCCTTGAGTTTACACGTAACAGTTTAGAATTCAAAACGCGAACCCTAATCCTGAGAACAATTCTCCTATTTATACTCATCAATTCCAAACCCTAACTAACTCCCTATAATTGCACCTATTTTCCGTTGCATGGAAGTTGGGAGCAGATCGTGGGCCTGGAATCTTGGGATACGCCACAGTTGGGCCACGCTCTTTTAGGCCACGCATGCTTCTGGGCCGGTTAAGTTACTGGGGCCACGCATGCTTCTGGGCCGGTTACTGGGCTGGGTCGGATCGGAGTGTCGACCCGATCCGAAGTTACTTGGCCATACCCATCAGATGCTCCCCCCCAGCCGGAGCGAGGAAGGAGCTTCGGTTATGACCGGGTTGGAGTTGCCAACCAGAGGAGCCGCGGTTACTGGTAAGCCGAAGTATTTTTGGGAAGCCGAGAATTTTCGGAGCCGGAGTTGATCCGTGGTGTAGTCCGCGGGGGCCAAATCAAACTAGGCTGAACATCCCCGAGGTGATAGCGAGGGCCCGAGCACCTCGAAGGCAACAAAGTGTGGCGAAAGAAAACAGCAGTCTGGCCGAGGTGAAGGAGGCACCGGGGTGCTTTCCAAATCTTCCTGGGCAAGGATGGGGTTGATGTGATTGGCGGCGCCATCATGAGAGAGAGGGATGTGAAGTGACACGCTCTGCAATTTCCAATGAACTTGTTCCCCACGCGCCTTGGGAACCGTAAGGCGCGTGATTAGCACGTCCAAATCTCAATCGCTGAATTTGAATAGGCCGTATCAGGGCCGTTGGTTCTTTGAGTATATATTTGGAATAATGGCACAGTATACTTCATCTTCTTCATTGCGATTTACCAGTTTTAGAAAGCGGGAAAAAAGGAGAATTCTGTGCGCCTGTGATTCATCTCAAATCAAAACTTCTCAAACTCAAACCAAGTAAGTATGCCTTCTTCTTCATCTTCTTCTTCTATTCAAGAAGAAGATGTGCCACCCCTTCGATATGTTATTCCAGAGAGGAGCGAGATTAGGACAGTGGAAAGGGCCGACGGCATGGAAACCAACGTTAGGATCGTCGGCTTTTATGAATGTACGGAGAATGACCTTGAAGTGTCCACTGTAGCGTCGCGGATGACGCGAGTGCAGATAGAGACCTTAATCCCCTCCTTCTATTTCCCATTTAATTTAGAATATATAGTTCCGGATCCCGGCGATAGAGCCTGTTGCCCCCCGCAGGGTTACATTGGTGTATATATAGATACGTTAAAAATAGGTTTGAGATTCCCCCTTTGGGACATTGTTATCCGGTTACTGAAATATTATAACATCGCCTTGAGCCAATTAGCGCCGAACGCGATTAGGCAAGTAGTCGGGTTCACCGTAGTGTGCAAGAATTCCGGGGTGGAACCGACCGTAGAGCTATTTAGGTATTTTTACCAATTAAAGGCGTTCGGAAAATCCAAGGGGTGGTACTCCTTCAGTCCTCGAGCACGAGGTGGGTTCAAGGTACAAACCCCCAGTAAGGTGGAGGGGTGGAAGGAGAAGTTCATTTTTGTGAAGACCGGAGTGGCCCTCCCGAGGTGGAGAAGGGAGGAAGTGCTAGATACTGCCCCGGTGGAGGACCCGGAGGCCGAGGTGGTGGATATATTCCGTGCAGTGGGGACTTTCAAGACCCTGTGTACTGAGGAAGAGCTGGAGGAAGCCGGACTGAGCCCATATTATTCGGGCGATGCGGCGGGGAAGTCCACCCAGGGTCAAGAGTCGGGAGCCGGGGTTGCCGAGGAGGGTAGGAGTTCTCATACCTGTTTAGAAATTGTTGTCTTGTGCAGGACTAACCCGAATTTCTGTATGCAGTGGGACGCTTCGGGAAGGAACCAGCAGGAAGCCCCACAGTGGCTGCAGCAGCCAAGAAGAAGGGCAAAACTGCTGAGGTGTCTCCCCGGGGGAAGATGTCACCCAGTCCACGACCTTCTGTGGGGCGGGAGGAACGAGTTGTGGCAGCGGGGTCAACCCCCGGAGCGAAGAGGAGGTCAGAACCGTCCGGGACACCTCCGGCATCATCCAAAAGACTCCGGACCGGGGAAAACATTGAGGTAAATCTGAAATACCTTGTTAGTTATTATTTACGCAAATGAAGTGTGCACTACCAGTACTGATTTCTGTATTCTGTCTTGTGTGATATTCTGAAGGAGCAAGTGCCCCCCGGTCTGCTGGGGTTGGAGGGCGCGGACGCCGAGGAACTTCTGCGTTTGGCTCGGGGAATCATGGAGCTTGGCCGGAAGAATGAGAAAGAGGCCAAAGAAGAGCTGGCCGCGGTGGTAAGGGATCTGCGCGCGCGCAATGACAGGCTAACTCAGGATCTGACCGAAGCGCGGAAGAGGGCGGTTTTCGTAGAGAATGAAGTTGCGCGTCTGCGTGAGGTGGAGGCGGAAGCCGGAGCCCTTCGTGGAGAAACAGCTCAGCTGCGGGCAGAGATGAAGGCCCAGGAAGCGGCGATTGTCGAAGGTCAGGAGGCAATGCTGAAAGCATTTGCCGAGAAATTACTCCAGACGACCACATTTCTAGACTTTCAGACTGACTTCGTTGCTATCGGGGACTCGGCCACGCGATCGTTGTTACTGGAGCAAATCAAAGAAGTCTACCCGAATGTGGACATATACCGTCCAGAGTTCGGGTATGACTATAATGCTGTGGCCGGGGTGGAGGAGGCCTACTACAAAGCTCTAACGCACCTCCCGGAGTGGCCCCTTGTAAAAGCTCTGGCAGAGAAGAAAGTGATATTAAGGGCCGAGGAGGTTGCAAGCTGTGAGGTGGACCAAGACCAGGAATTCCTGGCATTCCGCCGCGGTGAGTTCACCTCTGGACCCCGAAACAAAGAGCCATCCCCCCGTATAGAAGCTGCTGCTGTTGCCGTAGAGGAAGAGGCAGGAACGGCTGAGGGCCGACAGGAGGAGGTGCCCGAAGAGGCCGAGGGGACCGAGGAGGAGGTCAGTCGTTCCCCTCAAATTTGATGTAGTAGATAATAGGAGTAAATGTAAATCCCTTGTACCGGACCATGGATAATGTATTCTGATTGTGTTAAAAATAAATTTTGTTGACGAACTGAGTTGCCGTTCATTGTTTGTTTGAGGTTGATTTCTCTTGTTGATTCCGTTGCTTGTTCAGGATACCGCGGAATTGCATGACACGATAAAGAAGCTCATGCAATCATTAGAGTGGTTCCGAGGAGAGAAGAATAACTTGCAAATGCAAGTAGTGCCGAAGCTAGAAAAGCGGGCGGCCGCTGCGGAGAGAAGGGCGAAGGAGGCCGAGGAGAAAGCCTGGGACCAGGAGTTGAATTATCTGGCGAAAGTTGCTGAACTGGACCGAGTCCTCATCCATCAAAGGGAGTATGACCGGATACTGACCGAGTTCGGCTTACTGACGTTTGAGGAAGTTGAGGCGCGGGTCGTAGAGATTCAGAATGAAATTTCAGCACTTATGGCGAAGGGCCTAGCCGAGTCCTCGGAGCTTGTAAGAAAGCGAGAGGTGTTGGAGTTACTCCTCAACATGTATGAAGGACTGAAAGGTCGTGGCAGGTGGCGGCCCTCTGCCGAAGAATACATTGCGAGTTCTAGCCGGAGCCAAGGTACTTCGAAAACCCCCCGGAAGGGTAAAAAGAAGCCAGCGGGAAAGAGCAAAGGAATTATTATTCGAGAGCCAGTTCCAGTGACTACGGTTGAAGAAGAGCCCGCGGTTGTCGCCGAAGAGGTAGTCGAAGAGCTGGCCAAAGAAATCGAGGTAATGGACCCCGAGGAATGGGATCCTGTGCAATGGGCCCAAACTCCGAGGTCTACCCCGCAGCCAAGTCGTCGGGCTCGCACAAGAGACGAAACCCCCAGGCAAGCGCCAAGGACGAGTCCGCGACGTCGGGGGGCCCGAAGAGGGGAAGGAGCCGGAGCTCAAGGCCGAGGAGTGATAAGATCCGGTAGGACACGGAGTAGGTCCGGGACTAGATCTCAACGCCGGAGCGCCGAATACTGGCTCGGAGGCCGTAGATAATTGTAAAGAAAAATCTCTTCTTTTTTGTTTGTTTGTTTGTTTTTTTTTTTTTCTTTGAAGGCTTATGTAAAGAACCTTTTGGCATTTAATCGAAAAAATGTAATAAACCGTTTTGGTGTGCATAGTTGTGTTAAGGAAAACAACGAGTTGTTAACCAGAAGTAATAATTGTTTTCACGGGTGTTCGGGAACACGATATGGACAGTGCCAATTTAAATCTCCCCGGACGGATCGGGCGGGAGTAAACACCTCTCCGGTTAAACGGGCGAGAGAGTGATACGAGTCCGGGGACGAAACGTGAATCTCCCTGGACGGACCGAGAGAGAGATTTAATTGTCCGGAGACGAATAATAATAATACGACTGCGTTAGGGCGTCCCCGTAACGTAGAAGAAAACACAGCAAGATGCATAAACAAAGAATATTTATTCAATGATGAGTGCCGGAGCAAATTAAAGGATACAAAGAGAGATAACAACGTAAAAGAAGTGTACAATGAGCATAAAGATGAAGATGATACTTGTCATTTGGTGTTCACAGATAGAAGCGTCTTAAGTTGGTAACATGCCAGCTTCGGGGAATCGGGGTTCCATCGAGATGCTCTAACTGGTAGGATCCGGAATCGTGTACAGCAACGATGCGATAGGGACCTTCCCAAGAAGCGTGTAATTTCCCCTCGGGGGCGGCTTTGCTGGTTGAATTGAGTCGGAGTACCAGGTCCCCGACATTGAACTGAGTGCCCCGAACCCGGAGGTGATGATACTGAGCTGCACGTTGTTTACACTTAGCCTGCTGGATGAACGATTGATCACGACGATATTCGAGCTCATCCAAATTTGTACGAAGAGCTTCGTCATTATCCTCGGGAGTTAAAGTTACGAGTCGGGGGCTCGGTATGCTGATTTCCGCCGGGATCACAGCTTCGGAGCCATAGGTCAGACTGTAGGGGGTCTCCCCGGTAGCGGTATGTGGCGTTGTGCGATAAGACCATAGGACATGCGGAAGATTTTCGGCCCAAAGACCTTTAGCACGATCCAGACGTTTTTTCATACCCGCAAGGAGAGTACGGTTAGTGACTTCCACCTGACAATTCGCTTGAGGGTGAGCTACCGAGGTGAAAATTTGCTTAATATGGAGCTCCTCGCACCATGATCGAAAGGGATCATTGGCAAACTATTTGCCGTTATCCGAAATAATAGTGCTCGGTATGCCAAAGCAACATATAATATTTCGCCAGACGAACTTCAATATGTTTTGACCAGTGATGGCAGTAAGAGGTTCGGCCTCTACCCACTTAGTGAAGTAATCTACGGCGATAACCAGAAATTTCAATCCCCCCGGAGCGACTGGGAACGGGCCGACAATATCGATTCCCCATTGGATAAATGGCCACGCACTCTGAATTCCAGTGAGCTCGGTTTGTGGCAGATGCTTCACACGAGAGTGCAGTTGACACTTGCTGCACTTGGTCACCAAATCGTGGGCATCGTTAAATAAGGTTGGCCAATAATACCCCCATCGAAGAATTTTCTTGGCCAACGTCCGTGAGCCGATGTGACTGGCGCAGGCCCCTTCGTGCACCTCCCAAAGAACCTGATCGACCTGGGCAGGAGCAAGGCACCGGAGATTCGGTTGTAAGTACGACCGCCGATACAAAATCCCATCATGGAATGAGTACTTGGGTGCCTTAAGAACTATCTGCCGAGCTCGCAGCCTGTCATTAGGCAAAGTTCCATCCCGGAGATACTGAACAATAGGAGTCATCCAATTCGGATCACTATCGATCAATGCCGAGATCGTTGCCTCATGAATCGCCGGATGAAATATATCTTCGACCATAATATCCGGAGATACATTAGTACGAACCGCGGAGGCTAATTTACTGAGCGCGTCAGCTTTGGCATTCTGTGTGCGTGGTACTTTCTGGATAACAACCGTATCAAAAGTTGACATAAGTTTGAGTGTTAAAGCGCGATACCTGATCATCGTTTCATCCTTAGCGACATAAGTACCCTGGATCTGCTTGGACACAACCTCGGAGTCCGTGAAGAGCTCAAGATGGCGGATAGCTAAGGATTGAGCGAGCCGGAGCCCAGCGAGAACTGCCTCGTATTCTGCCTCATTATTGGTCACCTTAAATTTGAATCGAACAACATTCTTAACTTCAACTCCCTCGGTGTCAATGAGAAGCACCCCGGCACCACTTCCGCGAGTTGTGGATGCACCATCCACATATAATTGCCACTTGCGAGGTGTGGGTTCAAGGGTAGCAGGGTGATGATTACCATTATCTGCAGAAGATTCATGATTATCCCCTGTGGTTTCGACCAAAAAGTCTGCAAGTGCTTGACCCTTGATAGCTCGGTGGGGAAGAAATTGAATATCATACTCTCCTAATTCGACAGCCCACTTGGCGAGGCGCCCTGACACCTCAGGCTTGACAAGAATCTGACGGATGGGATGATTGGTCAAAACCCGTATTTCGCGCCCTTGGAAGTATGGCCGCAAACGCCGAGCTGCCATGACAAGTGCGAGTACTGTTTTTTCCAACATGGAGTACCGTGTCTCCGCCCCGTGAAGTACTCGGCTTGCAAAATACACCGGATGTTGAAAACCATTGACTTCTCGCACAAGAGCGGCGCTAATGGCTTCCTTAGCGGAAGCCAAATATATATAGAGCGGCTCTCCGGAGAGAGGAACTGATAGAGTGGGCAGTTGATGTATATGACGCTTTAAAGCCTCGAAAGCATCGGTGCACTGCGGAGTCCACTCAAATGACTTCGCCTGCCTCAAAATTTTGAAGAATGGGAGTTGTCGCTCTGCTGCTTTAGACAAAAAAAACGTTTGAGGCCGCCAAACCACCCGTGAGGCGTTGAACGTCTCTGAACGTCTTCGGTGGTTGCAGATCCAACACATCCCGAAGCTTGGCTGGATTGGCCTGAAGGCCATGCTGCGAAATCATATACCCAAGGAACTTTCCGGAACTAACGCCGAAGGTACATTTCGCAGGATTAAGTCGTAAATTGTAACGCCGCAGAGTACGCAACGTTTCAACAATGTCTTGCACACATGAAGAATGTGAGGCGCTTTTGATGACTAGATCATCAACGTAAACCTCAACATTGCGGCCAATTTGATCGCGAAACACGTGGTCCATGAGACGTTGATATGTGGCCCCCGCGTTCTTGAGCCCGAAGGGCATTTTCTTAAAAGCAAAACACCCAAAATCAGTGATAAATGCCGTTTTGAGGGCATCCTGACGATCCATGAAGATCTGATGGTATCCCTTATACAAGTCTAAGAAACAAAGCGCCACATGCCCAGTAATGGCTTCGGCTTTTTGGTCGATGGAGGGCAGGGGATAACAGTCCTTCGCACAATGTTTATTGAGATCGGAAAAATCGACACACATTCGCCATGCCCCGCTGGACTTTAATACCATTACTGGATTGGACAACCAAGAAGGGTAATAAACTTCGAACAAGATATCTGCATCTAAAAGTTGCTGTACCTCGATTCGAATGGCCGCATTTCGCTCCGGAGCGAATTTCCTTTGTTTTTGCTGTACAGGCTTAACGCTGGGATCGGTGTTTAGCTTGTGGGTTATCACATCAGGAGAGACCCCGGGCATATCCAAAGGGGACCATGCAAAGACATCGGAATACTCTCGCAAGGTCTGGATTATGGCATGATGTAACCACGGCACATCCCCGGCACCGACAGTTACTGTTTGTTCAGGCTTGGATGGATCGAGCGGCACCTGGACAGTGGTGTCCCCCAATGATGTACATAAATGGGGTTCAAGAGTTGATGATGCCACCTGAAGTTGCTGTTTGGGAGGAACCTTGGTTGCCTTTTTGAGTGCGACGTACATGCACTCTTTAGAGACCCGCTGACTGCCGCGGATAGCCACTTCGCCGTGGGATGTGGGGAATTTTAGCGCGAGGTGGTATGTTAGAGCATATGGCTTTGGCGGGAGTAAGCCAATCCCGACCCAAAATCATATTATACGGGGACGGGGAATTAACCACGTAAAAATCCACAAAAATGGTTTTTATCGCCGGATAAGTTCCCAGAGACGCCGGGAGAGTGATGATGCCTTCTGGCTGGACTTCACCCTGGGTGAAAGTCTGCAATGGCCCGGGGGCCGGCCGAAGTTGATCCCGAGGAATCCCCATTTTTTGGAAACATTCGGCAAATATAACACTCACTGCGGCTCCATTATCTACGAAGACTCGCTTTATTGTAACATTGGCTACAGCCATGTCGATGACGATGGCGTCAGTATGGGGTGTAATCTCTGGAACCGGGTCTCTATCTGTGAAACTAACAGTTTCGGATTGATGGAGGCGCTTATGACGTGGCTCCTCGGGAGGAGGACGGCGAGCCTCTGCTTTCAAAGCATTTCGCGAAGCCCCAGTGGGGAGGGCCCCATATATCACGTTTATGACATGAGTGGGTGCATTGTCTCCGGGTCCTCCCGGAGGAGGGGGCGGTGGCAAAAAACGAGGTTGTTGACGATTGCCTGGGTCTTGCCGTGCATAATTGTTAGACCCCGGCCGATTATTCTGCCACGGCGCCCGATTTTGTTGCGAACCCGGTCGTGATAACCTCCGCGGTTGAGAGACGAACCCCCATTCTGATTTGTCCGAGGCTTGTCATCGGTCCGCGCAATATATTGTCGCAGGAGACCTTTCCTTAAACAATCCTCAATTTTCTTGCTGAGTTCTCGGCACTCTTCCGTCTCGTGCCCATGATCACGGTGGTACGCACACCACTTTCCGCGGTTTCGCTTTTCAAGAGGGGCAGTCATCCGCGGACAGGGCCGTAAATCATTCTTGTGAACAGAAAGAATTTCAGCTCGCGATTTTGTAAGCGGGGTGAATTGTGGAATATCCCCTCGAGATTCTGAACGCCCCTGATTCAGACGAGAAAAGGCACTAGGTCGTGTGCTAGGCCCAACCTGTGCCCTATCGGACTGCCGCTTGCTAGCTTGTTTCTCACGCTTCCGACGAGTTTACTCCTCGGCCTTAGCATATCTGCACACAGTATTAAACAGTGCTCGGGTTGTGACCGGTGGATTACGAACCAACTCGGTGTAGAGTGGTCCGGGACGGAGACCATTCATGAATGCATTGATGATAACATCATCCGAACAGCTTCCTACCTTAAGACTCTCCGCTGTAAAGCGATCAAGGAATTGGGTAACGGTTTCGCCGTCCCGTTGTTCCATATTCATGAGATCGGCCAAAGTTGCCATGGGCTTGGCACGTGCTTCGAAATGCGCCCAAAAGTGTTCGGCAAGTTCTCTAAAAGAGGATATGCTATTACGAGGGAGAGAATCAAACCAAACCCGAGCCTCGTCCTGAAGATACTCGTGGAAGATCTTACAGTAGTGAAGAGAGGTAGTATGATCGCGGCTAAGCATTTTGTGCCTAAAAGCTCCAAGAAAATTGGCTGGATCTCCCGTGCCGTCGTAAGGTGGTATGGCAGGCCTTTTGAACCCTTCGGGAAGGGAGGTGGCCATGATTTCTGGAGAGAACGGTGTGATAATGTCCCCATTGGCGTCAAGGCCTAGGATTCTATCTAGTTCGACATTGCGTTGGACTCGCTCATACTCCTGAAGATCTAGAGTATGAGGATTGACATAACGAACTCTTTTAGCAACGTTAAGTGGACGGCGGCGATCGGCATCTGCAGGTTCGTCGTTGCGCTGTCTTGACCCATTAGAACTCCCATGGTCCTCGGGAGAACCGGGTCGCTCCCGTCGCCGATCCTGACGCCCGCGGTGCACTGGGTCTTGTCGATCGTTCGAGTGCTGACGATGTGGATGCACTGCGGGATTGGTAGCGTGTCCGCCAGGTCCATCAGGATTCAGGCGATTGGCCGCCCAGTCTTGAAGAACATGAGCATGTTCTTGTAGGAAAGCCTGGAGTAATTCTGGAGTTATCTGAATATTAACCTGCGGCCGGGCGGCAGCGGGATTAGGGTTTGGCATGTCTTGTGGGGGTAGAGGTAAGAATTGGTTGTCCGGATTCATAACCGGGCCTTGGTTGCCCTGATGATGAGATGTATCCCGCATCGGCGATTGCCTCGGCGGCAAAACTTGATCCACGGGTGGATCCTGGTTGATCTGATCACCTTGGCGAGACTGATTTAAGCGAGTAGTCACCATAGTATAGCAAATACAATGTCAATATCACAATCAGTTCCAAAGTTCCCACAGACGGCGCCAATTGATAAAGCGCAATCCGGTATCCAAGAAACTCAACGAAAACCAATGCAAGAAATATAAAAAAACACAAGATGTACGTGGTTCGATCCGGATATCTACGTCCACGGGCTCAAAAATAGCACCTGCCGAGGTGTTTCTTTCACTATACTCCTTGAGTTTATACGTAACAGTTTAGAATTCAAAACGCGAACCCTAATCCTGAGAACAATTCTCCTATTTATACCAATGTTCTAAAAATCGCTAGTCGCTAGTCGGTCGGTCGACTGGGGCCTAGCGCCTAGGCGGCACCTAGACGGGGCCTAGGCGGCACCACCTTAGACGAATAATTTAATTATTTATAAATATTCAATAAGTAAATAATATATAAAAAATTTGAAAATAATAGCAACCTATCCTAAACAAACTATATTTTGCATGTTAGCTAACATAATCAAGGATAGTGCAATATTTACATGTACAAAAAACAAAGGATACTGCAAAATTCAATAGTCGATACTGAGTAAAGCAATACGTGAAACATTAGTCCATAAGTTAAAAATCAAAATATGTCATCCAAATCAATTAAGTGATTCCAAAAAAAAAAATTATATATATATATATATATATAACTTAAAAATTATAAAAAAAAAAAAAAAACTGGATAGGCGCCTAGGCGGGTTAGGCGCCGCCTAATCGGGCTCGGCGGCGCCAAACTCGCTCAGCGCCGAAAACGACCGAATAGGTAAAAAAGGGACGGGCTGGGGCCGCCTAGCGCCTAGGCGGCTGCCTAGCCCGTTTTCTAGAACACTGATTTATACTCATCAATTCCAAACCCTATCTAACTCCCTATAATTGCACCTATTTTCCGTTGCATGGAAGTTGGGAGCAGATCATGGGCCTGGAATCTTGGGATACGCCACAGTTGGGCCACGCTCTTTTAGGCCACGCATGCTTCTGGGCCGGTTACTGGGCTGGGTCGGATCGGAGTGTCGACCCGATCCAAAGTTACTGGGCCATACCCATCAAGTGTCAAATATGGATTAACATTTTAATATGAAAATTGAAAATTATATATATATATATATATATATATATATATATATATATATATATATATATATTCAAATATATTTACTTGAGATTGCTTCAGTAATGTCGATTAAATTAAGAGTGTAATTATATTTCATTTAGTGGAATGGAATATAATTAATAAATTAATATGATAAGTCAAGAGTTGACCGGGTCATACTTAATTTATTGGAGCTTAATTTAATTGGGTCCGATCAGATTCCTTCGGTGGCTCAATGTGAACTGAAATAAATTATGAGTTATATAATTTATTACTGCAATTAAATTGGATTATGATATTATAGAAGATGAAGATATCCAGTATCTTCTATATGTATCAGAATATGTTACTTGGTGAGAAGGAATATTGTGATACATATATAATTCTTCTTAATATCGGTAATATACACGCATATCAGTATTTCAAGAAGATGTCCACACATCGATATTGTAGTGCAGTTCGTGAGAACGGAGAGGGCTTGGAGATTTGGAGCGTGATATACATAAAAAACGCTACAAAAGTATCTCATAAACCCTTCTTGTATAGATTAATTATTATGTAGAGCATATAGTAATACATCGATGCTACAACGAAGTATCCGATCTTCAATATCTAATATTATTGATTGGATAGGAGTCACGGTCCTAACAGTAGTATTTTCTTTGCTTAATATTCAGTGGCAAGATATTATGGGAGGCGTGATTTAGCACCAAATTCAGGATAAAAGGGGATACCAACCACACCTTAACCCCTGAGATTGCTTATCCTACGTTCTATTCCAATATATGAATTATATCTTTGACTTTATACTATTGTTATTATTATTACTCTCTCTGTCGCGAATGAACATTTGAGGAAAAAATACTTTTTATTTATTACTGTCATATACATATATATTATGCATACATATGTATAGTTATTCGAAATTGAATTCTTGGAAAATTAAATGTGAATAAAAAAATCGAATTATTTTTAAATGAGTAAAGCAAAATAGTAGTAACTTATAACTTTAGGTTATGAGTAATTTAAATATTACATGATCGTTATAAATATAAATATTTTCACGAAGAAATATATATGTATCTCAATTCCTATTACAATCGATCACTATCTCGTTCAGTCAATAGTGCATTTTTCTTTAAAGCTTCTAATTGAATATCCCTAAAAAATATTGTACATGTTAAATTTTATATAATTCATGGATATACAAAGCACAAGAGGGAAACTATTAATTAATTTGTATGTATTGAGTATATGAAATAAAGAATATAAGGGACCCTTTATATAGGGCCAAAAAGCAAAAGGAGGAAAAGTGACCTCCACTAAAATACATAAATAACCTCCACTAATATAACCTCCACTAAATAACATAAATGCTAACATATAATCTAACATCCCCCCTCAAACTCGCGATGGTGTCGTGATAAACATCAAGAGTTTGTCAAGAAAGAACCGGTATCGTGGGAGGGTGTGTGCCTTCGTAAAGAAGTCTGCAAGCTGCATCGAAGATGAGACAAAGGGCAAGGAAATGGTGCCTTGCTCAAGATGATACCGAGTAATGTGACAGTCAATTTCGATATGCTTGGTATGCTCATGAAAGACAGTGTTGTGCGCAATGTAAATAGCACTCTTGTTATCACGATACATCGGTGTTGGTCCATCAAGAAAAATACCCATATCAGCCAATAACCATCGTAACCATACAATCTCGTAAGTGGTAGAGGCCATGGCACGATATTCTGTCTCGGTGGAAGAACGAGAGACAACATCTTGTTTCTTACTTTTCCATGAGATGAGTGAATCCCCTAGAAAAACACAGTAGCCAGTAGTGGACTTCCGGTTAGTTTTGTCACTGGCCCAATCTGCATCTGAAAAGGCACGAAGCTCCAAAGGTGATGTAGAGGGTAACGAGAGACTCTGATATAGTGTTCCCCGAAGATAACGAAGAATACGCATGATTGCAGCCCAGTGAACAGAAAGAGGAGCACAAACAAACTGACTGACAATATGCACAGCATATGCAATATCGGGACGTGTAATGGTAAGATAAACCAGACTTCCCACAATAGATCGGTACAAAGTAGGATCAGGGAGAGGTTCTCCATCAGTAGGAGTGTAGCGAACATTGACTTCAAGAGGAGAGTCAGCTATACGGGTATCTGTGAGACGAGCCTGCTCAAGAATATCTTTGATGTATTTAGACTGAGAAAGAAGATATCCCTTTTCAGAATAAGCTACCTCAATACCCAAGAAATAGCGAAGATGACCTAAATCTTTCATCTCAAACTGACGAGATAAAGTATCTTTAAGACCTGTAATGCCTTCAGCATCATCACCTGTAATAATCATATCATCAACATACAACAAGAGCATAATATGTCCTGCAGGGGAGGATTTGACAAATAAAGCAGAGTCATTGGTACTTTGAGTAAAACCAAGTGATAATACAACAGTGGAGAACTTATCAAACCAAGCTCTGGGCGCTTGTTTTAAACCATAGAGAGCCTTCTTGAGCTTGCACACTTGCCCCGGATGATGAGGAACACCCGGTGGCGGGGCCATGTAGACTTTCTCCTTAAGATCTCCATTCAAGAATGCATTTTTAACATCCATCTGTAGAAGAGGCCACTATCAAACAGAGGCAACAGCAAGAAGAACTCGGACAGTGGTCATCATAGCAACAGGTGCAAAAGTCTCCTCATAATCCATGTCATACTCTTGAGTAAAACCCCTAGCGATCAACCGAGCTTTGTATCGCTCAATAGAGCAATAAGACCGGGCATTAATCTTGTACACCCATCGTGAACCAATAACCTTCTGACCCGGAGGTGGAAAAACTAAATCCCAAGTACCAGTTTTGTTCAAAGCAGACAATTCCTCATTCATAGCTTCTTGCCAAAGGGGATCACGGGCTGCCTCAGAGTAGGAGGTGGGCTTACAAACAAAATTAATGTTGACAAGAAAAGCAATGAAAGATGGATAATAACAGGAATAATCAAAATCAGAAACCTGGGTGGATTTGCGAGCACATCTAGGGTAGCGAGGTGGGTTTGGATCTACAATCTCAAGAGGTTCTTGAGCGGTCGTAGGAGGGGAAGTGGTATCTATGTTAGTGGACCTGCAGGAGACGTTAAGAGAAGCAGAAGATGTAGGTGGAGAATCAGATGCACAATCAGTAGTAAAAGGATCAATATGAAGAAGATCAGATTTTGTCATATCATGGGGGGTGGGCGGAATAGAGAAGAAGGGAACATGCTCAATAAAGGATACATTTCGAGACACATACAATTTTCCAGAACTAGGGTCATAACAATGATAACCTTTCTGCCCAATCCCAAAACCAAGAAAGACACATATAGCAACACGAGAAGATAACTTATTGCGTTCAACATGTGGACAAAGAACAAAACAAGTGCAACCAAAAACCCTTAAATGGGAACATAGAGGGGTTTGACCAAACAACCGAGCATATGGTGAGATCCCAGAATTATGAGAAGTAGGAATTCTATTGATAAGATAAACAGAAGTAAGAACAGCCTCTCCCCAAAATTCGTTAGGGACACTAGCTGACAAAAGCATGGATCTAGCAGTCTCGATAATATGCCTATATTTTCGTTCGACTACTCCATTTTGTTGTGGGGTATCAGTACAAGAAGATTGATGTATAGTACCATCAGCTTTGAAAATACCAGAAAGGTCACCACTAGTATATTCTCTCCCTAACTCAGCTCGAAAGCATTTAATAGTGCAGAGTGTTGGGTTTTCACATAAGCTTGAAATTAAGTATGAACAAGATCAGAACGACGCTTAAGTAAGTAAACCCAACAATAACGAGTGTAATCATCAATAAAAGAAACATAATATCTAGAGCCGCCCTTGGTGGGAATAGGTGTTGGCCCGCAAATATCATAATGAACCAAGTCAAAAGGTGCAGAAGATGTAGATGTACTCAGATCAAAAGGCAAAGCAGAAAATTTTCCAAGTTTACATCCACTACAATTAGAAATATCATCAGAAGGTAAGTTTCCTAGAACACCAAACTTACACATAAAGCGTAAACGAGAACCCGATACATGACCAAGTCTAGAGTGCCACAAATAAAATTTAGAAGAAGAAGATGTCAAATGAAAAGCAGACAAATTTACAGGCATAGTTGCTGCATGGATAGGAAGATGTAGCTCATTCAAAACATAGAGACCTTTCCCTTTTCTACGCCCTGTCCCAATCACTCTCTTGGATTTTAGATCCTACACATAACAAGAATTTGGAAGAAAACCAACAAAGCATCCAGAATCGCATATTTGACCAATAGAAGCAAGATTCATACGTAACTTAGGAATACAATAAACATCAGGTAAGGAAATGGTGGAGGTATGAACAGTTCCAATTCATGTTAATGGCATAGGAGTGCCATCAGCAGTCACAACAGTGGTGTGTGGGGTATTACAAGACATAGATTTGAAGGTAGAAGGGTTAGGAGACATGTGATTTCCTGCTCTAGAATCTAATATCCAAGAAGATGAGGTGATACCTGAGCCAAGAAACGGTGGTGAAGGACATGGAACAGGCAGCATGTGCATTAGACTGAGTCGAATTCTGGTACTGTTGGAAGGCGAGGAACTGCTTAAATTGATCAGCTATAGAATCTGCACTCATAGAGCCAAGATGATCCGTAGAAGGCACCAAGGCAGCTGGAGTCGATGTGGACTGTCCCCTAAAGTACTGCTTCTGTTGCCCACCATGGTATGGTTGTGTGGGTTTTCGTCCTTGCGGTCTCAAGTGTGGAGGTTTCCGACCTTGCCCCGACTGTTGGGTCTTCCAACCGGACCCTTTTCGCAGCTCTGGACATTGATTCTTCCAGTGGCCTGGTTGCTTGCAATAATTACAATTTCCAACAACAGAAGTCTTGTGCGGATTTGTGGAAGCAACAAGAACAGAGGCTGATGAGGAAACTGCCAAAACTGAACTAGAGGCAATATGTACCCCCTTTAGAGTCTTCAAACAAGTTTCTTCGGCCATGAGTTCATTGACCATATCTTCAACAGATGGCAAGGGCTTTCGGTGCAAAATTCCCGATCGACAATTATCAAATTCTGGACGAAGACCCATCAAAAGTTGAACAAGTTGGTCTTCATCCCTACACTTTACATAAGCAGTACATGCTTGCAATTCAACAGATTCTGTCAAGGCTACACTACAACAAAAACTGTTAATCACTACGCCCAAAAGACAACGGTTTTACGTAATAACCGTAGTCTTTTAGCGCTCAACTGTGGTCATTGTACAAACCGTAGTGTTTTACATTTTTTTTCCGCTAAAAGACGACGGTTTCGCGAAACCGTTGTGGTTTAACCGTAGTCGAATACCTATTTTTCGCTAAAAGACTACGGTCGTAAAACCGTTGTGGTTCAACCGTAGTCGAATACCTAATTTTTGCTAAACGACTACGATTTTGCAAACCGTTGTCGTTTAACCGTAGTCGAATACTTATTTTCCGCTTAAAGACAACGGTTATGGTAACCGTTGTTAATCAAGCGTTGTCATTACCCTTTTTAATTTCCTTTACCTTTTTAAATACGTATTTACAAGATTTAAATACTTGTTAATGTTTTACAATTAAAAAATGTTTATTATTAATTTTTTCAAATGTTCTTTCCTCGATGTCTTTTATTGGCCTATCTAATATTTCGAATTTAGTTGTATGTGTTAATTTCTATACGAGAAAATAGCGTCATATTTAATTTAGTCAGTAAATAGTAAATACCGACTGAATTTCAATTGACAATATATATAATAATAGTACATTCATAAAAAGAATCCTACTAAAGAGAACTTTTAATAGTAAATACCGACTGAATTTCAATTGACAATATATATAATAATAGTACATTCATAAAAAGAATCCTACTAAAGAGAACTTTTAATAAGTAAAAAGAATATAAACAGTATATATATATATATATATATATATATATATATATATGAAAAAGGAAGTTGCATTAGAAAAGAAAGAAACTAGGAATATTACAGCCCTAATTTCATTTCGCAACTTTGCATTAAAGTGCATTTGTTATTCGCCGTTTAGACGATCACTACAACAAAAACAATATATTGAGACACTTAATTTTAGAAAACGTATTTAAAGTGTCTCAAAAATTAGATTTTGGGACACTTATAAAATGTAAGGTTCTTTTTTAGAGAGAAAATACGGAAATTATAAACATAAACATAACACTTCTCTTATTTTCAATTACATCTTTACTCATTCACCTTCCCATCCAATCTCGTCGCTCACTATAACAAAAAATAGCTATTGGGACACTTATTTTCACAAGAATTTTGCTAGGTGATTAAGTGATTTTTGGGACACTTAAACTTGTTTATAGAAATGAAATTAACAGAGCTTATATGTACTTTGCTCAAATTAATCAATTCTAATTGCACCAAACCCTTCTCTCTGTCTTCATCTCCTGCGCTCTCCCTCCCTCCTCGCTCTTGCTCACTCACTCTCACAGTAATACGATAACTGGAAGTCAATGCGAGTTATAATTCTCAATCTCTCACTCTCTCACTCTCTCACTATCGTTCTCACTCTCCCTATCCCTCTCCATCTCCCAGTGGACGGTTCTCGGCTCATATCCACAAAATGACTAACTATGGATACTTTATTCAGAATTAGAAAGAGATGCCCTAATCTCCTAAAATTCTCCCCCTTCCCCAACTGCACTCCGCCCCTCCGGCACCGTCCTCCACCCTCCACCACAATCCTCCGCTCTCCCCATTGTCTTTTGCGCTCCACCATTGTCCTCAGCATTCCACCGCCATCATTCTTCATTTTCTCGCCTCTCATCCGACACGAACTTCGCCGCTCTCTTCTGATCGTATACTCCACCATAATCATCCGCATTCCACCGCCACCCTCCGGACTCCGCCACTCTCACTCACTTTTTCTCCTGTCCTTCAATCTCGAACCAACCGCCATCCTCCGTCTTATTTTATCAACTTACACTTTCAGTCCACTTAGCACACAAACCCTATTTGAGAGAAAAGAGCAGAGGCCAGTTCTGAAAGGTTGAAACGGCGACTGCTCAAAGGGCATTATCGACTAAGGAGGTTGATATCCAGATGATGTTGGCTGCCAAAGTTCACATCGGCACAAAGAATTGCGATTTCCAAATGGAAAGATATGTGTTTATACGATGGTAATTCATCATTCTCCATGGATAGCCGTCCTAAATCTATAACTTTTATTATATATTTATTGTGAAATGGTTTTCTGTTGTTTATAGTCATCAGATCTGTTTTCAATTTGCCAGTTCTTGAATATGTGTGATAGGTTCCTTGTAGCTTTTGAAAAACATGTTTTTTGTTTTTTCTACTGCTTGTGTGCCGTAGTTTCTCAATCCATTGCTATGTAATTTGTTAGTTGTTAATTTGATTTCTCATATTGTAATAGTACTGTGATTGGTGTCGTGGTTCGCAATTATGGATCTTGCAACGTTTTTGTATGTCTTCACAGTCACACTTCTCTATACTTCATTATTTCTAAGGTAAAATTATTTCTAGTTGATGTGGATTACCAACTGAGTTGGATGTGCAGTGACTTAATTACATGAAATGATTATTCCAGTGTACATAGAGTGTAAACACTTAACATGGATCGACCACAAAAAAAATTGGTTGGTACTTCAGACTAGTGGGGTTGTTTCTCTTAGTTATAACATTTCTTTGTGTTGACTCGTGTTCGTGTGGCCGTATAGGAGCTTCAGGATCCAGAATTAAGTTTTTGCATCTCTTTATATGTTTGGCTACAGATGATTTTAATTGTTCTATCACTACGCACATTTGTAAAAGTCTAATGCTTTCTACAGGATAAATGTCTTATCATTAGAGGTTTTGTGTAATACTAGGTTTGAGACCATGATCCAGAAAATTCCTCAGTACCTGCTGTGAAATGTGATGCAATGCAGATTTACTCACAGGGTATGGTTTAAATGCCCTCAAATTTCATGTTCTAACAGTGCATAGTGGTGTAGCTAGGATTGGAGTCAAATTGGTAAATAATGGTTTCACTTTTATGATATTTCCTGGGTGTCGAGGTTTGCCTTGCATCATAATGTTTTTTTACTTAAACATATGGACCTAAGTCATGCATCCTAGTCTTTCTATATCATTCCTTGGTTAATTTCTTCTACTCCTTGCTGATGCTCGTTTTGACTAATCGATTTAAAGTTTCTCCATACCTGAAATTGTGATGCATCTTACTTTTGCCAGCTTGGAATTGTGGGTTATTTATTTATTTTTTTTTTCTGATTACTAGAACTTTTGTTAATGGAGTTACTGGTGACTCTAAGCATCCTAAACATTCGGAGGGGACTTGCATGGATAGAACCAGCACCCCGCCAGCTCAAGCATTCAGGTATAATCTTCTAGTTGCTCTTAAATATTGTTTAGGGGAAACTCTTCTGTTATTTTTACTTTTTGGAACTGTTCATCGAGCTAAGTGGAACGGTTGTGTAAGTTACAACTCTTTTATTCCCCAAATATTTGCACGTGTTATTTCAGCAAGTGTCGTGACCAAGTATGTTGGAACTGCTCATTGTTGTTGTTACACATCTCATTTTATATGTGACCTCATAATGACCCCATAATTGTCTATGCAATCAGTCAATTTTAATTTTTTTTAATATGTATTCGTTGGAGTTACATTATTTTGTGATTGTGTTTTCATGTCTTGAATCTTACTAGAGTGCGCACCTTTCAAAATATCGCTGTGAAGATTCTCATGGAACAAGACTTTCATGGAGAGCAGTTCAAGGAATTCTTACGAGAGGTAAAATTGAGTTCGCTCATCAACCTTTGTTTCGTACTCCAATCATTGCTTTAGTTGCATATTATTTTTCTGATAGGTGGCAATCATGAAAAGATTGCGCCATCCGAATATTGTGCTTTTTATGGGTGTTATGATTGAACCACCAAACCTGTCTATAGCAACAAAATATTTATCAAGGTACTAACTAGATATGTAATGAGGTGAAACTATTAGGTATGGCTTGTTTGTTGACATTATGTGTATATGATTGTATTGTGTTCAGGCATCTAGATCATCAACCTTGGAAAAACTTAGGAGAAGCTTTAGTGTGCCTGCATAGAAACCCTGCTAAAATCAGAGATGTCCAGGTGGACAAAGGCACCACGACAGCTCAACCGTTGAACGCGCAACACTTGCCTACAACTTGGGATATTTCTGAGGCATAAAAAGGGGCATCAAGGTAGAGTCTTTTGGTTAACTTTATGAGTAATTCAGTGGATTTAAGGAATATAAATCAATAACTTGTGCAGGTTGGAACGAGAGGAAGCGAAAGTCAATGCTTGGGGATTTTGAATGATACAGAGGACATAAAAAAGACATCAAATGTAGAGGATTTGTATGTCAATTTGGAGGAAGAATTTGAATGGCTCATTCTTGGGTACTTGGCCTTTCACTGGAATCACGCCCCTCTCATCATAACCCAAGTAATTTTTTATTTTGATTAGTGTTTTAATGAAATAATTGTGTTGTGGATTTTGATGCTCTATATCTCTCGTAAATTTTAGACAAGTAATACCTATGTAAAACTGTCTTTTGGAGTTCCGTATGTAAAAAAATGTTAAATTACTTAATTACATAAAATTGCTACTTTTATCACATAAAAATGTTTGTTTTGAGAACTGTTGTTTTTGTACAAAAGTTCATTCTAAGTAACATTTTTATATTAAAAGTAATATTTTTTTATGATAAGACAGCCTTTCCTAAGTAATTCAAGAGTGAGAAATGGACTGTTCATTACCATAACTTGGTTGGTACAATCGCAAATATAGAAATAATCATCTTTTTTAATCTAGTTTATTTATTTCAAAGAAAGTGGAGCATATGACACCAAGATAATTTTTTAATTATGAAGAAATCAAATTGCAGGTACTAATAAGTTTTGATTCCAGGACCCCTTTGCTTTTTTGCGCTTTTAAGTTGTTCCTAATTTTAATCTTCAGTTTTTCCTTTGCACATTTTACACGTTTAAGTGGATTTTTTTTACTCCATTTACTTAATTTGATATATAGTTCAATATATTTTCTGTTTTTTTATTTTTTTTTTGTACTAATGTCTTTTTTATCATATGCTTATGTATTCAGGATATGAGTATCAACTTTTTAAGGGGAGCTTTTATGTATTCTCGTGTACTCATTCAAGGGATCAATGCAGGATGAAATCAAGTGGAGCCTTAACTTGTAAAGTTGAGACTAGATAGAGGAGCTAAGTTAGATCATCAACGTTGTGTAATAAATTTTTTTTTTTTTTGGTAGTTTATTCTTGTTTTTTAAGACTTTGTATAATTATACTTATGTGGATATTGAGAAACAAATTTGTAGAATTTTTCTTTATTGTCCATTTTTTAATTATATATGTGATTTACTAATTTTAAATTATTAACTATGTATATATCAATCATTAAATATTAAAAAATACAGATAATAAAATAAATACAATTATGAAAAGACAATGGTTTTTTATGAATAACAACGGTTATCAACTGTTGTCTTTATTTTTAATAACTACGGTTCAGACCGAAGTAAAAGAAATCACCAACCGTGGTCATACATACCGTGGTGATAGATATTGAATCTACCACTACGGTTGTCAACCGTAGTCGTTAATATAAATTACTACGGTTGAAACCGTATTCAAAGAAAATTCTCAACCGTGGTTATACATACCGTAGTCGTAGATACTACTAATACGACTACGGTTCACAACCATAGTCTTTAATATTAACAACTACGGTTCATTAACCGTAGTTAATTGTGATAGGTCTACGACTACGGTATCTACTACTACGGTCGCTCTATGCCTTTAACTACGATTTTTTACCGTAGTCTTTTACATTTTTTGTAGTAGTGCTAACTGATCCCAAAGAGTTGTCATAGCACAAAAATAATCCTGAATCCCAAAATCATTTTGAACTAATAACCGAATTTTCGACTGCAGCTAATATTTAATAGCAAAATTATTCTGCACAAACAATCTTGACAAATAATCTCAAACCTCTTTTGCAGTTTTAAATTTAGCTAGTTGGAGCCCAATTCTTTGTTCAACAGAGTTATTAACCCAAGTAATAATTTTCGAATTATTTGTCTCGCAAATACGAAATAGTTCATCATATTTCTCATCATCAGATTTAGGACATACTGCCTTTCCAGAAACATAATCCCACAATCATTTTCCCTTCAAGAAATTTATCATAACATAACTCCAATAACCAAAAAATTTCCCATCAAGACGAACCCCAATAGACTGCAATGAATCATCACCCCCAGCCATCACAAACAACCAAACAGAGAAAACAGAACAATTTCAAGAGAAGCGGAAGCAATAAAACCTGGTTAAGACGACGAAAAGTGAACCCGAAAAAAAAAAAAAAAAAAAAAAGAATTTCGGGGCTCCGCCCCGAACCCCGGCAGTGACGCGCTGCCCCCTGCGACTCCCAGCCAACTTACTGCGGAGTTGGATCCGCGACTGCGTAAATTTTAACTAGCTCTGATACCATGTTAAATTTTATATAATCCATGGATATACAAAGCACAAGAGGAAAACTATTGATCAATTTGTATGTATTGGGAATATGAAATAGAGAACATAAAGGACCCTTTATATAGGACCAAAAAGCAAAAGGAGGAAAAGTGACCTCCACTAATATAACCTCCACTAAATTAAATAAATGCTAATATATAATCTAACAGTACAACACTCATGAATAACTATCAATTAATATTGTATTTAAAATCCAACATCATTATCGTTTTCTTAGCTACAATCGCTGCCGGTACGATGTTGGATTTGAACCCATTATCTTGGACGATGAGAGGATGTTGCTGAAATGTTGTGTTACCCAGACCTTCCAAGAGGGAGGCCTAGACCTAAATGGTTCCTAAAAAAAAGGAAATAGCTGTTAATTTCTAATGTAATAGATTCGAATAGAAAGTTGTGAAAGAATTGAATAGTGGTGTTAATTTCATAATTTAATATGAGAGTATCATGGGAATCTTGCTTCAATCATATACCTTATCCTTTCTAGTAAAATAAGGATTACCATAACTTTCTCGGATCCAATAACGTTATGATAAAAAAAATACAAACGTTATGATTATCCTACCATTAGCCCAAGTACCTTGTTAATACAACACAATCCCATCACACAAAGTAAACGGTCATAACAGGTTTTGATAAAGCGCAATCCGGTAACCACCAAATTTAACGATAATCTACGCAAACAGAATGTAAAAACACAAGATTTACGTGATTCGATCCGGAGATCTACGTCCACGGGCAGAAAATCACTCTTGCCGAGGTGTTTCTTTCACTAAAATTTGGAGTTTACAGGTAGCAATCCACAATACAGAGTGCGAACCCTAGTGCAGAGTTCTTTTCACGTATTTATACTCAGCTCTTCCTAAACCCTAACTGAACCCTAACAAACTTCCTATATTCATGCCTACTTCCAGCTGCATGGCGGTTGGGAACGAATCTTCAGCCTTGATTCGCGGAACAAACTGCCTGTTGGGCCAGCGCGTGTTCCTGGGCCTGCTGGGCCTGGGCCTACGCGTGCTGGGCCTCCACGTGCTGGGCTGGTCAGTGGGCTCAAGTATTAACCCGACCCGAAGTGACCGGGCACAATCCGGTAACCACCAAATTTAACGATAATTTACGCAAACAGAATGTAAAAACACAAGATTTACGTGGTTCGATCCGGAGATCTACGTCCACGGGCAGAAAATCACTCTTGCCGAGGTGTTTCTTTCACTAAAATTTGGAGTTTACAGGTAGCAATCCACAATACAGAGTGCGAACCCTAGTGCAGAGTTCTTTTCACGTATTTATACTCAGCTCTTCCTAAACCCTAACTAAACCCTAACAAACTTCCTATATTCACGCCTACTTCCAGCTGCATGGCGGTTGGGAACGAATCTTCAGCCTTGATTCGTGGAACAAACTGCTTGTTGGGCCAGCGCGTGTTCCTGGGCCTGGGCCTACGCGTGCTGGGCCTCCACGTGCTGGGCTGGTCAGTGGGCTCAAGTATTAACCCGACCCGAAGTGACCGGGTTATCCCTATCAGATGCCCTCCCCCAGCCGAAGCGAGGAGGGAGCTTCGGTTGTCACCGGGGTGGAACCGTAAGGAAGAAGGGTCGTGGTCGTTGGCGGGCCGAAGTGTTTATGGTTGACTAAGTCTATCCGCGTCCCCGGGGACTCTGCGGAGCAGTCTGCGGACGCAGAGTCGAGCTAGGCCGAAGTGCACAAGACATTTATCGAGATACCAAATTTCCCAGAAGCAAGAAACGCGTTGGAAGTATATAACAACCTGGCCGAGGTGGAGGGTACACCGGAGTGAGTAGTCTGACCAAAGTGAAGGAATCACCGGAGTGTAGTTTGAATCTTCCTGACGAAGGGTGAGGTTGATGTGATTGGCGGCGCCATCATGAGAGAGAGGGATGTGAAGTGACACGCTCTGCGATTTCCAAGAAACCTGTTCCCCACGCGCCTTGGGAACTGTAAAGCGCGTGAAGAGCACGTTTAAATCTCCATCACTGAATTTGAATAGGCTGCATCAGAGCCGTTGGTTTTTTGCGTATATAATTAGAATAACTGCACAGTAACCTTTCATCTTCTTCATTGCGATTCATCAGTTTAGAAAGCGGGAAAAAGAGGCAATCTGCACTCGTGATTCATCTCAGATCAAAAACTTCTCAAATCAACCCACTCACATTCAACCCAAGTAAGTATGTCTTCCTCTTCACCTTCTGCCTCATCTTCTGCCTCTGTTGAAGAATTAGGGACTTCGAGCACCCCGTTAGACGTTCCCCCCTATCATATCTCATTCCGGAGAGGAATGAGGTTAGGACTATAGACAGGGTCGACGGCCGGGAATGCAACGTTATGATGGTTGCTTTCTATCCATGCGCGGAGGAGGGTTTGGAGGTGGCCTCCGTAGCGTCACGGATGTCGCGAGAGCAAATTGAGAGAGAACTCCCGTCATTTTACCTCCCCTTCAACCTAGAGTATATAATACCGAACCCCGAGGATAGGGCCTGTTGCCCACCGCAGGGGTTTATTAGTGTATATATAGATCCCCTTAGAGTAGGCTTGAGATTGCCGTTGTGGGATATTGTCATCCAATTGCTGAAATACTACGGTATTGCCCTCTGCCAATTAGCGCCGAACGCGGTGAGGCAGGTAGTGGGTTTCACCGTGGTTTGTAAAAATGCCGGATTAGAACCGACTGTAGAGCTTTTTAGGTTCTTTTTCCAACTAAAAAACTTCGGGAAGTCCAAGGGATGGTACTCCTTCAGTCCTCGAGCCCGAGGTGGGTTCAAGGTTCAAAACCCAAGTAAGGTAGAGGGGTGGAAGGAGAGATTTATATTTATTAGGAATAAGGTAGCTCTCCCGAAGTGGAGGAGTGATGAGGTGCTTGATACCGCTCCGGTGGAGAGCCCGGAGGCTGAAGTGATTTATACATTCCGGACAGTGGGGACTTTCAAAACCCTCTGTTCCGAGGAGGAATTGGAGGAGGCAGGGCTGAGCCCGTATTATTCGGGCAATGCGGGCGCCGAAGAGGGTAGGAGTCTCTCCGTCTTGCCTTTTACAACTGTCGATTTTTACATAACTAATCTTTGCCTTTCTTATGCAGTGGGACGCTTCGGGAAAGAACCTGTCAGAAGCCCCGCATCGTCGGCGGCGGCTAAAAAGAAGGGGAAAGCCGCTGAGGTGTCTCCCCGGGGGAAGATGCCACCCAGTGCGCGGCCCAGCGCTGGGTCGGAGGAGCAGGTAGGGGTAACGAAGCCTACCCCTATGTCCAAAAAGAGACCGGAGTCATCTGGGACTCCTCCGTCAGCAGCGAAAAGACCTCGCGTGGAGGGAGGCGTGGAGGTAAGTTCCAGTCTTGTTTAATGCAATGGCATTGAATATGCTTCTGTGCTGATCACTGTTTACGATCATTGGTTCAGGTGAGGGAACAGGGGCCCCCAAGTCTGTTGGGGTTAGAAGGCGCGGACGCCGAAGAGCTCCTGCGCTTGGCGCGAGGTATCCTAGACCTCGGCCGCAGGAGCGAGAAGGAGGGGAAGGAGAAGCTGGCCGAGGTGGCCAGAGAACTCCGGGCGTGCAACGACCGTCTGACGCAGGATATGACCGAGGCACGCAAGAGGGCTGCCTTGGTCGAAACCGAGGTCGCGCGTCTGCGCGGGGTGGATGCGGAGAATAATGTTCTCCGGGGTGAAGTGCTGCGGCTACAGGCGGAAATGGAGGCGAGGGAAGCTGCCGTGGTCGAAGGGTAGGGAGCGTTGCTGAAGGCCTTCGCCGATAAGCTATTCAAAACCAGCACGTTCCTCGACTTCCAGACGGAGTTCGTGGCGATTGGGGACCAGGCCACTCGATCCGCGCTGCTGGAGCAAGTGAAGGAGGTCTACCCGAATGTGGACATATATCGTCCAGAATTCGGGTACGACTTTGAGTCAGTGGCCGGAGTGGAGAAGGCCTATTATACGGTGCTATCAAATCTGTCGGAGTGGCCCCTGGTGAAGGCTCTCGGGGAGAAAAAGCAACTTCTGACGGCCGCGGAAGTTGCCAACTGTGAGGTGGACCAGGACAAGGAATTCTTGGCCTTCTGCCGAGGAGAGCTGGTCACCGCACCCCGGAGCATCGAGCCCCCTCCACGGATGGAAGTTGAAGCCCCAGCTACGATCGAAGCCGTCGCAGCAATAGAAGAAGAAGAAGCCGAAGTGTCTGAGGGCCGGCGAGAGGGAGTGCCCGGAGAGACGGAGGCAACTGAGCGGGAGGTCAGTCGATCCCCGCAAATTTAAAGTTGTATATATTTTTTTTTCTTTTAGGAATGTTAGGAATCGATGTACTGATCTGGAACAATTGTACTTCTGCGATGTGAAATATAACGTTCTGTTTCTCGAACTCTTGAACTTCGCTTTTTATTTGCATGATCAATTTATGTCTGTTGTCGAACTGAACTCCAACTTTTTACATACTTGAGAGTAATCGATCTTGTTGACTCTTCTTTTGTTTAGAACACCGCGGAACTACACGAAACCATAAAGAAGCTCATGCAATCACTTGAGTGGTTCCGCGGGGAAAAGAATCATCTGCAAATGCACGTAGTGCCGAAGCTAGAGAAGCAGGTGGCCTCGGCAGAGAGGAAAGTGGTTGAGGCCGAGGAGAGAGCCAAAGACTTCGAGATGAAATATCGGTCTACCGCTGCCGAGATAAGCCGCGTCCTTGTTCATCAGAGGGAGTACGACCGGATACTTTCGGAGTTCGGTCTGCTGACCTTTGAAGAAGTGGAGGAACGGGTCGTAGAGATCCAGAGCGAAATCTCAGCGCTTACGGCCACTAACCCCGCGGACGCCTCGGAGCTCGTAAGGAAGCGAGAAGTGCTAGAGCTGCTTCTGAGCATGTATGAGGGGATAAAGGGCCGAGGCAGGTGGAGGCCTTCTGCCGAGGAGTTTATCGCGAGTTCAAGCCGGGACCAAAGTACGCGAAAAGCTCCTCGGAAGGAAAAGAAAAGACCCTCCAGAAAGAGCCAAGGCATAGTGATCCGAGAGCCAGCTCCAGTGACCATAACCGAAGAAGAACCCGCAGCGGTTGCCGAAGAGGTAGTCGAGGAGCTGGCCAGGGAAATTGAGGTAATGGCTCCAGAGGAGTGGGACCCTGAGCAGTGGGCCCAAACCCCGAGGTCCGCGCCACAACAAAGTAGCCGAGCTCAGACCAGGGGTGAAGTCCCCAGGCAAGCACCTAGAGCAAGTCCTCGGCGTAGGGAAGCTCGCGGGGACGAGAGAGCCGGAGCCCGAGGCCGAGGAACTTCAAGGTCCCGGAGGACGCGGCAAAGATCGAGAAGCAGGCAACAACGCCGGAGCGCGGAGTATTGGCTCGGGGGCCGCAGATAACTCTTTTTTTATTTTTGTTATGTTTGAAGTCTTGTGTAAAAAAACTTCTTAATGTTGTAATATTCAGAAGGTAATAAAATTGTTGTAGTGTGTACAAACGTCTTTAACGAGAGCATTAGGCTACGAACCATTTTAATCGGGTGTTCGGGAACACGGCACGAAAAATTATTAACAATTTTAATTGGGTGTTCGGGAACACAATATGGATAAATCCAATCTCCCCGGACTAATCAGGCGGGAGTAATATCTCCCCGGACGGATCAGGCTGGAGTAATATCTCCCCGGACGGATCAGGCGGGAGTAAACACTTCTCCGGTTAAACAGACGAGAAAGTGATGTAAGTCCGGAGACGATACACAAATCTCCTCGGCAGGACCAAGGAAGAGATTTATTTGTCCGGAGACCAATAACGATAATATGATTGCGTTAGGGCGTCCCCGTAACGTAAAGAAAAACACAGCAAGATATATAAGCAAAGAATTTTTATTCAATGATAAGTGCCGGAGCAAACTTAAAAGTACAAAGAGAGACAACTACTATAAAAGAAATTAAAGATAAGATGGTACTTGAAATTTGGCCTTCACAGATAGAAACGCCTCAAGTTAGTGATGTGCCAGCTTCGGGGAATCGGGGTCCCGTTGAGATGCTCTAGCTGATAGGATCCGGAATCGTGCGCGGCAACGACTCGGTAGGGACCTTCCCAAGATGCCTGTAATTTCCCCTCGGGGGCAGCTTTGCTGGCTGAGTTGAGCCGAAGAACTAAGTCCCCGACATTGAACTGAGTACCCCGGACCCGGAGGTTATAATACTGGGCTGCTCGTTGTTTACTCCTGGCATGTTGAATGAATGATTGGTCACGGCGATTTTCAAGCTCATCCAAGTTTACCCGGAGAGCCTCGTCGTTATCCTCTGGATCTAATGTGAGGAGGCGGGGGCTTGGTACGCTGATTTCAGCAGGGATAACGGCTTCGGAACCATAAGTAAGACTGTAAGGAGTCTCCTCGGACGATGTATTCGGTGTTGTGCGATAAGCCCATAAGACTTGTGGAAGGTTTTCTGCCCAGAGACCTTTGGCATTATCCAGGCGCTTCTTTATGCCCGTGAGTAGTGTCCGATTGGTGACTTCGACCTGCCCGTTGGCTTGAGGGTGAGCAACTGAAGTAAAGATTTGTTTGATGTGGAGCTCTTCACACCATGACCGAAATGGATCGCTGGCAAACTGTTTACCATTGTCCGAGATGATAGTGCTCGGGATGCCGAAGCGACATACGATATTGCGCCATACAAATTTTAAGACATTTTGACCAGTAATGGCTGTAAGTGGTTCGGCTTCGACCCACTTAGTGAAGTAGTCTACGGCAACGACCAGGAACTTCAATCCTCCCGGAGCAACGGGGAATGGGCCAACAATGTCGATACCCCACTGAATAAACGGCCACGCACTTTGGATCCCAGTGAGCTCGGTCTGTGGTAGATGCTTCACTCGGGAGTGCAGTTGACACTTGCTGCATTTGGTCACCAAGTCGTGGGCATCGTTGAATAGAGTTGGCCAATAATATCCCCAGCGGAGAACTTTCTTGGCCAATGTCCGAGAGCCAATATGGCTGGCACAGGCCCCTTCGTGAACCTCCCGCAGAACTTGGGTAGCTTCGGCAGGAGCGAGACACCGGAGGCTCGGTTGTAGATATGATCGCCGGTACAAGACTCCATCATGAAAGGAGTACTTGGGGGCTTTGAGGGCAACTTGCCGAGCTTGCAGCTTGTCAGTAGGCAGGACTCCATCTCGGAGATATTGAATAATGGGAGTCATCCAATTCGGATCACTATCGGTCAATACTGAAACTGTGGCTTCATGAATTGCTGGATGAGATAGGTCTTCGACCATGATATCCGGAGATATATTAGTTCGGACCGCGGAGGCCAACTTACTGAGTGCGTCCGCTCTTGCATTTTGAGCACGCGGTATTTTCTGGATAATAACTGCATCAAAAGTTGACATGAGCTTGAGTGTTAGAGCACATTACCTGATCATTGTTTCATCCTTGGCGACATGAGTCCCCTGAATTTGTTTGGACACGATCTCGGAGTCAGTGAAGAGCTCAAGATGACGAACGCCCAAGGATTGGGCGAGCCGGAGCCCGGCGAGAACTGCCTCATACTCCGCTTCATTATTAGTCACCCTGAACTTGAATCGGATGACGTATTTTACTTCAACCTCCTCGGGGTCGATGAGGAGTACCCCGGCACCACTTCCCCGAGTTGTGGAGGCTCCATCCACATATAGCTGCCATTTCCTATGTGAGGATACGTGGGTAGCGGGGTGATGTGTATAACTGTCTGTCGGAGACTCAGGATTGTCTCCCGGGGTTTCAGCCAGAAAGTCGGCGAGTGCCTGTCCCTTGATTGCTCGTCGGGGAAGATATTGAATATCATATTCGCCTAACTCGACAGCCCACTTTGCGAGGCGCCCAGACACCTCGGGTTTGACAAGAATCTGGCGGATAGGATGATTGGTCAGAACCCGTATTTCACGTCCTTGGAAATATGGTCGTAAACGCCGAGCTGCCATAACAATTGCCAAAGCGGTTTTTTCTAACACGGAGTACCGTGTCTCCGCCCCGTGGAGAACACGACTTGCGAAGTAGACAGGATGTTGGACCCCATTGACTTCGCGCACAAGTGCAGCACTAATAGCTTCCTCGGAGGAAGCTAAATATAAATAAAGCGGCTCTCCGGGGAGAGGAACTGACAAAGTGGGCAGCTGCTGTATGTGACGTTTCAAAGCCTCGAAGGCCTCGGTGCACTCCGGAGTCCACTCAAAGGACTTCGCCTGTCTCAAGATTTTGAAGAATGGAAGCTGGCGCTCTGCCGCTTTAGATAAGAATCGATTTAAAGCCGCTAAACCTCCTATGAGACGTTGAACATCCCTGAATGTCTTAGGTGATTGCAATTCTAGCACATCCCGAAGTTTGGCCGGGTTAGCCTGCAAACCGTGTTGTGAAACCATATAACCCAAAAACTTGCCGGAGCCGACGCCGAAAGTGCATTTTGCTGGATTAAGGCGCAAATTGTAGCTTCGCAGGGTGCGCAATGTTTCGGCAATGTCTTGCACACATGAAGAATGGGAGATACTCTTTATAACGAGGTCGTCAACGTAAACCTCGACGTTGCGGCCAATCTGTCCGTGGAAAACCCGGTCCATGAGACGCTGATATGTGGCTCCGGCGTTCTTGAGCCCGAAGGGCATTTTCTTAAAAGCATAGCACCCAAAAGTAGTGATGAATGCTGTCTTGATGGCATCTTGTGGATCCATAAAGATCTGGTGGTATCCCTTGTACATATCTAAGAAACAAAGTGCCTCATACCCAGTGATGGCCTCGGCCTTTTGATCTATGGAAGGTAGGGGATAACAGTCCTTTGGACAATGTTTATTGAGGTCGGAGAAGTCGACGCACATTCGCCATGCCCCACTGGATTTAACCACCATTACTGGATTCGATAGCCAGGAGGGGTAATATACCTCGAACAGGATGTCCGCATCCAAGAGTTGTTGCACCTCGATTCGAATTGCGTCATTTCGCTCCGGGGCGAATTTCCTTTGCTTCTGCTGGATAGGCTTTATGCTGGGATCAATGTTCAGCTTGTGTGTTATTATGTCGGGAGAGACCCCGGGCATATCCAGAGGAGACCATGCGAAGACATCGGAATATTCTCGCAAGGTCTGAATTATAGCCTGATGTAACCATGGCACATCCACAGCTCCGACGGTTACTGTCTGTTCCGGCTTGGACGGATCAAGCGGGACTTGGGCAGTGGCATCCCCCAATGAGGTACATTCCCGAGGTTCCAGAGCCGATGATGCTACCTGAAGCTGCTGTTTAGGAGGAGCTTTAGCAGTCTTTTTGAGTGCTACGTACATACATTCTTTTGAAACCCGCTGACTCCCGCGGATAGCCATTTCGCCGTGCGAAATGGGGGAACTTTAGTGCGAGGTGATATGTGGAACATATGGCTTTGGCTGGGGTAAGCCAGTCCCGGCCCAATATCATGTTGTACGGTGACGGGGAATTCACCACATAAAAATCCACGAAGATGGTTTTTATCTTCGGATAGGTTCCCAGGGATGCCGGGAGAGTGATAACTCCTTCTGGCTGGACTTCACCCTGGGTGAAAGTCTGCAGTGGCCCGGGGGCCGGCCGAAGTTGTTCCCGAGGAATCCCCATCCTTTGGAAACAGTCGGCGAATATAATGCTCACCGCGGCTCCATTATCCACGAAGACTTGCCTTATTGTTATATTGGCTACAGTCATGTCGATGACAATAGCGTCAGTATGAGGTGTTATCTCCGGAACCGGGTCCCTATCCGTGAAGCTGACAGTCTCGGATTGATGGAGGCGTTTATGACGTGGCTCCTCGGGAGGAGGACGTCGAGCCTCTGCCTTCAAGGCATGTCGCGAGGCCCCGGTGGGAAGGGCCCCATATATCACGTTTATTACGTGAGGAGGCGCGTTGTCTTCGGGTCCCCCCGGAGGAGGAGGTGGCGGAGGAAGACGTGGCTGCTGGCGATTGCCAGAATCTTGCCGTGCGTAGTTATTGGGCCCCGGCCGATTATTCTGCCACGGCGGCCGATTCTGTTGTGTGCCGCGGTCATGATATCCACGATTATTGGACGACCCCCCAATCTGACCTGTCCGGGGCTTGTCATCGGCCCGCGCAATGTATTGGCGCAAAAAACCTTTCCTCAAGCACTCCTCGATTTCCTTGCTGAGTTCTCGGCACTCCTCTGTCTCGTGCCCATGATCTCGGTGGTACGCACACCACTTTCCACGATTCCTCTTCTCAGGCGGCGCAGTCATCCGCGGACAAGGTCGCAGATCATTCTTGTGAATAGACAGGATTTCGGCTCGTGACTTCGTCAACGGAGTCAATTGTGGAATATCGCCTCGGGATTCTGAACGCCCCGGGATCAGGCGGGTAAATGCGCTAGGTCACGGACTAGGCTCGGTTTGTGCTTTGTCGGACTGCCGCTTGCTAGCGTGTTTCTCACGCTTCTGGCGGGTCTGCTCCTCTGCCTTAGCAAATTTGCACACCGTTTTGAACAGTGCTCGGGTTGTGACTGGTGTATTCCGAACTAACTCGGTGTAAAGTGCTCCGGGACGGAGTCCATTCATGAACGCATTAATGAGTACGTCGTCGGGGCAATTCCCCACCTTAAGGCTTACCGCTGTGAAGCGATCAAGAAATTGGGTAACGGTTTCACCGTCCCGCTGTTCCATGTTCATGACATCGGCCAGTGTGGCCATGGGCTTCGCCCGCGCTTCGAACCGTGCCCAAAAGTGTTCGGCGAGTTCTCTGAAAGAAGATACGCTGTTGCGTGGGAGAGAATCAAACCACATCCGAGCTTCATCCTGTAAGTACTCAGGAAAAATCTTGCAATACTGGAGGGATGTAATGTTATCGTGGCTAAGCATGTTGTGCCTAAAAGCTCCAAGAAAATTGGCCGGATCTCCGGTGCCATTGTAAGGTGGTATGGCTGGCCGTTTAAACCCTTCGGGAAGGGAGGTGGCCATGATTTCTTGGGAGAACGGTGTGATGATTTCTCCATTGGCATCGAGGCCCAGAATTCTGTCCAGTTCGACATTGCGTTGAACTCGTTCATACTCTTGAAGATCTAGAGCATGAGGATTGGCATAGCGAACCCTCTTAGCCGCATTAATTGGACGGCGGCGATCCACATCAGTAGGTTCATCGTTGCGAGGTCGTGATTCGTTAGAACTCCCATGGTCCTCGGAGGAACCAGGTCGTTCCCGTCGCCGATCCTGGCGTCCGCGGTGCCCCGGGTCCTGTTGATCACGCGAGTGCTGACGAGGTGGGGGCACCGCGGGATTAGCATCATGGCCGGCGGGCCCCGCGGCAGGCCCCGCGGGATGTAGGCGATTAGCTGCCCAATCTTGAAGAACATGTGCATGCTCTTGTAAGAAAGCCTGGAGCAATTCTGGGGTGATTAGAATGTTAACCGGTGGTTGGTAAGCAGCGGGATTAGGGTGTTGCATGTTTTGAGGGGGTGGACCTTGATTGCCCTGATGTTGAGATGTACTTCTTGACGGCAATTGCCTCGGCGGCAAAACCTGATCCACGGGTGGATCCTGGTTGGATTGATCACCATGACGAGATTGATTCAAATGAGTTGTCACCATGATTCTGGAACACGCTATGAACGTCAAAAATTGCTTTCCGTTCCCACAGACGGCGCCAATTGATAAAGCGCAATCCGGTAACCACCAAATTTAACGATAATCTACGCAAACAGAATGTAAAAACACAAGATTTACGTGGTTCGATCCGGAGATCTACGTCCACGGGCAGAAAATCACTCTTGCCGAAGTGTTTCTTTCACTAAAATTTGGAGTTTACAGGTAGCAATCCACAATACAGAGTGCGAACCCTAGTGCAAAGTTCTTTTCACGTATTTATACTCAGCTCTTCCTAAACCCTAACTGAACCCTAACAAACTTCCTATATTCACGCCTACTTCCAGCTGCATGGCGGTTGGGAACGAATCTTCAGCCTTGATTCGCGGAACAAACTGTCTGTTGGGCCAGCGCATTTTCCTGGGCCTGCTGGGCCTGGGCCTACGCGTGCTGGGCCTCCACGTGCTGGGCTGGTCAGTGGGCTCAAGTATTAACCCGACCCGAAGTGACCGGGTTATCCCTATCAGGTTTCGTGTTGCGGCCCGAGTTGCATCCCCGAGGCTAGGCAGCTTTTGGAAGGAAATCTAAAATGCTATTCCTAATACATTTTGGAATTTAACAAAGTTGACCAAAACAGTTCAATCACATCTATGAGAAACATAAATACATTACTGAAACTTGGTGAGGGATAAGCTTGTGAAACTTCCACTATGAATCATCATAACCTGGCAAAAGCAAGGATCAAACAATCCATCTCACTTCCCTTAACGCCTTCAACTGATCACAAATCTCAAAGCAAGCTGATTAACACACTAGAATCGACTAAGTATTTGGAATATATTGCCATTCATCGCACAAATGTGTATATGTGTGTGTTCTAAAGAGACAGAATGCAGATTCATTATCAAAGAAAAATGAAAATGTTGAACATTAGGAAAAAAAAAACATTTAGTAGTTGATCCCTCTAACTCTAAGTACAGGATAAGGTGGGCCCGTCACCAACAGGATCGATACTTGATCCCTTTCACCACCTCATAAAATGATCCTTGCCTTCCAAAGGTCATCACACCAATAAAGATGAAGGGTATGTAAGTTTCGATCATTCATTATTTGATCTACTCTGTGATTGGTAATATGACCATTCAAACTCATGAACTAACTTATCGAACTGGCAGTGTGGAACATATATACTTAGACAAATATAACTTTGTAAAACAAATACTCAAGTAAAAGAATTTGGAACTAGATAAACCCAGAATTTGAGCAACAACTTGACATAGTATTAGATAGTCGTTAATTATATAAGGCACAGGATTCGATTTGAAGCATTGAGTTCCGAAAGAGAGAGCAAAAGTATTCTTCTTTGCTTCTGCATCTTCAACTAGTCTCGTCAAGGCCTACAATACGAAGAATAATGAGGAAACTAGTTCATCAAAATGAAGGACGAGGCTTTAGGAAACAGACATCTGAGTGTTCTTAGAATTGAACAAAGGAAAAATGGCATGAAACTGAAAAGCTATATTGGCAACTTAAAGAAGAACAAGATTAACATCAGATTGGACTTAACGTCCACTAATGCTCCTGCCAAAAGTCAAAGTTCTTAGATTAATTTTCAGACAAATGCCATATTTAATATATTGTGATGAGTCTGTCCCTAGAAGCTCGATAAAACTGATTATTTAAATTGCCACCAGTGAATTGATTATGATTATGATTAGGCTGAACTACTTATTGTAATTTGCATCAACAGGCATTTTGCTACAGTTTACTGAAAATTCTTTGAGAGAGAGAGAGAGAGATCTAGATCTATGGCGTGCCCTGCTGTGATTACTCTGATGAACACGCTGAATTGCCATACATATTATTCTTCTCATGTTTCATTTGCGTCGCCCTGTCTAAAAATCCTCAGATCTGCATACGAGGTGCTTGAATCCTTGAAAACAAATTTAGAACAACGGGAGGACAGGAGTGAGAGGTGGAAGTTTGTGGACGGAGAAGTGAGAGATGCAGTTTTTAAATTAGAAGATTTGATTGAATCGACAATCGTTTCTCAATCTAAAAGCAATCCGTTAACGATCTCGGTTGACCAGAAAGAACTGAGAGATGCTCTCGACTGCCTCTCGCAAAAGATAGTGGAGTGCGATGATTATTTCAGAGACAGAGATGCCCTGTGTAATTTCTGTTTTAAAGACGATGTATCGCCTTGAAAGCGATTATTCTTCTCATAAATTATTATGGACCCCCTACTATCGAGGTATCTTTAGATCTGCATACAAGCTGCTTGAATCCTTGCAAAATTCTTTTCAACAGAGGAAGGACAAGAGTGAGAGTGAGAGGTGGAAGTTTCTGGAAGGAAAAGCAACAGAAGCAGTATTTCAATTAAAAGATCTGATTGAATCCCAACTCTCTAGTGAGAGTAGTTTCTCAATTTGAAAGCCAGAAAGAACTCAGAGATGCTGTTGACTGCCTCTCAGACACGAAGCAAAAGATTGTGCAGTATTTAGAAGATGGAGATGAAGATGATGGAGCTGATCTACTCTCATCAACAACTTATGTCAGCGGCAGCTCTCCCACCGAAATGGTCGGATTTACTGACTTGTTCGCCCAAGTCAGAAACGAGCTTTTCAAAGATTGCGAATCTTACAAATATCTCCCCATCATTGGAATGGAAGGCTCCGGTAAGACCGTTGTCGCTAAGAAAATTCTGGAAGATCCATTAGTTGTGGAGAAATTTTATCATCGCTTCTTCGTCCCCGTAGGCCAAGGATCTGGGGCAAGTAACATATCTAAGTTTTACAGGAGTCTCCGAGCTAATGGAAAAAGAAGAACAAGAAGTAGAAGAAGAAGAAAAAAGTACCTCATTGTGTTTGATGATGTGTGGGAACGAGATGCCTTGGCTTATGGCATGAAATATCTGCAATCATAATAACGACTAGGCTGCAAGATATTGATAGTGGCTACGGTGTTTCTTTAAATATGCGATTCATGGATGAAGAAGAAAGTTGGAATCTTCTTTGTGGAAAAGTGTTTGCTCGAGAGGTATGCCCTAGTCAACTAGAGAAAGCTGGAAAGAAGATTGCGGAGAACTGTGCTGGCCTTCCTCTTTTAATCATCACAGTCGCTGACATACTTTCCAAAGCCGCGAGGACGCCTGAGCATTGGGAAAAGGTAGCTGCTGCAGACATATACAATTCAGCTTTTATGGAAGCATTTGATCAAATACTAGAGGTACTATACCCAAGCTACTACTTCTTACCACATTATGCCAAGCCATTCTTTCTCTATACGGCTGTTTTCCCTCCAAATCATAGAGTCAATCGTTGGAGGCTCTTTGCCTTGACGAGAGTCGAGGAATTCACTGGTCCATTTTGTTCTCATATGTATTTACAACACCTTATTAAAGGTAATGTTGTGGTGGCCTTCCGTAACCTAACCAAGTGTACTGTTAACTTTTTCAGTCTCCATCCTGTGTTTTGGTATCTTTGTAAAAAAGAAGCTGAGAACAATAAATTTTTTCATATTTTAAATAAGTACGATGATTGTTTCGCAGAAAATATAGAAAGTCAGTGTCGTCTGTGCATCTACCAAAATGTCTTGTTTGGTATCAAAGATGTATATAACTCAGTGGCTTCTGTATCAAATGCACGTTCTCTCCTATGTACGGGTGCATATCATCAATATCAGGTACCAATATGTTTTGGGTCTTGGAGGTTGCTCAAAGTACTTGATGTTCTTACAATCCGCTTCTATGAGTTTCCAGTGGAAGTAGTGGAACTAATTCTATTAAGGTACCTTGCCCTCACTTCCAATGATAACCTCCCTCCTTCCATATCCAAACTCTGGAGCCTTCGTTTCTTGATTGTCCATCAACATTTGAACATCAAGTGCACTCTTGCTAAGTCATATCTGCCTACGGATATATGGCACTTACAAGAATTAGAACATCTTGAAATTAAGGGAAGGAACCTACCTGATCCTCCTCATGGCGCTAGCTTACCAAAACTCTTGAAACTTTTAGATGTGGGCCCTCTCAGTTGTTCCAGTAGTGTGCTTAAAAGTATCCCTCGATTGAAGAAGTTAAGAGTTCAAATTGAATTGACACCCGGTGTTGTTAAACCTCTCAACTGCTTCGATCATATTTTCCACCTCTATGAATTAAGGAAGCTTCAAATTACCATCGTGAATCCTGAGATAGTTGTTGCACCTCCTCCTCTTCCAGTTTTCAAATCACACCTTAGAAAGTTGACTTTGAGTGGCTTTGGGTATCCTTGGAATGAATTGAACAAGCTTGCTGAATTACCGCTTGAAGTGCTCAAATTGCAATGCTATGCCTTTCGAGGAGAATATTGGCACTGTGAAGATGGGTTTTGTGACATCAAATATCTTTTAATCGAAGACTCTGATCTCGTAAAGTGGACAAAAGGCTCTGATTCATTCACAAGCCTTGAGGGACTAACACTGAAAAATTGCTACAGACTAGAGGACTTCCCTGACTTCGAATCGTTCCTTGTGATGGAGTTGTTTGACTGCAACCCTGCAGCTGAAAAGTACGCAAGGTGCAGGGCAAGTGAAATGTATTATGAGCTTTATATCAAGTCTTCATGGGATGAATGAAGGAAATATCAGGTCATCACAAGGGTAACTCTTCTCTCTCAAACACACACACACACACACCACATGCCTATCATATTCTACTTTTAGCGTCTGTGAGCTAAACAAAATTATCTTGATTTGTTCCATCTCAGTAGAACTGTTTCCCTTGTGCTCTTTGCTTGCACATATTGTAGGAGCTATCAATTTATATTTTCTAGTAATCTTTTTTTTTTTTTTTTGGTATTTTCTCCTTTGAAGCGTGCTTTCTACAAGGATTTGACACAACGTTCGTGGAGCGATCAGAGGCTAAGTGGATTGAGTTTATCTTATGTAATTTCATTAAATTTGTTTACCATTAATTATGATAGGGGAGAAATATACTTTACCCTTGCACGGGAGTTGGGCCACTGAGGATATGGGTCAAAGACGGTGCTCCTGACCCGAGGACTTGAGATCTCGCCAGCTCTGGTGCCTCGGGAGAACAACAGAGCTGTGTCACCCCTGCAGGGCTAAGTCTCAGGGGCCGACCCGGTATGGTTCGGCCCTGCAGGGTTGAACCTTTGTGTCGTGACTGTTGTTGGTATCAGCTCTGACGGGATCGATTCAGCTCTGATGACCCCTTAATTGGGTCATTGGCCTTGAACGGGAAGATTCAATGTGACCCTCAAGGTGCACCAGTGAGAAGTGCTGAAACATGACCGGAGCTCTGTAGATGGAGGGGCCTGCATTGGTTACTTGGGGACCAAGATATGCACTCCCCTAACTCCGACAACAAGTACAGACAACTGTGAGTCATACTGAAAAAGTACTGTACCCTCTGACACCGCCGCCGGGTACAGAGGGACAGTTGGCACGATTTTATTGGGCCGCCCAATATGACATTTTTGCCCCTTTACCCCAGTAAACCTCAAGTATAAATAGGGGTTCATTCATCTTCAAAAAGGTTACACACTCTTAACTCACTATTCTTCTTGCTTGAATATCAATCTTCAAGCAGAGCACTGACTTGATCGTCGGAGGGTTTTTGCTGGGGCAACTCCCGGCTCTGTTTTGTAGGCACGTGGAAGAAGCAGCAGAGGAGAGGGAATTTGCACCTAGCTCACGGATTCTTTTTGGGATAATTCACAGGTGCTCCATTGAACATTCAAACACCGTTGAGAGGTGAATTACAAACCACCTCTATCAAGTGGCGCCGTCTGTGGGAAATTTGGGTTCAAGACGTGAGAGCATGGCTGGAGACAGTAATGCACGGGATTTGACAGCTGCATTCGAAGGAGCGACTACGGAGGGGATTGGGCTTATCCCTCCAGGGAACACTCAGGCAACTTTGGGCTCCACTCCGGCTACGGAGGGCCGAAGTGGAGTCACCTTGCCCCTTCCATCGGGGGGCACAACCGTGACAATGACAACGGAGCATCTCAACTACCTAATAAAAATGGCCATTGACAGTGCACTGGCCAATAGGGGGGGGCTCTCAGGGCCACCGCCTGGCCTCGCTCCCGTAGAGAACAGGGATCAGGTCCAGGGCCTGGCCAGAAGGCCTATCCCTGTGGAAGACGTGGCGCAAACGGAAGTAAATTCGATTAGGAGGGCACCCTCCCCTCAGACGGGCCGGCAACCAGCCATGGAGGAGCGTAGAGCCCCGAGGTGGCAGCGAGCACCACCAGGGGGAAGGGTGGCACATCCAAGGGAGGTGGATGAGACGAATGATGACGCAAGTTACGCAGATACTGTGAATACAGTGAATCAGCAGCTGCAGGACCTGCGCAGGGAAATGGAGGAGTTGCGAAGAAGTAGGAATGGGGGTACTCGCAGGCCATTCAGAGCTGTGGGCTCTCCGTTCATCGAGGAGATTTTGGCAGACCTGCTACCCCCAAACTTTAAAACGCTGTCGTATGAATATGATGGGACTGCAGATCCACACGACCACCTGCTGAGGTTTGAGAACGGAGCTCTGCTGCACCAATACACTGAGGGGGTGAAGTGTAGGGTTTTTCTGACAACGCTGACCAAGTCTGCTCAACAGTGGTTCAGCCAGTTACCAGCGGGATCGGTGACTTCCTTTGGAGAGTTGAGTTCCTTGTTTGTACATCAATTCGCTAGTGCAAGGAGGCAACAAAAGTCGGCCCTGACATTGATGAGTCTGAAGCAGGGTCAATCAGAGAGCCTCAGGAGATACGTGGGAAGGTTTAACGCTGCAGCTCTGGAGGTGCCATCCGCCACCTCAGAGGTTAAAATTAATGCATTGGCACAAGGCCTGGTGGATGGAGACTTTTTCCGATCTTTGGCAAAGCGCACGCCACGAACCTTTGACGAGCTCCTGGAGAGAGCGGACAAGTACATCAATTTGGAGGAGGCCTGCAGTGGTCGAAAGAGGGAAGAAAAGGCAGTGGAAAGGAAAAGGGAGATGATGGAGAAGGGGCGTAAGCCAGGAGAGAAGAACAGGTCCGCAGGGGGGCCCCGCTTCGAGAATTACACCCCATTAACTCTGAGACCTTCTGAACTGTTGGAGATAGCAGCGGAGATCCCAGAGTTCAAGTACCCTGCCACTGCATATACGGGCCCCAAGCACCCGAGATCGGAGATGTATTGTCGATACCATAACGACTACGGCCATGAGACGGACAAGTGTCGTCACTTAAAAGATATGATAGAAAAACTAATAAAAGAGGGGCAATTTGGTGGAGTATGTTAAGAAGGAAAGAGACAGGGGGAGAAACTATAAGCGCAGGGACCGTGAGGAGAAGGGCAAAGAGCCGGCAGAGGAGCCCAGGGCTAGGGAGGATTCTGGCCAAAAGAAGGCATATATCCAAATGATCGTCGGGGGACCGGAGGATGGTGACACCCATCGGGCCAGGAAAGCCTCTGCACGAGAGATGGCCTGGTTTCCCAGGGGTGAGGTCTCGGAGGTGGCCACTGGGGGAAGAGAGTTCCCCCGCATCGAGTTTGGCCATGGCGACGCGGGGTTAACGAAGAATCCTCACAATGATGCGCTAGTGATCACCGCTGATATAGGAGGGGCCACGGTAGCCCGAATCTTTTTAGACACGGGGAGCTCTGCCAATATCCTTTTCCAAGATTGTTTTTTGAAGATGGGGTTGAATGTGAAACTGACCCCTGTGAACACGGCCCTGTATGGGTTCGCTGGAGGATCGGTGCAGCCACTGGGGCAGGTGACTCTGCAAGTGGAGCTGGGCAAGGAGCCGCTGCGGCGGGTGCAGATGCTGAACTTCCTGGTAGTGGAAGCCCCCAGTTCTTACAATGTTATCTTTGGAAGACCTATGTTAAACTGCTTCGCGGCTATCATCTCTCTAACACACATGAAGTTGAAGTTCCCGGTAGGAACAAGAGTGGGGGAGGTCAGTGGTGACCAACTTACCGCAAGGAGGTGCTACGCTGACATTGTCAAGAAATCCACTCATATGGTGCAGGGAGTGCCGGATCAGCAGGGCAGAGGCCGAGAGAAGAGGATGAGAATGACGGAGAAGGAGGAACTCGACCCAGAGATGAGGGTTAGACCCGAGGAGGAGTTAATGCAGGTGGAGCTGTATCCTAACAGGGTGGGTTTTACCACCCGGATTGGGACTCAAATGAGTCACGAAGTGGCCGAGGCAGTGGTGCAGAGCCTCAGGAGAAATGCGGATTTGTTTGCCTTTGAACCAAGAGACATGATCGGAATCGACCCAAAAGTAGCGCTCCACAGGCTGAACGTGGACCCACTGGCCAGGCCAGTCAAACAAAAGATGCGGCAATTTGGTCCGGAGAAGGACAGGGCCATAAAGGAGGAGGTGGTAAAGCTGTCGGAAGCAGGGCACATAGTGGAGGATGTGTATAGATTTTAGGGACCTCAATAAGGCGTGCCCTAAGGACCATTATCCGCTACCTAGGATCGACCAGTTAGTCGACTCCACCTCTGGATGTGAATTGTTGTCCATGATGGATGCTTATCAGGGCTACCACCAGATTCAGCTCTCCACGGAGGATATCCCTAGAGCCTGCTTCGTCGTATCATGTAGAACGTATGGGTATGTGAAGATGCCTTTCGGACTGAAGAACGCCGGAGCTACCTACCAGAGGATGGTGGATACAGTGTTCCAAGCACAGTTGGGTCGTAACATGGAGGCTTATGTGGATGATATGCTGGTCAAGAGCGTTGCAGCAATGGACTACCCTGCAGACCTGGAGGAGGTCTTTGGAGTGATCCGGCGATGTGGAATGAGGCTGAATCCCGCAAAATGCTCCTTTGGGGTGCAAACAGGAAAATTCCTAGGGTATATGGTTACTAGGCAAGGGATCGAGGTGAACCCCTCCAAGGTCAGGGCTGTTCGGGAAATGCAGTCCCCAAGAAACATAAAGGAAATCCAAAGGTTGAATGGACGTATTGCAGCTCTGAGCCGATTCATCTCAAAGTCAGCAGAAAGGGGTCTCCTTTTCTTCAAAATATTGAGAAAGGGGTCGAAGTTTGAATGGACGGAGGAGTGTGAGAAGGCCTTTCAGGAGCTGAAGGATCATCTCGCCGCGTTGCCCCTGCTTACTAAGCCGGTGCAGGGAGAAGTGTTATATCTGTATTTCTCTGTCGGAGATACAGCACTGAGTTCGGTGCTTCTCAGGGAGGATGCGGGGGTGCAGCATCCTATCTATTATGTTAGCAAAATGATACAAGGACCAGAGGTGAGGTATTCCGAGATAGAAAAGTCAGCTCTGGCTGTTATGATCGCTGCTAGGAGGTTGAGGCCCTACTTTTTGTCCCACAGAGTGATTGTGAGGACAAACACTCAACTCCGACAAACACTCAGTCGTCCAGATCTGTCAGGGAGGATGGTGAAGTGGGCAGTGGAGCTGGGGGAATATGATGTGGAATTTGAGCCTAGGGTGGCCATCAAAGCTCAAGCTCTGGCCGACTTCATACAAGAAACAACTCGGGGTCCAGAGTTGGAATTATGGAAGGTATTTGTGGACGGATCGGTTTCCCAAGCGGGATGCGGTGCAGGGGTAGTGGTGATTTGCCCAGCAGGAGAGGAGCTCCAGTTTGCCGTGAGATTTGAGTTTCGAACCTCTAACAACGAGGCAGAATACGAGGCTTTAATCCAGGGGCTCACCATAGCTTCAGAGTTGGGAGCGCAAAGGGTGGTTGTCCATTCGGACTCACAATTGGTAGCCCAGCAGGTCCTGGGGACGTACGAGAGGCGAGGCGTGAAAATGATTCAGTACGCAGAGCTGGTGGAGAAATTGAAGGACAAGTTCACAGAGTTGAACATTGTGCAAATCCCAAGGGAGGAGAACGGCAAAGCGGATGCGCTGGCCAAGATGGCGGGAGCGATGAGTGAGGGGGCAAAGGGCAAGATCACCCTTGTCACATTGGAGAGAGGAACATTAGAGATGAACGTAGCTGCCGTAGAGGAGCAGGATGATTAGAGAACACCTATCGCGCGATACCTCAGGACTGGGAGAAGTGAGATGGGAGGACCACGAAGCTCGGTGTATGCTAGGTACTGTCTCATAGGTGATCAATTATACAAAAGGTTATTTGCTCAGCCGCATGCAAGGTGCCTGTCCAGAGAAGAGGGGAGTTACGTCCTCCGTGAGCTCCATGAGGGCTGCGCTGGCAGCCACACCGGCCCACGGGATATTGTGAGAAGGGTCACCAGAGCTGGATATTACTGGCCCACAATGGTCCACGATGCAGAGGAGTTGATTCGAAGGTGTGACAAGTGCCAGAGGCATGGATCACTGATTCACACACCGGCAGAAGAAATGGGGGTTATGTATTCCCCGTGCCCTTTTGATAAATGGGGGATAGACATAGTTGGAAAATTTACTGCTGCTCCAGGGAGGAAGGTGTTTTTGATAGTTGCAGTGGATTACTTCACCAAATGGGTGGAGGCTGAGGCAGTGGCCAAAATTGAAGAGGATAATATCTTAAGGTTCTTGTGGAAAAATATATGCTGCAGGTATGGCATCCCGAGAATCCTTGTATCAGACAACGGAACCCAGTTCTGCGGATCGAAGGTGCAGGGTTGGTGCAAAGAGATGAAGATCAGACAGCGCTTCACGTCAGTGGCCCATCCTCAAGCAAATGGGCAAGTGGAAGTCACAAACCGTACACTGTTGGAAGGCATAAGGACTCGACTGGAGAAGGCCGGTGGAAAGTGGGCCGAGGAGCTGGATTCTGTCTTATGGTCTTATCGAACAGGCCCTAAAACCGCTACAGGAGAAACTCCCTTCAACTTGGTCTATGGAGCATCAGCGGTGATCCCGGCAGAGGTGGGGATAGAAACGCACCGCATAACAAATTATGACGAAGTCTAGAATGAGGTTCTAATGAGAGAGAACCTGGACATGCTGGAGGAGGTGAGAGAGAAGGCCAGAGTCAGAGCTGATAAATACAAGGGGCAAATACGTGCCGCTTACAATAAGAGAGTGAAGCCCAGAAGATTCGAAGTGGGGGACCTGGTGCTGAGGAGGGCGGATGCTCTCAAAGCAACAGGGAAGTTGGAACCTAATTGGGAGGGTCCATATATCATTGCCAAAGTGTTAGGAGGTGGAGCTTATGAGCTGCAGAACGAAGAAGGAAGACCGGTGCTGAGGCCCTGGAACGTGAGTAACCTGAAAAAATACTATGTATAATGGAGCACAGGGTGTTTTCATGTTTTTAATTAAGGGTGAGAAACCAAAGTTGTAAAATCTTTCTAGTTTAATGAGAAAGGGGGGTCCAAGTTATAAGGGCCTCTCCGTTAGAGGAAAGATATGAATGTGTTACTCCACAAGAGCTAAGTTCCCAGGGCATGGGGTTGTCCCAGCCCTGGCTCAAAATGATGCAAGACAAGGGTTCGAGAAAGAACCTCGCCCTTGGCCCCAGAGCTGAGTTCTCAGGGCATGGGGTTATCCCAGCCCTGGCTCAAAATGATGCAAGCCAAGGGTTTGAGAAAGAACTTCGCCCTTGGCCCCAGAGCTGAGTTCTCAGGGCATGGGGTTGTCCCAGCCCTGGCTCAAAATGATGCAAGCCAAGGGTTCGAGAAAGAACCTCGCCCTTGGCCCCAGAGCTGAGTTCTCAGGGCATGGGGTTGTCCCAGCCCTGGCTCAAAATGATGCAAGCCAAGGGTTCGAGAAAGAACCTCGCCCTTGGCCCCAGAGCTGAGTTCTCAGGGCATGGGGTTGTCCCAGCCCTGGCTCAAAATGATGCAAGCCAAGGGTTCGAGAAAGAACCTCGCCCTTGGCCCAGAGCTGAGTTCTCAGGGCATGGGTTTGTCCTAGCCCTGGTCCTGACAAGAATTCCCTTCAGATGCCCTGAAGAGAACTCAGGGGGGAGAACGCTGCGCGTTCTGGCGCACAGCAGCTCTGGATTGAAGTCCAGTAGAAAAAAAACAACATATACGCTAAGGCATTACAAAAGGAAGTCGATTTCATTAAAGATATGATTTACAAGATGTCTAAGTCCTGATCTATTACAAAATAAGAAGAAGTACTAAGGCATTCAGGGCGAATCCTCAGCTTCTGAGTCTTCCCCCTCTACATCACCTCTGCTCTGATCAGCGCCTGATGCCGGCGCAGGGACAGTCGAAGAAGATGGTCCCGTTGTCGGCGGTGCAGGGGGAACGGAGGCATCTTCCGTTGCATTGAAGAGGTCAACGAAAGGTTCTTCTGCTTCCCTCAACGCTGCCGGCCCTACATCCTCGGCAGTCACAAGGGATGCAGCGGCGCGGATGGCAGGGACCCACCAGGGAGCGGTAGCCGGCTGAGAGGGATCACCTTTGAAGCTGACTGGGAGCTGCAGAGTTGGGGTGATCTTTGACAGCTCAAAAGGTAGCTCCCCTGCAAAGCCCTTGGCTTCGGCGTCAGCAGCAGCAGCATTGAATCCAGCACGGATAAAGCCCCTCAGGAAGGGAGCCATATCTCGGATATAAGCAGAGCTGTTCCGATAGTCTTCAATGAGCTTCTGCTGCAGCTCCTTCAAAAAAGACTAGCCCAACTCACTGGAGAGTAGGCGTCGGCGACACTCCTCGATCCCTTCAGATCTGCCTTTAGATAAGGCCTCGGCTTCCCTCCCCCTCAGATTTCTTAAGGCCTCTCGGTGATTGGCCTCTGCAGCGGCGAGCTCGGCTTTCAGTTTCTCGTTCTCAGTAGTGAGAACGGTGTTGTGTCTTTGCAGCTCTGCCTGATCAAGCTTCAGCACTGAGTAGTCTTCAGTGAGCCTGGTCAATTGCTCCTGAGACTTGTCAAAATCAGCTCTGAGGTCTTTAAACGCTGAGGAGCTTGTGCGGCTTCTGTGACGGCCATAGCGGGCTAAGAACTGCATTAACAAGAGGAAGGTGAACATTTTATAAAAGATGAGATACAGATGAATAAATAGAAGTCTAAAGCACCTGGACGAGGTGCTGATCCATGATCTCGTCATTGCGCTCGTCGCTGTCAGCGCTCATGGTCGCGTTGTCCTCCACCGTAGGGATCTCCTTCAGAAAGGTAGTGCACTGAGCCTTGGAGAGTGCCAGGAACCCTTTAGGCAAATTCAAGGTGTAATAGTCGTTCGCAGCTCTGCGAACGTCTCCCCTGCCTTTGCCACGATGCTTTTCCGCGGCCTTATCAGAGCTGCCAGACTTGCCCTGTTTGGACTTCTTGGAAGGAGGGAGATTAGCGCTGGAAGGGGCTGGTCTCTTCCCCTTATCCTTGGAGGGTGCCTGAGCGGTTGCAGCTGTGGAGGAGCCCGCACTCTTGCCTTTGGCAGTGCCCTTCTGTCCAGAGCGGGCGGGAGTAGAGGTCAGAGTTGCAGAGGGAAGAGTTGGATCCCGCTCGATGATCTGGATAGCGTCAGATGTATCATCTTCCGCTCCTCCAGAAGGCTGATCCTGAACCTCAGCCCCCTCGTCTTCAGCCAGCAGAAAGTTGAAGTCCATATCTGCGCACAGAAAATAATTATTAAGAAGATAACACGGGAACAGAGCTGGGAATTATCAGAGCTGATATTTACCAGGGGCCGTAACGGGTTTATCCTCATTCCCCAGCAGGCCAAACTTTGCTAGCACTGCATCGTCTCTGAGGAGGGATATTACGGGGAAGTGAGATCCTTTCCTCCTGACGTGGGAGTTCAGTTTTCTCATGACTTCCCTGTCCTCCTCAGAGATGCAGGTGATGGAGGGACGAGAGTAGCGAGGTGCAGAGTTTACCCATTCGCAGGGGAAGGGCCAGCCAGCAAGGCGAGGGGTAACTACAGCCCAACGGGGTTTCCAATTCCCGTCACAGCTGGAGGGTTTTCCTACAAAATGTGCAGGGCCACTAGGCCTAGAGCTGAAGTAGAAGAAGCCATTTCCCCCCTTCTTAAAATCATGGCAGGACAGGAAGTAATCAGGGGTGCACTGACCTCCGTTGGCTCTCATCAAAATGAAGAAGGATATTAGAATTCTCAGAGATGAGGGGTTGATTTGACAAACGGGGATCCTAAGACGGTTACACACCCCGACAATGAAGGAGTGAACAGGAAATCTCAGCCCTGCATCTACGTGAGCTCTCCAGAGAGCCATGGAGGGAGGAGAAAGCCAGTTTGGTCGCTCATCAGGGCCGGGGATGTCAAAGAGAAATTTGCGGTGCAGGGCATGGTGGTCCCTAAGGAAAGTCATATCCTCCTCGGAAAAGGTGGAGGCCCTAGTTACTAAGTCCCAATCTTGTCTCTGCGCGGCAGGAACATTATGTATGTGCCTACTACGGCGAAGGGGAATCCCCTCATCAGTATCAGAGCTGGAGGACGGGGCATCTACGGGGGTATCTGTGGAGGTATATGGGACTAAGGCATGGGAGCTCGTTTCAGCTCTGGAAGGTTGCAGGGGGGAGGAGCTTTGACCTAACGCTCCCCCCAGCGATGCAGAAAGGGTTGTTTCGCTACCAGAAGAGCCAGAAGCAGAAGCAGAGGATTGCTCCGCAGACTCCTGCTCTGAATGAATGCGAGAGGAAGAATCCTCAGAGGTGGATGAAGATTTGGATGAAGACATGAGTTTTCAAAAAGAAAATTCCCGGAAAAAGACTAGGGTATGGAGAATAAACGCGAAATCCAGGAAGAGAGAGAGAGAGAATACCTGGATAGTTTGGAAGAAAAACAAAGATCGAAAGAAGAAGTAGCTTGAAGATCGCCGGAAACCTCTGAAAGCACCTGAAGATCGTCGGAAGTAAACAGTGAAGGAGGGTAAAAGTTTGTAAAGTGAGGCAAGTGAGGGTATTTATAGGAGGGGTAAAACCCTAAAAAGTAACCGACTATGCCAGAGCTCGACACGTGTACGGGTCACGATCAGCGGAAGCCCAAAGGGCAGGACACGTGGACTGCTTAGATCACCCCATCACAAGTTTGAAAAATTATGAGCGGGAAAAAATTAGTAAAGGAATGGAGCCATATCTCCTCAGTCAAGCATCTCTTCTCCAGAGCTGAGGAGAGACCTACTCTGAATTAGTTTGCTCCCATACTATCCAGAGTAGGGGGGAGGAGTTGATAGGGGAGAAATATACTTTACCCTTGCACGGGAGTTGGGCCACTGAGGATATGGGTCAAAGACGGTGCTCCTGACCCGAGGACTTGAGATCTCGCCAGCTCTGGTGCCTCGGGAGAACAACAGAGCTGTGTCACCCCTGCAGGGCTAAGTCTCAGGGGCCGACCCGGTATGGTTCGGCCCTGCAGGGTTGAACCTTTGTGTCGTGACTGCTGTTGGTATCAGCTCTGACGGGATCGATTCAGCTCTGATGACCCCTTAATTGGGTCATTGGCCTTGAACGGGAAGATTCAATGTGACCCTCAAGGTGCACCAGTGAGAAGTGCTGAAACATGACCGGAGCTCTATAGATGGAGGGGCCTGCATTGGTTACTTGGGGACCAAGATATGCACTCCCCTAACTCCGACAACAAGTACAGACAACTGTGAGTCATACTGAAAAAGTACTGTACCCTCTGACACCGCCGCCGGGTACAGAGGGACAGTTGGCACGATTTTATTGGGCCGCCCAATATGACATTTTTGCCCCTTTACCCCAGTAAACCTCAAGTATAAATAGGGGTTCATTCATCTTCAAAAAGGTTACACACTCTTAACTCACTATTCTTCTTGCTTGAATATCAATCTTCAAGCAGAGCACTGACTTGATCGTCGGAGGGTTTTCGCCGGGGCAACTCCCGGCTCTGTTTTGTAGGCACGTGGAAGAAGCAGCAGAGGAGAGGGAATTTGCACCTAGCTCACGGATTCTTTTTGGGATAATTCACAGGTGCTCCATTGAACATTCAAACACCGTTGAGAGGTGAATTACAAACCACCTCTATCAAATTAAGTACTAGATGTCAACCTGTGCAAGGTACGGATGATTATTTTTTTAATAATAAATAATAATAACATTATCAGCCTATCTATTATTTGAGAATATAAAGTCGGGAGTTGATATTTTTTGTCCACTTATCTTTTTTCCTCCTTACATTGAGGTTTTTTTATTTTTACATTTAATCTCTCATTATTACAAATTGAAACTACCAATTAGATTTTCATAAATTTTGACTAATAATTTTTTATATTTTTACTTTTAATACCTTTCATTATCACAAATAAAAACTACCAATTATATTTTCATAAATTTTGTTAATTCAAATTATTTAAATGCATGATCTGATAATGCTGGATATATAAAGTAAAATTTTAAATACAAACTTAAAATTATAATTATTTCTTGCCCTATTATTTCAGTGTGCATTACACGAATTGTAATAATTATATATGCATATATAATTATATATGCATATAAGAATAAAACAATGTCAAATATTTTGAATAATAATCGCTTGGAAGCCACGTATATAAAATAATACTCCCTCCGTTTCATAAAGAATGTCATTTTAGCTATTTTTTTAGAAATTAAGGATTGGTATTTAATTGTTAATTGGTATGTTTCTGTGAAATAAGGAAATAATCAACTAAATTAAGTAGGTTATTTAAGATAATATTGGAAGAATTGTAGTTTTTTTGGTAACGTGACACTTATTGTGAAATTTTTTAGAATATCTACAATGACATTCTTTATGAAACGGAGGGAGTATAATATTAAACGAGTAGGTCTCTTATGTGGCGGTCACATGGATCTTATTCCGTGTGACGGAGCCCATTTAACAACTTAACCCACCCAAATCTAATAATTCAACCCAGGAGTTATTCTCTTCAATTTGAACAATAAAATCAACGAAACAAACCTCCATTTACTGAAACAGAAGCGCGCCCTGAACAAGCACCTCCATTGACGGAAAACGCGCCTGAACAAGCACCTCCATTGACGGAAAACAACCCCCACCGACGGCAAGCAATACCTCCATTGACGAAAATTTCAACATCACCATTGATAGAAAGCTCAATGGAACCATCGACAGCAACAACAGAGGTAAATTATATGTTTACGAAAGTTGTAGATAGACATGAGACTGAAATTTTACATTGTACATTTGAAAATCATGCTAACGGATAGGCTCTGTCTTGAATTGGTTGTTGTTTTTTGTTTTGTTCTTTGGAATGGTGAGAATTAGGCCAAATTTTTACTGTCAAAATGAAACAATACAAGATTGCCTTCTAAATGTTCGATGAAATGTGTCAATTGAATTGCTACTGAAAACTTATATAAAGTGATTATTCATTTGTAAAAATTAAGCAGAGAAAAGAATCAAACATTAGTCTAAGGTTGGTTTTACATTCATTGTAAAAAAATAACAATTCTGAAAAAAAAGTATCAACAATTCTTGAAAAAGTATCAACAATTCTTGAAAAAGTACCAACAATTCTTGAAAAAGTATCAACTACTTTCTAAAAGAGTATCAACTTTAAGCAATATAATGTAGGCCCAAAGTACCGTCGAGCAAAAAAAGAACCACCAAGCATCACCAAGATGTCAACATTGCATATTCGTTGTTACAATGCAAATCCCTTTTTTGTTAAACTAAGCTGACTTTGCTTGTTTATTTCGTTGTTATTAATCCTTGCTTGCAGCTAATTGTCAGTTTTTTTGCCTAGGCAAACATGTATATTGAAGGTGAAAATAGCGACATACAAAGACAGCCCAATGAAAATGATAATGACATAATTGGCTCTCTTCGTGGTTTGAAAAGAAGTACTCTTGAAGAAGTGTATCAATTATATCGTAGTCATGCACGTTCCCTAGGATTTAGCATACGCAAATCAACGAGTAGATCTAATATGGGTGTGACAATCGAAAGAAATTATGTATGCTTTTCAGCTGGGTATAAAGAAAGTGGTTTTAATGGGTTGATTTCACTTGAAGTTGACGAGGTTTCTTCAACGAGTGTAATAAAAAGAAAGGTTCCAATTACATGAACCGGATGTGAAGCATCATTGAGGATGAAACTTAACAGTGACGGGCTTTATGAAGTTATTAGGCATTGCTTAGATCATAACCATGTTTTGACTAGGACAGAGTGGGGTCATCTTCATCGTTCGGAAAGAATGATAACCAATGAAAAAGCTGAAATGATAGTAGAAATGACATCTTCGGGATTAAAACCAACTGATAGTTATCGTTATATGGCGCACAATGCTGGGGGGAACAGTGTCTTGGTCATACATTGAAAGACCACTTGAATTTTGTCAACCGTTTGAAGATGAATGCCATTGAAGGAGGAGATGCTCAAACATTGTTAGACATACTGTATCAGCGAGCATCAGAAGATGTTGATTTCTTTTTCAAAGTTAAACTAAATGATGAGGGTAAAGTATGCAATGTATTTTGGAGGGACTCAATGATGAGTGAAGACTTTGAGATATATGGGGATGTTGTGGTATTTGATACAACATATAGGACTAACAGATACAATTTGATATGCGCTCCATTTGTAGGGATTAACAACCATTGGAAGAACGTTATGTTTGGATGCGCATTTTTGGCGGATGAGAAAACTGAGTCATTCGAGTGGCTATTTGAGAATTTCAAGAAATCAATGAGTGGAAAATGCCCTGTGAGTTTGTTTACTGATCAAGATCAAGCAATTGCTAATGCAATCGAAAAGGTATATTTTTTAACTATGACTGAATTTGACACTGTTTTCATGAATTTTATTTTTGTTGTAATTCGACATGTCATGGACTTAGACGTTAGTTGCATGTTGGACATGCTTATTGGCCTCTAGGAAAACACATGTAATTCTTGTTTGGCTGGACGGTACTTCGGGCCTACATTTTTATTGCCCAAAGTTGATACTTTTTTAGGAAATCGTTGATACTTTTACAAGAATTGTTGATACTTTTTCAAGAATTGTTGATACTTTTTCAGAAAGAGTTGATACCTTTTTAAATTTTTAAATATAAATATAAAGTTTAACATACTAATCATTTATAATACTTTTACAAAGAATTGTTGGTACTTTTTCAAGAATTGTTGCTACTTTTCAGAATAAGTCGATAAATGTACTTTTAGTTGGAAAAGTGCTACTTTTACAGAATAAAATTCATAGTAGTTGTTATGCAGGTTTTCGTAGGGACAAGGCATCGGCTATGCTTATGGCACCTTCACCAAAATGCTGTAAGCCGGTTTGGAAAATTGAAGACCGATAGTACCTTCATTGATATATTCAATAAATGCTTAAAGGAGTGTGTTGATCAGGCTGATTTTGAAAATTCTTGGGAAACTATGATTTCAAGATATGGGTTGCAAAATAATTCTTGGTTTAAACGTTTATATGATTTACGGGAAAAATGGTGTACAGCACTAAACAAGGATTATTTTTCGGCTGGTATACTATCGTCTCAAAGAAGTGAGAGTACAAACAATGCTATTGGATTCAATGCAAAGAAAACAACAAGTTTGACGGAGTTCTATGGCATTTTAAATGAGACATTGAAACGTTGGAGATCCAAAGAAGAATTTGATGAATTTCAAAGCTCAAGATCAAATCCCACATCAGAATATCCAATGGCTCGGTTGTTACAACATGCTTCAAAGATATACACATTGACACTCTTCAAAAATTTCAACAATGAGTTCAACAAGTGTATTTCTGCTTCGTCTCGTATACTTCTGATTGAAGAAAATACATTTGTCTATGAAGTTTCGTATGATGGTGAAGGTTGTTCTTTCTGTGTGATATTTGATAGTTTAAGAAACTTGATTAGTTGCTCTTGTAAAAAGTTCTAGGAGTGCGGTTGGCTATGCAGTCACTGCTTGAGAGTTCTACATGTACATTCTATAGTTCAAATTCCAGACTGCTATATTCTGAAAAGATGGACTAAATCTGGCAAATCTGAAGTATGGGACAAGTTCAACAACACAAATGGGAACTCTAAAGATTACATTCCTTGGCGTCATGAAAGGGCACGTAAGTTTTATAACTTTTTATTGAAATATGAAGGGAATGACGAAGCAAGGAAGGTTATTGATGATAAGCTTAATGATTTGATGTCTTCATTGGATGCTAATGAGCAATCAGAGACTATTGAGGTTTCAACTTCATCTAACATGGTTTTGGATCCTACACGTTCTGTTACAAAGGGGAGAAGCAAACGGATTAAAGGACATTTACAAAAGAAAACGAAGAAAAGAATGAACATGAAAAGTTCCGTCACAGAAAAGGAGCTAGGTTCAAAAACTCCAAACCCTCGTTTATTTTAATCATATTTGTAATTACATTGTTGCAAAACTTCGTGGCGCACATTGTTTAGTGTTTTGACTGGTTTTTATATTTACATCTTCAATTTCTCAATTTTTGGTTATGTTTTTTAATTTTTTCTTGTTTTACTTCCTTTAAGCATGTTTCTGATAGAATATTGTTGTTAAGAGTATTAGACAGATGATAGCATTTGTTGTTCAATGAATATATTGTTGATGTATCAACTTTTTCTGAAAAAGTATCAAAAATTATGGTAAAAGTATCAACAATTCTTGAAAAAGTATCAACAAGCATTTGTTGTTCAATGAATATATTGTTGAGGTATCAACTTTTTCTGAAAAAGTATCAACAATTCTTGAAAAAGTATCAACAATTGTGGTAAAAGTATTTATATTTAAATTTTAAAAATTTGGGCACGACGGAGGACGCGGCCGCGACATTTGGTCGCGGCCGCGACCAATTGTGCGTGCAAAAGTGTATTTCGCAGGTGAGTCAGCGCGGCCGCGCAATCCGGTCACGGCCGCGACGAGCCTTGGCAAGGGTATCAAGTTTTTCTGAAAAAGTATCAACAATTCTGGTGAAAGTATCAACAATTCTGGTAAAAGTATTTATATTTAGATTTTAAAAACTACTTTCTAAAAGAGTATCAACTTCAAGCAATATAATTATCGAGCTAAAAAAGAACCACCGAGCATCACCAAGGTGTCAGCATTGCATATTCACAAAAGATTCGGCACTGTCACATCAACATTGTATCTATTTTTCCAAATTAACAAACAACTACCAAGCTCCTATTTGTCTACAATGAACACAAGTAAAAAAAGATCAAAATATCATAACTACTCCTTCAATCTCTTCCTCCTTGTAATTGGGCCTGTCATCTTTGCGTCGTTCTTCTTTTTAATCAGATCAGGTTTTTCCTTGTGAAACTCCAAGACTTTTTTCAGGATATCATCCCTAATCTCATTCAAATCACTAAGAACAATATTTGCACATATTTGGGCTCGAATAAGGCGTCTTATATCACCCTGTAGTTAAAATGAAGTAATGAGTTCAAAGCGTGCATATATATGAAATGAAGTTATACCTATTTAACAAAGATAACTAGAAAAATACCTTTGAAAGATTGGGATTGTTGTATGCTTCACCATTAAAATACTTCAAATGGTGCATCATGTACACACCACAATCAAGATCAGCTTTCCTTGTTTGCCATTTAAGAGTAACATTTTCAAATTCGAAGTTCGGGATCTTATCAGCTTCGGCATGATATTTTTCTTTCAAGAATTGAAGCATCAAATCGCGCTGCAAAACAAAAAAGTATTTAGCAATTAAGACAACTAACACTCTTAAAAAAAGCTGAATACTTTTAGAGTAAATCTTTACCAAGATTATGCCTGCTGTGACGAAGACACTAACATCTTCTCTCTTAATGTTATCAAGATACTGCACTTTCTTATCCTTGAAATTGATGACAACAGTAGCATAATGTTCCTCAATACAAAAAGGGACAAATATCTACAATTTTAAAAGAAAAAGAGTCAGCCACCCTATAAAAAAAGAGTGATTTTGCTCAAACATGTTGTAAATCTGCAAGGACCTGGATGGGGATGATTCCATGTGGTTTAACAGTAGCCAACAAACATGTCTTAAGAGGTGGGTAAAAAATGGCCATTTATTCTAAAATGATTACAATATTAAAGAGAACTTACCATATCAACAGATAACATATTAGTCTTTTGTCCATTTCTCAACCACTCTCTCCAAGAATTCATTATCTTGTATGTGTTATTATCAACATCAATATCCTGGGCTAAATCTTCAAGAGCAAGCTGATGTAAAAAGATGAAAGATCTTCATATTTATTCTAACAATAAATAAATAAACATTTATATGCTAACAAGAGCTTACACTATGCTCCGTGTTAAAACAGAAGCGGCTACAAGTGTTTGGCATTCGCTCTTCATTGTTTATGCTATAGCACCATGCGGTTATCAAAGAGGTGTAGATTTTAGTATTTGGATATAATGACATCATGTCGTCGTGATTAACAATATGATATGTATAAGCATGAAACAGCTCCTCACTGCAAAAACATGCAAATAATACTTTTTTCAGAAACACTAATACTATTTAAGTTTAATCAGATACTTTTAAGGTAAAGAAGAAACATCGTAACATTAAATAATAAGAATAAGAAAGAATTAACCTCTTTTTGTGAGGATTAGAGAGATATAAGCAGTAATCCACGACTTCTTGATGCAGACGATCCATACCACATAAGATCCTTTTGTTGACATTCATAAACGCAGACAAATATTCAACTTCTTCCAAGGAGTCCACTGACTCAAGTCCAAATTTATCTTTACTTTTTGGCCCCACAGATTTCATAGCATCAATCAATTCTTTTCTCGTAACATCTAGACTTGCATGTTGTGAGGAAGAAACATTAACATTCTCGGAAACATCTACATGAACTGCTTCGGGTGCTTCAGGTGTTAAAAGATCAAAAGAGGGCATATCCGGAACATCCTTCACAATATTCTTCATCACGGTGCACTTTGCAACAATGTCATCAATACACTTGAGGACTTTCTCATCAGAAAAAAAATTTTGAGAATCAGTCATGAAAGGAGGATTAGAAGAGCTTGAATCTTTCGCGGAAACTTTCTTTTTCAAGTCCAACAACATTCTCATATGATAATTATAGACCACTGTAATATCTCTATTAAACAATAGAAATCTCTCATGAATATCCTACAATGAATCAATTATAAATAAAAATCAGACTGGAAAAAACGTAATACTTTTAGAATAATAAACAATACTTATAACGAGAAAACTGTTACTTTTATAAACAACAATCAGATTCGAAATAAAAAAATGTAATACTTTTAGAATAATAAACAATACTTATAAGGAAAAAACTGTTACTTTTATTGACAACAACACCATAAACACATCGCTAGAGAAACATACACACATTGACGATTTAATTAACAAGTCAAACTTGCAACAGTAACAAATTAAATTAGAGAAATAAACTTATCATTATACTTACATCTCGAGCAATGGATTGGATCTTTGAATCACTAAGATCATCAGAGCAAAGTTTGAACTTTATATCATCGGTATCAAAATCATCGACGCTTCCTTTAACACCAACATCATCAACACTTCCTTTCAAAAGCTTTAAACTAACAGGATATACCCCCATGACCAAATCGCCCTGCCCAAAAGGACCAGCAGCAGCCTCTTCAATGCTTCTCCTTCTCATCTTAGAATCTGACCAATGTTGAATTAAAGGAATAGTGCTAGGTTCTGGAACTCCTCGAAATGCCAAACGATGAAAGTACAAAATTTGAAGTAGCATGACACACCCACTAACATTTGTGCTCTTGTTCAAATTATACTTCACTACAGCCGAACACAATTTCTTTAATATAAAGCTACACCAATCATAATCCTTGATCTTATCAACATCTATCAAACTCTTAACAACTCCTAACCTAACGAGACGATTAGATGACGGAGTCAAGAAGGAGGAAAGACTATACAAGACAAAGATCCTTTTAAAATCATCACCTCCATTTCCAAACTGATTCGAGAGCAAGTTAAACAATAAAGTCAGTGTCGTCGATCTATCTATCCCATATTTTCCCTTCAATTGAACTAAAATATCGAGCTCCTCTTTTTTCTTAATCTTTACGATATCATCCCCAACCCTCGGCAACATAAAAACATCAAACACGTCATCTTTTGTGACAAAAAATCGCCTAGTACTATCAAGACTTAGCATCCGACCTAACCCGTTAAAATTCTCAACCAACCATCTTAGAATGTTTGTATTACATGAGTTGATGGAAAGGAGGAGAAGACCCCCAAAGCCAATTGCCTGAATATCTTTCTTCTGTTTTTCATTAAACGCGTTCACAAGTTGGCATAACCCATTAGGCCGACCTTGTGTAACAAAAAGTCTACAAAAAGAAAAATAGAACTTTTATTGAAAAAGAACAAAAACAGGAAAAGTATTACTAATAATAAGAAAAATATTACTTATATACAACAAATCATACCTTGCTTTAAGATCATCATCATCACCACCCCTAACTTTTTTCCTCAAATGAGGTGATGGTAACCTATCTTCTCTAGCCTTAGTCCTCTTCTCAACATCGTGTAATCCTTTAGAAACTAATTTTCTTTTTTTGGACTGATCAGTAGTTTTACGAGCCATGACCTAAAAAGAATACTTACACAAGAAAAAATAGATGGTCAAATAAAGTAACTTTATTAAACTTGCACAACCACAATTAAACATAGTTATATATAATAACAATATTTAAACTCAATGCACTGTTGTAAAACTCCTAAATAGCCATATTCCCAAAACATCCAAAGATTTCACTAAATTTCAGTCTTACTCCTAAATTTTTCAATGAAATGACGACACTGAGCGGGCAATAATTTCATTGTGGATGGTAGATAAGCTTTTATTATAATTTATTATTCAATAATCATTCCAACTTAACAAGACAATAGTCATTCTGGATGGTGTTGCTTCACATATTCCCCCTGTGTATCACATCTCTTCCCAAAAGCACAAATTTAGCGAAACATTATGTACATATACGAAATTCTAAAATGCTGCAGGACACAATTATCATGATAGGAAATGATAACAATGTCCATGGAAGAAATCAAAATACCACATACCATCAACCTCTATTGCAATGTATAATTTCAATTATGTACAAAAACTCTTTTCCATCACAATTTAGCGCAAAATAGTCATTGTGCAAAAACTTTGCTGAGTTCAAACAATAACTGAGAAAAGAGGATGAGTTCCTTGTGGCAATAGGGCAAATTGAGAACAGTTGAGGCATTTAATCGAACAGTTAGAGGGCAAATATGAAATTGATAACAATACCTCTCCAAATCAAACGACCACTTCCCCTTCTTCTCCAACGTCCCCTCTCCGTTTCTCAAAATCAGCAGCTGTCCAACTAAATCGCGAAGAAATGGGGTTTGAATAAGGAAGAATTGGGGAAAGAATGAGGAAGAATTGGAGATGGGATTGCGAAGAAGTGCGTCTCTTTGTTTCTCTTTGTTTCTCTTTGTTTGAGGCGGAAATAATAAGAATTGGGGACTTGATTTCCCCTTTTTTTTCTGATATACGGGTCAATAGCGGGTGGGTTGGTGTTGGGCGGGTTAAGTTGTTAAATGGGCTCCGTCACACGGAATAAGATCCGTGTGACCGCCACATACAAGTTTTTGTCAATATTAAACAAACATTACTTACGTATATGAGTGGTAAATTATATTATCATGTCATATTCAAATAAAAATTAATTGATTTATTATTTTTGTAGGTAACATAAATTTTCTTTCACAAAATAGAAAAAAATAATAAACAAACTAATTCAATCAACAAATCGCTTTAACAAATATATAAGCTTTTTCCCTATTGTAAAGTGTAAACCTAAGAAATTTATATTTTTTTATGAATTATTTTAGACCAAATAATTTAAACAATCCAAAAATTATTAAGATAAAAATAGGTAAAATTAAAGTAAATAATTATAATCTTCTAAAAATTTGAATCCGTTCAAAAAAAAAAAAAAAACCATTTTATTATATCACATTTTAACTTTATATACAAATGTTAAAAAATCAAAATATATCATATTTTTAGAAAATCAAAATATATCATTAGCATGCTAAAAGTGTAGCTTACACTTAAAATTCAATATTTTAATTATAATATATGCATTATGGATGTCAAATCAAAGATCGTCAAAAGAGGAATAATTTGATATTTTTTTTCTTATGAAAAATTGAGTTGAGACGAAAAAGTTATAAGACCTTAAAATTTCAAAGGCAAAAGATAAATTTAAAAAAAAAAAAAAAAAAAAAAAAAAATTGGTTGGAGGAGAACTCACAAAAAAAGGTGGATAAGACACATGTCTCCCCATTTTTGGGGGTTCTCCACATACTTAAGAGCAGTTTTAAAAAATTAAAACAAAATAAAAATTTGGCGAAAATTTGTGGAAGCGACATGTGTTTTTCCCTATTTTTATGCAACATTCTTTCAGTATTAAACTAGATGTCCACCCGTGCGATGCACGGGATGATTACTTTTTCAATAATAATAATAATAATAATAATAATAATAATAATAATAATAATAATAATAATAATAATGATGATGATGATGATGATGATGATGATGATGATAATAATAATAATAATAATAAAATTATCAGCCTATATGTTATAAGAGAATATAAAATCAAGAGTTGACATTTTTTTGTCCAATAATCTTTCTTCCTCCTTATATTTGGGTTTTTTTACATTTAATATCTTTCATTATTACAAATTGAAACTATTAGTTAGATATTCATAATTTTTTTACTATTCATTTTTTTATATTTTTACAATTAATATATTTTACTATCACAAATAGAAACTACCTATCATATTTTCATAAATTTTGTTAATTCAATTATTTGAATTGATGATTAGATGATGCTGAATATTTTAAGTAAAATTTTAAATACAAACTTAAAATTCGATTCATTTCTCTTCTTATTATTTCAATGTGCATTACACCGCTTGTAATAATTACATATGCAAATAAGGATAAAACAATGTCAAATATTTTGAATAATTATCGTTTAAAAATCACATATATTAAATAATATTCCTTATATACTAAAAGAGAAACCACTTGGACAAGTGTTATTCTCTTAGATTTTTGGGACAAGTGTCATTTTCTTAAAATTTTGAGAATAAAAACTAATTTTTAATATTTAAATCTTCAAATTTTCTATTTTTTATTATCTAAATATTCAAGTTTTAAATTCAAAATTTGCCATACATAATCTATCCTAGATTTGGTACGAATTTTAGTTTTTTTTTTTTTTTTTTTTTTGGAATGATTTGTTAATTCAACTCTTATTTCTTATATCTCAATTTTTTATAAGATAAAATAATTTATCAAAAAGTGGATGATTAAAGATTGATAACACTGTACGTGTGATTAAAAAAATGTGTTCATTATTGCATGCGTGATATATATGTATAATTATATATATATATATATATATGTAAATTATAAAACTTATATCAGGGATTTATTTATTTACGATAATTATAATTTAGGTGTATATATATAATTATAAAAACTGTAAATATTTAAGGGATTCTTGAAAAGGGTTAGGATATGCAGACATTCTATATCACTACATTTCTTTTCTTTATTTATATTATTATTTAGAATATACATTTGTATTCAAAGCTATTATGTTGTGGACGCAATATATAGAGACCTGCTAGATATTTGATTTCCTTAATGTTTTTTTTTTTAATTTAAATCAGTGATTCCTAATTATGAAAGACAAACTGAAAAAATTGTCTATATGATTTAAGAAACTTACTGAATTTACCGTTGATATGATATAGTGTTGTGAATATCCACTATTTAAAATGCACCGCATACCTCTAAAGGAACAAGTTCTGTAGGTTTATTCTCAGAATTTATCCATTCTAATTTCTATTTTTGGTCAATATTCTATTTTAAACTTTGTATTGTTACTTATGACTTGTGAGTGACTGAACTTAATTAGATTTTCTACTTTTTCAATTATACTTTTTGTGAGAGTAATCTCTCTCAATCAGAACTTTAATATCTTTTATTGGATTATTTTCACGTGAGTAATTAATTTTACAGTATAAAATTTCGTTGTAATGTGACTATCTATTGAGATTTCTCTTCTTTTTGCTTCATTATTATTTTTCGCTAATGTTTGGGTTAATTCACCTCAAATATTTTTATGGCAAAAAGTCAACTGGTATAAAATTATTTGAAATTTGTGTTATTTTGATAACGAGAGTAATTTCAATCTTTATAAAATAACATTTTATAATTTCAATCTTCCATGAGTTTTTTTGTATAAGTGACAATTGTAGTATCAAAACTAACAAAAGAATGTAAAAGGAAAGAAATAACGTTCAATGATACATAAAATATATAATTACTACATTTGGTCACTCAAGTAGAACTACATTTGCTTATTATAAAAAAATATTCTAAAATCTATTTATAAACAATAAAATTATTAATAAAATCTTGAAGGAAAATGTATTCAAATTAATAACAAAAAATTAATGAATTTAACATTATTAATAATGCAGTACCTACTAAATGTCTTGCCTAAAATAAAAATTCTATATGAAAGCAACTCAAGATTATTTCTCATTTATATATAATTTTGAATTATATAACCATGATTGGTGAATATATTAAATTTGATTGGTCATCTATTTACTTGATTTTTTAGATGATTCTCGAGAATTGATAATCTGAATTCTTTTAGAGATATTTTATAACACAATTATGGTATAATGCATACATAATTAATTGTAAATATTGCAAATTTGTTACTTAACTTATTTCTACTATCACAATTAGCTGAACATATATGGCTTCAAATATACATAAATTTATTTATTGAACAACTCAAATCTGATCATAATGAATTTATCAAAATTCACATGATCCTCTATTCTTTATATACTAAAAGACAATCAAAATGAACATGTGTCATGCTGAGAATCATTATAATATCTTATAAATATAGGGTTAAAATAATTTTAAATAATTTAAATTTTAAAAAAAAAATCAAATTTCATGATTTACGTTAATAATTGTTTCAATTTAAATGTTTTCCGCTTTTTTAAGAATAATATATTTATAAATTAAAAGTATTTCGAAAAGTAAACAAAAATTTAAATAGACCCATGAATATTATTCACGGATACTGTTCTAGTAATATTAGTGTAAGAAGCCACAAGCATATGAATTACTTAAATATATTAGTGTTAAACTATATTATCATGTCCTATTCAAATAAAAAATAATTGACTTATTATTTTGTAGGTAATATAATATTTTTTTTCACAAAATAGAAAAAAATAATAAGGAAGCTAATTCAATCAACAAATCACTTTAGCAAATATATCTGAACTTGTTTTCTATTGTAAAGTGTAAACCTAACAAATTTGTATTTTTATTGATATTTTTAAACCAAATGATTTAAATTATCCAAAAATTACTAAGATAACAAAAGGTAAAATTAATTAAATAATTTTAATCTTAAAAATTTTAATTGGTTCAAAAAGATATCATTTTTGGAATTATATCACATTTTAATTTTATCTACAAATGTTTAAAAATCAAAATATATCATATTTTTTTAGAAAATCAAAATATATCGTTAATATCCTAAAAGGATATTTTACACTTAAAAATTAATGTTTTAATTATAATATATACACTATGGATATCAAATCGAATATCTTCAAAAGAGAAATTATTTGATATATCTCTTATGAAAAATCGAGTTGAGACGAAAAAGTTATAAGACCTTGAACTTTCGAAGAAAAAAGATTAAAAAAAAAGATAAAAGAAAAAGAAAAAGAAAATTGGAGGAGAACCCACAAAAGTATGTGGATGAGACACATGTCTCCCCTTCTTTAGGGATTCTCTACGTATTTAAGAGCATGTTTAAAAAAGTTAATACAAAACAAAAATTCAACGAAAAATTGTGGGAGCGACATGTGTCTTCCCCTATTTTTATGCAACCTTCTTTTAGTGTTAAACTAGTTTTTCTCCGGTGCGATGCACGGGTTAGTACTTTTTATTGAATTCTAACTAAAATATAAAGTTAATATGTATATTAATGAAAATCGAAATAAATAATTGATAAGATATTATAAAGGACTTATGAAATGTTGTACTACACTGGATAAAAGTTCGATATGATAAAGACACTTCTAATTAGCCTACACTACACAAAGTACAAACTAAAGGAAAAAATTAAACACTAAAGGTTTTGAAACACCTCTTTGTATACAATATTGAATATGGAATTGTCATTTGTTTCTCTCCATTGCATATAAAGATCTTTAAGCCACATTGATTTGTAGGATTTTACGTGATTGAATATTTAAAATAAAATTTTAAATGGCATATTAGAATTTAATTAACTTATCTCCATAGTATTTCACCAATGTATTGCAGGGTTATAATATTTATAATAGTATATTAGTATATAATTGTATAAAAGTATAAGGATAAGACAGTGTCTAAATTTTTAATAGTTATTATTGTTTGATGTTCAATATCTTAAATTTAGTAATATTAGCATGAGAAATCATAATCACATTACTTTTATAAGCATAAGTGTGAATGGTAACTTATATTATTGCGTGTTTTAAATAAATTATAATCGGCTTATTACTTTTATAGTTAATATTTTTTTGCACGAAAAGAGGAAGAAAGACAAATTAATTCAATCAACAAATCATTATAACCAATATATCTAAGTTTTTCAACTGTAAAGGGTAACCCTAAAGTAAAAAAATAAAAGAAAAGAAAATTAATATTCAAAAATATTTATTTTGAAATTTTCTAACATTTTTATTTTATATACAAAAAATAAATAAAAATTGAAATATACTACAACAATAAGAAAAGTAATTTAAACTTAAAATTAATATTTTAATTATATATATGCAAAATGGATGTGAAATCGAAGATCGTGAAAAGTTTAATTCGGTATATTTTTCATAAAAACTAGAGTTGATACAAAAAAGTTATAAGACTTTTAAATATATGAGAAAAAGTGAAAAACAAAAGAAAAAAAAATCTTATTGGTTGGTTTTAAGTAACTCCCTCCATTTGTAGGGGACTTCAACCACCCAACAATTCTTTCTCTTTTTCTCTTCCCTAGTAAAGTGAGAGAAAAGTTATAATTTGTAACTTAAAATAATTTAAAAATACCACAAAAACATACATCATCAAGAAAAAAATTTCAACGATCTTTCTTTTAAGTTTAAGGTAGATGTTAAATGTTGATTTTATTGATCTGTATTTAGTTAGATGTTAGGATGTAGTTATTGTAAATTTATTCTACATTTGAGATCAATGCATTTTCACAGGTTTGGGTGACTCGTAAATTATTTATTGGAGAATTGCTCTTGAACGTGATTTTGTGCCAAAAAAAAAAAGTATTTCAATGTAAAAGCTCAATTTCCGACGTTATTCTGAAAGGTACTTTGTCTATAGATAAATACAGCTATATATACATATTAGAGTTAATTACAAATGCAACCAGTATTATTGCATGGTCTTTTTTTATTTCTAGTCCAAATTAAATATATTTTCCGATTGCAACTTATATAACGCATTTTTGTTGCAGTTTGCAACTTCAACCACATTCCAGGCTACATATGTCATGCGCAACACAGGACGACAAATGGCAACTTAAAAAAAAAAAACCGAAAATACTTATAAAATAAGAAAATTCCAAAAAAATAATAATAATAAAAATAAGAAATTTACAGAATTTAATTTTCGAATAGAACCCTTAATTTACATGATTCATTCCTCTCTCCTATATTAATTCATCAATAAATATTTGGCCCCCAATTTGAAATCCTCTTATTTCTTTCGTCCACCTCCTCTTAATTTATAGATTGCCGACGGCGAGAGATCGAGAAATGACGGTGAGGGGCGGATATGGAATGCCGATGCGATGTTGTCGCCGTTCTGCGAACTTCGTGGACGGAGCGCAATCCCGAAAACCTTCACACACAACGTATTGACTATCTCTCTCTGTAACTAAGGAATGAAATTTATGCTCTGATAAGTGAACTTCTTCTGCTAATTAGTCTCTAAATGTGTCCCAACTGAACGTTTTGTGGATCTTTTTGTAGATCTGTTTGTGCTCCAGGCGCTCACTATCAACAACCATTTCTAATTCCTAATTTTGTAGATGAAGTTTGATTTAGATGAAGAACTTTTTGTGGATCTGATATTTTTGAAGAAATTTGTAGAAGGCTTGTTGGTTGAATTGTTTACGGGTCGATTTAGATGCATTTGTTGTATTTTGATTTATGTTTTCTCTTTTAGCTGTGAGTTTATCTAATGTAATTTGTGTTGATCTGCGGCGTTAAGTGTTGTTCATGAGATCAATTATTGCTAATCTTTCATTAACCTATAATTAGAAAAATTACCTAAAGTGACGTGCTTTTTGCAATAATTTCTACTAGTGCTGAATACCTAACTATTGCGTACATATTATTATCTAAAGAGATGTCATTTTGCAGTAATCCATACTAATGCCAACTGGGCATCTCCAGCAGTGTGCACTACTTTCCAGCAGCTTTTGCTCTACTTTACAGCAAAAGCTGCACCCCTTCTCCAGCAGTTTGCACTACTTTTAGCATTAAAAAAGAATATTCGTTAAAATTCATTTTTTCACAATTAATTATATTACTTTACTTATAAATTATATTATGCATGCAATATTATTACATATAAAATGTTATATTTATATTTTTACTTTTAGAGTTTCTTGGACGATCAATGTTAATTGAACATTCAAAATAAATTAAAATTCATAACAATATTACGACCAAACAAACATTACACTGCTTAAAACGAAGAACTACCTAGTCGAGCCCATAAATGATCAACTAATGCATTTCGAAGTTTATAATGAGCTTCTGCATTTCTAATTTCTCTAAAACGACCAAGAAAACTCTGAAAACAAAACTTTGAGGATGAAGTTGGAGAACATTGATAATCTCGTGGTTCGCGAGTACTTCCGATTGGAGCACCAACGAATTTTACAGAAGCGGACAGCAGCACAAGCCGCAAAACAACATGACAATCAATATAATATGTTTGGAGATTATTTCCCTGATATTGGAGGAGGGTCTGGGGGTGGAATCGGAAATTGCTAGAAAAAATAGTGTGTTTCTTATTTTTTTAATTTATATTTGTTTAAGTTTTGCATTTTGATTTACTTTTTCTTATCGTTGTAATTTTATGGTATTTAATTTTATTAGATGTGTTTTAATTTCATAGCATATATTTTATTTATTGAAATTATATATATATATATATATATATATATAATTAATTAGAAACAATCTTAAATTAATGTTATTAGATAAATTATTAATAGGAAAAGAAAACAAAAATATACCTCATATTAAAATAATCATAAAAAATTAAAAAAAAAAAAAAAGAAGAATGGAAGAAGCGGCGCAGCGCAAGGCTTGCGCCACTAGTGCAGCCAACATTCTTGCTCCCTCATAATACAGCAAAGATATCCAGCATTGCTGGAGAAGAAAAGTTTGCACCATCTCTATTTTAGAGATGTGCTGGAGTTGCTCTAACAAACTATTGTTGTAAATTATTTGTCATTATATGGATTTTTAAATGAATTTTAAATATTTTAAAACAATTTTTTGAATTTTTTATATTCTTAATTTTAGTATTTATTTAAATTTTTAACAATCTAAAATTACATTTTATAAATTTCTTATTTTTATTTATATTTGTTTTTGGAATTTCTTATTTTATAAGTATTTTTTATTTTGTTAAGTTGTCATGTATCGCCCTATAATTGGCCCATTTTGGTCATGTGCAATGCATATGGCTGTAAATTCGACACTGCACCAGGAGTGGCGGTCAGGCCCAATCTTACTGCGACATATGTCCTCATTTTTAGCAATCCTATTTTAAGTTTCGATTTTTCTTTTATTGGAATTCTTTTTTCTGTACTTATTATTTATCTTTTAAAAAAAATAGATTTTCTTTTTAGTACTAGAAAATATCAAACTACGTATTGTACTAGAAAATTAAAATATCAAAAAATTTGGTATATTAAATTATCGGTATAATAACGGTATGCGAATAGAAAAAAATTCGGTATTTCAGTACATACCAAAATACTGAAAAAAGTTACTACCTTCGTCCCAGTTAAATTTGTCTACTTGGCTTATTGGTCCGTCCCAGTTAACTTTGCAACCCAATAAATGAAAACTAATTTTCATAATCTTCACCCTCAAAATTTCCACCTTTAAAAAAAATCAAAGGAAAAGCACAATCTCTTTTTTCTTAACATCCGTTCCTGGTCAGGATTGCAAATTTAACCGGGACGAAAGGAGTGCATACCAAAATATCAAAAAGAATTGGCATTTTGGTTGTTCGGTATTTTTCTATATTTTAATAGTCGTTATTTCCGTATACCAAATTTGTAATGAATAACAAAAGAAATTGGTATACCAAAATCAATGTTACATACTGATATCGATATAAAATTCATATCCGGAAATATCAACTACTAAAATATAGAAAAATATCGAACTACCAAAATACCGATTTTTTTCGATATTTGGGTATGTAACTTTTTTCGGTATTTTGGTAGGTACAGAAATATCGATTTTTTCTTTTAAATTCTCATATCGTTATCGTACCGATAATTTAGTATACTAAATATTTTGATTTTTTTTTTTTACAGTACGTATTCTGATAATTCGGTATTTTTCTTACCCTACTTTTAATCAAATAGTAACTATAAAAAATGAGATAAAATAAAAGAATCTGGAAAGAAAATCAGTTTTTCTAAATAAATAATAAGTACAGAAAATGAAAGTAAACTAAAACAATTCAAATAAGATAAAAAACGAAACTGAAAAGGCATTGCTAAAAGGGAGGACACGTGTTGCATGAGGAGTGGGTCGGAGCACCACTCCTTGTGCAGGATCGAATTGACCGCACATGACCTATATAGCCTGAAATATGATCGGAGTTGCAAACCACAAAAATGCATTATACAAGTTATAATCGAAAAAAATATTTAGTTTGGACTAGAAATAAAAAAAAAAAAAAAACAATAATACAAGTTGCATTCTGTAATTAACCCTATATATTAAGAAACATTGGCAAAGACATTTTGAACATAAATTGCAAATTTTGTTAGACTAATTAAGTCTTCCCTATTCTCTTTAAAATGCTTAAAGTTGAATTGAGTTAGGTTTATGAATCAGAATGGGCAAAAAAAATCTCCATCCGCTGGATCCTAATTTTAATTTGCAGATAATACAGAAAATTGAATGTTAAGCATACCGCGGCCACCCACTGGCCGCTGCCGCTGCAAACGCACACCCAACATCATCATCCTTCTCCAACGGCAATCGATCAAAGCTCGCATTCATGAAAGTCAGCCCTCGATGGGTTTTAAATAAACATAAATTGAAGAAAATACCTATGCAAATATTATAAATGGATGGAAGGATTGGGTCTATTCACCTCTCCTTTATGCGTTCGATCTCCTGCAAAACAGAGTCGGGGATTGTCCCGGCGAAGACCCTCCAACACTCAAGTCAATTGTTTATCTTTCAGAAGATAAAAATAGAGAAATAATAGGTTTTAGTGAGAGAAGGTGTGTAACCTGTAATTTTTGGAATGAAGCACTATTTATACTTACTATTTGTTAGGGTTAGGGGCAAATGAGTCATTTCAGCTGCTCCTAATATTATTGTGACACGTGTTCTACTGTACCTGACGGCGCAGCCAGAAGGTACAGTGCCTTTGTCAGAAAACCTCCGTTGTAAGTACTGTTGTCGGGAGAATGGAGACATTTGCCTTGGCCCCCAAATTTTGGGAAATATCTTGCCATGAAAAGGAGGGTTTCCTTCGGAGCACAGAGCAGAGCATCAGCTCTCCTTTCCTTATGGAACCGTTACCGCTCCAGTTTAAATATCAGAGTTCCAGAGTTGACAACTAGACACCTCTAATGTAGTCCTAACTCAGCTCTGAAAACATCCAGCGTTGAATCCGCCCTCTATCCTAGTCATTCCCCAGCGCTGAAGGGAAAGAACAGACCTCAAGAAGCCATGATCACCACCGGGCCCGAAGCAAGCAGCAACCCGACAACACTCCCATCCACAACCTGCCGCCGCCAGATATATCGGTAGAACGCCGGCTGAATTTCCTAGGATAATTGGCCAGAAATGGGATAACAAACAATCGCTCCATATTGAAATTTCTGCCATGGTTCCAAAGGAGAACTGAAAATCAAACGTGAATTTCATCAGTTTTTTTAACTGATTTGTTTGGCTTTTTTTAAGGGAAATCAGAATTTCCTTTGATTGATGGTAGAGAAATCAGATTAAAAATGAAGGGGATGGATTTGTTAGCGCAACGCCGCAACCACCGTCAAAAGATTTTAACCGTACGGTTGTGTAAAAGAAGCGCCTGAAAAAATGGAAACCAATTCGCTGGAAAAACATCTTCTACTACATCTTCTGCTCCATATAATACAACATCTTCTACTACATTTCTATCTACACACGACACGTGTATATGATGACATCACGAATATGTCATAAGTGATTATGTGGCATGATTTGTATAATATGTTATAGACGATGGTGTACCAAATGTGGTAGAAAATTCGAAAATCGAAACTAGGGTGTGACGCTGTTTTGTGCTTCTAATCTTCCCTATTTTTTAGGAGAGTTCATGCATTTTAAAAAAATAAATAAATAAATGCTGTAAAAAAATGGGTGAACGACGCGTGTTTCTTCCTTAAGTTCTGCGGCTCTCCTTTAATAATTAGTAGGGATTTAAATTAATCCTTTAAGATAATATATTTCTAAATTTATAGTTTGTTATTATATTCGATTATTCGGTTCAAAACAATTCGATTTAGGATTCGGTACGGTTAAGTACCATTTTCGGTTAAAAAATTGAGAAATATCCAAATTCGTATCAAGAAAATAATCGGTTCAGTTCCATTCAGAAAAAGTTAAATGATCAACGAATTTTTTCTGTTCGAAATTTATTAAATTCGATTTCGATAATCTTCAAGTTCTATGCTATAATTGTAGAATTTTAGGATCGTGTTACTTTGTTTGATTAGGTTAGTTACGGACTGACATAATGACATGTTTACTTTGCTTAATTTTTTTGGCAAATTATCCTCGTGGCTTGGGGTTACACTCCAAATTAGGATAAATGTGGGATATCAATCTCATCTTGACACGTGAATTTCTAAGAGTTTAATTATTATTAATAATAATAATAATAATAAAAATAATAATAATAATATATTATTATTATTATTATTTATTTATTTGTTCCTCGATATATTTAAATATTATATATATATATCAAGTTTAATTTTATATATATGTATTTATTTTTAAGTGTAACCTTTTAATATAATATTTTATCTTAAATTTATATATGTATATATATTATGTATACACATATTTATTTGATATTAAATCCTTGAAAACTTAAATATGAATAAAACATTTAAACTATTTGTAAATGTACTAAACAAAATAGTAATAACCTACAACTTTAAGTAACTTTATGTTATGAGTAAATTAATATTACTCCGTCCCGTCTTAGAGGGTGTTTGGCCGAGCTTATAACCTCCTAAAAACATCTTATAAGATGTTTAAGAGCTTATAAGCTCTTGCAAAGTGTTTGGCAAAAAAAGATGTATACGAGCTTATAAGACACAAAAATAAGTTCTAAGAGCTTATGAGATCTAAAAAAAAAATAAGGTGCTATACTCCATCTTATTTCCATCTTATTTGTTAAAATCCTAACTATTACACTCAAATTTCACACATAATGCTCACACTTACACACACAACACATACTACACACATTTCACACTCTACACACACTACACACATTACACACACTACATGCACTACACACATTTCACACATTACACACATAAAACACAATACACACACACACCACACACACTACACACACTTCACGTACTACACACATTTCACACACTAATCAAAATGTGTGTTTAATATTAATTTTTAATTTAGACCTCAAATTTATAGATAAATCACTATATTCAATTGTAAGCTTATAAGCTCTTCTATTCAAACACTTTCTTAACTTATAAGCTCCTTAAAAATTATATTTTATAAGCTCTTGAAACAACTTATAAGATGTTTAAAATAAGATGAGCCAAACACCCTCTTAATTTGCTATTCTGATAGGACACGGAGATTAAGAAAAAATAATTTTTGAGAAATCTTTGACTTTTTTAAATGTGAAGATTGATGGTGGAGATTTTAAGGGTAAAGATTGTGAGAAAAAAATTTCTTTTTTGGACTGCTAAATTATTTAAAACAAACCAAAAAAATAAGTAGACAAATTAAATCGAGACGAAGAAAGTAATAAATATCCAACATATTTAAATAGTAATGACGATCATAAGTATATTTTTCAAGAGGACATATATATATATGTATGTATCTCCAATTCATATATCAATTGAGCACTATGTTGTCCTTCCCCACTCAACATTTCTTTTTTAGGTTCTAACTTTCTTTTGTTAATTTTTTGTGGCAACACTCATAACAAATATCAATCCAAAAATCTAACACCATAATTTGTTACTCAGAGGTTGTTTACAAATCCATTTCAAAAGTAAAATTACTTTTAAAAATTAATTTTTATTTGGAAAAGTGTTTACAGCCATATACCTGGGATAAAAATAACTTTTAGAAAACAATTAAAAGTAAATTCTAAGAATCTATTAAATGTCAGATTCTAGCCGAATTCTCATATTTTCCTTTGAATTATGTAACTAAAGTTTTTTTTAGTATTTTTAGTACTTTTATATTTCTCTTTTTATACTATGTTAATTTAAAAAATAAATCTGACTACCTAGTTCTACTCATATGTATTTCCATTGTAAAAAGGAATGGTCTTTTTGAGAGAATAAAAATAATTTTAAATAATATATATTCGTTACAACTTTATTATTAGAGACATGTTATCACTAATTAGTCGTCTTAATCACTCGGACGCAAATAATATATTTGTGACCACAAAAGTTGTCTCAAATGCGTCCCAAATATTTTTCTCAACATCTAATTGTTTGTAAAGGAAGCTATAAAATGATCTCAAATAATTTGTAAAGAAATTTGTGACAATAAATTGTCACAAAAAACTTATTGTTAGTGACCACAAATATTATCTCAAAACATGTTATACAAAAGAGTAATTCAATTCATATGATAAAACTGATTTTTATTTTGCAAACACCCACTATAAAAAAAAAAAAAAAAAAAAAAAAAAAAAAAAAAGAAGCACAAATAATTTGCATAAAATCACTTTTCCTCGGACACTACCATATTCTAATTTTACCACAAAATCATTTGAAATCATTTTTTCAGAATCACCTTTATTTACAAATACCCCCTTAGCCACAATCATTTTCTGCACAATATTAATTTGAACTCTTCTCTTGGACAATAGGAGGGTGGTGGCCCAAATGTTGCATGTCCTATCCCTTCCAAGATAGAGAAATTGTGTCGTGGACCCAAATGGTCCGAAGGAAAACATAGTTCCTACCTCAATAGATTCGGAAAAAAAGTCGTAAAAGCATTGAATGGTAGTGTTAATTTCATATCTTAATATGAGGATACCATAGAAAACTTTGCCTCGATCCTATATCTTATCATTCATAGTAAACATTGGATACTGAAACAAATATTATCATATTCTTCTCAAATCCAAATAAGTAAGCGCTTGATAAAAATACAAAAGTTACGACTATCCTACCATTAATTCCAATACAGCACAATTTCAACACACAAAGTAAACGGAGCCATAAAGCATCAACTTCTATAAGTTGGTGATTTTGGACTCGGGTACGGAAGTGTTGCGGCCCGAGTTGCGTCCCACAGGCTCGGCAGCTTTTGGAAAGGAAATTAAAGATGTTACTCCTAATACATTTTGGAATTTAACAAAGTTTATCACATCTATAAAAAACATAAATACATCACTGAAACTTGAAAGATCCAAGCAAAATATAAACTCTTTTAACACTTAAACTTGGTGAGGGATAAGCTTGTGAAAATTTCCACTAGGAATCATCATAACCTGGCAAAAGCAAGGATACAATCCATCTCAGTTCCCTTAACGCCTTCGTCCCGACAGTGGATTATCAAATCAACTGATCACGAAATCTCAAAGCAAGCTGATTAACACATTAGAATCGACTAAGTATTTCAAATATAGTGGCACTCATAGAACAAATGTAAGTATGCATGTGTTCTAAAAAAATGAGTGCAGGTTAATTATCAAAGAAAAATGATGTTGAACATTAGAAAAAGAGAAAATTTAGTAATCCCTCCAAGTACAGAATATGGGCCCTTCTCCAACAAATTGATACTTCTTCCCTTCCAAAGGTCATCATCACACACCATCAGAGCAAGCTGATTAAATAAAGACGAAGGTGTGTAAGTTTCGACCGTTAATTATTTGATCTATTCTGTGATTGGTGAGAATGCCTAAGCTAAGTGTAATCTAAATCCATAGTGATTTAAACAAATATGACCATTCGAACTCATGAACGAACTTATCTAACAGGCAGTTTGGAACATACTTGGACAAATATAACTATGTAAAACAAATATTCGATAAAGTAATAGAATTTGGGACATGGATATCGAAAAGAACTAGATAAAAGTATAAAACCCAGAATTTGAGCAACTGGACATAGTATTAGATAGTAATTGAGTTTATAAGGCACAGGCAGAACGTGTTTATTCAATTTGAAGCATTGAGTTCCGAAAGAGAGAGCAAAAGTATTCTTCTTTGCTTCTGCAGCTTCAACTAGTCTCTTCAAGGCCTACAATATGAAGAATAAAGACACTAATTTATCAAATGAAGGAAGAGGCTTTAGGAAACAGACATCTGAATGTTGTCAGAGTTGAACAAAGGAAAAATGGCATGAAACTGAAAAGCTATATTCTGTTATCATCTTTAGGTATTCCAATCAGCCATTTACAACAAGGAAACAAGTTTTCAGATGAGGGTTGAGCGGGATGCTATAGAATGAATTACCACACAACTAGTAGAATTTCATTCCAGATGTACCAAGGGTGTCAGAGTGTTTCAGGTGACAAGAAAATGTTGTGCAACAACTCACCAGAAACACAAAATGTGAAGGACAGCAAAAGGTAGCTCTACAAGCATCGCTAGATACCTAAATCAAGAATGAGAAATCATTGGTTAGGCGACCTATCAGCATTTTCTAAATTTAGGAGCTTTACCAATAAGAAGGATAGGAGAAATTTCACGAACTAGTGGTTTACGGAGAAACGTGGTGGGGAGAAAGCATAAAGTGTGACATTTTATGATAATTATCCAAATATTCATAAGCAGGACTAAATATCATGAACAATTTGAAGGGTCCCTCCAGTGAAGATCGGTTTATTTGAAAGAATAACCAGAAGAGAAGACCCAAGAAAGAGTGCAGTTAAAGGTACTATGCTCCTTGGAATTATCAGCAGAAACAGGAAGTTGAGTTGACAGACAGAAGTGATACGAGAATAGAACGGCTTCTGTAAGAAGAAACTTGAATAATTTCAAAAACTACGTCAATTAATATATGTTCCTAGTGTGTACAAGAATACTTCTCCAAGAACTCAATCATGGAAATTAATTGCCAACCTAAAGAACAAGATTAAAATCACTTTGGACTTAACTTCTCTAATTGTTTCCATATTAAGGAGAGAAAAGAAGAGTGGTCTAGAGAAAAGTTAATACCTAAAAACTCACACCCCCATCGTCCACTAATGCTCGCGCCAAAAGCACACATACCCTTGCATCTCTCCTATGATCCTATCACACGCACAAAGTATGATAAATAAGATATCAGATAGAATTACAATCTATGCATGATTTTATAAGCAACCTGTAAAATTAAAGTTCTTGAATTCTTTCACATACTTGAGACGCCATAAATGCAAGTATATGAAACCAATGACTCATTATAGACAGTAGATTACAAGTATGTCAACATATTTCTACAGGGTTGTAGCGTTCGACCATCTAATTGAGTTATCTATACTTAAAATCATCATTTAAGCAATTACGCACAAATCAAATAGTATAACAGACAAGAAAAAAGATAAATGTAAAATCTGGAAAAAAAAATATTAAATCAAAAGGAAAAGCACCTTCAGGAAGCCAACCAAAACCAAAGTGGGAGACTGTGAGCATCGACGTCATCAACGCAGAGGCAGTAGCTGTGTGGTACGGCTGCAATGACGCCAGGCACGCACTCATCTCAACAGGACTCCTTCAGAAAATCGACCAACCCGTTCGTTAAAATAAATAAATTTCAAAAAAGGGGAAGAATTTGAAGATAAATTTGATATGGATCTTAAATCCATAACTATTACTAGTTTCGATAGATATGAAATCCACTAATTATTCTTCACCCAAATTCTCTCCACAAATCAAATCAGTCAACTCAAACGCGATCCGAATTGATTTATTATTTTTCAATCGGATTAAAGCAGTGTAATGTATAAACACATAGGAATAGATGAATACCGGGAGAGACGCTGAGGAAGCGGAGTTCTAGAGGGGAGACGAAAGGGGGAGGGAGCAGCTTTGGGCTGTGAGGCGAGCCTCGCGGCAGTGTTACGGACGGTTGACGACCGGAAAACAGATCGGGCGGCGGCGGCGGCCATTTGATTTTTCTTATTTGTTTTACGAGATGGAATTCTGAACTATTTTTAGTGCTGCAACCTGAAAAGGGGTTTATGGAACCAACTAAAACCCTATCCAGCTAACCACGGTTCCATTATGCCCAGAGGTTTATTGGTGATAGGAAAAAGATTAAAAACAAATAACAAAAGGAAAGAAAGAAATGATATTGGACAACAGGTTGTGGATAGGGTTGTAAACAAATCAAATATTTTTATTCAATTCGTGATTCGAATTCGATTAAAATGATTCGAATTAAAAAATTTGAATTCGAATTCGAATACGAATTAATTATAAGATTCGAATAATATTCGAATTCGAATATAGTTGTATTCGATTCGAATAATTCGAATATCCGATTCGTTTATATATAATATATTTTAAAAATTAAATAATACATATAATACAATATATATATATATATATAATATTTATATAGCTATATATTTAAATTAATTTATATATAATATATATTATTAATATTTGTAATTGAAAAAATTGAATATTTAAAAAATAAAAATATCAAAATGTAAAAATAAAAAAGAACTTTTCGAATCTCGAATCGCATCGAATAGTTCGAATATTTCTCACGAATCGAATTCGGATCACCTATTTAAATTCGATTAATATTCGATTCGAATTCGAATTCGAGTTTATATTTTCGAATTCGAATCAAATTTCTTAATATTCGGTTCGATTCGATTCGTTTACATCCCTAGTTGTGGATAGGGGTGGTTCGGTACGGTACCGTACCGAACCGCCTATACCGTTATCGTACCGAAAATCCATACCGTTACCGTACCGAAAATTTCGGCATACCGAATTTTGTATCAGCATCGGTATATACCGGTCCATACCGTTGATTTTGATATACCGAAAATTTACGGTATACCGTTAGGAATTTGGTATACCGAAATACCGAACTACCAAAATACCGAAAAAATTTCGGTATACCGATATATAACGAAAATACCGTACTTTTTTCGGTATTTCGATATATACCGAAATACCAAAATTTTTAGATTATCATATCGTTACCGTACCGAAAATATCCGGTACGGTATGATAATTTGGTATTTTCGGTAATTTTTCGATACGGTATGTGCGGTATTTCGATATTTTTCCCCACCCCTAATTGTGGAGTGACCCACACGGCCACACCACAACTCGGAGGGTGTTTGCAAATAAAATTAATTGTGAAAAAATAATTAAAATTAATTTTTGTAGTAAATTAAAATTTAGTAGTATTTGGAAAAAAGTAATTTTGAAAATTAATTTCTCCTTGATTTCCGAAAGCAGTTTAAAAGTGTTTCACATAATAGATTATGAGAATATAAAATAAATTTGCAAACATAACTAATTGTGAGAAGTGATTTTGAAAATTGATTTTGGGGGTGTACTTGGGTTTGCAAACACCCCCTCAATTCTATCTCCACAATCTGTTACATGTTCACTAGTCATTAGTTGTATTAAATTAAATTATTTATTGATATAGTTTAGATGATAAATAAATGATATAATATTTATTTTTAAAAAATATCAAAATTATTATTTTTATAAATACATATTTTGAATTAAAATTTGAAACTCTCTATTCTTTTTTCTCTATAAATAGTGCATAATATTATTTTAAATTCACAGTAAAAAAATCACTTTTATTGTAATTACAAAATTAAAATATTATTTTTTGCTTTTAAATATATTAAAAAGTACTCTGAAAATAATACTCCTTCCGTCCAAGCCTAATTGGCCTACCTTCCATTTTTGTTTGTTCCAATCTAATTGACCCAGCTCATAAATGACAAATTTCTCTCACAACCTCCACCCTCAAAATCTTCACTCTTAATCTTCACCTTTGAAAAGGTCAAAGATTCCACAAAATCTGTTTTTTCTTAGTCTCCGTGCCCGGCCTAATTGGTATGCAATGATTAAACTATAGCTCAAAAATATTGGCTTGGTTGGAAATTAGGTTGTGCATGAGGATGAAAGAAATTAATATTTATTAAAATCTTGGGTTGAGTTAGGTTATTGAGAAAGTAAAAAAATGTTGGAGTTGGGTTGTAGAATAGGTTGTGCATGTGGATGAGAGATAAATGAATATTTTATTGATAAGTTGAGTTATGGTGAGTTGTTGATAAAGATGGTCTTAGAGGGGTGTTTTTCAACTTATAACTTGGGAAAAATTATTTTAAAGTATTTGAAAAGAATTTCAACTTTAATAAAAGTGCTTTTAGTTCAAAAAGTAAAAGTAGAAAATAATTATTTTTTCCTACATTTTGGTATTTTGGTAAATAAATAGAAGTTTTTTATGTCACTCATAAGTTAAAAGTTGCTTAAGTTTCAATCTCTCTAGCTTTTATGGGGGTGTTTACATTTGCTTTTTCTAAATGATTTTCAGCTTAGAGCTTAAGAAAAGCTATTTTGTAGTATTTGCAAAATCAACTTTTGCTTTAAAAGAAGTGCTTTCAATGTAAAAGCTAAAAGTAAAAATTTAATGATTTTCTCTACTCAATGACAATTTTGTAAATAATATGATATTTTTTAAAAGATATAAGTGATTCTACAGCAAACACTCCGAACTTCTACTTTTATTGAAAATCATTTTTTTTGCAAACACTATCTACTTTTTACATAAGTATTTTTTATAAAATCTCTAATTTTAATCACTTTTTCAAAAATAAAAACAATCACAAGCACCCTTTATATTTGGTCAAAATCAATTTTATTCTCAAACACTGCCTACTTTTAATTTAAGCAATTTTATTACAATCTCTACTTTTAATCATTTCTTTTAAAATTTATATGGATTTATTTGAAGTTTCTTTCAATAAATTCAATCTGATTCTTCATATTATTATGTCAGATTAATGATTGACACTCCTACAATTATGATCTCACTTTTCTACATAATTAAACTAAATTAAGTTTAATTAATTTTTGAAAAAGAATAAAATTTTCGATCGTGCATTGCATGATTTCAAGTATATTTATTTTTAAAAAGTAAATAAATAATTAAATAATTTTTTTTTTAAGATAAAGAGTATTAAATTATCTAAAACTTTTCATTTCATTAGTAAAATATTTAATTCATTTATTTTAAGCTCGTCTCCAATATAAATAATTCAAGTAACAATGAATATTCAAAATTGCGCACAATAGTACCAGTAAACAACTATCTATTTCTAATTAAATACCAAGAGCATAAAATTATTTTTTAATTATTGTAAATAAAAAATGAACTCAAGAATGAATAAAGTTATTAGTGCCTACAGGAATTTGAGAGAGGGAGCTACAAAATGAAACAGGTCTCTAATTTTTTTCTCATCCAAAACGCAGACATGCGTGTTCCTCCACTATCTTTTTATTTTTTTAAAATTTCAAATATTACCTTTGAATCTGAAAACTTAAAAATTGATGATTTATACTATCAAAACTATTGTAATATCGTAGAAAATATAAATACTTGAATTTCCTTATAAAATAAAATCAAAGTTATAAAAAATAAATATAATTAAATAATATTTTAAAATAAATTAGTTAATAAGTACTCCAACAAACAAATATTGTTTAAAAAATATTTATATAATTTTAATTTGTTGCCCAAACCCAACACAAATAATTCGACCCATATTACACAAACAAATCCATCCTAAACAATTGACAAATAATTGCATTTTTTAAAATTTAACTTATTTTAAAATATGCAATGTAGATGGTTAATTAAGGGTCAGGAAAAATATTAATTTGCTACATTTTCATAAAAAAGGGGAAAAGAGCCGAAAATTATTTTATTTTTTATTTATTTCAATTTTTATGAAATAAATCAACCAAAAGTTGTCACCTGTAATTATCTTATAACTAGAATTTTCCCATGTTAGTATATTTGTCTTATTAGGAAAAAAAAATTTATTTTATTAATTTAATATAAATAATTCAATCCACAATAAATATTATATTTTAAGCTTAATAATGAACCAACAAACGGCTGTTTACTTAAGATTTACTTTTTTATGTGAAAAAAAATTCAATATGAGTATTATAATAGATATTGAAAATGGATTATTGGTTATTATATATTGTAAGTAAAAAATCAATTAATAATATTATAGTTATTCGTGCATTTAGGATGTTAGGGAATGTACTTCTAAAAAATTTAAGAGAGAGAGAGAGAGCGATAGACAAAGCTATAAAAAAGACGAAATAAACCACTAATTTTCTCATCCCTTACACATGAGCTTTTAGTTGTTTTGTTCTTTATAAAAAAAATATTATCTATAATTTTGGAAACTGAAAAATAGTTAATTTTTGCTATTTATAAAGTATTATAATAAAAATAAAATTATATTTTAAAGAATAAACTTAATATTTTTCAAAAATAAATTAAATTGAGTATTTTTTCAAAATATATGTAATAATTATTCGTAAAAATAATATGTTTGTATAATTAGTTTTTATCAGCAGCTCAAACCAATTAAGATAAATCAACTCATACTACATATACAAATCTAATCGAAATAATTGAAAAACAATTGTAATTTTTCATGTAACTTATTTTAAAATATGCGATATATGCGTCAAATTAAAGTAGAAAATGATTAATTTGATATTATATATGAAAAAATAAGTAACGGATAATTATTTATGTTTTAATTTTTGGAAAATTTCATATATATAATAAATAACCCATAAGTTATTTCCTCATATATATACACACACACACACACATATATATATATATATATATATAATTTTCAATGAATCTAGATTTGGAACTAATTTATTTGCTTGATTTTACTATATGAACACATATATTTTGTATCTTATCTTATTATATTGATAGTGATCAAATTATCTATTTTAACAAGTAAATTGAGCGGAAAAATATCATTATTTTTTATAGAGGGTTTCCTTTTATTTTATAATAAGATATAGCAAATTGTCAAAAAAAAAAAAAAATTGAAATTAAGTTTGACAAAATTTCACCAAGTATATATTATTTTATAAAGAGTTCTCTTTTATTATATAAAGATTTAAAAAGGAAAAATATTGGGCATCAAGAATTTCATTTGAACACTTTAGTGCTTCTATTATTTTAATCTTGCAATTATTAAAAAAAAAAAAAGGAAAAAATCCTGTACATTCAGTTTTACCCCTGAACTATCAACTTTTTTTTCTCCGATGTAATTCTTTCCACCCTTTTAAGATCATCAATCGTACTATATAATTAGGGCAGTGAGTCGAGTCGAATCGAACCTATTGTTGATCAAGTTTATTTGAAATATTATCGAGCTTTTAATATAATGTTTGAACTTGTTTGATTATTAGTCGAATTGAGCTTGAACGGGCTTTAATCGAGCCGAACACGAGTCGAGTTCAAGTAATTTGGCATTTTTACACTTGTTTTAGCATCTTTAACTTATCGAACTCAAGCTCGAGTCGAGCTTTAGGTTTTATTAAACGTAAAAATATGTTCAAGTTTGTTTGATACTCTATTCGTCCTGCTCTAATTTGTCTACTTTCCATTTCGATTTGTCCCAATCTAATTTGTCAACCCATAAATGACAAATTTCTCTCACAATCTCCACCCTCAAAATCTCCACATTCAATCTCCACCTTTGAAAATGTCAAAGATTCTACAAAATCTGTTTTTTCTTAACCTCCGTGCCCGGCCAAGGTAGGCAAATTGGGCCGGGACGGAGGGAGTACTCAAACGAGCTTTTAATAAACGATCTCAAATCAAATATCGAGTACCTTGGTTTGATTTTAAGCCCTATATATAATAAAAGATAACTCTATAAATGGACATCAGAGTATTTTCCCGCCCATTTCACTTTCTAAAAATTAGTAGGTTTAAATATAACTAACATAATTAGAGTTTGTATATATAGTAAATATGTGTACATATATGGTAAAATAAATTAAAAAGCAAGTGATATCTGATTTTTTTTTTCAATGTAAAATATAGCAAATTGATCTTTTCATGACATTTTTTTTTTTTTTGAAAGCAATAATCTTATTGCTTAAAGAAGGTCCTTAAGTACAAGACTCTGCACTCAACCGGGCACATCATCCCCAACCCAAACCTGCGAGTGAGGTGATAAAAAAGAAAAACGAGCAAGTTGATGAGCAACTCTATTACACCCACGACTCATATGTTGGACACTACAAATATTACCATTCATCAACAACAATTTAATCTCATCCTCAATGAACCCACAATAGTCCAAACAATTAAAATTGCCCCGTGACTGCCTACACAACGAGCAATGAATCAGAGAAACAGACCACCTGCTTAGAACCACACTCCACACAAAACCTGCACCCACTGAGAATAGCCTCAAGTTCCGCCGCTTTGACTGAAAAAGGCCTCTTAATAGGATGATCTGCAGCCGCCACAGCATGGCCTTCATGGTCACGAATACAGAAACCAACACCATAGTGCCTTTTAATATCATCATATGCCGCATCCACATCCAGACAAAGAGCGGCACCTTCAGGCCTACACCATTTCACTCTCCTATCTCTCAGACTACAACCACCTTTTTTGCTAATACCTCATTTGCCTCATCAAAATCTCGCAAATGGGTTTCCACCGAGACCCAAGCAACTTCCATTCCGCTCCATTTCGGGAAAAAATCAATATTAGTCATGTATGTTAGGACGTGTCCAATAAAAATCCTGTATGTTAGGTAATTTCAATTTTAGTCCTGTATATTGCGAAAATTGTCCAATTTAAGGACATTGCTCGTCTCCGAAGGCCAAATTCGCCAGAATATCGCACGTGCCATGCACGTGGCGCATAGTTTGGGGATTTCCGGCGACAACATCTACATGGCAAATATATGTCCACCACTACAAGAAAATCACCAAATACCGACCACCAATTCGGTCGCTAATTTGTCGCTAAAAGGTGATACCGACAGATTAGCGACAAAAAAATTTAGTAGTAATATGGCTAGTCGCTATGAATACCGACGGATTGTTTAGTCCGTCGGTAAAAATTACGACAGGGTTGTGACAGATTGCCGACATAAATTATCTAATTTTTTTTTGCAAAATTACGACAATTCGCCGACAAAAATATCGTCGGTACAACTATCCGTCGGTATTTTGCGACTATAGTATGTCGTTAATCTATCGGAAATGCCGATCATATTGTCTGTCGGTAATTTTTTCCGTCGCTAATCTGTCGGGAGTTACCGACCACATTTTCTGTCGGTAACTTTTTTCTGTCGGTAATTTGTCGCTAATTATAGTTGTTGCTATTTGGTCGGCGAATACCGACAGATTTTTGTTAGCTCAATTATTATATTTCCGTAGTTATTCCGTCGGTAAATATTCAGTTTTAAATCTTTTTAATTTAGGAACCTTATTTTTCTTTTTATAAAAAGATAATCTATAAAATTATTTACCAAGAATCCAATACAATTCAAAATAAGCAATTTATGATCTGAATTTCACATTGAAGTCTAAATATCTTTACAGATCAGCAACTAAACACTATCTACATCAGTAAATTAATTTCCCAGGAAAATACTGCCCTCCAATATTTTACAAGAAAATAAGGCCCACAAGTACAATAATTAGTTAAAATATAGATTATGAACCTTCTCACGGCCTTTGCAACTGATTATCTAGCTTCAAGGGGTATCTGAGTTCCAACCCAGTGAGTCCTCTTTTTCTCGGCTTCTGAATAGGAACTTGTCGTTCCATCCTCTTATAGAGTTCATCCCAGCACCATCGAGCAAGTTTTGAATGGTGTACCCATAAAAGAGCACTCTCAGTCTCATGCTCATCAAACATCTCTTCTACGACAACCTTCTCCAACTATCCATCGACCAAGAAGTCAAAAAAGACAATGATCGTATAATGGAAATAAATAAAGAAAAAGTAACAAATCTATTTCTCAGACAAAACCCACAATCTAGGCAGTCTATAACAAATCTAAATTGAGAATTCAAGAAAGATTATGAGTAATTTCCATTAAGCATCATCTGAGAAATATAATTTAGAGAAGGAAGGTCTTACAACTTTTACTTTGCTTCCTCTTAAGAAAATACAGTGCCATTAAGAGACATATATCAAATATAATGAGCGATTCATTGATGGTCTTAAATATGCGACTGTTATGCCATTACTCTCTTACTAAAAAACTAGGCAAATTCCAATCATGTCAAGGCATTCCATTTATTCAGAATTTTCGTCATAAAATGTGAGTGAAATTATTATCCATTGTCTGAACGTCCAAATATAGTACAAGTACCCACCTGTCGACCAAAAGTGACATTTGGTGTTTTTATCCCCCAAAGACCTCACCTGGAATGTAGTTATCATAATGATTAGACAAGCAATATGAGACCTTAGAAGATTTCAACTGCTTACAGTACGTATAGCAGCAAAAAGTTTCGGCAACACAGTTAGCTGTGGAGGCTTGGCCAGATCCAATAGCTTTAAAGATCCCGGTACTTGTTATAGATAGCTACAAAATCCAGACATGATAGATTGTCAAAATTATTGGCGGATGTAATATCCACAGATTCCACGCATGCGTGTGTGTGTAATATGTGCAAATCTAGGTGAAAGTATACATGTGCTATTGAAAAAAGCAAAATCACAGCTAGATACATTAAGCCGGCATGGTTGGATCATTCCAATCTTGCAATGGTAATAAGCATCTTTGAAGGGAATTTGAGGAATTCAAAGCATCGTGTGCCTGCATGAAAAGAATGGGAATTTCTACATTACCATCTGGGTGTGCCACATGTCACACTACCCACATGGTAGCATTGAATTACCCAAGAGAATGATAAAAAAGACGAAGTTCAATAAATTATGAAGAATCTGTAGCCACAAGCAATTGACCAATTCCAAATCTAAAGAACGCTCAACCATAAGAAATCTAAATCAAGAGACTGAAATGGGAGAACACTTCCACATTTTCATGTCTAACATTTTTAAGTTTAGTTACATTTGAAATGCAATAGTTAGAGGTAAGAACTTGAAGGTGACATATACAAATGTTACATCCAGGTATCCAAATTCCACGGGCCACAAAATGCCAAGACCTCTTTCTTCACTTATCCTGTTCAAGAATAATAGAGTTTGTATCAATAGTTCGATAAAATCTTTTCCCCTATTCTTTTCAAAACATGAATCTAATTCATCAATATAGGTAAATATTTTTCAAATATGGAGTTGATATCATACATGATACTAAAAAGTAATAATAGGCACAACACTCACCTTCACACTGAATAGAACGGTACCATCACAAACCTGTTGGCCAGCAGTGACACAAAGACTGCTGATGTAACCAGCAGTAGTTGCCTTCACAACATGCTGCAGATAAAAGTCATTAAGAAAACCACATAGGGGATAGAAAAGTAACAACATGGGTGCAGAAAAATTCTCATTCTGATAAGGCCTATATTTTTTAAGGTACATTGACCAGCTAGGAAACAATTTAGTATATACAAGAGCCATCCAGGTTCCTTCACCTTAATATAAGGCATATTCACCTGAATATTACACTAAAGAATTCCTATTATCCCCAGGTTCAACAGTTTTGATCAGCTACAAAATGAGATAAGATTCTTAATGCATCAACATCACCAGAAGATGCAAAGACATCTAGTCGACCAACAGAAGACTGTCCTCATATCAAAGCATTCCACAACTCCAGCCTCAACACCACCAGCGACTAATCCGTGGACTTTGCTGAATAGGCCAGCATGAGAACATTAGAAATAAAAGAGATACATGTGCTAATATCTGAAGAGCATGAATCTGTAGAAGTGAAACCATGTTTAACTAACCTTCGTGTCACAACATTTAGAGCTAGAGATTGGGTGCTGAGAGAGGATAGGAAACAAACTAACCAGAGATGTTGGCTTTACTACATCTTCCCTTCAGCTCACATTTGCTTCTTGGCACAATACTCAAACAAACTGCCAACACAGCATCATCTAATCACCTCTTTCGACAGAAAACCATCCCGATCGCTAGCTAAAACATATTGCACACCCCACTCCCCTTTGTTTGCAATCCTGTGAGCCGAGTAAATGTTAGAAAAAAAGGAAAAAGTTATTTTCTAGCAACGACATACATTCCACGTCTTTTTAGCCAGCTTTTCCAATTTTATGAACTTATTTTTTGGTGCGGACTGTTAGGTGCGGGCTCATTTAACTTAAGCTTACCAAGTGCCTGAACTGGAAAAACTATTTTGTTCAGATCAGGAATGGAGATAGTACATTCATGCGCTTCACGAGAATGCTCAGCATGCTCTCTCTTCATCACCTGTGGAAGACATGTTAGAAAGAGTAATTTAGGAAACTCAATCACCAGTTATAAATCTGACCCCGAGGGACTATCTAGAGTGAGAGACGGTCAGCAATTGAAAAAATAAGAAAAATTATTGAAGCATTAACTTCACTCATTTCACATAAAGCACAATCTTCTACAACAAACTACAATCAGTAATCCAATGCAAGTAAATGAAATCCCAATGCAATTACTACTGACTAATAATTTATGTATTTAACCGATTCTCAACATGAATTAACGGTAACTCGGTTTAGTTGCCCAGTTAAATTCCGAATTTCAAGAAAAATCACTTATACATTTATGCAATTAACAGATTCTCAACATGAGTTCACGGAAATTCGGTGTAATTCCCAGTCAAATTTCCAAATTGTAAATGCAAAATTACAACAATTGTTTCGAGAAAGTGAGAGAGAGAGAGAGAGAGAGAGAGAGAGAGAGAGAGAGCTTGATTCGAGAAAACAATACACGAAAATAATGTTATCACTTATTCTCACCTCAACAGAGACGACGTTTAATCCAAGAAAGGAGAGAAGGCGAGGCGGCGACACTCGGTTCTCTTATTTTGACAGCCACATCAATGTATTCACGGGGGGAAAGAGAGAGAGAGTTCAACGGAGAAATGGCGTCAACGGAAGAAATGGCGTCGCCGGCGGAGATCGCCGGCGGAGACGGGATGCGAGAGAAAGTAGCCCTAGCGGGTGTTGACATGAGAAGAAGAGGCTTTTTTCTTTTTTAATAATAAAACTAGAAAATATTAATAGAATGAAAAAGTGAAATATCAGCGATAGAATGATTAAAATTGTTAACAGAGAAGGGATGAAATGAATTTGGGGATATATTTTTTCTTTGTTTTATATACAAAAATTTCTTTTTGAAAACTTCTTTTTTATCAAATATGCTAGACGTAAATTTCGTGTGACAATTACGTATGTTGGTATATTTCACATAAAAAAAATTATGATACAATTATATTCATCATTATGATTTCAACATTACACATTGCAATTACAAAATTTATTAACTAAATTATATGTGTCAAGTATATTTCTGTCGCTAAATCGGTCGACAAGTTTTAAATAAAAAAATTGCCGACAGAATCATATTTGTCGGTATGATTCGTCACTAAATTGGTCGCTATGTTGTCGTATAAAAATTAAAATATTTTTTACTACTAATTATCAACTAAAAAAATTGGTCGCTAAAATAGCGTCGTTAGTCTGTCGGCATCCCGTCAGCGAATTTTATTTTTTAAAGTTTTCTTATTTTTTTATTTTATTTTTTAAAATTTTCTTATTTTTGTCGATATATAGTCATAATTCTGTCGATACTTTACGACATAAATTTTTTGTCGCTAAATCCGTCGCTACTTTGTGAATTTTTTGTAGTGCACATGGCATGACACGTCATTTGATGACTCATGAAAATATTAAAAAATATATATAATTAAACTTGAAAACGAAAATGCATTCTCGCACTAACATCAAATTAAAAGCAAATTAACCCATTTCTCTCTCTTCAATATTTAAATGGCTAATTAGAAAAGAATAAACACATTATAACATCAAATTAAAAAGAAGAACATTATCCTGCTAATTGGAACCCTTGTCGAGCTCCAATCTTTTCCGTCGTTGGAGTCGTTGATCTGCGGATGAAATGGTGAGGCTTCGACTACCTGCTGATTTCAACAATGTCCATCCGCAGTACGGTATGTTTCGTTTCAAACTGATTTAGGGTTTTGCTTAGTCTTGAATTTTTTTAGTTTTCTAATGAAAATTCTTGTGTGTTTTTTTATCATTTTCGCTAGTTTAATGTTTCTTGTAGTTTTATTGTGGATATTATTGTTAATCGAGTCCTTTTCAGTCTTGAATAGAAAATGGGTGGTCCCAATTTGTGAAATATTTTATGTGGATGGGGGTTTCCCTGTTGGCTATATCCCAACTCGAAAGATATGGACTAGATTAGGATATGTGGGCTTTATTAATTAATAAGTCAGACTAATTAATTAATGAAGCATGCAGACATGAATATTAGGCCCATAAATCTAGGGTTATATGGTACTATATATACATATTCTCTATAGTAGAGAATTAAGGGTTTTATCAAATAAAAATTGGAGGCACTATAGAATTTGATAAGTGATTTCCTAGCGATCACTTATCGAATAATTGTACCGAGGATCGTTCCGATATACGCGTGGATACCTGAAGTGGTGAATCAATCGCTCAACTCTGTCCGACTAATTACGCACAAGTAAGTTGTTCCAACTTTAGCGTAATCAATGCTCAACGATTAATTCAATTATAAATCACGATCAATATTCTCGATTTATTATTCCGCTGCGTACATTAGATGTAGTCGAGAATTGCTAACAGTGGTATCAGAGCACGGGGCTCGATTTGTAATTGAATTAATGTTCAGATTAATTGTGGATTAAAATGTTAAAATTGTGATTGTGCAATTGACTTTGGAAATTGATTTTGCTAAATCTAGTAAACTGTTGCAATTCAGAAATTGTATTTACGTAACCTTTTAATAAGAAAAAAAAAAAAAAAAAAAGGAAAACTTGAAACTGTTTCGTCATCATGAAAATGATTTTGGAAGCAACAAATTGCTGCGACTTGCCTACTGTCCATTTGACGGCGGCGGCGGCATTCGCGGCCGCTGTGCGAGCGGCGGTCGCGTTCGGCGCCACTGCTGCACGTGGCGACAACGCTAAAGTCCTGCGAAGGTTGCACACTGCTCCTACCGCTGCGCGTTGTTGATGGTGACGGTGGCGGCGGCTGCCGCCGCTGCGGGTCTGCTGTCCAGCAACGACGGCGGTGGCGTTCGACGCTGCTGTTGTTGATGACGACGGCGCGCACGTGGTGTGCGACAGCCATGGAACGGCGGCGGGTCTGCTACTGTTGCTGTGTTTTCGACAGCAGAGACGGCGGCTGGAGGAGCTGCGGCGGCAGCGCGACGGTGGCGGCGCGGTCGCGGCGGTGGCGTGACTTGGTGGAGGTGGCGGCTGATGTCCAGCCCTAACCCTAAAGGTTTTGGGTGGACTAGGGCTGAGTTGGACCACTTCAGATGGGCTAATTTAAATTTGGGCCGGTTTTGGGCACCTGAGCTTGGAGCTGGGTCCTCTAATTGGGCCGTTTCTGGGCGGATTAATGGGCTGGACCATTTGAAATTAGCTGGGCAGATTTTTAATTTGAGTTTCAGCCCATTTAAGGTTGTTTAATAATAATAATAAGATAAATTTAATTAATTAAATTAGATTTATTAATTAGATTAATTCAAAATCTCAAATACGATATTAATTTATCAATTAGATTAATAAATCTTATTATTATTGTTTTGAAATAATAATAATAAACTTATATATTTATGTTAATTTGGAATTGACATTAAAGTATACTTATATTAATTTGGAATTGATATATTTATCTAATTGACTAATATTAATTAGATTAATAAATTATAACAGTATTATTATTTTTGAAAGAATCATACTAGACTTATATATTTATATTAATTTAGAATTAATACTAAATGAATATTTATATTAATTTGGAATTAATATATTTAATTTTAATCCACATTTAATTAAAGAATAAAATTTTGATTGGATTAGTAATTTTATTCGTTGAGCTTTTATTTGATATCTTATGTAATAAGCAATTATTTGATTTTATGCTTATTTCATTTGCTATAGTAGTTAAGTCCGCGTTATGTTTGGGTAGACGGCGCCCAATACATGTAGTCCGCGACATTATGTATGGGTAGGCGGCGCCCAAATATGTGTGGTCCGCATTTTTTGCCTGGGTAGGCGGCACCCAGTAATTGCGTTCAATTTAATATTAGATATTAAATTTAAACATTTAGTATCACATATAAAAACCCCACTAAAAATCAAGTCTCATTTAGAAATAAAAGCGTCGTCCATCATAATTGTCTGAAATTCTTAATCTCTTCGTCCAAGAGTTTTACACCAAAGTGTTTACTCTAAAACGACAAGGTTGGGGCTCATTCATAGATGCATGGTTGGCATTGTGTGATGGAATTGACTTGCTTAAATTATTTTGTGACGCCAAAGCGACCAAAATAGTTTAAGGACGCAAATATTAATTGGATTAATAAATCAAGAATTGCAAAATTGTTGTTGCAATTGGCGTAGAGGCCTACCTAGTGATATTATTGTAGTCATCAGCCAAAGCAGAGGCTGCAGTAATATAGACTTGGATCTTGCACCACTAAAATTTATAATTATAATAAATCCGTATTTTGTGTTTGGGGACGCAAAATATATTAAAATTAGTGGAGCTAATCATTACAATAAACTCTTGTTTTGATTAGTGATACGAATGTGATCTTTGTTTACTTTATTCTGATTTATTTTCCCATTTTATTATTTTCTCGTCAGATAAAATGTCGTTTTTGGCTTATAAATGTTTGATGGAAACAAACAAGTTGACTGGGTCAAACTTTACGGATTGACTCCGTTGTTTGCGATTGGTGCTTAGGCAAGACGAGATTGAGTATGTCTTAGACAAACCAATCAGTGTCATCCCTGACAAGAATTCTCCTGAGTACGCTACGTTTGACGAAGAAGCTCATAAGAAACATGTTGAGGATGCCATATCGGCTCAATGCTTAATGTTGTCCTCTATGAGTATTGAACTGCATAGGCAACATTGGAGCTTGTTCCTTTATGAGATGCTGAAACACTTGGAGAGTCTGTACGCTTCAGAAGCTCAGACCATGGAGTATGAGATACTCAGAGATCTCCTCAAGTGTAAGCTTCATGATGGGGGCCAGGTTAATTTCTGAACATATACTGAAGATGATCGGATTGATTGAGAGGTTGGAATCGATTGGAACGAAGCTACCCTCAAGTGTCTCAATAAATCTGATTTTGCAGTCTCTTCCAAGTTCATTTGAAAACTTCATAGTGAATTTCAACATGAGCAACACGAAGACAACACTGCCAGAGCTTCACAACATGCTCAAGACCTACGAATCATCTACTTCTAAAGGCAACTTTGTGCTCATGGTGAGCTCTTCTGTGAGATCTTCCAAACAGAAGAATAAGCAGAAGAAAAGGAAGAAAGCATCTAAGGATGCGGTCTTGATGCCTAAGAGTGGAGGAGTTCAAAAGAAGCCGGGAATACCAAAGGATGAGTGCCTGTTCTGCAATGAGAAGGGGCACTGGAAGAGAGACTGCCCGAAGTTCAAAGCACATGGTGCATTGGATGAGAGCTTAAGTAGTTTATTTTGTACGTTGAAAATAGATTAGATTAGATCTTCCTTCGGGATAAATTAGATTTATATAATTGATATTTTGTTCTAGAGATTTCAAAGAATATTATCTCCATTCTAATATTAGACATTTATGACTTTTTCTTTCTATTTTGCAAACAGTAGATGCTTGTTTTGCTTAATGGATTGTTTTAAGGAAGTGTCTTTCGTTCGAATGGATTCTATATGCTTGAATATGAACAAAATATTCTCAATGTACAAGAACAAACGACCTAAGCTAAGTAATACGGATAATAAACCCCACCTATGGCACTGTAGACTTGGTCATATCAGTGAGAAAAGAAAAGCAAGATTGAGAAAGTTAGACTATCTCACATCATTTAATTTCAAATCATATGGTGCTTGTGAATCTTGTCTCAAAGAAAAGATGACAAGTTAACCACTTTCTGGGAAAAGGGTTACATGCCAAGGTTGTGCTAGAGTTGGTCCGCACAGTGGTGTGCGGACCGTTCCAACTTAAGCAATAGGCGAATATTCGTACTTCATAACTTTCACTGATGATTTTTCAAGGTATGGATATGTGTATCTCATGAAACACAAATCTGAGGCCTTCGAGAAATTTAAGGAGTTTAAGTTAGAAGTTGAGAAACAACTTGGAAAAGTATTAAGACTCTCCGATCAGATCGAGGAGGGGAATACTTAAGCCAAGATTTTCTTAATTACTTGAAATCATATGGAATCCGGTCAGACTGGACACCTCTGAGTACACCACCGATGAATGGAGTATCTGAAAGGAGAAATCGAACTTCATTAGATATGGTTCGATCCATGATGAGTTTCACCAGTCTTTCCTTATTCCTTTGGGGTTATGTCTTACTAACCGATGGTTATGTTCTGAATAGAGTTCCTCTTGAATCGGTCACGAGAATACCATAAAAGTTATGGTGTGGCTAGAAGTCGAGTCTTTTAACCATATGTGGACCTGGGGTTGTCCTGTTTTGTTAAGAAGATGACGACTGATAAATTGGAGACTAAAAGTGAGAAATGCTATTTTGTGGATATCCTCAGGAAACTAAGGATATGAATTCTACTGCCCTGGAGATCACCAAGTGATAGTTCCAAGAATGTGGCGTTTCTTGAAGATATTTATATCTCCGAGGAACAAGGTCACAACAAGGTAGATCTTGAAAAGATTCAAGAACCACAAAAATAACATAGAGGACGAGGTCTTGTCCAATGGAGTGGACAAGAACTCAGTGGGAGTTTTCGATGATCTATTGGGAGGGGAAATGACTCTTAGAGGGTCACCTCAAGACAATGAGATGCATCAAAACAAGATATTGTATCAAACCCGCAAGATAACATAAAGGATGAGATCTTGTCCAATGGAGTGGACAAGAACTCAGTGGGAGTTATGATGATCTATTGGGAGGGGAAACAACTCTTAGAGGGTCACTTCAAGACAATAAGATGCATCAAAGACAAGATATTGTATCAGTCCAACCTCAAGAGAATAATAGTGAAATTCTTGAGAATATTCTAAAATGTTGAAAACCAACTCACGATCAGAATAAACCGAATGAACCAACGCAAAACAAACTCAATTGGCCTCAAAGGAACCGTCGTGCACCTGAAAGACTAAATCTATTGGTTGAGAACCAAGATGATGAAGTTGATTCAGAAGACGACGAATCTAAGACCTATATCGAAGCGGTGTCGGGCACCGTTTCGCAGATGTGGCTGGCTGCCTTAACATCTAAAATGGACTCGATGTACCTCAACTAGTCCGGGAACTAGTTGATTTGCTAGTTGGGGCTCGTCCCATAGACTGCAAATGGATCTTCAAGAAGAAGAGAGATGCAGGTGGCAAGGTACAAACCTACAAGGCTAGGTTGGTGGCAAAGGGTTATAGTCAGCGCAAGAGCATTAACTATGATGAAACCTTTTCGCCAGTCACTAACATCAAGTCCATTAGGATATTACTTGCAATAGCTGCATACCATGACTTTGACATTTGGCAAATGGATGTTAAAACCGCGTTTCTCAATGGAGAATCGAAGGCACTGTGTATATGTCACAGCCTGAAGGTTTTGTATCCAAGGAAAAACCGAATGGAGTATGCAAGTTAAAGAAGTTCATTTGTGGACTCATGCGTTTTGTTTTGACAGTGCTATCAAATTGTTTGATTTTGTCAGAAACAAAGAGGATTCATGCGTTTATAGTAAACGTAAGAATGAAAATGATGTCTTCCTTATCATATATGTCGATGATATACTGATAATGGGGAGCAATCGTTCCATGTCGCAATCCGTGAAAGATCAGATTTCAGCAAAATCTCAGTGAGGAACACTGGAGAACTGTCAAGACTATTCTTAAGTACCTTAGAAGGACTAAAGAATATTTCTTAAAGTCTATGGTGGGCAACTAGAGTCATCAGTTACTGGGTATACTGATGTTGGCTTCCAACGGACCATGATGACTTCAAGTCTTTGTCTGGATATGTTTTCGTTCTAAATGGTGGTGCAGTGAATCGGAATAGTTCCAAACAGAGTAGAACTGTTGATTCCAGCACTAAAGCCGAGTATATTGCTAAATTTAAAGCTGCCAAAAAGGGGTTGTTGCTTTGTTAAAGTTCGTAAAAGAACTAGGTGTCGTTCCAAGTGCCAGCAGTGCAATACCGATGTATTGTGACAACGGTAAGTGCGGTTGCTCTAGCAAAAGGAACCGAGAGCCACGAACAAAACAAGCATATTCCCTGGAAAAATAATCTGATTGGAGAAATAATAGATAGGGAGATGTGAAGTTAGATAGAGTATCCACTGATGATAACTTGGTTAATCCTTCGACCAAACAGTTGTGTATAGCAAGGCACAACAAGCACTTTGAGAGCTTGTCACATTGGTAGTTGGCTTTGATTCAGTGGGAGTTTATAGTTTGCATGTCTTAGAAACCTTACGTTTGAGACATTCATTCTCGATCGCATTCTATGACATTTTGATTGTCTTTTGAGTTTATGCATTTATTGGAATAATTATTTTGATGGTTTGTTATTATTCTTATAAACTGTTCCCTTGAATCATGACTGTCATTTATGGTGTGAGACATAAATGATATAGTATGATTCTAAAATTGCCATAACCGATGGTCATCAAGAATGGGATATTGATGACACGCGATAGGTTAGCATGTGGTCTGCATCACATTCTCAGAGAATATAGTAGGCCTCATGACTACGAGATATTAGACATCCGTGATGGACACATGGGTACTTTGGAGAGTATTGGTATACCCTACTATTAAACCGTTTGTTTTCGGTGTCTACGGTTTATTAGTGTGTGGAGTATGTAATGATCCTTTGACCTGAGGTCAATACTCATTTTGTTTGTTAAGTGATGAACTTTGACCAAGTACAACGCTTGCCTCCCAAAGGAGGATGAGACACGTCTTGTGTTGGGTTCATCATGAGGCAAATGGAAATGGTAGTTGAGCCAATAATGGGATTCATTCCTCGATTGAAACTCGAGAGAACACTCGTATTTCTCTATATTATTTGACAATAAAGTCATTGGCCAATGCAAAAGATGTATTCAATTAAAGTAATTGAATATGATCGAATGTGTCATATAATAAAGATGAGAAAAGTGATTGAGCTATTTGGATAGACACATGGCAGATCCTAGGCTCGATCGGGTGGTTCGTGAATGAAGGGATATTACATAAACTTCATATAAAGGTTTGTTTACTAGATTCACGTAAATGTCCTTCATATATCGAGTTCGCTGCGCAACCCAGTCTAGGAGTTTTGTGCAGACTTTAATTAGATTATCTTCGATAATGGGGGCCTGAAGGGTCACACTTTATGTGTATTGTTGTTCCGCTCAAGGGTACAAGGTTGGTGCTTCGAATTATATCTAATGCTAGTCCAAGTGGGAGATTGAAAGATATGGACTAGATTAGGATATGTGGGCTTTATTAATTAATAAGTCAGACTAATTAATTAATTAAGCAGACATGAATATTAGGCCCATAAATCTAGGGTTATATGGTACTATATATACATATTCTCTATAGTAAAGAATTAAGGGTTTTATCAGATAAAAATTGGAGGCACTATAGAATTTGATAAGTGATTTCCTAGCGATCACTTATCGAATAATTGTACCGAGGATAGTTCCTGCGGCGGACGATATACGCGTGGATACCTAAAGTGGTGAATCAATCGCTCAACTCTGTCCGACTAATTACGCACAAGTAAGTTGTTCCAACTTTAGCGTAATCAATGCTCAACGATTAATTCAATTATAAATCACGATCAATATTCTCGATTTATTATTCCGCTGCGTACATTAAATGTAGTCGAGAATTGCTAACACAACTTTTATTGTTATTGACACAAATGGACGAATATGCTGTTTTGTTGTCCCCCAGCTGTAATGTATTGGTTTTTGGAAGAAAGAAATTTTTTCTGCTAATTGGGTCCCCACAAGTAGTTTTTTTATATTAGTTGAATATTTTGTAATTTATATTTGTTTTATGTCTACTATATTTTATTTGTTGTTTAGAAAGTTGAATATTTTGTAATTTATATTTGTTTTGTGTCTTCTACCTTGGTTTACCAGATTCCAATCCGTCTGATTTGAGCCTTGTAATGCATTATGGGGGCACTTTCCAACATTTGCCAACAATAGCATATTTAGGCATGGGCAAAAAGTTAGTGTTTGATTATGTTAATGTAAACAGGATTAAGATGCAAGACTTAAAGGTTTATAGTGGGATCAAGGTGAAAGGGGAATTGAGGTTTCATGTGATGGTTGGTGGTAGCTTTAAGTTGTTAATCGATACCGATGACCTTAAAAAGTATGCAAGAGATGCCCTAAACACTAGGGTGCTAAATGTGTACATTGAACCAATTGAGATTGATCAAACTAAACCTCATAGCAATTATGAACCGGAGGGTAATGGGTATTGGAGGAGAAGAGTCTGAGATCGGGAAGGATGGTGAGGAAGCGGAGGATGATGATAACATGCCTGAGCAACCTGAATCTCGTATCCTTAACTTCATATTGTAGTAGCAAAATACGAGTTTTTCGAGTTTTGAATAAGCAAGACGATTTATTTGTTTGTGTGTATCAAGGCAAATGTGCTCTAGTTTCTTTCACATGCGGAAGCTGATGCAGTCTGTGCCACTCTAATGGCTAGTTCTCTCACTGTCGGTGCTGAACTATCGTGCATAACCCACCAATCAGCTGTCAAATTAGGATTTAATGTCAATGAATTGAATGGTTGCGTAATTTGATGGGACTTATACCAAATTAATATCCAATTCAAAATAAACTTACCTGCCGCCATAGTATTTCGAGCAGCCACAACGGTCCGGTTTCTGAATGATTTTTTGCCATCACGAAAGCAAATGAGCTGCACAAATTCGATCAAGAATGATTAGGTCACTAATTTGATTTTAATTTTTAAATGTGTTAATGTTACCTCATTCCCAAAATCGGCAACCCCTGGAGATTTGGGGTGCAGCTGATCGAAAACCTGAAGGACTGCCTGTATAAGCTCTGCATCCTCACCTACCCCGGGCTGGTATTGGGATCTGGGGTTAAGGTAGTATGTTGCGGAAATTATGCAATATTGTTCGGAGCACTTGATATATTGGCTCAAATATAGCCACTGCATGTTGCACTCCATCCCAAAATGAGTGTCGAGCACGTTTTTCTCCACTTCTTTGCCAACATTCGTATGACTGAGTCTATTGGCGGCCCAATCATCACTAGTGAAGATCTGTTTCAACGAGGACTTTTTCTTATACAAACTGTCCAAGGCGATGTAGTTAGTCGCAAAACGTGTTGCTCCGAGTCTAACAATATCACCTTGACAGACCTCTCTCATCAGTGCAAGTAACCAACCATGATTATATATGAAGTTGGTTATTTGTCTCGCCGCTACAATGATAGCTTTGACGCTATCTCTATTCCCGATCTCTTCGAAGATAAGGTCAATACAATGAGCAACACACGGGGTCCAGTACAAGTTGTACCGTTGCTGTAGCTTTCTACCGACTTTCACATAAGCCGATCCGTTATCAGTAACAATTTGAACAACCCTGTCCTTCCCGACCTCCCGCACAACATCCCTGAGCAGCCCATAAATTATTGATGATCCTTTATCCGATTTGATGCATCCACGGATTTGAGAAACGCGGTTGTTCCCTTACAGTAATTCATAAAATTAATTATGGACATCTTCGTCTGCCCGGTCCATCCATCCACCATAATTGTGCATCCGTACGTCTCCCACTTTTTCTTTTGAGTTCTGAAGTATTCCTGCATTTCCTCATACTCCGCGTCTAGATAGTTGTGCTTTATCTCATATGGAGTAGGGGTTGCAACAGCCGGCCCTACTTCTTGGGCACACGCTATCATATTCTTGAAGTGATGAGATGAAGCTTTGTTCGAAGGTAAATTATCATAAATGAAAAATCTACTGATGGTCTTGCCCAACTTTTCCTTTAAGTTGGTGCCAGAGAACATACTCTTTATCCTCTTTTGTCGTGCGTCATCGGGTTTATACAATGTTGGGGCAAGACAAGGTTCAAAGTTGGTCGTTCGACCACTCTGGGAACGACGGAATTGGGAAGATTGTGGTCCCGTCGCATACTGGAACTCCCACCTCTGCTACCACCAAATTGTCGTGTCTGTTTTCTTTCCCACTCACTCGCCTTCAACACTCTAACAACGGCCCAGTAGTCGCTTCGCTTTTCCGGTGTAAGATCCGGTGGACATGCGATGTAATCATCTTCGTCTTCATCATCTTCGTCTTCGTCTCCCTAGGAGAGTCCCTGTCGTAATTGTGCTCTTACATCAGCTATTTTTCGGCGTTCTTCCCTTTGGCCGCATTTTTTACATTAATTAAGCGACGGATCTCTTTCTTCACGTCTAGTGGAACTTTCCTACAAGGGGCAACGTTCTTTTCTGGATCCGTACCACTCAAATGATATTTGAACCTATTTATACTTCCGGAATTTTGGACACCACAAAACTGACTGGTAGCAGTTTTATTGCCTGGAACGACACTAGCGTACTTCCATTCGTAATCAAGTCTCGAAGACCTCCGATTACTAGCGTCGCTCCCGCTCGCCATTCCTATCCACCTCCATGTTCACGTAATCCACGAATTAGTAAGTCTTAACGGAAATTCATTTTTCAATGGGAAATCTCAATAAAAAGATAATTATAATGTTAACTAACATTATTTTGAAGATATAGTTAAACATGCTTACAAAATAAGGTCGATGAAGGTAAATGATGCCGTTTCAATTTCTAAAAGGGCACTAATTTTGAGACAAAATTCTTATGCTGAACTAACAATTTTTAAATATATGAAATAAGTATAATTTTTTTCTGCAAGAATTGTTACATCCATCACTCCAAGTGTCAAATCAAACTGACTCTTTAGTCTTTACAGCTCAGAATTCACATGTTGGCCTGCACTACCTGCTGAAAATTGCCGAAAAATGTCCCCAATTTCAACAAAGTTTCTGCAGAAAAAAAATAAAAATAAAAATAATTTAAAGGGATCGAGATTTTGGCGAGAAATCGGCGAAATTGTTCAGCCAACCTGCGCATTCACAGAGACGATTTCTCGCCGAGATTTTCGCGAGATCTCGCGGAATCTCAGCGAGTTCATGACAAAACGCTACACCCTTCACATATCGTCTCGGCTGGCCTGTTTTAGCGAGAAATCGGCGATTTCTCGCGAGATTTCATTCCTTGCTCCATTCCAGCTAGAGGTGTCCATTCGGTTCCCGGTTCGGAACTGCCGGTTCCGGAACCGCGGGTAGGGGGAACCGTATTCGAACCGTGTCTACACGGTTCCGGTTCCTCGGTTCCCGGGTTCCGGTTCCGTTTCCCAGTTAGAACCATGTTTTTTTTTTAAAATATATCATGCATAAATTTATTTCTCCAATTTTTAAAAAATAAAACGGAACTTAAAAATATTGAACAATAGACAAGAAATATTTATGAATAACAAATTTAAACAATACAAATTCGAATTTGGTAGAAGTAGAAGTTGAAATTTAAATTTTGGGGGTAAAAAAAAAAAAAAAAAAAAACACCGAAAATCGCCGGTTCTAACTGCCGGTTCTGAACCGTCAATGGAACCACCGGTTCCCGATTAGCAAAAATCAGAAACCGTTTTTGATTCGTAAAAGTCGGTTCCGTTCCGATTCCGAAGCTGAAATCGTGGTCAACGTCGGTTCCCGGAACCGAATGGGCATCTCTAATTCCAGCCTCCAGGCCCCAGAGCCGAGAGAGAGATCGTGGCCGTAAATTTCAGGTATATTAAAGGGTCTTTGTGTAAATACTTTTCGTCTCTGAAATTTCGGATTCCCGCCCGCCATATTCATACGGATTGATACTCATCTATGTCAAAGGCGACATCGTGGGACAGGTGAATACTGCTGTAATTCCTCTACTCCGAGCCGATTATATTTATTGATTTTTCCAATTAAAGTGATGCCAATCTCCAATTAGGGTTTATTCTCTCAAAAAAAAAAAAAAAAATCTCCAAATAGGGTTTGGGTTGAAAATTTATTGCGATGAATTTGGGCGATCTCCACAAAATATGGGAAATCAAAACGCTTAAGAGAAAACCGAAAGAGGAAGAAGCGCGGAAGATTTTAGAAAGAGTTGCAAAGCAGGTTCAACCCATCATGCGCAAGCGTAATTGGAGGGTCAAAATACTCTCTGAATTCTGGTATAATATTTTGCAGATTTTGGTTTCTATATTCTGTGTTTATGTTTTTAGCGTTCTCATTGAAGCTTTCAGTAAATGCAGTTGTTCGTTTATTCTAAGTTACTGTGGATATCATTGTTATGGACTTGAATATTTCCAAAATTGGAGCCTTTTTAAATAATTGTACTTTAATTGTACTTTATGTATTCGATTGTCTGAATATGGAGCAATTTGATCTATTAGGTTGGGTTGGCTGAGACTAATTATTTTTGTTGAAAATATTATCTTGAATCGTGTCGATTTAATTGTTGAAAAGAATTCTGCAGTCCAAAAAACCGGTGTCTATTGGGGTTGAATGTAGGGGCTGGCATACATGTAAAATTGAGGCTTAGGAGGGCAGACAGAGATGAGAGTTTTCTTCCTTTTCATGAAGTTCTGGACACCATGCTTCATGAACTATGCCACAATGCACATGGCCCTCATAATGCAAGTTTCTACAAGCTCTGGGATGAACTTCGCAAGGTAAAAGATTTTTGTACAGGGGTTTTCATCTGTGTTATGGGTCCTTATGTTCAAAGAGAAAAAGTTGCATATAAGAAGCTACAACTGTAAAAGTTTTGTTTCAAATGTTGCCATAATTAGATAATAACATGGGGAAATCCTTTCTACTTTTGCTGATGATAGAGTAGAGCAACTTATTCAATTGAAAAAAAAAAAAAATAGATATGTTTGGATGAAAGGAGAGATACCTGGGATGAATCCCGTCAGCCGAAGCTGCCAGCCAAAGGCTGAATAGGAAGAAACTGAAAATAATTTTCTGACTATCTAATCAACCCACTAATTTGCTAATTAGATGATCCACTAGTTTGCTAATTAGATGATTATTATTCCCCAGATCAACTCGATCAGATTCCCAAATAAGACATTAATATGGTAATAATCTGTTAATTTATCCAAGAGTAACGCTACCAGCTGACCTTGATTTACATTTTCGCCTTCCTTTTTGGTAACGCTTCATGCATATGAAATGTAAATGCATGGAACATGGTTCCTGTCAGGAATTTTATGTTCTCGTTAATATATGTTTTCTGAAAGATAAGCATTCACTTTATGAAATTGTGAAACGTTGACTTGAATATTCATGCCTCTCATTTCAACTATTGTTTTATAAATTTGGTCAAAATGTATTATTGTTCAAATCAATATAGGGATATGCTTTGCTCCTTTTTTGTTGAAATTGAACTTGTTCTTAACTTGAACAATAGCTTGCATGACAATTGCGAGATATCATTCATATAGTTCACCTCTCATATTTCGATGAAAGCTTAGTTCATTGTTGTTGTTGAACTTCTGAAACATTAAAAAGATGAGCACATGTGGACGTACCGTCAACTAATGTAACTAGTGGCGAGGTCAAACGACCCAAAGTAAAATCTGCTACACTCCTGATAAAGCACTTGTATGAACTGTAAATCAATAGTGAGGCTTTGTTCAATCAATTTCACTTCAGTTTACAAGGTTGACTTGTCAACTTCATTTTGCCTGTAGGAATGCGAAGATCTCATAAACAAAGGAATAAGCGGATCAGGACAAGGATTCGATCTTCCTGGGAAGCGGTTGGGTGGAGTCTCCCTTAAATCTCGCCATTCATCTCTTCACAAGGCTGCATTGGCTGCTGCAGAAAATAGGGCCCGTCTTGGATCTTTGCTACCTTCAGGGCCTAAGAAGATTGGTGGAGATAATTCTATTATGGTTGCACTTAGTCCTGTACAAGCTGCTGCTATGGCAGCTGAAAGAAGGTCACAGGATAACATATGGTGTGGATCAGAATTCTGTGATCTATCTGAAGAAGATGAATGCACTGGATCGTTGCCAGAATCTTCAGAGAAGGGATGCTGTTCTCAAATTTCAAGCACTGCATTTGTACAGCAAGATATGGTGGTGAAATCTCGGAAAAGGAGCCGAGTATCAGATGATGTTTCTTTGATCCGCTCTACCAATGGTGAACAAGAATCAAAATTTATTGACTTGACTAAAACCATTTCACGAAATGGGTCAACGTGCTATTTAGATGGAACATCTCCTACCAAGATTCACCATAAAGATCTAGATAGAGAAGATTCAACGTCCTCATCCATATCTGGACATGACCTGATGCTAAAAAACGATTTTGGCAAATGGCAATGTACAGCATGCACTTTATTGAATCCAGTGAGTTATGCAACATTTGGTTTTTATTATAGTGTCATCTATCTGGTGCTCTTCTTCAGTTCCCCTTGTCATCAATATTTTGCCAGGAAACTACCCGTATTCTGCAACTGTGCAGGAAGATACCCTTTTTTATTTTTGGCTGTTCATTCGAAACTGCTTCTTGAATGCAGTCTGGGTGGCCGAATATTTATTTATTATAACATCAGTAATGGACAGACAGACAACTTTGTGTCATCCAATGTTCTATTTGAATCATGCATATTGGTGGGTTATATATAAAACTTTTCATGATGCCTGATTGTTGTGAAATGGAAGCATAATAATAAATCTTGCAGAATGCATTCATCAGTATCTTTTTATAAGTTGTCTTGAGGGTGATCAGGATGTCATCTGACTTGCATAGCTAATACTATTTCTGTCTACCTGCATCCATTCATTTCCTAGATTTGTGATGATTATTGTAATATATCATTTCAAAAACAGTGGACACTTCTGATGTTGATATGGACCACTTTCTCTGAAGTCTATGGACATTCTCATCAAGCAAATAAATTGTCTTCGATATGATATCATTTTGTATATATATTTTCTCATGCAAAGTCGTGTGTGTGAAGATGTTGCTTTCAGCTAGTTCACGCAGCTTTAGTATCAGAAAGTTGCCACAAACATAATGCTTTTCTGTTTTCTCTTTCTATGAAACTCATAACCTGTTTCCTGACAATTGCAGCCATTGGCTCCAGTATGCGGCCTCTGTGAAACCCAAAAGCCCAAAGATGCTACGCCAAAAGCTGTAATATGGTCATGTAGATTTTGTACTTTGGAAAATGATGTGAAGGAGGATAAATGTGTTGCATGTGGGTCTTGGAGATACTCCTATGGTCCCCCTGTTGCCGCTTCAGCACCTAATCTTGGAACTTAAGGTAATTGATTATTTCTTTGTAGTCGCCTGCAGACGACGTGTTTTATTATGGAGCATATATATTGTTCTTCTTCCTTTTAACATTAAGTTTTACATTTATCCGATATAACATAATCCTCAGATCATAATAATTTCCAGTTTTGCAATATGTGCTAATACAGTAATATTGAACAATTTATGGGGGCGCAACTATTATTATCACCAATATTTATGGTCTCTGAGAAAACTATGCAGGCTCTGTTTTTTAAACATTTTATCTGAAGCCTTTATGTTTGGAAGTAATTATATGTTATTTTGACAATTTTATGCTGATACTTTAATTTATTTTGTTGGTTGAAGGCAAATAAGGGATCCAAGCTCACTAATGCGCATGAAGATATTAAATCAACTTACGACAAGAATACGAAACCTACATAAATTGTTAAGACTGAGGATAGCTGTATCAATAGATAAGCAATTGTTTGGGTTAATTGTATATATTTTTTTAGTTGACGATCATGTTGCTTTAATTACACTGTATTTAAAAGATGCCAATTGCCTAGGCGCTGCTGATTTTTGGAACATTGGTTGAGTGACTGCTTTCTCTCTATATGGTTGCACAAAACTAGCACTGTACTAACCGGAGTTTGTATTGAATTTTCCGAAAAATAATTATTGCTCGGTTTGTTGTGTAAGAAAGGAAAAATGGGATTGCAGAAGCTGATGTTTGGTATTTTGTTTCAGATTCACTGATAAAAGGCGTAAGAGCGCAGCAGTTGATAGTTGCATTGTCAAGGTAGTATTGCATTCCTTTTGGATGTTATAAGGGTAAATATGATAAGTTTCGACTTTTGAGTGAGAAGTGAGAACAAACATCTTGCAAGGAGAGAAGGTAAATTTTATTATTGCATTCCTTTTGGCTGGTTTAAGGGTAATATGATAAGTTCGGACATTACTGGAAGTTAATGCATTGTTTTGACTGGTAATTCTTTAATGAAATTTGCATGCCAAATTTAATTTGTACTCAAAAGACAGATGTTGTCTTCGTTAGTAAGCGGTTTTATGTCTCAATTTAATCAATATTGGCGGTAATCTACTACATAATCAATCTATAATTCATAATTTATATCTATAATATTAATCATGGACGACCTCAAATTTTAGTAATTTTGTAGGGGTATTTTGGTAGTTTAGAATATTTACTTTAATCAGATAAAAGTATAGAGGGAGTCATCCCTAAAAAAATAATTAGGTTTCTATGCGCAAACACTAAATGTAATATAATAAACTTAGAGAAATAGTCCCAAGCTTAAAAAATATTTTGGAAAAAATTTATAACTAATATATTAATTATCTCCATACTAGTTTACACGCGCGCGTGCACACACACACATATATATATGTATCCTCGTTAACTATTAACAATCATATTTAAAATTATGTATTGAAAAAATCTTATTTTTCGTTAATAGATAAGAGTAACAATTATATATTTTACTCTTCCTTTTACATGATTAGTTATTTGGTTATGTGAATTTAGCAACATATACATATTTGATTTTATTAAATTTATATAAATAGTAGAATTTCTTTTTTTTTCTTTAAAATAAATAACTAAACTTTTTACATTATAGTTGAATTCCCTGATCGAAAATTATAGTTCCGTTACTATCTATAATAAATTAATAATTAATAATATAAAAGCAAGACAATTAAAAGTTATTTACAACAGTGTCATTTTCCTAGTCAAACGTATCGTTGATGGAAAGAAAAATACCAAAAAAACAAAGATGGCACGTTAGACAGAAGCAATACTCCTTCTGGGATGTCCCGTCCGTCACACTCGTGCATGCAGCATGTAAATTAACCATTCTTGCGCTAGAGTAGTCTGAAATAATTTTTGCGCTTTTTACAAAAAATATTAACGTTTATAAACTTTTTGATCATAACTCCATTATTTATAAAGAAAATATTAAGTTACTCTTCCTTTTACAATTTTCAAGTTAATATCCATATTGCATACATCCCTACTTAATATAAAAGTAGGATAATTTAGGGTGATGTGTCTTCACCATCTTAATTTTAGGTTTGAGCAAAACAAAAGAAAAATTATTAAAAGAAAAAAAAGGAACCAACCACATAAGAAAAAAGGAACCAATCTATTTGTCCCTCTCTAATTTTTTATTTTTTTTATTTTAATTTTTACAACTATAATTTAAATTACACATAACTTTTTCGTACCTAATATATATTTGGCAAGTAATATATCAAATTAATTTTTTTTCTAGGATCTTTAATGTACAAAAAAACAATTACTTAAGAACAAAATATTAGACCTAAAATATGAACTATATTTTTTTGTAATATTGAATTATTTGCTTAATTTTGTAATATGTACATAATTAAATTATGTTTATGGATTTGAGCTACAAATATTTAAATTATTAAATTTATAATAAAAAATAATCAAATTCTTAAAATTTATAATAGTGATTGCTTCATTATAATATTTTTTAATATGTGGTTATTTTTATAAATTTGTTTATTAACAAAATTTGTAAAAAAAAATTCCTTTACTATTAAAGTAAGATGAACACACATGTCCTCTATATAAGCCCTCTATTAGGAAAAACATGTGTCAGTCATACATACTATAAGAGTTTATTTTATTTTTAAATAAAAAAAAAATTGGGCGTACTAATCAATAATATTATCTCTTTAATTCTTTTTCTTTTTAACTTAAAATTTTTAACGTACATAACTTTTCATATCAACTTATATCTTGATGAAAAATATATCAAATAAATCATTATTTCTCGATATTCAAATAGACATCCATATTGCATATAATAAGTTTGTTGGATTTACATTGGTCAATTGTACAAAAGATGTATGTTAGAAAAAAAATATGGGAATTTGTTTGCAATAAATTATTTCATGTTAGAAAAAAGAATATGGCATACTACAAATTACTTATTTCACTTTTTGAGAAATTGAATTTAAAATTCATATAGCTTGCATAAAAAAAATGCTAATATTTACTTAATTTTAAATACATAAAATATAGTAAAATATATACACATATATAATGACTTATATATGTTTTATAATGACTAGTGACAATATTAGAACTTAATTACATACTATTAATGTAATATAATATTATGTTCCGTGCATCGCACGGGCGAACATCTAGTCTAGTATAAATAAGAAAATAATTTACAAATATAATTAGTTTTGGTAAGTTAATTTTGATATGTTCTATTTTTAGGTAATACAAGATATTTTAAACAAAAAAAGAGTACCTTTTTTGAAACTAAAGTCATAGCCTCGTGAGGAACCTTAAGGAGTCAGAATTCAGAATTACACGAAAATACAAAGTGAGTTAAGTAATGAGCCACCTAATTTGCTGAACGAAGAATATACGCAAATGTATTACAATAGACTGCTCTACCTGTTAAATTAAATGTTGGCATTTATGTAATTAGTGGAGATTATATTAGTGGAGGCCATTTTGTCTTCTTTTTTGGATTTTGACCCTATATAAAGGGTCTCTTATGTTCTATTTACACACACTCAATACATACAAATTGATCAATATATAGTTTCCCTCTTGTGCTTTGTATATCCATGGATTTTATAAAATCTAACACTACCAACCTCTCGGACTCCACGATAAGATCACCGTTTGCTTCTGTCACCGCCTTTTTCATTTATCCACTCAAGTCCTTTGCTATCACATTGCACGATAAATCAACCGGACTTCCCCATCTTTTGTCGGTAAATCGCGCGCCTGAGAAAGTATTTTATTTTCGGCAATGACCGATGAAATTGACCGGGAATTAGTTTAAGTGTCAAATCCGTATATTTTATAGAATTCGATTCCAAAAATAAAGTTCAGTGATTTATAGCATACTCGGTGATTGTTTGATGGGCATTAATCCTTCCATTCAAATTAAACAAAACTTTTAGGTCCGAAGATTACTTGGGATAGTATTATTTATCCATATTAATCTTATGTATTATGTTTGTGTTTAAAGCCCATGTTGGATAAGGTGCTCAGTCAAAAAACATCTTTATCCCTCTACTAGTGAGACAATTTGTCATGATTAAGGAGGCGTGACAATCTGTCACGGCCAACTCCACCATACCACGTTGCATTAAACTATTAATTTTATCTACCACAAAACCAAACGATATATAAGGAAATTCAAAACATCAATAAGTATTAATACTTCAAACCAAACACGCTTACTAATAATAGTGAACAGTGTCATCCTACCTTATCTTATCGATTCTACCTATCCCAGCTCCAAAATCAAACATGCCTTAAAGACACTGATTGCCAAAATGTTCTGCTCAAAGAAAAAGTGAAGAAACTTGACTGAGACATTTTACTTGAAAGAAGATGCCAAGTCAACAACACTCCCTTAAAGGGTGGTCTGAAATGCTTGGAAAAACTGCCACTGCATCCTCAATAACCTGGTAAAAGCAAGGATCAAAGAATCCATCTCAGTTCCCATACAACTAGGGTGGCTTATCTGTCCACGAACAAATTCTTTATCAGGAATCGATGTTTAAGGTTCGTCTACAATGCATCAATATCACATTTGTAGTCTAAGTCACACACAATCACCGAAGATATTGTCGCCGAATAACATATATGATTCCATAAGGATGACTTAGAAGCATAGACTGAGCATGTTCATCTTGTAGAGGGGACGGCATTTAGCATTCATAATCAAAGAAAACAATGATAAAAAGATCAAAACATGGTTAAAAGATCCCAACAATCAAGAATTGATTCAAGAAGTCTAGTATTCAAAAGTTATTATTCATCTATGTAATAGTTGGAATAAGGATATAAGTGTTCTTCTTTGCTTCTGCATCATTATCTGAGGCCTACAATTGGACGAATATGGATACTAATTCATCAAAATTAGGAATTGGGGTTTAGGAAACAGTATTAATGGTTTTGGAATTGAACAAATGCAAGTAAAAGAAACTTGACTACATGTGTATTTTTATCATCTTCAGGGATCCAAGTTCCCGACCAACCATCCTAGAGAGGGAAAGATAATCTAGCCGAGACGAGGAATGGGGAAGATGGAACAAAATATTATCACCAACTAGACTGAGTTGTATGTATGCTATAAGTATGCATGTTACAAATGTTAAAGGTGACACGATTTTTGGTGAAAAGCTAAACCAGAGACGTGAAATTTTGGACGGCAGAGAAGAATCAATAGAAAGAACAGAATAAATAGTGGTAACTGGGATACCAAAAAGACACCGCATGTTGTGTTTAAAGACAAAACGACACCAGAATTGACTCACTCACTCTAAAAGGGAATTTAGAATAACAGGAAGACTACATGCTGGAATTAATCTCTACAACTTGTCTGAGAATAATGAGACTTTCATTGCAAAGAACCGTAAATTGAAATAAGAAATTGTGGAACAAATCCATATCCTATAAGATGGATAAGATTATCATTAGTTTGAGAAAAGAAAAAGCAACTCCATTGTCTACCAACGACGTGTCTAATTAAGTGTATAAGCTCTCAAACATTTTATAGACTCATGAGCTCTTAAATTGTATTTGACAAAATAAGATGCAAAAATATTTTCTTAGCTTATTAGCTCCAGAAAAAAGGAAAAACAAAAAAGTACCTCTAGTATATATATATATTTTAAATCTGATAAGTCACACTCAAATTACACACATGCACGCACTACACGTGCTACAAACACTTCACACAAAATACACACAATTCACCCCTTCACAAACACTTCATACATAAATCAAAATATGAGTGGATTTCAAATATGCTCCCCCAATCCATAGTTAATCCCTTCGTTCATTAGTAATAAGCTCCATTACCGTAAACACTTATTAGCTTAATAAGCTCTTCAGATTACACCTTATAAGCTTTCTGGAACAACTTATAAAAAGTTTGAAATGAGCTTAACAAACACCCTCTAACAGTTATGCTAAAACATAAAAGATCCCTAAAAATATAAACGATACATTTTATGCAGGCAAATAGTATTTGAGCCAAATTACAAGCACCAATCAAATAGTATATTCAAGCAACTCAAATTTTTCACATACTAAGTAATTCAGATAACAGAACAATTTAACTAAATTAGACAAGAATTACCCTCAGGAAGCCAACCAAAACCGAAGCGCGAAATCGTGAGCATTGACGTCATCAATGCCGAGGCTGTGGCTGTGTGGTACGGCTGCATCGACGTCACACACGCACTCATCTCAACAGGACTCCTTCAACATTCAGGGAGAATTAAATTCTAAAATGCTCAGTTATAGCGGAGCACACAACAGAAGTGAAGATACCTAGAGAGGCGTTGAGCAAACGGAGTTCTAGAAGGGATACGAAACGCAGACCGCGCAGCTTGTGGTTGGGAAGCCAGCCTCGCGGCGGCGTTACGGGCGGTTGACGACCGGAAAATAGATCGGGCGGCTGCTGTAGACATTTCTTTTTTCTTCTTTACGGGGTTGGAATTTTGATTCCTTATGGCAAACTAGGGTGTACAGTACCAGTTTATTAGAAAAACAATTTTACAACCAAATATACTCGTACACAATAAATTCACTTTAGCTAAAAAAATTATTTTAGCGAAAAATCAACAATTTTTTAAATGTTACTTTTAAACATCTTCCAATAAAACTTCTTAAAATCCCATAATTATATAATGAGAATTGAGAGGTGAGATTACTGCGAGAGAGCTGAGGAAAAAATTAATTAAAGCAAAAAGTGAGAATTTGGGTGAAAAATTGTTAGAATATTCTCCCTCCGCCCCGCTTGCACATCTCCTCCGACACATATATTAAAAAAAAACTATTATTTATTTTTTAGTTGACTTTTCAAGGATGGAGATTGTAAGAATCCTTTCCAATTTAGGGATGTGCAAAATAGAATGGGGCAGTCGAAAAAAAAATTGTACAAATTAGGATAGGACGGAGGGAGTATTTGTCTATCCTTAATTTTTTTTTTTTTTTTTTTTTTTTTAGAAAAGATCTAAAAATAATGTTCGAATGGGAGCATTACTGGAAAAAAAAATTGAAAAATATATTTTTTTTAAATTAAAAAACTAAAAGAATAATACTTTTTCTTTTTCTTATAAAAAATACTATTAAAAGTATTTATAACCGAGACATTAGGGATGTCAATCGGGCTAGCCCTATTGATTTCAGGCTAAAACTTAGTAATTTTCGGGTTAATCGGGCCTCGATTTAGTCAGTTTATTTTTATCGGGTTGACAATAACATAAACATAACCCTAACCTTATCGGTTTTCGGGCTAATCGGGCCACTCGGGCTATATGTTATAATTTTTTTAAAATTATATTTATATCCAAATTTACAAAACATACTTATTTTGGTATTTATGCTCATCTAGGATTCACAGGATCATAACACGCATCATTATTAAGTTTATCAACACGTCAAAGGTTAGGAAACCTAAATTTCAAAGCCTCCAAAACATCAACAATATTACGAATAAATTTAAAGTTCATAGTTGATGCGGTATTCGGATACCGCTCTGCACTAAGGCAGCACAGAGCGACAAAGGTAAATGCGGGGGTGGGTCGGTGGAAAACCCGTTCTTGAGAATCCGGAGGAGAGGATATCAGAGCGGACCTCTAGGGTGCATCGAGATTCTAGAAGAGACAGGAAGGAGCCACCGCACCAGGCGAGGAAAGCTAAGTGTGACTTAGGCCGCTCGGTAGGGGACCAAGGTGTCAGAGCTGTAACCCGATGATCAAGTTTGAAGCAATATGGGTCTCTGTAGTATAAGCCCAATATAGTAGGGTTTAAGAGAACCATACTGTTTTCCTCTTTTACCCTTGCCTAATGAGGTAGTATATATATATGATCTACATTCAAACAAAGGGGTAGAAAAAAAGAGAGAGAAGACCAGGACCCCTTTTTAGCGACTTTTGTAGGTAATCCATGAAGTAATCAACGGAGAAGTGGCAACTTGAAGAATTATCCTCTATTACGTTGCATTGTTGTAATTTATTTTAGTCGGATACTGTTTGCTTAAAGGATTATTTCTTCTTCGAGTCCAATGAATAAAAAGTTATGGATCTTGGCTTATTACATTTTTGCTATTTGGGAATTCTCTAATTGTGTTGTGGTATCTTTAAAAATCTTCTTGATCGAGGGTCAAATCCTCATCACATAGGATCATAACACGCATCATTATTAAGTTTATCAACATGTCAAAGGTTAGGAAACCTAAATTTCAAAGCCTCCAAAACATCAACAATATTACGAATAAATTTAAAGTTTATAGTTGATGTAAGAACTACTATATGTTTACAAGTATTAAAAAATGTTGTATTAAAAAAAAAAAAAACATAACATCAAAATATAATATTATTACCACATAACATTGAATTAATATAACATCAATATAAATATAATAATCTACAACAAATACATAACAATATAACATTAGTTAATGAAATTCATAGACCAAAATATTAAAAATAGATCAAACAATATCAATGGATGCTACGATCATTTAAATTTTTAAATACATATGAATTTGTCCAACTATTTAAGTGAACAATGACTTACACTAACAATATACACACCCATATATATATGTATTCAATAATACAAAAATATTTTTCTTTTTTCTAAAAATATATATATGCATTATAACAATAATTACAATATATATAGAATTTGTTCGGCTAGCAGGCCAGCCCTAGCCCTATAGGACTTTGGACTAATTGAACCTCGATTTAGTCGGTTCATTTTAAACGAGTTGATAATACGATGAACCTAAACCTATACAATTTCGGGCTGACCTTGCGATTTCGGCCTTTCTAACATCCCTATGAGATATTTTGTCCCTCTTTTATCCGCAAGTACAAATATCTCATTCTTCAGTTTGAAGATACAACTATTTTATGTTCAAATTTAAAGAGTTTATTTTTTGTAAAATAGAGAAGGGGTCTTCATGTTTGTAAACAATCCTAGTTTTATAGAAGTAACTTGAATTTTGATTTTTGTGGAAAAATAGAATTCTATATTGTTTCGAATAGTGATTTTATAGTAAAAAGAAAACTAATAGAAATTGAGTGTTAATAATTTCTTCATAAGAGTTTAAGTGCTTTAAAACAGTGATTTTTTTATTGTCAATATTAGAGTCGGCAAAATCGACCTGATCCAATAAGCTAGTTCAGTCGGTCCGATATTTTAGATGGATTGGACTATAAAAATTTAAGCTTCAAAGACTATTGAGCCCAATAGGTCCAACCTTATGTGTCAAAAGCCCCACAGACTACGAGTTATCCCAAAACCTCTGTATATTTGAAGGAAATGAGTTGGGCTTGAATCAATAATCGTTGACCTACAGAACTATTTCGACTTATGATCTTGGCTCAATAAATTAGGTATTTAAGTTGCATCAAATTGAGCAGCCAAATTACAACTTCTAGCCAATATCATATTATAAACACACAAAAATTTAAGTAATCAAAAGTGTTTATAAACACCCCTAGTATTTGATATGATAGAAGAATATTTGATAATTCAAAAGAAAGATAATCCCAGAAGAAAAAATCTCGTATATTAAATTCCTAACAACTAACGAGTGAGAGACGTTAAAAAAAGATGCTGAGAAAGAAGTTAGGAGACGCGTAAAGGGGGCCACGCGTCGTAAGGAAAGTGGGCAGCACAAAGAAATGTCGGCCCAACAGAGTACGGATAATTCGAGGCGGCTAAAGACGGCTCATAACAGCCTCAAAATAAAATGGCGGCCGGCCCACTACTCCAAATCTCTACTGGCCCGCCGGCATATCAACGTCATTGCATCAAAACCATCGTTACTTACGGCTTCGTATCTCATAGGTAGACCTCATATAATGGCCATTTCACTACTTCAATTTATCTAATATTTTACATAAATCGATTTATAGGCTCCGTTAAGCTTAGTAAATTAGATGATCCAATTTCAATAAAACACATCTTTAATCAGATCTGATCCAACACTCTCCAATTTTATGCAAACGGATCCACAAAAATATAGGAATGAAGTAGCAATGGACCAAAAGGAATATTAGGTCAAAAATTCGACGCCCAACGGACCAAAAGGAATATTAGTATATTCGATGAGACAGATTGTGTTGGGTTCAATAATATTTTATTCGATAAAATTTATCGTCCAATTTATGTTGTTGACTGGATTAGGTTGGGCTGACCGAATTACTACCTCTATCTATAGGTGGTAAAATATGTCCGGTCAACAAGTCATATTAATCTGTTTGATATTTTATATGAGCTGAATCGAATCTTGGGACTTGTTTAAATTTTTTAATATATTGTAAGTAGGGATGGGGAAAAATGCCAAAATATCGTATTGAAAAATTACCAAAAATTTCGATATATCGAATTTTCGGTACGGTACCGGAAATTTTCAGTAAGGTAATAACATGATAATCTAAAAATTTCTACCGAAATTTCGAAAAAAGTTCGATATTTTCGATATAATTTGATATTTTGGTATACCAAATTCTTAAAGGTATAATGGAATATATCGAAATTTCGGTATACCAAAATTAACGGTATGGATCGGTATATACCGATACCGATACAAAATTCGATATATCGAATTTTTGATACGATAACGGTATGAATTTTCGACGTACCGATTCGGTACTATATACCGTACCGAACGACCCCTGATTGGAAGATTTATGGAACGGAATATGCTCATTAATTAACTCAACAGTGTTAATCCGACGGATCATATGGTATTAGCCCTGACATTATGGGCCAAGTCGGGTAGGGCCACGGCCATTATATCGGCTTTCCTACAATAATTAAGAAAGCTATTAAAGTAAATAAATAAATTTTCTAATGCTCCTATATTTATTTAGTTGAATACTATTTAATCGAATTCACCATCCCGACCATTTCAATTTATTGAAAATATCAATTTGTTGATAAATATGGCGTAAAATGAGTTTGACACATATCATAGACTTCCAAGGTATTAAAAGGGTTTATATGTCCCGAATGAATTCCTCAAGCTTCCGTTTGGATCGATCAATTTAAAATTAATGAATTTGAAATCCTTTTAAATTAAAAAAAGATTTGAAACTCGATCAATTTTTTCAAGAAATAGCTCAAAATGAAATTATGTATTTAAAAATTTATGGTAACCCAAATAATAATAATGAATTTGAGATTAAGAATTACTAATCCACCCTCAAATCCTTCCATTCAAAAGATATATGAATAGATGTTTCCGGACATGTTCATTAATGACTAGAGAATAAATATAAAGCTTTCGGATATCTATTAGTAATGACCTATATTCAAAAACTCCCCGTCAACCTCCCATTATATTCAATATTTTAAAAGACACTAGGCGCTAGTTAAATGTGTTGGATGATATACTAGGCCTAGTATTTAATTGGGGTCTAAATGAGGTTAATTGGGTCCAAGCAGCATTAAGCGGGAGGAGTCGGAGAAAAACATAGGCGGTCAAGAACCATCTAGCGCCTAGACGGGGTATAGTCGAAGGTAGATAGAGACTTTTAGGACAGAGATTATATCCCACCTCGATACTAGATGGTCCTTGCAGCCTATATTTTTTCTCAAATTTTCTTCGATTAACTCCACTTAGATTAAATTAATTCCGCCTAAACCTCAATTAAATATTATATCCTAATTTAATGTCTGATTAGGACCTAACATCTTTTATAACATTAGGAATGAAATTTGACAAATATCATTATGCACATCAAAAAATGTTTATCAACAACTTAGAAAAGATAATTCTAATTTATTCTTTCATATTCTCTTCAATTTTGTATGCTTTATTCTACATCCCTATGCTTTTTGGCTATCTAACTTTAGGTTTTCAAGTGATTGTTCTATTTATAAAATACATTTACGTATGTTATATACAGGTTGGGAGTTTACTCAATTCAATCCAAATCTTCTATTTCACTTTTACCATATCTCAATCGTGTATGTTTTAAAATTGAACCTTACAACTAGGAATAGAACTAGAAATTTTACTTAAGAGAGACAATATAATTATTTTCCAACAATATTAAGTTTTAATTTCTTATCTACAAATACTGATTGATATATTTAAAAGTTGTTGAAGGAGATGCGAGATTTCAGAATTTTTTTAGGCGGGGAAGAAGTTGAAATTTAAATTTATTTTGATATTACAATACACATATATACTGCTTGATTTTTTAAAAATTGAGAGGGCAGCCGCCCCACCCATCCTCATTGATTTTGTCCTGCTTACAAATAAATTGTGAACCTCGAACAAATAAATTATTATTTTTTCAAAATTGAATACACTTGAAACAAGTTAAGAATGGAATAGATGATCAATTATAATTAATTAATTTTTTAAACCTCCATGCGTTGATGATGGTTTGGAAAAAAAAAAAGAAAAAAAAACACTAAAGCGACCGACTGATGGAAAGAAGCGAAATTTATCGAAGCACCAATGAATCACACAACTGCTTGGGCGGCGCCACCTGCCCACGTCAATCTCCTCGTTGACCGTGACATGCTTGGAAAATCTATTCTTCCTGCTCCCCTACCTTCTACGCAATTCTTAACCCTATATATACGCACACACTTCTCCCCCATTTTCCCACATCTCCAGTTCTCACATTAACAGCATAATGGCGATGAAAGAGAAGCCAAACCGAGGTAACGCCAAACTTAACGGCGTTAAGGAGGTCAATTACAGAGGCGTCAGGAAAAGACCGTGGGGCCGTTACGCCGCTGAAATCCGCGACCCTAATAAGAAGACACGTGTCTGGCTAGGCACCTTCGACACCGCCGAGGCGGCTGCGCGTGCCTACGACGCCGCCGCCGTCCAGTTTCGCGGCTCTAAGGCTAAGATAAACTTCCCCATTCCATCAGAAGCTGCCGTTAGCCCCAACTGCAGTAGCACCATCGACTCATCCAGCGCCGACCTCACTCCGGTCGAGCTTGACCTCACGCACTGCCTCGGCGGCGCCGCCGATAAGTTACAGATAAGTGAGTATCAGTTTTTTCGGCAGGAATCGGTGCCGGTTTTGTATTTTGAGCCGGCGATGGGCTTCTTAGTCGACGGCGACTCAGATTCGGCATCTGAGTTGCATGGAGGGTTGGATCTCGATCTTAATCTGGCTCCACCTGCGGAAGCTTAATTGAACTGACTTTTTGTTGCGTAAATATACAACCTCCATTTTTGTATTAGCTCGGAAATTCTTCATCAAATTTAAGTTTAATTTGGAGAATCTACGAATCTGATTAGAAGCTTATGAAAAATTGTTCTTTTAATCGAATTTAATCCGAACATCAGTTTTAATTTTCTCATTAAGCACTTCGATTTTTTTTTGTCTTAACTCAAGGTTATACACTTAAAACCATGTCATTTTCATCTATTCTTAAAACATAGGGCCTGTTTGTTTGACGTTGGGCTGATCCGTTCTGGATTCAGCCCAACTTGTAGCGTGTTTGGGGATAGGTTGTCCACCAGCCGCATTCATTCCCCCTTACATCTTCTCTGATATGTCCCCTCCCCTTCTCTCTCCTCTGTTATGTTTCCTGATACGTCCCCTCCCCCTTTCTCTCCTCTTTCTTCTGCACACGCACATTTCTGCATACACACACTTTACTCTCTTCTATGGAATATTTCTGCTCTCGTTTATACTCCCATTTTCAGTGGGATTTGGAAAGATTTTATTGGTCCTATTTATTTTGACTGTGTAGATCTTTGGTGTGGGAAGGCCGTAGGCTTCGCGGTGGCAGGGGTGTTATTGCCTCTGTCACCTCCCATCCCTCGCGAGCTCCGATTAATGGCCGTTTGAAATTATGTTTACCCATTTTGACAGAGATTCTCTGTCTCAAAAGCTGAAAAGTGCTTTTTTTTTTTTTATAAATTTACTGTGAGGTCTTAGATCTTCGTCTGGGAACGAAGATCGACCCGTGACTGTTTGTGTACTTGTAATTACTGATGCGTAGCACTTATTAGGGTTGTGGTTTTGAATTTCTTGTTGCATGTCTATTTAAACCTCACTGCTAGGTGCTTGCCATGGATTCTCTCCTCTCTTTCACTAAGCACACACCTCACAATGGCCCTTATTTGCATCGTTCCGTGAAGAAAAAACAGTTTAGGCCTTTTACACAGCACACACTTTGCACGAAATCAGTTTTGCATTCATATTTTTTGCGTTCTCGGAAGATCCAAAGAAGTTGATGCTGCTCTGTGTGCGTTTGTGAGGAATATGTTGGAAGTCATTCACCTGATAATTTTTCTGGGAAAAAGGTGCCTAATTTAATTGTTCTGTTTGGTTTTTTATTTCTGGGTTAACTGTTGCTGCGTGTTCAGATATTGCATCTTTTTTTATATGGTTAGACTGGTTTATCCTTGCTTTTATGTTCTGTTTGAATCTTGCTTTTGTGTTGGCAATAGCTTACCTATTTTTACCATATGTTCTTGTTTGTGGGATTAGGTTTAGCATCTTGATGGGGTGCCTCCACCCATTGAGTGGAGGCGTAAGTCAATCCCTCTTGATGTTTAGATTGGAAAGATTTTTATATTTCTGTATTTTTCCCTTGAATTTGGGACACTGAAGAGGTCCAAAGCCTCAGGTAAAAGCACCTTATGAAGGAACAAACTCCCTTTATTTTCTGCTCTGTTTTTGTGCGTTTCTGTATTGCTTGTTTCTGTCTATGCAGATGTTGTGTCTATTATGTGCAAATTGGGTGTAAATTTCTGTTGTTTGCTTATATGTTTAGGCAATAGGGGGATTGACTAGTAAGGTGCTTAACATAAAAGTAATGCTCAATAGATACTTAACAAATCACGAGCATTACAACATTTCAGATGACAATACATCCATCTCCTTCAGTCCATGGGCTTGAATTTTGGTTTAGTTTAGTGACAAAGCTTAATACGAAATTGTGATATGAAATATTTCTGTATTTCTGTTGGATTATAAATGAGAAGAAACTTGTATTTGTAACTGTTTATTTTACTTGTGTAGTTAATAAAATTATCAACCACAATTGCGTTTCGTAGGCATCTTCAAAACTGTACATATGATTAGGATCCAAAACAAGAAATCCAATTATTCGACTATGCAAGATAAATTGAGAATTGATGAATTTTATATTACAAAAAATTTGTTAATGGGTTAACAAATTTCATGTGGAAAAGTAAACATCGATCTAATATTTAATTGGGTGTTAATTTTGGTCAGTTAATATTAAAAATTAAGTGGAAAAAACTTCTCTTTAGGACATTTTACTTACAAAAAAATAAAATTTAAAATTAATTTCAAAAAATCTCTAAAATTAATTTTAAAATTAAAAATTAGTCAAAATATGTAAAACTAGTTAGTTCTTTTTCAATTTCTAAAAAATATCTAAAAAAAAATTAGATATTCTTTTTTTAATAGGGAAGTTATATTAGTTTAGGCGCTTATCATTTTAAAGGGAAATTAATGCTAAATAATCCAAAACGGTATTATCCTGCTTAATTTTATGTTAATAGTTAAAGACAAAGGACAAAAATTTCGGACATTTCAATTGATTTATAGACAAAGGACTAAAATAGACACACCAATGAATGGGTAGATAAATCAGAGTTTTGCGATTAAAAATCTAAAGAATTACTTGTTTAGATGCCTCGGGGTGGCCGTTCCGGTGGATAGGGTAGGCATAGGTCAGCACCGACCGCCGCAAAGGCCGTGTGGATTCGGAACTCGGAGGCCGAGTTAATTCGTTTGTGCCACTGGTCGGTTCACGAATAATACCCTTGAGCGCATAATGAATCATCTAAATGGCCGGTATGAAGGGCTAACGTACACCGTCACAAACATTGAAAACAAGTTGAAGAATTACAAGCGTTGTTGGCGCATGATGCGAGAGAACATGAACAAATCTGGTGTTGAGTGGGACCCCGTCAAGGAGACGATTATTGCTGAGGAGGAGTATTTGGACGACCTTGCCAAAGTAATTTAATTATTCTTTCATTAGACAATGAATTTCATTCGTTCAACCAAAATTATGCTATTAAAATGGTTTCATAAACAACATTAATTGAGAGTCGAATTTAATTGAATGCAGCAAGCTGATGACTATCGTGGATTAATCCAGAATGGTTGTCCCAACTGGGACAAGTGTGAGGACATGTGGCATACTTCAACTGCTTTAGGGGAGGAGGCCTTTTCATCTGGCGCGGGTGTTAATGCCGAGAACGACCCCGCTGAAACGGGTCCTGAAAGGGCTAACTACAATGCCTTCAACTTTATGGGAGCTCAAGGGCCGACTGATGAAGCCGGTACGTCTCAAGGACGTGGACGAACACCCACTGCTGTAGATGCGCGTGTCGCATATGTTGACGCATGCAGTAGCTTCTCTTCATGGTCGTCCGGCAAGCGTGGGTCAGCCGGGAGGAAGGCTGATATCAAGGCATGCATGGCCGAGATCAAATTGATAGCTCCCACACAGGCTATCCGATTGGCCGGGTACAGAGGAATCCGTGATGAAAATACTCGTTTTGTGTGGATGAATATGGATGACGACAAGAAGATGCAATGGTTGATGGCATTTTAGGCAAACATTGACTATGACTGACTTGTTCTTGTGGTTGACATTCTGACTGTTTATGCTTATTATTCGACTATTTATTTTTCGTGAGACAATTATTTGGCACCTGGATGTCGGGTGTAAATATCAATGTCTTTTAAATTGTTTCTTGTTATACCTCTAAACCTCTGCTCTAACTCAATACAACCCTAAATCATATCCTTCCACTTAATCGGTGATTAACTTAATGTCAAAATTGTTACTTCCAGACATCATGTCGCAAACTAACTCTGATGCTTCTGAATCAAACACTGAAGAATCTCGCTCGTGTTCGGATAATTCCGAGGATGAAAGGGTTTCACATTTCGCGTTGAACGTCCTTCTGCAAAATCCACCAATTGTTCGTCAACCCAAAAACACGTCTATACTCCAGGGTGCCGATTGGGTTGCAGAGTTGTTATATGGGCACCCAGGCAGGTTTTACGACCAGGCCCGCATGACCAAGGATTGCTTCTTTGCCCTGGTCAAGACTCTAGTGAACCGCGGGCTCTTGCCTAACTCAAGCAGGGCATATGTCTCGCCCATTGAGTTGGTAATGATCTTTGTACGTATGGTTTGTATGCATCACCGCCATCGGGACGAGGAGGAGCGTGTGCAACATTCCACACAGACGATTAACGTGCATTTTCATCGCGTAATGGAGGCACTGATTGCTCTAGGTGGTGATTGGATAAAAACCCCTGACTATACAAGAGTCCCGCATAAGATTCTGATGGACGATCGTTTTTTCCCATTCTTCGAGGTACTACTAATGTTTTTTACTAAAAAGTGAAAATCATCTTCAAAATAAATTGAACCCCTAAAAATATCAGCAAAGTATTCGATTCTTTTCACATTTTCATTTTGCTACAGGGTGCAGTGGGTGCCATTGATGGCACTTTACTTCCTGCGAGAGTGCCCTCAGATCGAGACACGGCATGGATAACGCGTAAGGGGACAAAGTGTCAGAATGTTTGTGCTATAGTTGACTTTGATATGTTTTTTACATACGTATATGCCGGTTGGGAAGGGAGCACTCACGATGCACGAGTATTGATGAAAGCTCTGGAACTGGACGAGTCCTTCAGCTGGCCACCAGATGGTCAATAAGAAATTCTTGGACATTCTCCATATTTACCTAATTATACGGAAAATTTATTATATTTGTTAAGGTGACTAACCATCAATTCTACATTCTACATTTAGGTAGGTATTACTTGGCTGATGCTGGCTACACAAACTACGAGGCATTCTTGGCACCATACAGACAAACGCGTTATAATCTACCCGAGTTTCATGGTAACCCAAACCTTCTGGACAGGAAAGAGTTATTTAATCACAGACACTCGCAGCTGAGAAATGTGATCGAGCGTGCATTTGGATGCTTGAAGAGCCGTTTTCCGATATTGGCACACGGAATGCCCTGTTACAGAATTGGGAATCAGCCTAGGATTGTTGTAGCTTGTTGTGTCCTACACAATTTTGTAAAGGCATCTGGCCTACCAGACCCTATATTGGAGCTGGATGCGGAGCACTACCATCCGGATGAACTAATTTTCTCAGGGCCATCATACCCAACACCAGCAGCTATTCATGCACAAAATGCAACAAGGGACGGGATGACCCAAGCTATGTGGGAAAGACACATTAACCCAAACTTTGATTGACGTGTTGATCTAGCCCTTGATTTAGTTTTTATTAGTCGGTAGACAGTGTCCTAAATTATTTTTAAATTATGTTTAATTATAATATTATAATAATTTTCTAGACATGTTAGCAATGATAAAAAAAATTAATTTTGAATTTTGCTTGTAGAGAGGAAGGAACTCTGGTAAATAATGGTTTAAAAAAAAATTATTTATTTTTTAATATAATTTAAAAATTAATAAATTATTTTCCAAAATTAGAATAATAAAAATGCTTACAATTCAAAATATTTAAACCACCAAACAACAAACATCAACCATCAATCCACTAACTAACTCTTACACACATCATCAATCAAACACAATTCCCAATACAACTTTAATCAATTACCAATCATTCACTAACTACCTCTTACACACATCAAATCATATTTACCACATTTTATATTATAATCACCTCACAACCCAATCTCCAACCAACATAAACAAACACTCACTTATTTACCCCAACCTAAATATTCCACTTTATTCCTCACAGCCTACAGTACTCCAGCCTCCCACAGCCTTAAACAAATAGGGCCTATACTACCTTATAATCTGGGAAAAAATATTTTATGAGATTTGAGATTAATCATTTTATATTATATTTTGGTGAATTTTAAATAATTTAATAAAAGTAGTTATTTGTAAATTCCACTCCATTCACAACTCTCTCACTCTCCTGTCTCTCCCCATCTAACATTTTATGAGTCAAAGAAAATAGAATTTAATTTTAACAAAATATTTTACTATTATTTAAAATGGATATAAATTTTGTGTGAATTTATATAATGTAATATACTTACTTTCTAGCTATATATATATATATAAATATATAATATACACGTACATACATATAAATAAAAGTTTTTAAAATTTATTTTCCTTTATATTGTTGGGGACTCTTTTTTGCCCCGAGCTCCTAAAATATGAGGGCCAACCTTGAATATCACAACTTATTTCAAACTTAAGTAATATGTTATGATAGGATCCTTCTATAGTAGAACCATTGCATTAATACAGCGATACTTAATAAGTATTTGATCTCTTTATTTTGATATTGATCCTTAAATTAAATTACCAGTAACTTGCTAAGTAGGTCACCAAACTTAAGCAAGGTAAGCTTCCAATCATGTCTTATTTCATTTGCCTTTGTTTTATCTTTTGCTCTTTTTTTTTTTTTTTTTCTTTTTCAATTTTCCTTGATACGTGCCATTTGCCTTTCATTTTTCTTTTCCTTTTTTAACTTTATTATCAATTTATTTAAGTTATAATTCATATATTATAAGCAGATATAAATTTTACGGAAGATTAGTACAAATAGAAATAAACAAATTTAACATCAATAAAAAGTATGACTATCTCATAATTTAAATAAAAAGTAGCATAATTTATGTAAATCAGAATAATTGTATTTAGAAAAGATTATACTCCCCCGTCCTAGTTAACTTGTCTTACTTTTCATTTCGGTCCGTCCTACTTAACTTGTCATACCCATAAATGGCAATTAAAGGCAACAATCTCCACCCTCAAAATATTCACATTCAATCTCCACTTTTACAAAAGTAAAAGATTTCACAAAATCTGTTTTTTCTTAACATCCGTGCCCGATCAATTGTGACAAGTTAACCGAGACGGAGGGAGTAGTTATTATGAAAATACCTAGAGGAAATATCCTGCAAATTTAAAATTTCGAAAACAAAAAAGGAAAAATTCAGAAGGAAAAAAATCCTAGGGAAAATGGAAAGAATAGAGTAAAACACGCTTAAATTCTCGGGGGATCTAAATTGAAAAAGAAATCAAAGGTGAGATACAATTTCTTTTTTTTCTTTTTGGTTTTTAAAGCTACATTAAAATCAACTAACACAAGAAGCAAAAGAAAGAAGAAAAAGAATTAACTGAAAGTGAAAATTGGTCAAACAAAGGATTAATGGGCCCCACTTTGCTGAATGTACAAATATAATTTACTTATTATTACTTGATATAACAGGTTAATGAGTGGTTGTATTAATACAATGGTTGTTTCTTAAAATTACCCAATACGATATTATTGTGACATTACAAATAAGTAGATGACGTGTTGGTAGTTAACTTGAATGAGCTAAGTTAGTGATGAAATTGATCATATGTCTATTTGTAGATATTAATTTATATGTCCTTCGTCGATATGATGTGCATTGTTTAATTTATTCAGTTAGTTAGGAATAATAAACAATTAAGGAAATGAAAGATAATTGTATGGTAAAAATTTGGGTGCATAAGATGCACTATAGTATTATTGTACATCTTGTGGGTCCCACTGGTTCAGCCCAAATAAGTCGCGCGGCTCAGACCGGTCTGAACCGGCCAATTATTATTATATTATTATTGTTTGCGCGCGCATTTTATATATTTAATGGCTTGTTTGTTGAACACTAAAAGCAAGTGATCTAGTGGTATTTAATGCAGTCTTAAATATATTAACCTTGAGGTCAAGGGTTCAATTCTGTTTGCATCTTTTTTCCTTCTTCCTTCATTTATTTTTCCTTTGCCTTCTTCTTTCTTTTTTCTTTTGCCCTTTATTTTTTTTTTTATCTTTTAGCCCGTGAGTCTGGAAAAAATTATAAATTGTATAATTAAATTTTTTTATAATGCAACAATAATTGTATTGTAAGTTCGAAACATAAATATTGTACAATATACAAGAAAATTTAATCTAACCAAACCTATAATGTCATACATCATAATATACACCGTATCGAAATATTAAATATACTGTGAGAATTGTAAGTTGGAAAAAATAAATATTTCGCAGTATGAAACAAAAATGAACTAAAACAACATATAGTGTCAGGCATCACAACGTATACTATATCGAAATATTAAATATACTGTGAGTATTGTAAGTTGGGAAAAAAAAAAAATTCGCAGTATAAAACAAAACTTAACTAAAACAACGTATACTGTCATGCAACATAACGTATATTACATCGAAATATTAAATATACTGTTAGGCATCATAACATATACTATGCTCGAAATTTGAATATATTGCTGGTGAAAAATAAAAAGGAACAACGTATACTGTCATGCAACATAACATATACTACATCGAAATATTAAATATACTGTTAGACATTATAACATATATTATGCTCGAAATTTGAATATACTGCTGGTGAAAAACAAAAGGTGTTGTTCATATACTCTCAGGCTTTATAACATATACTATGCTCGGAATTTGAATATCCTATTGGTGAAAAATAAAAAGGTGCTGTTAAGATTCGAACCCGCACACTGAAGGATAAAATGCCGCACCTTTACCAACTAAGCTAGCGCCTATTTTGTGATTCCAAACACACCTTTATATATATAGATCGTGTGCGCAAAAATTATAAGTGGAGCCCACAAGGTGTACAATAACACTAATGTGCATCTTATGCACATGAGTGTCACTCTAATTGTATACTACAAAGAGCCAAAGGTAAAATAAATAAATTAAATGATTATAGATCTTTTTAAGGCCCGCTTGATTGGAGGATTTAGGAGTAAGGAATTATGGTTCTTGGTACATAATAAATAAGTTAATCATTACCCCATTTTATTAACAATTCCCTCAATTTCATTCCTTAATATGATTAATCCCTCATTCATACCCATTGTCATTATTGATTTGCAACCAAGCGGACCTTTACTTATATTGGGCGCATCATTAGCAGTGGCCCAGTGAATTTATACATTAATGTTTACTAATACACATATAATCAATTCCGAAGTTCATGAAACATATGATGAGGAACGACCTCAATTAGTTTTAGCGGGGAGTGTGGTCAAGTTCTTCTCTCTTGAGAAGTTAGGGTTCCCGAGGGGGATAGGTTTTCTTTCTTGATTTGGGTTATTCCTCTGTGAAATCTTGATGCGGCGATGGTGATCTCTGATTATCCAAGTTCCTTTTATATTTCCCTTCTATTCGTTTCCTTTATTTACCGTCTGGTTCCTTCGGCTATCTTGCCTAGAGTTTCTCTTAGGGTTTTATTTAGGGTTTCACGTTTGATCATTCTAGTGTCGATTTATTTCTGTTTTTTGCGTCTGTTTTTTTTCTGGTTGCAGGTGATTGCTGTGTAGCCTTCTTTGGCATATAGACGTGACTCTGACAGATTATCTGTGATCATACAAAGCCTGCTTATACCCATATTGCGCTCACCCCATGGCTGCTCGAACAGATTTCGAAAGAGAAGTAGTGGACTTGGATGATGTTGTAGGTCAGGCCGTAGAAAGAGAGGAGGAGAATGCTTATTTTATATGTGGCACATTGTGTAGAGAGAAAACCTGGAACCCCAAGTTTGTTAGTGCAGACATGATCAAAGCATAGAGTCAGAAAGGGCATGTTACGGCGACAGATTGGGGTAACAAATTGATACTATTTAAGTTCGATAGCCAAGTGGATTTTGAAACTGTGTTGGACCGTCAGCCATGGCATTTCGAAGAATCTTTATTTGCTGTAAAACACATTAAGGGCATTGAACAACCGTCATCAGTATCTATTACTGAAGCAGCGTTCTGGGTCAGGGCTTATGAGGTTCCAGCAAAATGTATGAATGAGGGAGTCGCCTGATCCGTAGCACGACAATTGGGTAGGCTTGAACGGTTAGATGATCGGGGGGATCGAGGTTATGGGAATTTTCTGCGTATGAAGGTGTGGTTGGATGTATCATGTCCGCTTGTTCGAGGGCTAACTGTGAAACTCAATGGTGACATATTATGGTTACCTCTCAAATATGAATCTCTACCATTATACTGCTTCTGTTGTGGAATTTTTGGTCATGTTCTGCGATCTTGCCCTCACTTCGACAAGAACTCTGCGCTGGAAGTAGGGGAGCTGAAGTACGGACCACGGTTACGGGCTTCTCCACTACGAAGATCTGCGTTTGTGGCTGAATCAGATAGGTTGAAATCGAATACCATAACTGAACTCCCATTGAAATCTCACCACCCTGACCTAGCTCTGGATGAAGTTTTGCAAGCAACTGCAACTAAATTAAAACTTTCACCTACCGCTGCGATAGAGCAACAGGCTCATCTAAACACGCAAATTCCTTGCTATCCACGTACCCATACACCCACATCAACTCATACTCTCATACCTCAAAGTACCCAAGCAGATATATCAAAACACTCTTCCCCACAAACCCACTCAACTCAGACGACCTCCAAGCCTCAACCGAGCTCAATCCAAAAGCCTCATGCACCATCTACAGACTTTCCAGTCTCATCACAAACCATTCACAAATCTACCGCTGATCCAAAAATCTCTAAATAAAAAATCCCACACCCTTTTCCCTCTATCCAAAAAACTCTTACATTCTTCCCCTAAGAAACACGACCTATCCAATCCCACTGATACCAAACAGAGGCCACCCCCACATTCAATGGCGCCCTACAATTTGACACCTACTGCAGAATTGGCTAAGATGGTGTCGGACTCAGTTATGGGTCTTAACCCTGACACTACGAAAATACATGGTACGCAGAAACGGGGCAGATGGACCCGACGTGCCCGGGAAGGGGCCAAAACGTCCGAACAGAGTGTGGTATTGCGTAAAAGAAAACAGGAGGTACTGATGGATGTGGATGTGGAGAGAGTAGATAGAGACGGTTGGAGAGGCTGCAACGAGGGGCGTTATCTGAGGATGTGCTAAATCAGATTATGCACCTTGAAAGCTCACTTTCCCGTCTATACTGTAAACAAGAAGCGATGTGGCATCAACGATCGCGCACGAATTGGCTAAGAGCCGGGGACAGGAATACTGCCTACTTGCACAAGGCGGCGAATGGTAGGCGTAAACGGAATGAAATTAGGAGATTGAAAACGGCAACTGGCGGGTGGGTGGATGATGAGGAGTTGATTGGCAGGAAATTCAAAGATTATTTTGAGAATCTGTTCTCGACCGGGGGTGAGCTTAATATGGATAGAGCACTAAATGCTATTGAGCCAAGGATGACGGATGATATGCAGAAAATTCTAGCAGAGCCGTTTACTGCTGAGGAGGTTACTGCAACTCTTGCCCAAATGCATCCGACAAAGTCTCCTGGTCCAGACGGTATGCCGGCCATTTTTTATCGGAAATTCTGGCATCTTTTGCAGTCTGATGTCATTCCAGTCATTCTTAATATTCTTAATACTGATATGAGCCTTCAGCCTATTAACCAAACCTTTATCGTTCTTATACCTAAAAAGAATAACCCGGAATTGGTAACTGACTACCGCCCAATTAGCCTCTGTAATGTCATTTTTAAATTAGTCACTAAGTGCATTGCAAATCGTATGAAGAAAATCCTTTCTGCCTTAATTGATCCTAGTCAGTGTGCGTTTGTCCCTGGTCGGCTAATCACAGATAATGCTTTAGCTGCATTTGAGATATTTCACCATATGGGGCATAATCTGGCAAAGAAAAAAGGATCCTTTGCTTTTAAACTTGACATGGGTAAGGCGTATGATAGGGTTGAATGAGTTTTTTTAGAAAATGTGATGCTTCGATTAGGGTTGCATATGAATTTTGTCCGTTTGATAATGAAATGTGTGACCTCTGTTTCTTTCTCTATTCTAATTAATGGCTAGCCGGGTAGTTTCTTCACACCCTGTAGGGGACTCCGTCAAGGGGACCCTTTGTCGCCTTATTTGTCTTTATTTTGTGCAGAGGCTTTTTCGGCTCTAATTCGGAAGATGGAGATAAATAATGTTCTACATGGAGTTCGGATTTGTAGGGGAGTGCCTTCGGCGTCTCACTTGTTTTTCGCGGACAATAGTATTATTTTTGGAAGGGCAAAAGCAGGAGAAGTGGATGTTGTGAGTGATATCATTCGGTGCTATGAAGAGGCGTCTGGCCAACTGATTTCTAGAGAGAAATCGGAGATATGCTTTAGCAAAGGGGTGCTAGAGGAGCTACGGGGTTTTTTAGCGAACCGGATGGGAATGAAATTAGTGTTGAAGCACTCAATGTATTTGGGGCTTCCTGCTATGGTGGGGAGATCCAAACGGGCACTATTTAATGGGGTGGTGGCTAGAGTGGAAAAGAAACTAAAGGGGTGGAAATGCAATTCGTTATCTAGTGCGGGAAGATTGACACTTCTCCAGTCGGTGGCGCAGGCAATACCGACTTATCTCATGAGCTGCTTTATGATTCCGCAGGATATTATTGCACGTATAAACTCTCTATTGGCTCGTTTCTGGTGGGGTCAGAAAATAGATGAACACAAGATCCACTGGATTTCATGGAGGTCGTTGTGTCGGGCCAAAAAAGAGGGTGGGCTGGGGCTTCGAGACCTACAGAGCTTTAATGTGGCGATGCTAGCAAAGCAAGGTTGGTGCTTAATGCAAGACACAGGCTCCCTTCTATCCAAAATGCTAAAAACACGCTATTATCCAAATAGTTCCTTCCTTGATGCAACCTTGTTATCCAAGTTTTACTTGGCGGAGCATTTTAGAGGGACGGGAAGTGATTGAGCGGGGGGTCATTTGGAGGATAGGGTCGAATTCTAAGGTAAACATTTGGCATGACCCTTGGTTGCCCCATATTGCAGGTTTTCGGATGAGGGGTGTGCAGCAGCCTGGAGGGCCTACTAGGGTGGGCGAATTAATGACAGGTGGGGGGGAGTCATGGAATATACAGTTGTTGAGGGAACTATTTGGTGATGAAGATGCAGTGGAGATCAACTCACTACCGATTCATCGGAGTTGCGGGAGCGATAAAATGATATGGCATTACTCTAAAAACGGTTACTACACCGTGAAGTCCGGTTATTTTATTGCAAATGCGATCCAAACTATCGATAGGGCAGGTTCATCTTCTACAATGGTGATGGAGAAAATGTGGAAGTGGGTGTGGAGTTTGAGCATTCCTCCGAAAGTGAGGGTGTTTGCATGGAAAATTGTTAGAGATATAATTCCTACAACTTCGAAACTCCGAAGACGTGGCATGGATATTGATGGTGCATGTAGACGGTGTGGTGCAGACGAGGAGACAACTGAGCATGTAATTAGGGATTGCTTATGGTCGCGAGCTTACTGGCGCACTTCTCCGCTACGAATCCCAGAGGACAAACTAGCTGCCGGCCCTTCACTTGCAGACTGGCTGATGTGGGCCAAGGAGACATTCGAAGCCAAAGATCAGTGTCTGTTTCTGATGCTGTTGTGGAGCTGTTGGAGAGCAAGGAATAAACTGGTGTTTGAGAAAGACGAGTCCGCAGCCAGTGTATCACAAAATCGCTGATTCTATGCTGCGCGATTTTTGGGCCGCTAAGCTACCGGCACCCCAGTTGCTACAACACTCTGCTCCAACAGAGTGGTCAAAACCTCCGCAGGGATGGATAAAGGTGAATAGTGACGCTTCAATTGTCTTGGGGAAGGGGATTGGATGTGGGGCTGTTTTAAGAGATGAAGGAGGGCATGTGGTAGATTCTTCAATTTCATTATTGAACAATGGTGGAGCAGTTGAGGTAGCTGAGGCTATTGCCTGTTGGGAAGGGGTGCAACGTGCAGCTGATAGGGGAGTACCCAGATTAGTTATTGAAACGGATTGCGCTTCACTTTATTATTTGCTGAAGAGAAAGGAGGTCCGACTGACTCGGTTTGGCGAGATCGGATGTAGTATTCTTAATTTATTTTCGTCTTTTGAAACTGTTTCTTTATCTGTTGTCAAACGATCGGCTAATTGTTTAGCTCATAGGCTAGCTCAGTTTGCTTTTACTTTCGAGTCGGCTGGCCAGGTAATCCGAGATGTCCCGGCTATACTGGATCACATTGTTTTGACTGAGGCCTCTGATTCTATCGTAATATGATTTTTACGTTGTCAAAAAAAAAAAAAAAAAAAAAAAAGAAACATATGATGAGTAATGCAATCGCATGAGATCATGGATAAGAGGTAATTCATCCTGCAGCAACATGTCTCAACTAAATTGTTATCCTGCTTAATATAGTCGGAAAAAAGTTTCAATACCTATCTTAATAAATTGTAGAATGTCCTACTTAATGTTTTTTCGCCTAAAAAAGAAAAAAAAAAAAAATACTGTAATGTCATGGTATCCTACTTAATATAAAAATACATCTGTCTATAGATAATATTACCTCCATCCTAATTTAATTTGCCTCCTCTGATCGAGCATAGAGGTTAAGAAAAAAAAACAGATTTTTTGGACTTTTTTAATTTTTCAAAGATGGAGATTTTGAGGTACGTGAGAGAAATTTCATTTCTTGAGCTGATAAAGTTATTTGAGACAAAAAAAAAAAAAAGGCAAGTAGACAAATTAAATTGGGACGGAGGGAGTATTCAGTATATTTTCCCGCCCATTTCAAGTTGTCATTTCAGGAAAAAGACGTTTTATATTGTAAGTTTATTTGGTTAAAATTAAACGCTCAATTAAACAAAAAGTAAATTCGTAATTATAGAATTTATGACGTGATTTAATCAGTCCAAAAAATCAGAAAATTTATTCCATATCTATATTAAGATAATGCTATAAACTCTTCCAAATTAGGTTCCCTTAAAATTGGAACATAATATTGCGATAATCAATCTTCCAAATAATATATGTTCCCTTAGATTTAGAAAATTTATATGAAATATATTCTCTTAAATAAAGAATTTGAAATTATTTGTAACATATAAAATTATATGTTATTTTCATAAATTTAATTTATTTTATATAATATTTTAATTTTAATTTTTTATTAATAAATATATTTTAAGTGGGAATTCTAGTTATGTAGAAGAGTTTTGCTAGTTACCGCTAAAAGTTGAAGAACCGAGAATCTATAATATTTAATAGCGATTTTGGTCGTTCGACTTAATTACTCCTGATTAATAGCATTTGCAATGTTTAATTTTTTTGGTGAGGCTGATACCATTTGCAATGTTAATTATTATATTGAATAAGCTAAATCAATCGATAAAAATGTTTTATAAACAATAATTTGTAATTTTTAAAACACTATAACTGTATTAAATTAACTAAAATAAAGAGTTGAAATTTTAAAAATAAATATTTTTAGGGAAAGAGTATTACGTGATGTCTCAATTACCCCCTCTCTCTCCCTCTCCCTCTCCCTCTCCCTCTCTCTCCTCTCATTTTTCTTTTCTTTTTCTTTTTGTGGGAGTGTTTGTCATTGCTCGTCTTTAAAAAAAAACACACACATATATATATATATAAGCACCTATTTAACTTATAATTAAAATTAGGTAGTATTTGAAAATAAAATATTAGTGACCCAATAAAAAAAATGGAAGTAGTTGATAAAAAATACTTTTTATCACTTATTTTACTTAAAAGATTTGACAAAAACATCAAGAAGTTACTAAAAGCAACCTATTTGTTGGTTATAATTTTTCAGTTTTAAGTGCTGAATGGAAACAATTATGAGTAACAGTCCATTTAAGTTGAAGAAAGTGAATATCAGAAAAGTGGTTTAAATCATGGTTTGTGGAACCAGATCGGATCAGTCGGTTCGATCGGTTCAATCGGAAATCAGGCCTGGAACTGGTTTGGTAGCGTTAAAAAACCGAAAATGACATAAAACCGTTGAGAACTGGTCAAAACCGGTGAGAACCGGTTCGACCGCTGAACCGTCGTACCGGTAGAACCGACATTATATTCTATTTTTTTTTTATTTTTTATTTTTAAATAAAGTTGTGTTTGTGCCTGTTTTAAGTTAAAAAAAAAGGGGGATTTCACTTTTATCTTCATTTGCCCTTATTTTTTCCCTCTTATTTTAAATTTGGCACTAGGTTGTTATTAAAAAAATTAGAGTTAGAATTATATTTGGATTAATTGATATTGATATATGTTGAATTTTTTTTTTTTTTTTACAAATTAAACTCTAGTATAGATTGTATTACACATAAGGACCTATTGAAATCCAAAAGTCAACAAGTTATTTTTGACCGATTGAATTAATCGAACCTTAAACCGATGACTTGTCCGATTCGATCACCGGTCCAACCCATAAACACTGGTTTAAATAACAAATCCATAACTAAATTTTGAGCACATTCAGTTAGAATGTCAATGGGATGGGCCCATATTTGGATTAAGCCCAAACTGACTTGCCGTGGCCCCAATTGGGTATAAGTTGGAAACGAGTTTCCGTTTCCATTCTCTCGTTTTACTTGAGGATATATTTGTCTAGTTATTTAACTCTTAATTCTTCGTTTTCATTTTAAAACATTAATTATTATAGAATGAAGGGAGTAACAATCTAGATATTCACGTTAGTTGTGCTCCCGAAATTCTAACTCAATACAAGCACACTCTATATGTACTATCTTATCATCTACTTCTACTCTTATACATGACATGAGATTGTTCTCTTGTATACCAATTGTACGAATTTTAGATTCTTGTAATCTGGATTATGGGTAGTTTTTCATGAAGAAATATTAGGGCTTGCTTGTTCATATTTCTAAAGGAATCTTTCCCACTTTTTATTATTGTAAAATGTAAATGTGTAAATTATGTTTGTTTTTAAAATTTTCACTCACATACTTTTTTCGTTACGTATAAATTAAATATTTAAGTTAGGTCACATCATTATACATTCATTTGATATAACACAATATATTGCAAATCATAATCATTTGATGAGTGGGGTGTATAGTGCTTTACTTGGTAATTCATGCAATGACATTTTGGAATAAAATATAGCATTTAATTTATTTGCACGATAATTTATTTGAACTTGCATATGTCCTTGGATTATAAGAATATTATAAATCGAGTGTTTAAGTGGTTAAAACGCAGAATGATTAGATTTATAATTCAATCCATAGTATATTGTCCGCGATCAGTAAATAGATTTGGGTAATTTATTTTGATAAGATCCTCTCAGTTTCATTGAAGTTTGTCTTTGACTTGACAATGAAATTGTGGATACACGTATGATGTATTGGGGGGCCCTTGACACTGTAGTCCTGCAGTGAGATAAATAAATGTTTTATGCATAGTTTAACTTTTTCAAAGCAAAAGTAGCCAATTGTGTCAGATGGCCCCTTAGTTGTTAATGCCACCCACCTCCATTTACTTCTACCTGTTCCTCACCCACATAAAACCATTGCTGCAAATTCCACACTGTCGTAAAGAAATTAAGAGGAATTCACGAAGAAGGCGATTCCATAGCTGAGCTGAAAGACAAAACGATATAATTTATGTGTTTTCATTTAATATCGTTTAAAGCTGAATGTTCTGCGTTGTTTTGGTTTGGTGGGGAATGCTTGTGTCTGTGTAATTTATCATACACGAGTTATAGTACTCGGTACACGATGTAAATTTATTTATACACGATAACTACACGAGAAATAATTTATGTTACACGATAAATAAACGATATTGGTACATTTTGTTGTCATTTATTGTGTGTTATTGTATATCGTGTTTTATTGTTAATCGTGTAGAATTTTTTAGTGTGTATTATTGTGTATCTCGTGTAATGTTCTTTATGTATAGACTTAATTATCGTGTAAGGTTCTTTACGTGTGAGGTATATGTTTATATCGTGTATGTTATATGTTTATCTCGTGTAAGCTAAATCTTTTATCGTGTAAATATTGTTTATATATTCTATCGTGTACGACAGACTTTATATCGTGTAATAAATAACGATGTTGATATCGTTTGGGTATAATTATCGTGTACAGTGTGTGGCCAATTTTTTTTAATGTTCATAATTAATTTTTTTTTAGGCAATGGTCAGCATCATAATTTTGCACCTATTATGAAAGGAGAAATAATTTTTAAATTTTGAGTGTAAATTTATTGTATTAAAATTATTAATTTAAGTGTAATTTCTTTTTATCATTGTAGGCTATAATACCGAATAAAGATGACTTGGAAAAGAATTGTTGTTCGGTTTGGCGGACATTGGGAAAATATACAGTATGTTGATGGCGAAGAAGAAATAATCCCAGTGCCCCCGAATGGTATCACTACAACAATTCTGCAAAACGACAACGGTCGAAAACCGTTGTCGTTTGCGATAATTGAGCGTTGTCGTACCTGGCGTTGTAGTAGACCCCTACCTACCACAACGGTTTTTAACCGTTGTCGAATACCTATACCACAACGATTTTTAACCATTGTAATTGACATTTACAACAACGCAACTTGACCGTTGTCGTTTGTATCACACACTTAATTTTAACAACAGTTATTAACCGTTGTCTTTTGGGTCTTTACAACAACAGTCATTACAAGTGTTTTTAACCATTGTGATTTTAATTTTTACAACGTCGTAAACACAATGGTTTTTTACCGTTGTCGTTTAACCTTTATAATAGAGGTCTGTGGTACTAGGTATTATTTTCCTGTTTTAATTTTTTTAATATTTTTAAATAATAAATTCTTCAAGAAGAAAATACATCACATAAAAGAAGTAAAAAGTAAATAAAATAAACTAAAACGAATTATTTCGATAGTCAAATCATCAAATTTTGGACATTGTCCTGTATCACAAAAAATATTGTGAATTAAGTAAAGAAAACAAAGAATCAATGAACTGTTACAATCAGAGCTCTATTTTACATAACAGAGAAGGATCAAAAGCACTAAAAGAATAGCTGCTGCAAGGTTCACTTCAAGAATAGCTTTCTCTTGTGAAGTTCCTTGACCTAGCATACAATGGCCCCCATTAGATATTGCATCTGTTTCTTACTTGCTGATTTATTTACTACTTTTCTTAAGCTTCCATTGGGTGAGGCTATGCATCATGTCTTTACAGAAGCCAATAAAGGAACGATAACTAACTTCTCACTTTTATAATACTTAATTTTTAATTACTTTGATTTAATTTCTCTTTCCTCTTCTTCAGCCATCACTAGTCGATCCCTACCATAAGCGTCTCATCACATCTTTCCATAGCGTTTCTTTGTCATACATACACAATTCTTTTCAATCAAAATTCAAATTGTTCCACTCTAAATATTACACTAGTTTGTACCATCAAAATCAGAATTCAGATCGTCTCAATCTAACTGTACCAATAGAATCAAACACTCACATTTAAGTTGGCATGTATCACCAAAACTCATATTCAATTTACTTTTTCCAATTACTCTCCATTTTTATTACTATTTTCAGTTTAATTATGCAACAAAATCATAGATAAGCATCCTAATCTTGCAAAATTGAAGGAGTGATCCAGCTATATTTCTTTCAAAATCCAAAAATATGTTCGACATATGAAAAACAATTTGAAAAAGTTACCTTTCTTCCTCTCTCCGGACCTTCGCTGTAAAGTTCACCCGATATACTGAGAAGAATGATTTTGATCGGTGATAAACTGAGAATAATGGCTTCAATGTTGATAAACTGAGAAGAATAGCTTTGACGCTGAGAAAGAAAAAAGGGAAGGGTACAAATGATTTAGATTTTGGGGAAGGTAAAAAGCTATTCAAATTTGAAAAGGTTATTGATTAATCACAGAGAGAGAGAGAGACAGAGAGAGTACCGTTAGATATGCGAGAAGCGAAAGCGGCAGACGCGCAGGCAGGGAGAGCACAAGAGCAGGTGTAGGGGGGGGAGGGGGGACGACGAGAGCACATATGCAGGGAGACACTGGGGACAAGATAACGGCAGGCCAGAGGCACGGAGGTAGGAGGTAGGAGGCGGAACAGTGGCGGGACGGTGGTTGCTAGGGTTCGTGCGGCTAGGGTAAATTTTCAACTATGAAAGTGTAATCTGAATTGTTCTTTTTTCTTTTTTGTTGAGGTAATGTAAAACTGAAATGAGTTAAAAAAATATAGTTTAAAAGTCTTTCTTCCGTAATTATAAAATTATGTGTTAAAAAAAATTAAGTTACTCTAATATACACCTTCGGTGTTTAGGAGAAGAAACAATCCATTTAAAGGAAACAAGAATAAATAAAATTTCAGCGCTAAACAACAACGGCGGTACAACAACGGCTGAGCATAACCGTTGTTGTTCAGCGAGTTTTTGTAATAAACAACAACGGTTCTTCAAAAAACAACTGTCACTTGCTAATAGACAACGGTTTTGAACAAAAACCGTTGTCTTATGAGCGTTGTTGTTTAGCAGATTTCTTGTAGTGTATAAGTTATACCACGCTCCTTGAGAACATACAGTCAATAGTGGTAGTAGATATAAATGAAGTTTGTTATGTATTGTATTCCCTTGATGGGAAAGACAGTCGAGTAATAAAGCTAAAGATAAAGAATGACACCTACGTGCAATATCTGTTGGACTCGAGCCCTGACCCTATCATATTTATTACATTAAAATGAATTATTGTTGCCCCACTTGATAGAAGATATAATCAGCCGCACCTGGATTATGTTAAATCTGTTGACAATTCTAGATATGGTGGTGGGCATACGTATTACGCACAGAATCCACATTATTCATCAAGGGATAATGCGGGTCCTAGTTCAATTCCACTATACAACATGGATACCAACCGTGTACATGGAGGCACAGATGATGATTTTGTAGTTAATCTTGGAGACCCTGTCCCCAATTTATGTAACGATGTTTGGGGGCCACGTGTTGGGGGCCTAGTATCGCCTATTGATGCAGACCTTGATGGGTCAATGCCGGAGCATTTGAGTGGTTTCTACGCTGTGGGAACAAGGAGTACCACACAAAGTTTTAGGGACTATTGTGGGTTTGCTGATGAATAAATTCGTGATGTTTTCAACGATTTCCCATCACAAGCTACAGGTGAAGAAAACCACAATTACTCTTCTGATTTCAACAATCTCCCTGCCGATGGACTGCCCTTCAGGAAATGGTATATACCTTTCATACCGGCTCAAACTTCTCCGACTCATGAAGAATTCGCTTCTGTTGACTCTTCTACTGTTCTTTCGGAGGGTGCCCGATGTGGTGCTCCTAGATCCGCCGCCGATTGATCTCCGGCAGCGTCGTCAACAACTTCAGAAATGCCACCGACGCCCTCGTCGGTGGATTGAGTGGTGGCGCCGCCGTTTGTGTTTCCAACCATCGCTATTTTAGAAGGATTCCGACTATCTTCGTCGGCCATTTAAGATCCGAAAATGGTGAATTCTCAGTAAACGAGTATGAACACGAGTTTACGAGGATGGATTGAGTGAAATGGGCGAAAACAAGGTGGGGCACGAGAATTGCAGGGTGAAGAAATTTTGGATGTGCTTGGGTGAAAATGGTAAAAAGCAAGATGTGGCACGAATAAAAGTTGTCTTCACACGAAGTTAAACTAACGGTTAAAAACGATGTTAACTGTGAACTGTACACGATAAAAATGTTAGAGTCTACACGATGAACATTTAAATATGTAAACGAGAAATATGTCTCAGAATAAACGATGAATAAATAAATATCCACACGATAAATAAATAAATATGCACACGATAATTATATATCATACACGAAAAAAATATTTATTTAACTGTGAACTGTACACGATGAAAATGTTAGAGTCTACACGATGAACATTCAAATATGTAAACGAGAAATATGTCTCAGAATAAACGATGAATAAATAAATAGCCACACGATAAATAAATAAATATGCACACGATAATTATATATCATACACGAAAAAAATATTTATTTAACTGTGAACTGTACACGATGAAAATGTTAGAGTCTACATGATGAATATTCAAATATGTAAACGAGAAATATGTCTCAGAATAAACGATGAATAAATAAATATCCACACGATAAATAAATAAATATGCACACGATAATTATATATCATACACGATAAAAATATTTTGAATTTATATTGGTTGCACGATGATGTACACGCTAATTACACGAAGAGTTTACACGATAATTTAGAGGTCCGTGAGTTACAGCCAGTGACCTTAATCCTCCTGACACAGGCTGGCTACTTTTTCAAATAAAAAGTTAAACTATCCAAAAAACATTTAACTATGGTTCTGACAGGCCACTGCACACCATTTCCACATGTATTGGGACAAAAACACATGAAATTTAGATTGTGATATGACCATACAATTTAAATTCATTGATTGATGTACATGTTACCTTAATATTGACTGAATAGTGTACTTTTATTACCAACTGGACATTCTTTGAGATACCAATGAGTGAGATTAATATATTAATCAATACCTTGGTGTTTTGGGAATTGTAGTGAAGTGATAAAGAACATATATTTACAATATTGGAATCCTTCATCTATTTAATAGGCATGATCATGATCTCACGGGTTCTTCTATGAACAGTAAATCTGAGCTCAGTATTCGACATTTATTGCAAATCATATTGTGTGATGTAGTCACACATGACTGTCAAATAGAAGATGAGTGTTGAGATTGACAAGTGTTTGAATATAAATTTATTAGTCATGATAGTCTATTGCAAATACTTTAGTTGATCAAGGGAGGGTAAATGTTGGATCGATCAATCAGAGGATAATAATTATTAATATATTGTTACAATAATGTCGATTAAATTAAGAGTGCAATTATATTCTTTTAGTGGAATAGAATATAATTAAATAAATTAATATGATAAGTCAATAGTTGACCGTGTCATATTTAATTTATTGGAGCTTAATTTAATTGGGTCCGGCCAAGTCCCTTCGGTGGCTCAATGTGAACTAGAATAAATTATAAGGATTATAATTTATTACTGCAATTAACTGGGATTATGATATTATAGAAGATGGATATATCTAATACTCCCTCCGTCCCGAATGAACTTGCACAGGGGCTCGGGCACAGAAATTAAGAAAAGTTGCTTTTTCAATTTTTGTTGACTTTTCAACTGTTACTGTAGCCAAATTAGCTGAATAATAAAGTGTGAGATTAATATACTAATCTTATACCACTAACAATTTCTAAGAGTCCAAAACTGGTAAAAAAAATTCCAATTGCTGAAAATAGTGAACAGTAGTCGACAGTAAAAAATCATTAATTCAAGTCAGATTTTGGAGGAATTTTTTCCCTCCAACAGTTGTGTCCCTGAAATTTTTTTACAGTTCAAACAGGTGAAAAATTACAAATTTCACTTTCCCACCAAAATTTATCCTACTCTAAAGAGTCCTATATAATGTGCTTTTAATGAACCTTAAATACATTCAATGCTCAATCTGAAAAAACAGCTTAAATACAAAGAGGAGCAATGGTTTGCAACAAAAAGGGATGGAAAAATTTATCTCCATCAGAGCGCCTCTTGATTACTCAGTTCTTGACGGAAAATAGCACGAATCGAGTGGTACATCATGGCAAGATCAAGGAGGCGGCAACATCATCTGGAGTCAGCCGTCGAACCATTCATAACATATGGGGGGCCGCAAAGGAGCAAATGGCAGCAAACAAGCCGGTCAGTTTCGCAACAAAAAGTCTCGGAATAGGAGTGGTTAGTAAAGAATTAGACATACAATTGATGAAAGGCATACCATTTTGCAATAGGGGTTCAATAAGAAGACTCGCCAATGAGTTAAGTGTGAGCAAAAGTAAGGTAGGTAGGTGGGTTAAATCTGGCAAGATCAAACCACACACCAATGCCATAAAACCAGCACTAACTGAAGCAAACAAACTGCAAAGGCTAAAGTACAGCCTCTCCGCATTGCATTATGACAACCAAACAGAAAAAATAAGGCACGAGACTATGCACAATGTCATTCATATAGATGAAAAGTGGTTCTACATGCAAAGGGTAACTGAGAGGACATATAAGTTGCAAGAAGAGCCAGAACCTTATAGAGCTTGTAAGAGCAAGCGGTTCATACCCAAAGTGATGTTTATGTGTGCTGTTGCACGGCCAAGGTTCTCAAGCCAAGGGGAGCTTGAGTTTGATGGGAAAATTGGGATTTTCCCATTCACAACTCAAGTACCAGCTCAAAGAAATAGCCGGAACAGGGTTAGAGGTACTTTGGTAACTAAACCAATCGAGTCAATAACCAAGGAGGTTATCAAGGACTGCATTTTGAGACAGGTAAGTGTGAAGCTATCAGGAATTATAATCATCATTTAGCTTATGGGGAGAGTAAGCCTCCAAAATGGATTGTAACTGCTTCCAACTGCTGTTACAATCCATGGTGACATTACTATTTATGTATTTTACCAATTCACAGATTATTCCAGCAATCAAAGACAAGTGGCCGGCAAATGCAAGCAAAAACATCATAATACAACAAGATAACGCGAAACCGCACATCAGCAATTTGGATCCGGATTTCAGGGCTGCTGCAACTTCAGATGGCTTTCAAATTACCCTAGTTTGTCAACCACCTAATTCCCCAGATACAAATGTATTGGATTTGGGTTATTTCAGGGCTATCCAGTCATTGCAGGTGGAAAAGCCCTAAAAAAGTGTTGAACAGTTGGTTACTAATGTGTTGCAGTCTTACGCAGATTTGGAGGTAACCAAACTTAACAATGTCTTTTTAAGTTTGCAAGCATGTATGATAGAGGTCATGAGACTCAAAGGACACAACAATTACAAAATACCCCATATTGGAAAGGCTGCACTAGAGAGACAAGGTTGTTTGCCACTGTCTTTGGAGGTTGAAGAAGAAGATGTGAGGGAAGGGATAGAGTTCTTGATTGGAAACGAACAGGCTGCAGGCTCTTATGAAATAGGGGGGTTGATGACAGATTTGGGATACATCTAACTTAAGTTTCCAATCATTTTGGGTCAGTGTTTATAGCATAAACACGATATAGTGTTTGTTTTGCTTAGGCTATAAACACTGATTTGTATATATTCCAGTTTAGGGGTTTTTCTAGTTTTCTACTGTAAATACCCCTTATTTTTGTAATCCCTTGTGGCCCTCAGAAAAAATTCATCATTGGGACCTAAATTTATGGAGCAATTGTGTAAACTAGCAACAATTCACAGAATGCTACCAAGTCTACACAATCTGACTCGACCTACGATCAACCGAACCCAATTAAGTGTGCAAGTTCATTCAGGACATAGAGAGAGCATTCGTGTATAACTATCAGTTTATTAAACATCATTTAGAGGAAACACAGAATCCAAATCAGTGATGTAGTTGAAATAAATCAACTAAACCCGGCACAAATTATTAATTGGACAATCCAGATGAGAGCAGCTACATCAGCTACTCAATCATCAAACAAAAGCAACAGATTCATATCAGGCCAACAGTTTCACATCAAGCCACAATAATCAAAGATCCAACAGTTTCAAACCAAGCCAACAAAATCTGAATTGGACAACCCAGAACAACAGTTTCATATCAGTCCGATAGTTTCACATCAATCCAACATAATCAAAGATCCAACAGTTTCAAACCAAGCCAACATTTTCAAATCAAGTGAACTTAGCACCAAATTAAGAGCACATCTCAGCAAACTCGCTATTTCAAGCACAAATCATAGCCAAAACTCAGATCTCATAGCACGGCAAAAAAATAAGCAAATAAGAGCACGCATGCAGTAGTATGTTAAAGCGACTAAACCTTAGATCTAAAACTCAGATCTAAAAAATCACACCACACCATCATCAGTTACGAAGATCTAACCCCAAAAAAGTCAGATCTAGAAAATACAGTATAACCTTTGCGCAGATCGGAAACCACAAGGTCAAGTGGTGCTGTAACTGGGCCCTAATCTCCTTCGAATCCAACCACGAATCTCTCGACTCATCTTCCTCCCGCCGGCCACCATCGGAGAGTCCAGAGGAAGGACACAGGTCCATGAGTGGAGGAGGTCCCTTCAACTCTGGACTCAAGCCCAGATCCGCAGAAAAAAGTGTATCAGGTACATATGTTTCTTCCGAATCGGAACAGTAGTCGACAGTAGGTTGGGAATCCTCCATCGAATCAGCAACATAAGACATCCCACACAATGAGAAAAATTAAATCTGGCCACGGGAATGGGTGGGGGAGGCGAAGAGGAAGAGAGAAGAGTTGGGTTGTGGGGATTACAGAAGGGTATAGGTTAGTATACTCTAAAAAACGGCGAAGAATGACTGTGAAGAATAGGGTTTGGAAGAAGAAGTGAGAGAGAGAGAGAGGAATGGATCGAGAATGATCCAGGTTTTTACCAGCAACAGATAACCCAAAACAATGGGTTGGGCTGTTAAGTGGTTTGGGTTGGGTAGGATGGGGGGTATAAATGATTTGGGTTGGGTTTAGATTAGGGATTTAAGTCATGTTTAGTTAATTTTAGTGTGAATCTTAATATGGGCTGTAGATAATTAAGAGTGGCATTTTTGTAAATAAACTGATTTTTAGAGGTTCAAAGTGTGGCTTTTCTTTCCTTTTTAGTAAGTGTGCAAGTTCATTCGGGACACCCAAATTTGGAAAGTGTGCAAGTTCATTCGGGACGGAGGGAGTATCTTATATACTCATCAGGATATGTTATTTGGAGAAAAAGAATATTGTGATATATTATATATATCAGATACATATTCAGTTTTTCCACACACAAGTAACACACGTGATATTCATATCCAAGAAGGTGTCCACACACCGTGTATTATAGTATAGTTCGTGAGAACACTAAAAAAGGTTTTGAGGTTTGGAACGAGGTTTGATAAAGCACGCTACAAAGGTATTCCATAAACCCTTCTTGTATATTTTAATTAATATGTAGAACATATAGTAATACATCGATCCTACAACGATGTATTCGATATGGTGAATCAGATAGGAATCATGGTGGTTCTAACACTCATATCTACCAATTCATCTAATACAATAAAATAAGTTTCAACCAAAATCAGTAAATGGTGATTACCATTTACTATTATTCTATAAAATATTTACACCTTATCATAGGTCACTTCTATTTAAAATTAAATCACATTTATCTGATCATATCTAATAAGATCTTGTAAACAACGCTAAATACTAAAAATTGAAAATTAGAATTGAAAACCAAACATCAGTTAGTAGTTATGCTGAAATGTATTACTTGTTGTGGAAAAAGATATTATATTGAAATGTGATATTTTTTTCATAACACATTTCGGAATAATAGTAATACATTTTTCAAAATCCATCTTTTAATTTAGATTACACCGATGAAATATCCGTACACATAATTTACATGAGAGTTAGTGCATGATATGCCCTATATAACTAATAAGAAACTATTATACGTACTTTCCTTTGTGGCAGCTAGTTTGGATATTTTTTAGCAACACGCTTGTGCCATGTGCATGGATTTTGTTCCATGTCATTTACTGGTTTCATTACTGCTCTACCTTTATTTATGTTTCAACAAGGTGGTCAATTCGAAATAATAGTTGGGCGGTTTCGAATTGTCTAGCGCTACGTCATCTAGGCACCAGCTAGAGCCACCTAATTTTAAGTTTTATTGTTTATATCATGCCTTTATTATTTTTGAAGTATTAGAACGTTTAAAATGTATTCTAGCATATCATGATAAATGAATCTTATATTTAAAACCATATAGAAATATTTATAAATATATAAATGGCCGCCTAGTCCAACCTAGGACCATAAACGCCTAGCATTGCCAATCATTATGGATGGCAAAACCTCGACATGATCCGATAGCACGACACAGATACCCATGATAATTTCGGGTTTGGGTCAAGGTCTATCGGGCTCGGGTCATTGTCGGGTCAAATTGATAAGACACGATAAAATTTAGATCATTTTGGGCCAACCCAATAAACCTGATAATGACCTGATAACCTTTTCTTTAGTCATATTGAGTCATATTCTTTGAATTCAAAATTTCAACAATTATTTAAAAATCTCAATTGGAGTTTTACTTGGATGAACCTAACATAGGTAGCACTTCTACGATTTCATCTAGGATAAGTAAATTTGCAAACTGTGATGCTTATAAACCTTTATTAATAATGTTTTTTTTTTTTTTTTTTTTTTTTTTTTTTAAACTAATTATATTTATTTGCTAAGGTTGGAGACTGAGTTGATTGATATAGTTCATGGGCTTAGCTCCCTAGAGGGGAAATGTTGATTAGAAACTTTGAACGAATTTTGTTTAGTGACTCCCTGTTATGTTATAGACCTTCGTTGTGGCGTCCTTTTTTTTTTTTTTTTTTTTAATTCATTTATTGAATAGGTGCTTCAGTTAAAAAAGAAAAAAAAAAAAAAAGAGGAAATTGTGGAGACCACAAGCTGGTCACTCACAAACGTAAACAAATATAATGAACTCTATCCATGTCACAAGCCAACATATATAGGGATGGAAAGTAAATGAAAATAGAAAAATCAACGCACGACAAAGATAATCAACACTGTCCCAGGCCGCATGCTGGGTTATACATGATGTATGTTGTAAAAGCAATATAACATGTCGAGGCCCTACTACAAAAGTAAAGGTTCCTTGCCCATGAGAAGGCCCGAAGACAGGGGAGTTCAGTGTTCCTCAACGGAGCGTGAGTCCAATATCCCTGCTCGGAACCAACAAAAGCCAGAAGTCCCCTGTAGCAACCAAGCAGTGAAGCTACAAACAATAATGCACGCCGTGATCGGATAATCCCCGATGCTGCAAAATCAACAAAAATCATGACGAAATTGCTATCATGCTAAAAAAAAAATAGCCTTCTGTGTCAAGCATCGTCCGACGAAAATGCCATCGTAGAGACGTGACGGCGCTACCGGCATAGATACTGTCATTGGTGCAAGGGGACTGCCTTTGGTAAGAAACTCGAAGGGTATGGGGATTGACGGGTATGCCTGATGCACGTGAATTATGCATGTAATTAGGTCAATTTACGATATTATTTTATAGGAATTATGTGCATAAATGGTTAAGAATTGGATGAAATGTGATATAAGTGACCAATTAACGTACTCGGCTTGTTTTAAGGTGTTTTTTAGCATTTTCAGAATTAAAAGTCGTGATTTACGACTACCGGACAAGAAAACAAGTTGGAACAGAGTGAAAACCGGTCCAAAATAGTGAAAACCAGTGAAAATCGGTTTGAACCGTCCAAAAACCGGTCCAGACCGGCCTGAACCGGTCCAGGAGCAAAACAGAGCAAGAACCGACACGGCCGTGTCACATAAGCAACACGGCCGTGTCAAAAGTGTTGCGCAAAGGTCAAATAGGCTCTGGAGGAGTAACACGGCTGCGTCACAAAGCAACACGGCCGTGTCAAATTATGCGCATAAATTGAATTATTGCAAGCAACACGGCCGTGTCACTTGTTTGACACGGCCGTGTGCCTCCGTTAAAAGAAATCCTGTTTTAAAGGGGATTTGATTCCTAATTTAACCGGGCTTATCTAAGCTCTATAAAAAGGGGTCCAAGTTCGTTTTTCTGGAAGAGACACATAATATCCGAGTTTTGAGGCGATAGACGACTTGGACGACGACGAAGATTCAATCAACGGAACGATTTACTCGGGTTTAGCGATTCTTCTTAGTTTTGATTCTTTATAATGTTTTGTTTAGAATATTGTACTGGATTGAACCTAGGCATGAGTAGCTAAGCTATTCGTGTCCTAGGGTTAGAAAGTAGGGATTTTTTTTATGACAATGTTTTGATTTACGTTTTAACTTATTGATTTTCGTTCTTATACGTGTTTATCTTTATATTTGTTTTAATAACTAGATTTAGACTGACCATCTAGGTTTAGTGATCTCGTTTAACAAATCCGCTTCGAGAGAAGGATTTTGTTATTAGACGTACGATATAGAGCACAGTTGTCTATGACTGCGTAGACATAAGTTCCTGAGCTTTTTGGAGTTACTAGGATTAATTGACTCGAGAGGGTAATTGTCTTAGTTAATCAATGATTTAACTACTTCGAGAGGAGGGTTATGTTAATATTGCGCCGCTTAATAAACACTAGATCGGTTTAAAATCAATAAGTTAATCTTAATCATCATTGGAATAAATATCCTGAAATCGACACCCTATGATTCCTTTTATCCTTGATTATAATTCTTTGTGTTTACCAAGTTTGAATTCATATTTAATTGAGTATTTTTAATTAGTAAAATTAATCCTTTGCAATTTAGTATCTAGTTAGGACATTCCTAGAATATTGAGGTATCGAACTACCTAAAACTATTCCTTGTGGGAACGACCTTGATTATGCTAACTACACCTACATCCGTACACTTGCGGAACACTAGGTTAGAAACCGACGTGTCAATGCCATCAGATGGTATTGCTGCTGAATAGTTGATCTCACCAGCCTCATATCTTGGTCGTTGAAATCATATCAAGGCCAACAAGACCAAGCTAAGATTTTAGGTGCTGATTTCACGTGGTCTAGCGCTTAGTTAGGACTACAACGAACTTAAGTGGGATCTAGGAGAACTAAGGAGGAAAGAACTGGGAAAAATAATAGGTGGTCAAAACAATCTGTCGCGCAGACTCGTTGAAAAATGTTCGCTATACGTTCGAACGTCCTTTCCAGATTGCCTTTCGCCGGAAATGTCAGTATGTGCAAAGATTGCCATTTTAATATTTTCAAGAAATAATAGTCCTACATTGGCTCAGCGGCTTGTATCAACTCTTGCATCAGCTGTCACACTGACGTCTAAAAGCCTGCTCCAAGACAGATGATAGGAGTGCCATAGGGTGAAAAAGATAGGATTGTCATCGTTCTTGCCGCATGAACACAACTTATAGACCAGTGGGAGCGCCACTAGGATTTAATCAGAGACAGGTCTCCAAACCAGTGAAGCCACAATCAGTCACCGATGAATGATGCAACTTCGAGCAATTCTGCCATGGAACATACCCGTGATAGCGCAGCCTGGGGATTGGGCTCTGAATCCCAACGCCAGGACAGGTTGAGAATTCGCTCTCGTGTCCATAAAAATCGACCATGGATTTCGATCTGGAAACTATACCAAATCATCGAACCTTTAAGAAGAAAATCTATAAACCTGGAATGACGAAACCGTAGTCATGGAGGCAGCTATGGATTCCAATTTGGAGGAGGAGGCCATGGGGACAAGACCATAAAATCGTCGACCTAGGGCTGGAGAGAAGCTTTCATCGTAAACACGGAACCTGGAGTGCAAGCCTAAGGAGTAGAAGGACATCAAGGCGCCGACAGGGGTCTGCACGCTAATGGTAGCACAAAAAGAACACCCTATTGTTAGAAGACGGAAACGTGCAAGATGCGAATCCTTAAATCAGATAATCCTTTAGCAGATTTGCAGCGGATCTAGTATGAAAATGGGTCACAGTAGCTCGGACCCTGTATTAACGCCACCATAAACGACGGCAGTGCGAAGAGATCTCGCAAGAGTAGCGTGTTAATACGTGCTACTTAATGAATGTTTAAATTTGCTTGGTTCTTTTACAAAAAAATCAATAGTATTAATATGTTTAGTGAATCTAAACAAAACAGTAAGACATAAATATATATGCAAATATTTACGGCTTATCAGACCGCATCGGATTATTGGGTATTTATTGTAGGATTTCGATGAGATGTACTTGAAAGATAGACTTGATGAAATTGTTGTAAAGTCGAGGTACGAGTTGGACTTGATATCTGTAAGACAATATTGTCTCGAATTCTAATGCTCTCGATCTTCGACAATCGTCCCCAAAATACAACGACTTTTAGTCTTGGGATCGCAGCACAACAAAACCAAAGCTATTGGCGCATTACGTGATACTCAGGACTTTCTTATTTAGGAAATGGAGAGGGCTAGAGAACTAGAATGAATATGCAGATGCAATTGCTGGAGTGAAATGAAATGCAGATTCTGGGGTCAATTTATAGTTTCTAAAGAGTTGTTGTGCCTTTTCGAAAACACACCTTTTGACCCTTGGTGGCACCAGTTTGGCGTAGCCCGAACCGGTTCGAACCTGGACCTACCCGTTCGCTGGACGGTCGCACCCGCAGACGGATTCACGCCCCGTCGGGCGATGGGTCTCACTGATTCGGGATCCGAGCTCGTACCGGCCCGATCTGGGATGGTTGCTGGTGGGTCGGCCGTCCCGACTCGGTGCGCTTCTGTTTCGTCTCGCTGGTGTGCCACGTCACTGAACCCGAACCGTCGCGAACCACGAGCCACCTGTCCGAATCATTCGGCCAAAGTGCGCATCTAAAGCGACTCAATGCGACATGTGCGACGTGGGCGCCCGGCTCGGGCTCGGATGGTGCAGAGCACCATCGTCGGGTCCATTTAGCCAAAGGCTAAAATCCTACTAGAGTCCACCATAAGGGAGCATACTTGATAACTCTTTACCAAGTGCTCCTCTTAATAAGAAACATCTAGTTACTCCTTCTTTCCTATGTGGGACAGTTCCCACATCTCTATTTAAACTCTTCAACTTTCCATGTTTAAGTTGCAATCTTTTGGAATTAATTTCACATTTGTCTGAAATTTGATTTGAGAATATAAATACACTAAATTATCTACTCAAAACGTATATCGTGATTTTGCAACTTAATTCCATTTTTAACAAATGAAATCCAAAGTTAAAATTGCTCAAACATTGGTCAATACCAATCTTCCAAAGCTAATTTTCAACATTTATTGGTTCATATGAGTTGAGATTTTGAACTCAATAACCTTAATAAGCGGTTTCGGACTAGTCTTTTCCGGTTTGGGTCTTATCGGGCTAGCCCCATAATAGCTCAACCCGCACTATTTGTCACCCATGCCAATCATTACAAAATCAGGTCGATAAGGTATCACCTAGCCACTACTCGTCGACTAGTTGGAGGTCTAGGCCCATCTCGACATTCATGATTTTAGTTCAAAGAGATTTTTAAAATCCATTCAGATCGAGTTCATTGAGATCCTCGAATGTTATCTAGTTTTTGAATTTGAATGGATCCTATAGTCAGAGGTAGCATTCGGGTGGTCCAGCCTGACCTGATACAATATATCAGGCTGAACTGATATAAATTTCTTCGGACAAAAATTTAATTAACAAAATTTAACTCATTCCTTAAAATATACTATGATTTTCGAGTAACAAACTTATAATGTTAAGACTTGTTAAGTTGAATAATAGTATGGATCAAGATTCTTATATGGTAACCCGTCATAAATGTAGAGCAGATTCAACTGTGATTTAAATATTTAGATCCATGACATACAAATTATTGTCTTGTTTATTTTTTATTACTAGTATCTTTTATACTTCATATACAAGGCGCCACGTATTCAATCGAATGCCTCCTCTCTCTGTAACGCACTTTTAATGTGGGACCCAACATTTCGTTGGAGACAAAATAATAACATAATAAATCGCTACTATAAATAGTGCGATTTAACCTCAAGAAACAGGAGAAGAAAATCTAGAGCAAGAAAGAGAGCCCTCCTTTCTGCTCTTCCACTTTACAGTATAAAATTTAATATTACTATACAGCGCACACACATATACACGCACTTATATATACTGTGAGTGTGAAACCAACCCAGAGAACACACGCAACACACCGTGCAATCACACATAAACGGCCAAAGGAAACGCAAATATTCTGCAAATTAATGCCGGCGCAGAACCTCCTCAATCGCCGCCGCAAGCACCCACCGGTCCGCTTTAGCGGTGGTGCTGTTGATGAGCCTCCGTCGGAAGAACAACATGCATCTCAAAATGAACCACCTCACCAAATTCCTCTAACAGGTTCTGTTATTGTTTTACGTGTACGCCATTTGCACTTAAAACGCTGTGTGTGTACGTGCGTTTCTTCTTCAATTTTGAGTCTGTGTGTGTTGGAGTAGGGGGATTACTGTTTCTGTTTTTTTTGTGTGTGTGTTTGCGGATTGATTTGAATTCGATTTTGATTTTGATTTTCTCTGTATTCAGAAATGGAGACGGATGAGAGCGGCACTGACCCGGAAGAATTTGACGAGTAATGATTCTATCACTTTCTTTTGTTCCGTAGTTATTTCCGTTTTTGGGGCGAAAATGTGCCACACACACATCCACGTAAACAGATTTTTATATTTAAGTATTTTACACTTTTCGGTTTCGGTTTTTTGCATGGCTTCGTTGATTGTTGAGATATCGAGTTTGTTTTGAACTCTTGATTTTGAAGATAAGAGTTTATGGTGAGTAATATTGCAATGTATGTAGAGAAAAATACGAATTCATAACTTATGAAATTGATGTTTTTCTTCTCCGATTCTGAACTTGTTAACAACTTCATCTCTCTCTCTCTCATGGTTCTCTCTTATGCAGAATTGTTGTTGTGTCTCTATCTCAACTTCGTAGCAATGTACAATGTCCAATATGTTTAGGTACTTTCTGTTGTCTTCTTTTCGTAATTACAACTTAATGTGCCGATTTCTTGTTTTTTGTTTAGGATAGGATTTCAGTCGAAGTATAATTTCGTTTAGTTCTCTCAAGATCGAAAAGATGTAGAGAATTCGGTATTTCTGCGTTGCGTGATAATAGATACGTGATGTATATAGGTTGCATCTAATTCTACTTTGATATTGAAGAGGGAATTTGTCAGATATATGTATATTTTTTTTTTCTGCTGCATCCTTTCTTGATTTTATGGTTTTGTAAATCTTGATTAATCTTTCTCGAAAATTACTCATTTTGTAAAATATCTAGTTGATTGATTTATTATTTTTAAAATTTATAGAAATGTTTGATGCTAGTTAACCTTTATGTACAGAGCGGAACATCTTCTGCATAGTGTTCAGTTGCTTTTTTCGAAAGTTCATCTTCGTATGTAAATGTTTCTCCCTCCGTCCCGGTTAAATTTGCAACCTGATCGGGCAAGAATGTTAAAAAAAAGTAGATTTTGCTTTTCCTTTAACTTTTTTAAAGGTGGGGATTGAGGGTTGAGATTATGAAGATGGAGATTATGGGAATTAGTGTCCATTTATTGGATTGCCCAGTTAACTGGGACGGACCGATAACGCAAATATGCAAATTTAACTGGGACGAAAGTAGTATATCTTATATGCCACTAATTTCAGGTAATATGAAAATGCAATAAACAAAGCCAATTTTTAAGAACTGCATGTCAGTAAATTTAGAGATCCAATTTGGGAAAAGGAAAAAAGAAAAAATCTCTGATTATTAATCCTAGTAGTTCCACTTGTCCTGATCGTTATCGTTGATTGGAAACAGGTGACTATATGAAATGGTGAGTGACTATTCTCTTTTGAGAATAAGAAGTGTAGTTGTGGCTGAATTGTTTTGCATATAACAGGAATCATCAAGAAAACGAGGACTGTGATGGGATGCTTACATCGCTTTTGCAGAGAATGCATTGACAAATCTATGAGACTGGGGTATATTGACTGTCGAATATATAAATTCATTATCAAGTAGATGATACTTCTACATGCCATGATTTTTTATATTCTTGTTACCTATTTGTAGGAAGAATGAATGTCCTGCATGCCGTATACACTGCGCTAGCCGACGTTCGCTGAGAGATGATCTTGACTTTGATGCATTGGTCAGTTCTATATATCCAGATGTGGATAAGTATGAAGAGGAGGTAAATTCAAACTCGCTTTTTCTCTTTTTGTTTTTGTTTGTGTGTGTGTGTGTGTGTGTGTGTGTTGGGGAGGGGATTTCTATGATGCACACGAATGGCCGAATCCTTTTCCTCTTATCTCCTTCTTCCCTTATCCAAAAACGATGAGCCAAGAATGAACCAGAAACGGCTTGAAGAAAAATCATTGTTTGTTTTTGTTTGACAATTTTTTTACTTTTCTGTTCTAGGAATTGGTTCTGCATGAAGAAGAGAAGGCAGTCAACGAGCAGGTTAGAGTCTCTATACGGGTATTGATGTTCCTATTTTTATGATCGAATCTTGGTTTCTTGTAGGTCTGCATCACAGATTATTCGGGCCTATAAAGATACACGTATATTCTTGATGATTACTTCTATGTTTCTGTTGACAGATTCAAGCATCTATTGCTCAAATTTCTATCCGGCAGTCAGAAGCAATAGCTGAGGCCCGCAAAACGGGTAAGGACATGTCTGGTACTACCTCAAGAGTGGCCCGTAGTAGTCGCAAGTGTTACTCTAGGAGGAGTAACCAGAGTGTGAAGTTAGATTCGAGTAAGAACGAGGACGAAAATGAGGGGGGAGATAGCACACTGATTTACGAAAATCAAGTGTCTCCTATCAAGACTCCTCCTTGTGTAGTGGAAGAGGACAATATTCAAGATTCTGCCGAACCAAGTGCAGAATATAGGGGTTCCCCTTCTCTAGTGAATCCAGACATTTTTACCTGGGGTCGAGCTGGTTTTAGAAGCCAAACTCGACATAGTGGGTCGAGTTGTAGCAGAGTTATCCGAAGCAAACGAGTAGAGAAACTAGCCGATCACCTGGCGAATGTACAAAAGAACGAACATGAGGTACATTACATATAGATCACAATAGTCTTGTCTCTATTTTAATGATTGATGAACCAAATGTGCTCTTAGCAGTTAGTGCAGTTATATAATTCAGGCTTGCAAACACTTAGGGCCCGCTTGGTTGGGGGTTTAGGGGTAAGAAATGAGAATGAATGAGGACTCATTTCCATTTATGGTGCTTGGTACATAATAAATAAGTTAATCATTACCCTTTTTTATTAACAATTTCCCTCATTTCATTCCATAATATGATTGATCCTTCATTCATACCCATTACTATTGATATTCATGATTTGCAACCAAGTGGGCCCTTAAATAAAACAATTTTACGAATTACTTTCTGTAGGATGGAAGTTGTTATCATAAAAATGCTAATTTTGATGTAAAAAGTGTTTTGAGTTTTTTTTTATCTTTATAAAAAACAACAGTTTATGACATTTTTTGCATCAAAAGTAACACTTTTTATGACAAAAGTAACTCCCGTCTTATGAAAGTCGGTAATACATTAGTGCTTCTCCGTAAATCTATAAAATAATGTCCTAACCAACGTCGGCCCGACTGGGATATGCAAGCCAAAATGTCCACTATGGGTGTCCTAAATCGCCAGCCTGAGTGATCTTCCCAGCAATTTCTGATCTTGATTTTGTTCTTAGTTTCGTTGTATACTATCATTGCTAACTGGATTAATTGGTTGAATGCAGCATTTTGGTCAAGTGAATTCTACTCACCTCCAAAATGATGAAACTTTATGGTTGAAGGATTACACAACATCCGATTCCAATGGTTCAATCGCGGTGGATGTTTTGAAGCCTCCGGTCTAGGTTGTCGAGAGATTCACGGATGAGTTTTCGATCGAAAACCTTTTGTTCAAGGTAAATTCAATTGCAAAACAATGAAAGTATTGTCGAGAGAGAGAGAGTTCTTCATCTTCATCAAGATAATGGAGTGAGCTCATTTTTCCGAGGTTTTTATGCAGGAGTTATGTTGTACTTGATGTTGCAAGAAGTGACGTATAATATTTTTTTACTTCTTTTTACTTTATTTTTTCTAAAAGGAACCATTTAAAATAACAATCAGGATTTACTTTTTGGGTTCTTCTCAGTACACCTAAAATCTAGATCCTTAGATTACAACATATTAAATCATGGTCACTAGATTAAAAAGTAAAGTTGACCTGTTAATGGTTTAGCAGGTTATCAAGTTCAAATCATTATAGTTGCAACTTATTGTGCAGGACAGCATATTTACTAAACAGGCTCACTCTCCCTCTACCTCACAATCGTTATTATCTCTAGTAGAGACTAGAGCTGCCAAAATGGTCGGGCCAGCCCAGCCCAGCCCAGTCGGGCCAGCAGATAAAATCGGGTCGGGCCGGGCTAGATTTTTTCGGGCCGAGCTCAGCCCATCCTCGGGCCGTCGGGTTGTCGGGCCAGTTTCAGCCCGCTGTATTTTATACATTTTTCTAAGAAAATTTGTTCAATACCAAATTTCCACACACAAATTAAAATTATTAAAAATTCAAATACGCTTATATAATAAAGAAATAAGACGAGCATTATGAACTATAATTAAAATATTTTTATAGACAAGCAGTCACTTTCTTTCGCTTTTTTAATTGCTTGAAAATGAAAATAAAGTATTCCTCTGTCGTGAACTAGGAAATATATGAGAATTAATTAGTTATAGAAAGACTAATTGTTTTGAAATTCACACTAATCCATAATAGAACTTATGAAGGAAGTTTTCCTCTCAATTTTATGGACAATTAATTTTTATTTTTTATTAAAATTTTAATGACATTATTGGACATTTGGACTCTTGAAATAAAAAGTGAACTTGTTATTAAAAAGGCCCACTCAAAAAATATGGAGGGGATTTTTCCTCTAAAAATTAATTGGAGAAAAAATAAAAATAAAAATAATAAAAAAAGAAGAGAAAAAAAAGAGTCGGGCCACTTGGCCCATCGGGCCAAGTCGGGCTGAGCCCATCGGGCCAGTCGGGCTGCTCGGTCGGGCCAAGTAGGCCCAATTTTTTTTCGGGCCAGAAAAACTCGGGCTAGTCCAATTTTTTTTCGGGTTGATCGGGCTGGCCCATCGGGCCGGGCTCATTTTGACAACTCTAGTAGAGACTACCAGACTGCCACTCTTCTTCACTTGGAAAACATCACAAAAGATTTTATGTGAATTTTTTGCCGACGATGTGGAAGAAATATTTTATGTGAATATTTTGCAGACGAAACTTTTTTTTTAGTTAAAATTATTTTTTCTCAATCATCTTCTAATTAAAATTATAAAATAATTGATGATTATCACAAGACGATAGTTAAAGCACCCTAAAAATTGGCGTCTTATATATTTTTCTTTTTTAATAGTAATCGAGCGTTGATGTTAAAATTTAATTGCCGTCTTCATAAATAATTTCTCATTAATAATTTTTAATACATTATAAAGTAAATAAAAAATTACTCGGGCAAAATCTTCCCAGGCCGTATTACCGTTTCGTAAAATATGTCGCAAAGATCTTAAACTGTAAATTTGGGGTTTGAGAATTACCATGGTTGAGATTCTTTGGTTTTTCTCTTAATCTCACTGTTGAACTTAAAACAAATATAGTTCTTTGTTTATTTTCACAGAACCAGAAAATAAAAATTGATTTAGTTACTCAAAGCTATTTTATGCCATGTTATCCAATTGAGAAAACAAACATCGTCTCATTTTAAATTATACAATTAAAATAATTAAAATATTAAAGAGGTTTTCTTTTTTGTAAATAAAGAGGTTTCATTTGATGTAGTTCATTGGATATATTATTAATTATGGTATTTTGTAAAAACTATTTTCTTTTTAAGAATATGTACCTTAACAATTGAAGAATTCTGTAATGATTCTAATGAATCGTTTTCACATATCCCCACTAAAAATATCAATTAATTAACATTTGTATACCATTGAAATGAAATTAGAACATAAATTTTAAATAATTATAATTTTTTAAAATGTAGTGTCTTTTTTTGTTTTTTAAAAAAAAGAAATTATACAATCGTCTCATTTTTCACCAATAACATGGCGTCTAATGTGACTATCTTGTAATATGTGTATGCTCGTCACCAAATAATGTAGGTAACCTGAATTGTAGTTTATAGCAAAAGTTGTGACATATTCTTTTTGTATAACTACGTTTAAGGAGTGGGGCTTTAATTACATTTGTAAAGATTGTGTTTTTCTTTTCTATAATTAGAACATTAATTAATTATAAGTATTTTATTTTATATATTTTGTGAAGAAAATGTTCAAATAGTGTACAAGTGATTTCCCACTGGTTGAATCTCAATTTTAAAATATATTTATTTATAATCTATGAAGTCTTTAAGAAATTACACTACCCGTAATAACAACGGATTGTAATAATATTACAAGAATAAGTTAGCCTAGGCGAAGAAAAAAAAAAGAAACAGAAAAAAGAAATGGTGTCGTAAGACACTTTTTTGTAAGCAAGCAAGCTAAATAAAATGGAATCCGAAATATTAGTATTCAAGTAATTCATTCCATCAATAATTAGAATGATTGGGAAAAGGGAATTGATAATTGTAATTTAATATTAGAGTTAAAGAAATAAAAATTTATTTTCAATAATTATTATTATTATTCTTATCATCATAATTAGGAGTTGTTTTGTTTGCTCATCTACATATATATATATATATATATATATATATATATATATATATATATATATATAAGTAAAATGGGGGTTAGTTTAGTAATTTTAGTTTTTCCGCCTAAACTTTAAGACTATAGTTGGTAAGTTTTTATTAGTATTGGTAAGTTCATAAGTTTCTTATAGATTTTTTAATTATAAATAATGTTTTCATGTCTAATCCGTTTTTCAGACATAATATATCAAATTATTCATCTTTTTACCGTCTTTAATTTGACATGGAGATCACATATATTAAAAAGAGATACTTCATAACAAATTGTTTATTGGTTAATTATTATATTACATTTGCGTGTTTATTATGAATTGGACTATAATATTGAGGTTAAGTTGCAATTAAAAATGCGTAAAATAATTCCTTGATAAAAAAAATATTGATTGATTTTTTTTTTTTTATAAAAATACAACTAATCAGTTTATTTTATTCGACATGAACTTCCAAATATTTTATTTATTTAAATTACTCTAGGAGAAAAATCATTTTTTTAATAATGAAACTCCTAGGTTATTAAATTAAAGGTAAAATGTTAATTTTTTTAATTTTATAATCAATTTATTAAATTATTATATCTGCTTATTTGTTTTTATAATAACAATGTTTGTTTGATTAGTCGCGGAAATATGGGAGCTTTGAGCATGAACTTTTTTTATATATAACAATGTTTTTTCATAATTATAATAAAAAAGTATTTTTATTACTTATTCATATTTTTATATAATTTAAAATAATTTAAAAAAATTGCAATTTGCAATCTAAATTATAACATCAATTTGCTAGATTTTTCAATTTTATTTTTATTTTTTTATCTAACAAACCTCAAGTATATATTTTTTACATTTTGCAACCAACACAATATTTTGTTGCACTAACTAACCTCAATTATGTCTTTTTAAATCTAATAAAAAAATTATATTTAAATAAATATACCATTTAACAAAAATATAAATTTTATTTGATGTTTTCCAACATCAAATAAAATTTGACATTATTCAAATATTTTGAAGAACTCACAGATCTTAATTTCTTATCCAATTATTGAATACCTTTTGGATTGTGTTTTTTTAATGTTCGAATTTATTTAAAAATAAAAATTATTTGAGTATATTTAAAATTACCAAGTGAAATGTTAAAATTGCAAATGAGAATCTAATTTTCAAAAGAAAAAAAACTTTTTTTTTGTTTTGTTTTTTTTTTTTTTTTTTTTTTTAACGTTATAAGTTAGTTTTTTTGTTTAGATTAACAAAAAATCCCCCTCTGTGTGTGTGCCCGCACTATAAGAAGGTTAATTTCGTACTTTTAATTTTTCCGGCTAACTTTTGGACCACAATTCTGTTATTAGTTGTAATTTTGGAAACTTTAAAAATAATAACTTTTTTTTTTTTCATTTCTAACCCATTTTTATGTAATATATATATATATATATATATATATATATATCATTTTAATGGTCTTTTCACGAACTTTAATTTAATATTCATGTCGCACATATTATAATGAAACATTCAATGTAAAAAGTCATATTATTTTTTGGTTGATTATTAAAGTCAGTATTTATTGGTCTGTAAACTAAGATTTGTTAAATAGTTTTTTTCTATAAAAATATTAATTTATTTATTTATAAAAATACAATCAATTGGTTTGTTTCATTTTACATAAAATAAATTAATATTCGATCATCTACTTCAGTTATATACATAAAAGTAATAAGGAGAGAATTTCTCAAATATATTTTTCAACTATTCTTTTACAGAAGTTTTGTCAACTTTCCATTTATTTTATTTTTTGAGTTCTCTCCAAAATTTTAGAATATAAATAATCTTTTTTTTTTCAATTTATTTTTACATATAATATATCAAATTAATTTTTTTTTTTTTATGATTTTTAGTTGAACATACATATCATATATATAAACTAAGATATTATATTTAAAGAATGAAACCGATTGTTGTTATTGATTTTGGATTAAATTTGATATTTATTGTGGTTGAATTATTTATATAGAGTGTGTGTAAAAACTAAAAGAAGTTAGCTAAAGAAAATCTTACAAGTATAATAAATTATTTATTAAAAAAATATAATTGATCAATTATATTATTAAATGTCTTATATCAATTTTGTTGAAAAAATAAAGAGAAACTATTCCGAGCGACCTCATCATCAACATAAAAAATGGGCTATACACGTTTTACTAAAGTCTGTATTTTCTATTCAATTACTAAACTGAAATAGATGCTAAAAATTACGGTAAGTATTTTTCATTTTTTCGGCTATCTTTTGAATCAGGACATCACTTAACTTTTATTCATATATATATTGATTCTAGAAGTATGTTTATGATGTTACCATTCTATTAATTTTTATTTTTTTTTATAAATAATTTTCTATTTTTTTTTTTACGATCCTCAATTTGAATCATAGATTTTATATATTAAAAGTGATACACCGATCAAATGTATGAGTTTCAAACAAGATTGAATAAATTATAAAATTAGATTTACATTTAATATTTATCTTAATTTTATTGTGCAAAATGATTTATCTAATGCTTATAATGCTTACGATTGCCTAATGTCTAATTCAAAATGTTCAAATAATTATTTGATTAAAACTTGGTTACAATTTAGATGACTGGATCACATAATATATATTTTATTAAAAATATTACTATATAAATAGACTTCCGTGCATCGCACGTGATATATACTAGTTTAATTTAATAGAAAAACAGATACTCCCTTCGTTCCATATTAATTGACGTTTTAGGATGTTATTCCCTAATTAATTGATGTTTTACATATTTTTCACCAATTCTACCAATTTTCTCCATGGGCTCAATCCTAAAATATCTCTACTTTTCAATCTATCATATATATTTTGATTTGGTCAAATCTTTAGTTGAGGGTATATCTGTCAAAATATTCAATCCTTAATTCTTCCCTTTCATCTTAAAACGTCAATTAATATGGAACGGGTAGAATAACATTTTGTGATGAAAAGCAAAAGAAGTACAAAAAAATGAAAAAAGATAAAACTAAATTTGATTACTTGCTCGTAGTTTTATTTTTAGTTTTATGGTTCAATTTGATGTACTATATATAGAACAAATGTCACGTTTTAAATAAGAGTGGTTAGAGATATATTAGGAGAGTGAAATTAGGCAAATTTGACGAAATGCGGTACTATTCACAAAATTACACTCATTTACGGTACTGTTTGGGGAAATTCAGAAAATAAGTAATGTCGCTGGTGGGGTCGGCGACTTAATTTTGAGTCGCTGGTAGGGTCGGCGATTTAGTATTTTTCATATTTTTTAAAAATTGAAAGTCGCCGATACTATCGGCGACTTACTATTTATATAATTTTTAATTGCATTGTATGTCGCCGGTACCACCGGCGACTTAATATTTTTCTGAAAATTTGACCCATGTGGCCCCGCCTGCCCTGCATTATTGTTGTCCAATTGCATGCATTATTTGTCCACTTTCACTATTTGTAGACATTCACTCTGGTTGCAGAATTGAAATGAAACATTGATATGAAAGATGATTCTTATTTGTACACATTCACTCTGCTTGCAGAATTGAAATGTAACATTGACATGAAAGATGATTCTTAATTTTGTGAAGACGACAAATGTAGTGTGATAAAGTATTCAATCACTGTTCATAACTTTGAAACTTGGTCTCATTTCTCCTCTACAAATTTAGCCACCAGCTTCAAAAAATATACCAAGAGTTGAGTACAGAATTTTTATCAAACTTACTTCTCTCAAAATTTTCTCCATGATCATAATCCATATGAAGATAATGAGTTTGATCCTGGCGAGGACATTCACCAACCACTCAAGCGGACACAAAGGTTGCACCCTCGAGTGCTCACATTGTTATTTCAGATGGGGTTCTATGGTGTTTACAGGTGTGGAGACTTCACTATTAATGCGTCATTGGTCACAACACTCATTGAACGGTGGCGCCCTGAGACTCACACATTTCACCTGAGGTGTGGCGAGGCTACCATCACCCTACAAGATGTTGCATTTCTTTGGAGCCTACCAGTTGATGGGGAACCCGTGATTAATCATTCTACCTCCACTAAGTATTCGTATTGAGCTCAACGTTGCAGGGATCTCCTAGGATGGAACCCATTGGTTGAAGAGTTAAAGGGGTCCCGGTTTTCTCACTTGGCGCTTGGTATACGTATGAGCCATCACCCAGTCACAGATAGAACCCCATTATATCGGGTTGAGCAGTATGCACGTGGTTGTGCATTGATATTATTGGGATCCATAATGTGTCCAGATACCTCAAGTAGTATGGGGTCACTGTTATATTTGGATCAATTGAAGAATATTGCTGAGTCTCGAACATTTAGTTGAGGAGCGGCGGTCTTGGGTTTCTTGTACTCCCAGTTGTGCAACGCAACCCGCCGTGACCGTAAAGCTGTTGGTGGCACAATGCAACTACTTAAGGTGAGCTTTAAATACACCAATCTTTTATTAGATTTACAACTTCTTCTTTATCACATAGTTTCTATAAACATATTAGTTACTATCAATTCTTATAAATATGGGCTTGGTCTCGAATCACCTTCCTGACGCCAAAACCATCAGGTCGGAGACGACTTAATAGTGAGGCAATCAATACAGAAGATGGTGTCCTCCCGGTAGGACCATACGGTGCACAATGGTTGCAATACCACAACTTTTCAAACAGCCTTTCCACTAACATTCGGGTTATCTGAGAGAGCCTTGATAGACAATCTTCTGAGGAGGTATGATAAATTATCAATAACTAAATGATTTAGGTTATTTATTTAAATGCCAAATTTTTTTAAAAAGTTTTATTATATACACAGTTTATATGGCCACCATATGTTCCACTACCGAGTGCCGTTCGGGCATAAATCGATATTGGGATCATCACAATTAGCAATACTTGGCTATGCATCTGCCCGCTGATTCATTATTCAGTTGTTGAGCTTTATTACCCAAATCGAGTATTGAGGCAATTTGGAATGAGACAGACAGTTCCAGCACCTAATCCTGATGTGCACAATACACTGCATAATACAAATAGTCGTTGAGGACGCAGCTCTACAAATTCGGCTACAGCACATGCTACATTTGTAGCGTCGTGGCAGAATAGGGAGGAACATGTTGTTTCGGGGATTTCTGTTGGCTGGAATGAGTCGGAAGTGGAACCTGAATACATGGGTTGGTATGAGCGAGTTACACGTCGCATTTTAACTCCGGGTTTGAGCATGAATGTGGGTTAACAACCGCAAGCAAATTCGTCTTTAGAGATTTTTGTACATCAATTTTACTACATAAGAACACACACGTGCGCACACTGGACATATCAACATATCAATCCAAATCATCAGATGTGATACATATTAATTTTTTTTTGTAGGAAAGCGTTGTCGAGGGCATATATCGCCTCTCGGTTGACGAGCAAGAGTAACTGAGAGAGCCCTATAGACGCCCTGTCGAAGAATTATACCAGCGGGCTAGACCTCACTTCCATGATCGTCGACCGTCATTTCATCGTCCGCAATCGCAACATTATCCTGATCCACAATACATGCCTGCTACTGCAGACCAGCAACAGAGGAGTCATAATACCCCACCCGGTGCTAGCAGCAGATATAGGACAACTCATGCAGATATTGGGACTACATCCTATAATGTACCACCCCCTTTCATGTCTACTATGAGCTCAGGGGTATGGACATCGGCATCAGATTTTTCTAGAGATCATGGTATCAACATACAGACGGACTGCTACGTTCCAATACAATCATACCAAAAGAGTTCTCCCGCTACTGATTTGGAATTTACACCATACAATCAATCGTTTGCTGCCCTTAGGATCGGACCAGTTCATTAAACAAATTCCATTTGCGCCTCAACAATCAACATTAGAGGGCCAACAACCCCCTTCAACACATCCCCTATTCCATTTCATTCATTTGCCGCTAAACCAAGAAGAATTGACAAAACTGAATCTTCATCATCAGGACGTCCGACATTTGACTTGAATATTAGTACAGAAGATGATAGCAGCACACAAATGTGTCAGATAGTGATCCTGAACCACAACAAGAGCGCGGTAGGGGAAAGCAAAAAATAATTAGGCGTCACCGGGTCTCATTATAATTCTTGAGTAGTGGTATATTCGAGTTTAAACAACAATTTATCTAGTTTCAGTATTTTTTCTTGTTCAGAACCGTAACTCTTTATCTAAAAAAATTAAACTTGACTCGACATATCTGACTAAATAAGGATAAAATATGATAATAATTATAATATTATAAATATATATATATATATATATATATATATATATATATATATATATTGGAGACCTCAAAACTATAGTGATAATTATGAAAAAAAAAAAAATACAATTCGACATCTAAGCTTAGGGATGTCAATTTTACCCCTGGGTAACCCTACTCGACGGATAAACGGGTAATAGGATCGGGTATCGCTAGAACCCGATTTTTTGCCATCGAGTAGAGTAGGGTACGGGTTTAGCATATTACCCATTTACTCTACCCGATTACCCTACACGTCTGACCAATTACATACTTATGTATTATTTTATATGTTATATATTATATAATTAGCGTTATATTTTATATATCATGTTTATAATATATGATTTAATATATAAAATAACATATAAGGTAAAACTTTATATATGTATAATATTATATGTTAATAATATATTTTTTATATATCAATCGGGTAATCCGATTATCAAGGGATGTTATCCATATTCATATCCGAATCAAATGAGATAGGGTATGAGGGAAACATACTCATACCATGCCCCACCCATTTATATCCCTATCTAGACTACACGAATTATTATCAAAGGTGGCACGATTGCGTATTAACAAAAATATAAAAAAAAATGTTAAGTCGCCGGTTGTAGCGGCGACATACAATTCAATTAAAAATTATATAAATAGTAAGTCGTCGATACTTTCAATTTTTAAAAAATATGGAAAATACTAAGTCGCCGACCTTACCAGAGACTCAAATTAAGTCGCCGACCCCATCAGCGACATTACTTATTTTCTTAACCTCCCCAAACAGTACTGTAAATGAGTGAAATTTTGTGAACAGTACCGTATTTCGTCAAATTTGCCGTGAAATTAGCAACAACAATGAGATATATATATAAGTGGGTAATATGAATAATAAGTAAAAAAATTGTTGGGTAATAACCTATGATAATCGTTAAAACACTAGTTATATTAATACACCAATGATATAGTAGAAAAACCCTTATACTCCCTCCGTCCCGTTTAATTTTGCGGGGCTGACCGGACACGAATAGTAAGAAAAAAACTGTTTTTGCTTTTAAGTTGACTTTATCAAAGGAGTGTATTGAGGGTGGAGATTGTGAGATTTTTTTTTTTTTGCCTTTTTAAGGGTATGCAAAGTTAAGTGGGACGGACGAAAAATGCAAGTGTGCAAATTTAAGTGGGACGGAGATAGTATTATAAAACATGCTACTTTTGACATAAAAATACTGTTTAGATTGTTAACTTTTTATACAAATATAACAGTTTCCTATTTTTATGATAAAATAATATATTTTACGTCAAAAGTAGTACTACCTCCGTTCTAGTTAAATTTTTCTACTTGTCTTATTCATCCGTCCTAGTTAACTTTGTAATCTTATAAATGAAAACTAATTCACACAATCTTCACCTTCAAAATCTCAACCCTCAATCTCCACCTTTAAAATCAAAGAAAAAGCAAAATCTGTTTTTTCTTAACATCCGTATCATATCAAGGTTACGAATTTAACCAGAATGGATGGAGTATTTTTCAAGATAAAAGTAACTCACGTCTTTCAAGAGGCAGTCTTACATAACTGTTTACTTAAATTCATTTTAGTTCATAATATTTTATCAAATTTAGATCTTGACTTTTACAGGAACCAGTTTCCCACCCGTGCGATGCACGGGCTAAAATATTTTTATTAAATTTTTTTGAGTGCTATTAAATTATTATTAAAATATAAATGTAAATATGTATATTAATGAAAATCGAAATAAGCAATGAATATGATATATTATAAATGACTTGTATGAAAATTGCATTATGGTTAAACTGTAATATAAAATATATTTGTGGTAATTATATATTTGTAATATTTGTAAAAATATACTAATACAATTACATATTCGTATAAGGCGAAACAATGTCATATATATTATATTTAGTAATATTAGCATGAGATGCCATAATGATATTAGTTTATTATGCAATGCTTGCTGAAGTATATTGTTATGACATATTTAAATAAAAAAATAATCAACTTGGTACATTGATAGTTAACTTTTCTTCTTTTCAAAAAAGGAAAAATACTTTTTTAATAAACAAATCAATTTAACTAATATATCTAAGTTTTCTACTGAAAAAATGTAAACATTGTTATTGTTATCAAATTTCATTAAACAAAATGATTCAAACAACCCAAAATTAGTAATATTAATGTCTTATTTTCTTAGTCTAAGTTTAAAATCTATTTTTTTTTTTTTACAAATTATATATATATATATGATTGAATATGTCAAAATAAAAAATAAAATAAATTATGTAAGTGAAAATGATGGTTGTTTAGAATTGTACTTTCATCAAATTAGTCAAAGATAAAAAAGTTGTAAATTTAAATTTTTTTTTTTTTAATGGACAGAGGAAGTATCTCATTACAAGTGCTTTTTTTTTTTTTTTTATGACATGATAGTCTTCGAGGTGGAACTTGTATTTTCAAACAAGGTCATAGTCGTCATTTTTACTCACATGGCAATCAGGGTGGGAGACCGAAAGACCGTCCTTTCCCACCTATGCACCAAGGGCTTTTCATTGATCCTGAATAGGTAATATCTCACCCTAACTAATATAGAATATGAGGAACATATCACACACCCTATTATATGTTACCGTGGAAAATGCAACTGCATATCCGTCTAACTTGCTTGCTATGGACTTCGTTTAGCATTTAACTTCAATTATGCCTGATAGGGATAACCCGATCAGCTCGGGTCGGGTTAACACCAAGGCCCACTATGCCGGGGCCCGCTGATCGGCGCAGCATACACAAACCCAGCAAGCGCGTAAAGGCCCAGCACGCGCAGGCCCAGCAGGTCCGAAGACACGCGTCGGTCCAGAAGCATACGCTGGCCCAACTTATGGCCTGTTCCGCGACTCAAGGCCCAAGATTATAGGGATTTAAGTAGGGTTTTGATTTGATAGTATAAATATGAGGAAAGAACTCTAATTTAGGGTTGGCACTCTGTGTACTGAATTACTCCGTGTAAACTCAACATTCTAGTAAAAGAAACACTCCGGCGATTGCCGTTTTCTGCCCGTGGACGTAGATCTCCGGATCGAACCACGTAAATCCTGTGTGTTTTTATATTTTCTGCGTTAATTTAGGTTAAATTGTGTGGTTACCGGATTGCGCTTTATCAAATTGGCGCCGTCTGTGGGAAACGATCCTCCGCCGTCTCGGCATCATAACCGCCGCCGCCAGGCCTTCCTCCGCCGTCTCGGCATCATAACCGCCGCCGCCAGGCCGCCCTCCGCCGTCTCGGCATCATCATCGCCGCCGCCAGGCCGCCCTCCGCCGTCTCGGCATCATCATCGCCGCCGCCAGGCCGTCCTCCGCTGCCTCGGCATCATCACCGCCATGTAAGTTTTTTGTTCAAACAGCAACACGGCCGTGTCACACAAACGACACGGCCGCGTCAATAAGTTTCTCAAAACGAGAAACCATGCTGGATTGCAACACGGCCGTGTCACACAAACGACACGGCCGCGTCAAAATCATGCTGAGGAACCAATTTTTGGTTCAACAGCAACGCGGCCGTGTCAGCCTTAGAACACGGCCGTGTCATAATCATTTCCCAAACACCAATTGAAGAGGTTATTCGCGTCTCCCGACAATCAAATCTCTCCCCCGATCCGTCCGGGGAGATTTGCGTCTCGTCTCCGGACAACTAAACCTCCGTCTTCGGACAATCAATTCTCTTCCCCGATCCGTCCGGGGAGATTCGCGTCTCGTCTCCGGATAATTAAATCTCCGTCTTCGGACAATCAATTCTCTCCCCCGATCCGTCCGGGGAGATTCTCGTTTCGTCTCCGGACAATTAAACCTCCGTCTCCGGACAATTAAATCTCTCTCCTGATCCGTCCGGAGAGATTTTACTCTCCCCCGATCCGTCCGGGGAGATTTTAATTGGCACCGTCCATATAGTGTTCCCGAACACCTATTAACCCGATCCGTCCGGGGAGATTTTTCTTTACAATTATCTACGGCCTCCGAGCCAGTGTTCGGCGCTCCGGCGTTGAGATCTATTCCCGGACCTCCTCCGGGTCCTCCGGGATTCTGTTATTCCTCGGCCTTGAGCTCCGGCTCTCTTGTAATACCCGCGCCTCTCACAACTCACTGGCCAATATAATTTTTGCATTTCATGCATTCCATATTTTTATGTGCTATTTGCGTGATAGTTTTATAGTAATTAATTTGTTATATTTATTGCGCTATTTTATATTTTGCGACTAATTTGGAGATGTTTAATTTGGTAGTCAAGAACCCCCTAGTCTAAAATATTGGGACATGCTACAAAATTTAAGACTACACGTGATGAATTTAAAATATGGAACATTAGGCAGTACGTGGAAGTGATAGCACTACCAATACACGTCCTCTGTACACTCCCAATTTATGCCACCTTTACTCACCATGCAACCTATCAATTAGCTAGGCATACGCAGCAGCTCCAATATCTATCTTGCAGGTTCTTCTTACAATCATAATTAGGTTGAATTAAAAATGAATCCTACCACTCTACTCAGCCCAGTATTGCCGCATATACACAACCACATCTATATTGCTATTTAGCTTACTGCAATCCCTCTAATCTTTTTCTATCAACTATCATGTTAGGACCTCCAATCATTATATGATGGGTGTACAAGAAAGATAAAAGTAAAGGAGCCTCTGTTTCTCTTTTAATCTCGAATACTTTGATGAAAATAAGATTGATTACCATTGTGGAATAGGAAATTTCAAAAGCTACTCCGGAGGAGAGGTAAGTAGAAATCCATCTCCAACTACAATGCTTGAACATAGTATTTGTGTTTACTATTCGGGATAATTGATTGTTATATGTGTTGTTGCATACCTTTGTATAAAATGTTTTATTCCATTGCTAGAAACAAACTGATGTGCATCAATCATGAGCATTAGCATCTACAAGGATTACATGTGTACGTATAAGAAGTTAAAATAACGTAATTTTATAGATTGATAATGTTTTAGGGTTGGTCACCACTGGCACATTGAGAGTTATACATATTGTATGTGGTGTCTCTCGGGATGCTTCCGGTGACAGCATGCACGCGGAAGAGGTTCCCACTTCAGCACCTTTATGATGATGGGTACGGGAAGAGGTAGACTTCCCGGTGGATTGCGGGGGCAGGCAGGAGGTGGACCCCTGGTAGTCTCGGGAGGATAGCCGCTTGGTCGTACCAACCATCACTGATATCTCGGGTGGACTATAAGGGGGAAGGAGGGACCCTTGGTAGTCACGAGTATGGCCAATGAATGTTATTTTTGGGAGGTTTGTGTCAGTGACGAGAGCCAATTCTCACTAAATATGATTTCTTTTGAGAAAGAATTGAAAGAAATGGTTTTGTGAAATGCATCTCATCGTTCACGCATTGGTCATGCATGATTTCTGCTTACTGAGTTTCAGCTCATGTAGTTCTTGCATTGTAGGTGAGTTTGACTATGCATGAGCTTGTGGACTGATCTGGCATGCTATTGGAGCTGATGCAAGTTTTGAAGCCTCGTGTATATGAATGACGACCTGTGGGGCTAAACCGTGGACTCACTATGTTTTTGCTAGTGTTCTAACAATCTTTTGGACATGTACGAATTAAAATACTTTAGCATGTATATTTATGTAACTATGGTGTTGAATGGAGTGTGACACCTTTGTACTCAATCTGGAGCTATGTAAATATATGTAGGTGACGTTTTGGTCTTGAAGGAGTATTCTAAAACGTTAATTTTGAAAAAAAATATATACCGGTTTGTAAGGCTAAGAAAATTAGTATAGGATAAGTCTTTTTTTAAGGTGGGTGTGACAGAGTGGTATCAGAGCCCGGTTTGTGCCCTGTAGACTGTTCATACACATGAGCTCAGAACTTCTGAAGCGCAGACATGCCAGTAAGTTTTACTTATTCGTAATTTGCACTCATTATTTCATGAATTATATTGGCCTGTGACAGAGGGACAATAAAACTAGAAAGAAATCATGGAGGTCGTTAGAGGAGAAGGTGTTGAAGGAGATAACGAACAAGAACAAAATGCACCAGCAGTTGGTGTTGGCCTGGAAGCGATTGTGGCTCGGTTGACAGGATTAGTCGAACAACAGTCGCAACAGATTCAACAACTTATCCAACAAAGGGGTGTGGGTGAACAACCAGGAAATGGTGTAAATCAACAACAACCTCGAGCTGAATACTTAGAGGTCATCGGAGAGAGGTTTAGAAAGCTTAACCCGCCAACATTTGAGAGTGCAACGGATCCCACTGATGCAGAGGATTGGCTTAGAACTATAGAGAACATGTTTTTGTATAGTAAAGTTCCTGAGGGGGAAAAGGTATTGTGCGCATCGTTCATGTTACGTGGAAGTGCGGGACACTGGTGGGACACAATGAAAACTATAGAGGATGTGGCGACAATGACGTGGAATAGGTTCAAAGAACTTTTTAGAAGCAAGTATTTCACTGCCCCAGTTCGAGTAATGAAGATGAACGAGTTCATACAGCTAAGACAAGGGGCAATGGATGTTACAGACTACATCGCCAAGTTCGAACAACTCTCTAGGTTTGCGGAGCAGATGGTCAGTACGGATGCGCTGAAAGTAGAAAGGTTCCTAGAGGGTCTGAGGCCAGAGCTATATAGGGATGTGTGTATGGCTGGTATACATGGGGTAACCTATTCACAAGTTGCTGAACGAGCGTTGATTGCCGAACAGGCAGAAATGAAAATTAAGCGTGCTCAGGAGGTTAGGCGTCAGTTTATACAAAGACAAGAACCTCGTTTTGTAGGAGATGGAAAGAAAAGGCCGTTACAAGTGCCAGGTCCAAGGCCGGGTTCTCAACCAAAACCAGGACAACAACCATGGGATCAGAACAAACGCCAAAAGGGTGAACAAGGAAAACCACCAGTTACACAACCTACATGTCCCACATGTGGAGGTTCGCATAGTGGAAAGTGTTTCGCAGAGTATCGGACTTGTTTTAAATGTGGAAAAGCAGGACACATTTCCACGGTTTGTCCAGAGAAGTCAAACCCTGCTACACAAAAAAAGACGCCAGCTAGAGTCTTTACCATGACCACAGAGGAAGCGGAAGCAAATACATCTGTAGTAACAGGTAAAGTTCCCATCTGTGATACTATTGCATTTGCATTATTTGATTCTGGAGCTACGCATTCATTTGCATCCACTGAGTATGTGAAGAGGCTGGGTAGGAAACCTGATATAGCAGACGTTAGTTACAATGTAGTGATCCCCTCCGGAGAGTCGAAACAAACTAACCAAATTCTGCGAGCATGTGTTATCTCTATTGAAGGAAGAGAACTTTATGCCGATCTGATCATATTAGATATGAACGATTATGATGTAATTTTGGGAATGGACTGGCTATCGAAATATGGTGCTACGATAGATTGTCAGAACAAGATAATCACATTTCAGCCGCCTGATGACACATCTTTTGTCTTTGTTGGAGTAAGAAAAAGGTTTAAATATCACACGATATCGGCAGTAAAAGCGCAACGGTATTTAGAAAGCGGTTGTGAAGGCTACCTAGTAAGTGTTATGAGTATGGAAGAGAAGCATTGTCCAACTATTGAGGAGGTAGCAGTGGTGCAAGAATACCCTGAAGTATTTCCAGACGAACTCCCAGGATTACCCCCAGACAGAGAAATAGAGTTTGTAATTGACGTATATCCAGGGACTGCTCCTATATCGAAGTCACCATACAGAATGGCGCCAACAGAGTTGAAAGAGTTGAAGATTCAGTTGCAAGATTTACTGGACAAAGGCTTCATTAGACCTAGCTTTTCGCCATGGGGTGCACCAGTTTTGTTTGTCAAGAAGAAAGATGGTACTATGAGGATGTGCATAGATTACAGAGAACTGAACAAGGTTACGATCAAGAACAAATACCCCTTACCCAGGATTGATGATTTGTTTGATCAACTCCAGGGAGCTGCCATATTCTCCAAGATTGACTTACGTTCAGGTTATCATCAACTGAAAATTAAAGAGGAAGATATCCCGAAAACGGCATTCAGTACAAGATACGGGCACTATGAGTTTTTGGTAATGCCATTTGGTTTGACAAATGCCCCAGCAGCTTTCATGGATATGATGAATCGGGTATTCAAAGACTTTTTGGATAAGTTCGTTATCGTGTTTATTGATGACATTCTGATTTACTCCAAGAATGAAGCCGAGCATGCTGTACATTTGAGAAAGGTTTTAGATGTTCTAAAGGAGGAACAGTTGTACGCTAAGTTCAAGAAATGTGAATTCTGGTTGGATCGAGTAATATTTTTAGGGCATATTGTGTCAGGAGAAGGAATTTCAGTTGATCCAAGTAAAGTTGAAACAATTAATAATTGGCCACAACCTACAAACCCTTCAGAGGTACGTAGTTTTCTCGGGTTAGCTGGGTACTATCGGAGATTTGTAGAAGGATTCTCGAAAATTGCATCTCCCTTAACACAGTTGACTAGAAAGAGTGTAACATTCAAGTGGACAGAGGCTTGTGAGCGGAGTTTTCAAGAACTGAAGAAAAGGTTAACATCTGCACCGATCCTTTCAATACCAGCGGGGACTGGAGGCTTTGTGGTATACAGTGATGCTTCGAAGAATGGTTTAGGGTGTGTTTTAATGCAGAATGGCAAAGTAATAGCATATGCATCCAGACAGTTGAAGGAGTATGAGAAGAACTACCCTACTCATGACTTGGAGCTAGCAGCAGTAGTATTTGCGCTAAAAATTTGGAGACACTATCTATATGGAGAACGATGTGAGATCTACACAGATCACAAAAGTCTGAAGTACTTTTTCACACAGAAAGAGCTGAATATGAGACAGAGAAGATGGTTAGAACTCGTGAAAGACTATGACTGTGTTATCAACTATCATCCTGGTAAAGCAAATGTCGTAGCTGATGCCTTAAGTAGAAAATCGTCCCAAAGTACAACATTGATGGCTTTAATTCAGAGGCCAGAGTTACTAGACCTACAAAGAATGAATATCGAGATTGTTCAACTTGGAATGGTGGAGGCAAGACTAGCAGCTCTAACCCTTCAGCCTACCCTACTTGATAGAATTAAGCAAGGACAAAATGCGGATGAATATTTAGCTAAAGTAAAGAAGGATGCTGCTTCAGGGACGCCTTCAGACTTTCAGTTGTCAGAGAATGATATCTTAAGATTCAAAAACCGGTTATGTGTGCCAAATGTAGATAGCATTCGTAGAGATATTATGGCAGAGGCACATTCGACACCATATTCTGTACATCCAGGAGCTACCAAAATGTATCGAGATTTAAAGGTGCAGTATTGGTGGCCAGGTATGAAGAAAGATATTGCTCAGTGTGTAGAACAGTGTTTGACCTGTCAGCAGGTAAAAGCAGAACATCAAAGACCGGCAGGAACCTTACAGCCCTTACTAATTCCGGAATGGAAATGGGAAAACATTACAATGGATTTTGTGGTGGGATTGCCGAAAACTGTAAAGGGTCACGATGCTATCTGGGTAATTGTGGACAGACTCACGAAATCGGCTCATTTTCTCCCAGTCTGTACTACTTACTCCATGGATCGTTATGCTCAGATATATATACAGGAAATAGTTAGACTTCACGGAGTACCATTATCCATTGTTTCAGATAGAGACTCAAGATTTCTATCTACCTTCTGGAAGAGTTTACACAAGGCACTAGGAACACAGTTATCTTTCAGTACTGCATATCATCCACAAACTGACGGACAATCGGAAAGGACGATACAGACGTTGGAGAATATGCTTAGAGCTTGCGTGTTAGACTTCCAGGGTCAATGGAGTAAATTTCTACCTTTGATAGAATTTTCCTACAACAACAGTTATCAATCCACTATAGGAATGGCCCCCTACGAAGCACTATATGGTAGGAAGTGTCGATCACCGATACATTGGGATGAGGTTGGTGAAAGAAGACTTCTAGGTCCAAGTGTAATACAGGAAATGTCAGAAGCTGTGTCACAGATTCGGGAAAGGATGAAAACGGCTCAGAGTCGCCAGAAAAGCTATGCGGATAAGAGAAGGAGAGCACTTGAGTTTGCAGTAGGAGATCTTGTATTCCTGAAAGTTGCACCAATGAAGGGAATAATGCGGTTTGGTAAGAAAGGAAAACTTAGTCCGAGATACATTGGTCCATTTCCTATTATCGAGAGGATTGGTGATGTTGCCTACAGACTCGATTTGCCAGCATCAATGTCTCAAATACACAATGTGTTCCATGTGTCGGTATTGAGGAAGTATATTGCAAATCCGTCTCATGTCCTGAACAGTGAACCTGTAGAACTACAAGCGGATTTGGGATATAAGGAAGTACCAGTACAAATTTTATTAAGGGAAGTAAAACGGCTCAGAAACAAAGAAATTCCATTAGTCAAAGTTTTATGGAGAAATCAATCAGTCGAAGAAGCCACCTGGGAAAGAGAGGATAAAATGAGAGCCAAATATCCTGAACTCTTCAAGTAAGTAAATTTCGAGGACGAAATTTTTATAAGGGGGGGAGGATGTAATACCCGCGCCTCTCACAACTCACTGGCCAATATAATTTTTGCATTTCATGCATTCCATATTTTTATGTGCTATTTGCGTGATAGTTTTATAGTAATTAATTTGTTATATTTATTGCGCTATTTTATATTTTGCGACTAATTTGGAGATGTTTAATTTGGTAGTCAAGAACCCCCTAGTCTAAAATATTGGGACATGCTACAAAATTTAAGACTACACGTGATGAATTTAAAATATGGAACATTAGGCAGTACGTGGAAGTGATAGCACTACCAATACACGTCCTCTGTACACTCCCAATTTATGCCACCTTTACTCACCATGCAACCTATCAATTAGCTAGGCATACGCAGCAGCTCCAATATCCATCTTGCAGGTTCTTCTTACAATCATAATTAGGTTGAATTAAAAATGAATCCTACCACTCTACTCAGCCCAGTATTGCCGCATATACACAACCACATCTATATTGCTATTTAGCTTACTGCAATCCCTCTAATCTTTTTCTATCAACTATCATGTTAGGACCTCCAATCATTATATGATGGGTGTACAAGAAAGATAAAAGTATAGGAGCCTCTGTTTCTCTTTTAATCTCGAATACTTTGATGAAAATAAGATTGATTACCATTGTGGAATAGGAAATTTCAAAAGCTACTCCGGAGGAGAGGTAAGTAGAAATCCACCTCCAACTACAATGCTTGAACATAGTATTTGTGTTTACTATTCGGGATAATTGATTGTTATATGTGTTGTTGCATACCTTTGTATAAAATGTTTTATTCCATTGCTAGAAACAAACTGATGTGCATCAATCATGAGCATTAGCATCTACAAGGATTACATGTGTACGTATAAGAAGTTAAAATAACGTAATTTTATAGATTGATAATGTTTTAGGGTTGGTCACCACTGGCACATTGAGAGTTATACATATTGTATGTGGTGTCTCTCGGGATGCTTCCGGTGACAGCATGCACGCGGAAGAGGTTCCCACTTCAGCACCTTTATGATGATGGGTACGGGAAGAGGTAGACTTCCCGGTGGATTGCGGGGGCAGGCAGGAGGTGGACCCCTGGTAGTCTCGGGAGGATAGCCGCTTGGTCGTACCAACCATCACTGATATCTCGGGTGGACTATAAGGGGGAAGGAGGGACCCTTGGTAGTCACGAGTATGGCCAATGAATGTTATTTTTGGGAGGTTTGTGTCAGTGACGAGAGCCAATTCTCACTAAATATGATTTCTTTTGAGAAAGAATTGAAAGAAATGGTTTTGTGAAATGCATCTCATCGTTCACGCATTGGTCATGCATGATTTCTGCTTACTGAGTTTCAGCTCATGTAGTTCTTGCATTGTAGGTGAGTTTGACTATGCATGAGCTTGTGGACTGATCTGGCATGCTATTGGAGCTGATGCAAGTTTTGAAGCCTCGTGTATATGAATGACGACCTGTGGGGCTAAATCGTGGACTCACTATGTTTTTGCTAGTGTTCTAACAATCTTTTGGACATGTACGAATTAAAATACTTTAGCATGTATATTTATGTAACTATGGTGTTGAATGGAGTGTGACACCTTTGTACTCAATCTGGAGCTATGTAAATATATGTAGGTGACGTTTTGGTCTTGAAGGAGTATTCTAAAACGTTAATTTTGAAAAAAAATATATACCGGTTTGTAAGGCTAAGAAAATTAGTATAGGATAAGTTTTTTTTTAAGGTGGGTGTGACATCTCTCCCCTCCGCGGGCCCTCGAATGTCACGAACTTCGGCCACTCCGGCAGATGTGTTAAAGCTGTGTAGAAAGCCTCCTACACACCGGTCTCCGCCGCCACTTCCCGCTCCTTGGCCCAACGATGGGTCTCGCACTGGATGGCATCTTCCCCCGGGGAGACACCTCAGCTCCACCCCGGTTACAACCGAATCACCCCGGTGTACCCTCCACCTCGGTTAAACTACTACACTCCGGTGTCCTCTCCGTTTTGGCCAGAATAATCACCCCGGTGTACCCTCCACCTCGGATAAACTACTACACTCCGGTGTCCTCTCCGTTTTGGCCAGAATAATCACCCCGGTGTACCCTCCACCTCGGATAAACTACTACACTCCGGTGTCCTCTCCGTTTTGGCCAGAATAATCACCCCGGTGTACCCTCCACCTCGGCCACGTTGTCACGTCGCGTTCTTCGCTTTTGAGAAGTTCGGTGTCTCACTATATGCCCCGTGCACCTCGACCTAGCTCGGCGCTGCGTCCGCCAATCACTCCGCAGAGTCCCGGGGACGCGGATAAATTCGATCCTTCATAGACACTTTGGCCCGCCAGCGACCCCGGTCCTTCTTACTTACGGTTCCACCCCGGTGACAACCGAAGCTCCTACCTCGCTCCGGCTGGGGGGGGCATCTGATAGGGATAACCCGATCAGCTCGGGTCGGGTTAACACCAAGGCCCACTATGCCAGGGCCCGCTGATCGGCCCAGCATGCACAAACCCAGCAAGCGCGTAAAGGCCCAGCACGCGCAGGCCCAGCAGGTCCGAAGACACGCGTCGGTCCAGAAGCATACGCTGGCCCAACTTATGGCCTGTTCCGCGACTCAAGGCCCAAGATTATAGGGATTTAAGTAGGGTTTTGATTTGATAGTATAAATATGAGGAAAGAACTCTGATTTAGGGTTGGCACTCTGTGTACTGAATTACTCCGTGTAAACTCAACATTCTAGTAAAAGAAACACTCCGGCGATTGCCGTTTTCTGCCCGTGGACGTAGATCTCCGGATCGAACCACGTAAATCCTGTGTGTTTTTATATTTTCTGCGTTAATTTAGGTTAAATTGTGTGGTTACCGGATTGCGCTTTATCAATGCCGCCATTGGTGCTACCAATCAATATAAAAATTAATTAAGTTCGTGCTTGTGTATGATTGTACCGTTTATTGTATAAGTTATGTTGATATTATTATGATAAACACTATAATCACGCACAAATATCCATAATAATACGCTCACTAGAACCAAACTGATCTGAATCGTTAACTTCCTAATTGTTATCTTATAAGCTCTAACCTTGTAGAGAGAAATGAAAAACAAAATTATAACAAGAAAGAGAATAGGAAAGAAAACGTATAGTGTATGTTTACACTTTTGTCCTTCAAGAGTCAAGACAGAGACTTGCTAATTAGTAGTGTCGCGCCATTTTTTCAAATGACGTATTATTTTTTTATATAGAAAAATGTATATTTAATTAACAGAATAAAGCATGAGGGGGAATGATGCAGAAAATAGTAATATAAAAATATCTCAAAAGTCAATGGTTTTGACAAGTACAAGATTCGAGCGTAGCCTACATTTTCACATGGTGCAACCCAGCCTAATAAGTTAATTACAAGATTATTTTGCACGCTTAATTATTATATCATTAATTATCACGCCAATATTAGGTTACCAAATACAAACAATAGCTCCTATTATCATGCCAATGCTTTTCTTTTTAGATAATTATCATGCCAATGGTTAACTATATATAAATATCTATACTTACCGCATCTTAAATTAATTGTCGTTTTAGAAAATTTCACACAAGTTAAAAAACATTATAAAATAACTTATATATTCTGATTTAAGTTTAATTATTATATATTTGTAAAGGTAGTGTCTTTCTCGGTTTATCCACCTTATTAACACATTTTCTTCCATTTCAAAAATTATTTATGACATGGGCAATTTTAAAATATCAATGAAAATTATATCTTAAATTTCTGAAACTATGATTTGTTAGGACAAAATTTATACTAAAGAACAATTATTTTTAGAACGAAATGAATATAAAATATCACCTTTACTCCGCATATGTACCATTGCTTAGTACTTATTCTATTTTTTATTTTTTGTAAATACTTAACCAGTTAACCCTAATCTTAAGAGATCCAGAAGGCATTTCCGACATAGAAAAAAGGAAGTAAATAGCAAAACAAACTACTCAATGCTCAATTCAAGATTTTTCGATATACTTTTATTTGAATTATATTGAGATATTAAAACAGTTTGTAAGAACCTGGATTTCACGAGATGTTCTAACACCGATGTTGAATAGAGAGTATCACAAAACCTTGTGAAATACAATTCGATCCTTATCTCTTATATTATTTTCACCTTAGTGCATATATTATGTCGTGATACTTATATGATATTTTTTCAGTTTTGTAATATATATATATATATATATATATATATTTACACACGATTAATTGTTTAAATAAAATAGTTAATATTGGATAAAATTTGTTTTCAAATCTTTATCTAAATTAACCAATCCTTATCTCCAGTAGATCTAACTAATAAACTTTCAAAGGAAGTTTTGTTCGTTATTTTTTTTTTTTTTTTTGACAGGTAACGGTTGATGGATGAGTATAAAAAGGAGAAGAATAGCGTGTAAAATTGTCGAAGAAAAGTAGAGAAGAAACGATAGATTTTTGAGCGACATCACAAAGTTGGAACTCTTCTTACATACTTTTCTCACTTATTTCTTATGAGACTTGTGGAGATTTTTTCTCTTTTGTAAAATTTTCTTTTAGTGTTAGATCAGTCGAGAAGAATTGATAGATTCTTTTCTTCAATCAATTCTTCAAATAAGAGTGTGTTATACAAAACAATGTATACCGCTGTGTTTGGAAGAAAAATTGCTCGAACTTTGTGTTGTCTAAGTTTTGCTTGAATTCTCCCACTGATTTGTTTTATATGTTTTGTACTACTTTCTGCTTTAACGTTGGATGATTATCTGGATGTGTTGTAATACCTTGTGCAACACCATGTAAACTAGGGGCTTAAATTCATTCAAGTTGAATATATTTTTTTGACAGATTAAGCTCGACTCGAAGTTAATACAAAATTAACATACTACTCGAGCGAAACTAAGTGCTAACTCTTGTTTCAAACTCACTTCAATTAACACAATCAATATAAAATTAGATGTTCTATAATATTTAAATAAATCTAAATACAATATATTCAACTTGGCTCAACTTATTTACAAACTCTAATAGAACTTAAAATTTTTGATAATTATTATACACAAGTCCCTCAAATAAACTCTGAATATACATAAATCATTAAAAAAATACGTAAAACACAGAAAAGAAAAGAAAAATACCTCAATGGCCTGAAAAGTCAAACAATTAATCTACGTTTAATTTCTTTACTGTGTATACGTGTATGTGGTCGTGTGATCGCAACAATAGAATCGGAAGGTACAAACCGTAGAAGCAGGGATCACGCTTAAGATGCTTGTACGTTACTGCCTCTCGAGATCTGATACCTGCATCCTCCTCGACGATCTCTCTCTACTAAGAATCCGCCGGAAAGAGCTCAATCTCGAGCTCGATCCACCGCCTTTCCCCTCCGACGTACCTTCCAACGGCGGAGCCGTTGGTGCCGCCACCGGGGGAACCGCCATTCCCTCCCGCGGCTCCGGCACAAGCCTCGGCTCCGCGCCGGTCCGACAAATCGGACACGTCGAATTCGATCCTAACCACTGATCAATGCAGTTCGCGTGAAAAGTGTGCTTGCAATTCGGCAAAGTCCTCGCCATTTCGCCGTCTTCGAGGTTGCTCAAACAGACGGCGCACTCGGCGGAGCCATCGGCGGCGGTGTTTTTGAACATGAAAATCGGCAAGGCGGAGATAACCGATGGATCGAGGCCGGTCTTGGGAGGCTCGGCGGTGTGGACGGTGGCGGAGGCGGTGATGATGCCGAGACGGCGGAGGGCGGCCTGGCGGCGAGCTTGGCGGCGGAGGATACAGCGGGCGTATAAGTGGAGGATTGTGACGAGGATTACGACGAAGGAGAGCGAGACTATGGCGACGAGCATGATTTTGCTGTTGATGTCGTAGTTGTGCCTACGGTCCCAGAAGGGGTTATCGTCGTCGTCGTTGGTTGCCATGGCGGATTAGAGGGTTTTGGTGTGAGATTTTGGCAGAGGGTTATGATAATATATGAGTGTGTGTGTGGGTGCGCGTGAAAAAGAGAGATTTGTGTGAATGAAAGAAAGGGGGAATGTGGGTTTTGCGTGGAATAAGGAAATTGATCAAAGATGGAAATAACTTTATTTCACGGGAGTTGACTTGGAATGTTGAATTTTGGACAGTTTTCACTTATTTTCCCCTCTAATTGTTTGGACTGTGATAAAGCGCAACCCGGTAATCACACAATTTGAACAATAACCTACGCAAACAGAATGTAAAAACACAGGAATTACCTGGTTCGATCCGGAGATCTACGTCCACGGGCAGAAAATCACTCTTGCCGAGGTGTTTCTTTTACTAGAATGTTGAGTTTACACGGAGTAATTCAGTACACAGAGTGCGAACCCTAAATCCGAGTTCTTTTCACCTATTTATACCACTAAATCAAAACCCTAACTAAATCCCTATAATCTTGCCCACCAAATCTGCATGGCAGTTGGGAAAAGATCATGGGCCTTGATTCGCGGAACAAACCACTCGCTGGGCCGACGCGCGTTCCTGGGCCTGCTGGGCCTACGCGTAGTGGGCCTTTACGCGCTTGCCGGGCCTGTGCATGACGGGCCGATCGGTGGGCTTTAGTACAGTGGGCTTTGGTGTTAGCCCGACCCGAGCTGATCGGGTTATCCCTATCAGATGCCCCCCCCCCCAGCCGGAGCGAGGTAGGAGCATCAGTTGTCACCGGGGTAGAACCGTAAGCAAGAAGGACCGGGGTCGCCGGCGGGCCGAAGTGTTTACGGGGGACCGAGTTTATCCGCGTCCCTGGGACTCTGCGGAGTAATTGGCGGACGCAGTGCCGAGCTAAGTCGAGGTGCACGGGGCATATAGTGAGACACCGAACTTCTCAGAAGCGAGAAACGCGTTGGGAGGATGTGACAACTTGGCCGAGGTGGAGGATACACCGGGGTGATTATTCTGGCCAAAATGGAGGGGCACCGGAGTATTTGTGGATGATCAGGTCTATCCGCAACTCGGGAACTTCGCGGCGCAAGCTGGCCGAGGTGGAGAATACACCGGAGTGTGATTTAAATCTTCCTGGCGAAGAGTAAGGTTGATGTGATTGGCGGCGCCATAAATCGGACTGAGCCCGTATTATTCGGGCGATTCGGTTGTAACCGGGGTGGAGCTGTAGGGAAGACGAGTCGTGGTCGCTGGCGAGCCACAGTGTTTTTGGATGTTCAGAGTCCGTGGAGGTTGAATCGAACTAGGATGAATGCCACCGAAGTGATAGCGAGACCGCGATCTCCCCAAAAGCAATAAAGTGTAGCGGAAGAAGATAGTAGTCTGGCCGAGGTGAAGGGAGAGGAGTGACAAGATCCCGTAGGACACGGAGTAGGTCCGGGGATAAATCTCAATGCCGGAGCGCTGAATATTAGCTCGGAGGCCGTAGATAATTGTAAAGAAAGATCTCCCCGGACGGATCGGGTTAATAGGTGTTCGAGAACACTATATGGACGGTGCCAATAAAAATCTCCCCGGACGGATCGGGTTAATAGGTGTTCGGGAACACTATATGGCCGGTGCCAATAAAAATCTCCCCGGACGGATCGGGTTAATAGGTGTTCGGGAACACTATACGGACGGTGCCAATAAAAATCTCCCCGGACGGATCGGGTTAATACGTGTTCGGGAACACTATATGGACGGTGCCAATAAAAATCTCCCCGGACGGATCGGGTTAATAGGTGTTCGGGAACACTATATGGACGGTGCCAATAAAAATCTCCCCGGACGGATCAGGCGGGAGTAATCAAGTTGTCCGGAGACGAAGTGTGAATCTTCCCGGACGGACCGGGAGAAAGATCCAAGTGTCCGGAGACGAATAATAATAGTACAACTACGCTAGGGCGTCCCCGTAACGTAGAAAAAAGCATGGTAAGATGCACAAATAAAGAATTTATATTCAAGGTGAGTGCCGGAGCAATGTTAACAATCCGAAGGGGAATCACAACGAAAAAGAACTGTACAATAAAGGTAAAGATAAGAACAGTACTTGTTATTCGCTATTCATTGGCTCACGGTCATGATAACCTCCTCGGCTTTGGGATGAATCCCCGTTCTGGCCTGACCGAGGCTGGTCATCGGTCCGGACGACGTACTGTTGCAGGAAACCGTTTTTTAGACAGTCTTCGATTTCCTTTCCGAGTTCTCGGCACTCCTCTGTCTCGTGCCCATGATCTCGGTGGTACGCACACCACTTTCCACGGTTCCTCTTTTCCGGCGGAGCAGTCATTCGCGGGCAAGGCCGCAGATCGTTCTTATGGATAGAAAGGATCTCAGCTCGTGACTTCGTCAGCGGAGTCAATTGTGGAATATCAGCTCGGGGTTCCGAAGACCCCGGGGTCAAGCGGGAAAATGCACTAGGTCGCGTACTGGGCCCGGTTTGGGCTTTGTCGGACTGCCGCTTGCTAGCGTGTTTCTCACGCTTCTGGCGAGTTCGCTCCTCGGCCTTAGCAAATTTGCGCACTGTTTTGAACAGTGCTCGGGTTGTGACCGGTGTGTTCCGAACTAACTCGGTGTAAAGTGCTCCGGGACGGAGTCCATTCATGAAAGCGTTGATGGCTATGTCGTCGGGGCAATTTCCCACCTTGAGACTTACCGCTGTGAAGCGGTCAAGAAATTGGGTGACGGTTTCACCGTCCCGCTGTTCCATGTTCATGACATCAGCCAGGGTGGCCATGGGCTTCGCCCGAGCCTCGAACCGTGCCCAAAAGTGCTCGGCGAGTTCTCTGAAAGAAGATACGCTATTGCGTGGAAGGGAATCAAACCAAACCCGAGCTTCATCCTGTAAGTACTCAGGGAAAATCTTGCAGTATTGAAGGGATGTGATGTTATCATGGCTAAGCATGCTGTGCCTAAAAGCTCCAAGAAAATTGGCCGGATCTCCGGTGCCATTGTAAGGTGGTATAGATGGCCGTTTGAGCCCTTCGGGAAGGGTAGTGGCCATGATTTCTGAGGAGAACGGCGTGCTGATATCTCCATTGGCATCAAGACCCAGAATTCTGTCCAGTTCAACATTGCGTTGAACTTGCTCATACTCTTGAAGATCTAGAGCATGAGGATTGGCATAGCGGACTCTCTTAGCCGCATTAAGTGGACGACGGCGATCCACATCAGTGGGTTCCTCGTTGCGAGGTCGTGATTCATTAGAACTCCCCCGGTCCTCGGAAGAACCGGGTCGTTCCCGACGTCGATCCTGACGCCTGCGGTGCCCCGGGTCCTGCTGATCACGCGAGCGGGGTGGAGGCACCACGGGATTAGCATTATGGCCGGCAGGCCTCGCGGCGGGCCCCGCGGGATGTAGGCGATTAACTGCTCAATCTTGAAGGACATGTGCATGCTCTTGTAAGAAATCTTGGAGCAGTTCTGGGGTAATTTGAATGTTTACCGGTGGTTGAGCAGCAGCAATATTAGGGTTTTGCTGGTCTTGAGGGGGTGGAGGGTTTTGATTACCCTGATGGTTGGATGCACTCCCTGCCGGCAATTGCCTCGGCGGCACAACTTGATCCACGGGTGGATCTTGATCGGATTGATCCCCGCGGCGAGCTTGATTCAAACGAGTCGTCACCATGATGTTTGGATGCAACGTGAACGTCAAAAATTGGTGGTTAGCGCGTTCAAAAAACTGCCTTGTCGTTCCCACAGACGACGCCAATTTGATAAAGTGCAACCCGGTAACCACACAATTTGAACAATAACCTACGCAAACAGAATGTAAAAACACAGGAATTACGTGGTTCGATCCGGAGATCTACGTCCACGGGCAGAAAATCACTCTTGCCGAGGTGTTTCTTTTACTAGAATGTTGAGTTTACACGGAGTAATTCAGTACACAGAGTGCGAACCCTAAATCCGAGTTCTTTTCACCTATTTATACCACTAAATCAAAACCCTAACTAAATCCCTATAATCTTGTCCACCAAATCTGCATGGCAGTTGGGAAAAGATCATGGGCCTTGATTCGCGGAACAAACCACTCGCTGGGCCGACGCGCGTTCCTGGGCCTGCTGGGCCTACGCGTAGTGGGCCTTTACGCGCTTGCCGGGCCTGTGCGTGACGGGCCGATCGGTGGGCTTTGGTACAGTGGGCTTTGGTGTTAGCCCGACCCGAGCTGATCGGGTTATCCCTATCAGACTGTGACCAAACAAATCATTTCTGTATACGCTGAAATTTCTAGGCATTCAACGAGATTCGTATTTCTAACTACATCTGCCTTTCTTATAAATCACAATCTCACTCTCAATTAATCTCTTATTCTTTTATTAACGATTTTTAGGGTTTTTATATATCTCCTTTGCTCAACTCTTACTCTTTCATCGAGATTTCTATGCTAATTCATAACATAGTGCAGTAACCCATTAAATGTATACCACATGTTACATCATAAAAATTCAATGATCATACTTTTCCTGACTTCAACTATTTTATCACATATCTCACATCTAACGAAATTACTACACTATCTCATGGAGTAGTATAAAATTTCATCACTCACACACCCAGAATATTTATATATTTGTATCAGATTATCTAACTAAATCGATCAGCATGTCGACTTGATAACGTCAATACATCTTAAAACTTGCCAGCCCCCTCATGAATCAAGTTACAAATTCTATATGTATGTGTAGAATATATAAGTTAATCGACTTAAACATTTTTGTTCGGTTAATTTTGTCTTAGGCTTTTAGTTCTGACAATTCGATTTCTATTTCTTATATGATCAATATTTTATGAAAATTGATGGTTAACCAAACCGACTGATGCACACTCACACCATAAAAAAATTTAGAGGATCCAAATCCACATTGAATGAGAAAAGAAGCTAACAGTTTATATTAGTGGAGGAATAATTTGAAATTGAGAAAACGATATTAGATTAAAAGAAATAACAAGACTTAATTATATAAAAAGTTATGGCTATTTAGTCAATTATTATTTGCAAGATAACTTTTCAATGTTAATATCATTTTTAGATATTTTCCAATTTGATGTATGGAGGTTTTGGATCCTAATTGCTAATGTGAAGCCTAAATTTCAGATTTCAACTCATTCAGCTACAAACATGTAATTATATAATTGTTTTAAACTTATAACTAGCGGAAAACAATGGGAGTTGAAAAGAATTGTATGGTTACAAAATTTGCATTTAGGTGGACCAAAATTACACGGCTTTTAGATTTTGGATACATATAAATTCTCTCAAGATCTAGATTGATAGTTGACCACTTAACCTATCTTTCGATGTTGGTCATTTATATTAGTAAATGCTGTAAATTGCATTAAATTGTAATTTAATTATTTATAAATGCAGTAGTAAATTGCATTAAATTGTGTGGTAAAATAATAAAGTAAAGCCGAATCGAAATTAATGTAACAAATACTATCAAAGAAGTAAACGTAGACAATAATTAATGATGACCTAACAACAAACGAATAACGTGTAGATTGAGGAAACTAATTACTTGGAGAAAAAAATATTTTGTTTGACTTGAAAAAATGATCTCACTGATTAAAAAAGTATTATTTATTTTCTTAAAAATATTTTTAATTGCTGCGAGGTAATGGTGAATGAGTCAAAGGTGTAGACTTTGGTACAACCTACACATACACACGCTGCACGCATCTTATTCTTAAAAAAAATGATGGACTATTTGATGTGAATGGTACGCTTGTTTAATAACTTATTTCCGAAACTTTTATTCTCCGGTTGTGCCTGGATCCATCTCATGTATGTAGAGCTCGTAATACCGATCCGGTTTTATAGGTCGGCTTAAGTTGTTCGATATTTTAGATAAATTGAATTATAGAAATTTGGACTCGCAGAATCATTGGGCCATGTTGACAAAGCAAAAACCCGACGGACCACAGACTAATCCAAAAGTCTTTTATATTTAAGAGGGTTGGACTGGACTAGCCTCAATAATTGTTAACCCGATAGATTTACTCTGCCTGATAAGTTGGGTCGGACAGGATCGCATTACCACCTCCGGATGTATGCATAGCCGGATCTTATATAAGTTGAATTAGTCTGTCGACTCGCTCATAAACCTTTATGTTACGGTTGTGGGGGCTAAAATCACTTTTAGTCACACCACTTTGCTCATTTAATTTTTCGTCCTAAATTTTGTTTGTTTGTTTTTTTTTCAATTTCGTATCTTAATTAAAAGAAAAATGCTTATCTTTGAACCAATTTATGTTGCCTATGGATAAATCTGTCGGAAAAGTACATGTGATTGTCATATGAAATGAATTTTTGTGCTAAAACTTTCCGTTAGTTTGATTTCGTCCCAAAAAAGGTCCTTGTTGGTGGCAACATCAATTAAAATCAGAAGAAAGTTGGTGTCACCTGATAATCACGTGTACTTTTTCTGTTAATTTAATCATCAACGATGAAAATTGATCAAACTACAATATTTTCTTTAATTACAAGATTAAATTGAAAAAAGAAAAAGAAATAAAGCACGACAGGTTGTAAAACGAAAACCGAATTAGCAGAGAATTACTTCCCGGAAAGTGATTTAAGAACTAGGAATGTGCCAAAATCCATCATACGTATCATATACTTATTTTGTCTCAGTTAATTTTTCACAGTTGATCGGGCACGGATGTTAAGAAAAAAATAAATTTTACTTTTTTTTTTAACATTTTTAAAGGTGGAGATTGCTTGTAGAGATTTTGAGGGTGAGGATTGTGAGATAAATTTCATTTTTAAGTGTGTGAAAAATTAAGGTGTACTTCTATAATACAACTGGTGTATTAATACACCTAAAGTTTTTACTTCCTATAACAGGTTATTAATCAGTAACCTTTTACTTAGTATTCAGGTTACCCTCTAATATATGCATCTTGTTATAGTTGTTAATTTCACTTTATTATTTTACCTGAAATTACTCTTATTTAAAAATATTTCATTTATATTTTTTGTTTACTGAGTTTTTGTTTGTCCAACTCGACTCTATTATAAAACGTAAAGAACGGTTAATTATGCAATTGAAATAAAAACACTAGGATCTAAAAATAATAAATTAACTATGATATATTTCTCTAAAGAATCAATAAAACCATGGGTAATTATGCAATTGAAGTGAACAAATTAGGATCTAAAAATGATATACTCCCTCCGTCCCAAGCTAATTGTCCTACTTTGACCTGGCACGGAGACTAAGAAAAAGCAGATTTTGTGAAATCTTTGACTTTTTCAAATGTGGAGATTGAATGTGGAAATTTTGATGGTGGAGATTGTGGGAGAATTTGCCATTTATGGAGTAGGACAATTAGCTTGAGACAAACAAATAAGGCAAGTAGGACAATTAGGCCGGGACAGAGGGAATATTAACTATGATATATTTCTCTAAGGCAACAATAAAATTAAATCCATCATCACCATATTACTTTAGAGAAAAGAATTTATTTCTTTTTCTTTAAAATATTTGAATAATACTTATGTACCTCATATGCATGGACATTCTTATATATAATGGGTCAACCCGAACTTTGGCATCCTAAAAAACATGTTAAGTAATTCTTTTTTCAAGAAAATGTATACTTTTTCAGGAAAAAAAAAATAATTTTTAGAAATTTTAATAAGTTTTTCAATAAATTATGTATTTCTTTCAAGTTTATATTATATAAGTATTCAATGTTAAGATTTTTATAGTAACTGTTTCTCGAATATATATATTTTTTTTATATAAGTTCTCTTTTTATAACTCACAAATATATTCAATTATTATTTAGTTAGATTACTTTAAAAGTGATAAATTTTTCAGAAAAAAAAATATTTGTTCATTTTACTTCCAATAATAATATTTTTTGCAATTAGATTAACTGCTGGAATATATATAGATGTCAATTAAATGGATTCCAGGTTTTATATTATTTGATTGTGCGGCTTTTTTTAGGTTGACGACTAAAACATTTGAGAATACAAAATAACTTCTATTTGTGATGACATTGATAATGATAAAATATAAATCTTTGTTTCTTAACTGTGACATCAAATCAGTATTACGCCATTCCTGCAATCATTCCAGTTATCAATGGAATGAATTAAATTTAGTTTTAATTTTCTGATTCTGAGAAAGATAACTAAGAATTGTTTCTTTTATGCAAAATAATATAAAATAAAACACCAAAGAATCAAAATCCAAATCATTGTGATTCTGAAACTCCAAAATTCTCTGCAGCACAATTTACGAAATTCACACAAAATAATCAGTTTTTATGGCAAAGTTTTCTTCTTGAACATGGTCGGCACTCGGCAGAACTGTTATCTCTGTAGATATTTCATATTCTTTGTATGTTTTTTCCCAAATTATTCATTTATATTTTCTTGCAGAAACATGCAATTCAGCTTTCCTCTTCTTGCTATTGTTGCCAGGGAAGAAGAGTGGTAGAAGAATTGCATTAGAGGGAGGGTGAGGCTAATCGTTATATCATGTCCATTAATAATGTGCCGGTACAGTAGGTTGCATGTATCATGATTTGAATATGGTGACCTGCTGGGTCATTAACAGGTTAACTCTAACTTTATGATCTAATGATTATAGTTAGTATAGTTCAATCTAGTGGTCAAAATTTTAGGTGTATTAATACATCAGGTGTATTATAGAAGAATTCATAGTTAAATGAGACGGATCAAAATGAAAAGTAGAAAAAGTTAGCCGAACGGAGGAAGTATGTTATATGACTCTTTAGAAAATCAACTTTTGATTTTTTCTTAATTTGTATTACGGTGGCACATGACACATCTAATTAGGGGTGACAATATTTCACAAGAAATTATAAATAATTATTGAGTAGGAAATTATTACCGAGTGAAGTACGTTAGTGGATATGATATATGAGATGGAGACAAGATTCATACTTTAAACCTATTCTCATCCCATGCCTCATTCCTATATTTTTAAAATTTTAATTTAAATAATATGTATAAATATAATATAGATATTTAAAGAGATGGACATCTTATTTATTTCTCAATTCTCAAATTTCCATCAACTTAATTATCATGTACAACCATTTTCTATCTACCTATTTATTCAAACTAAAGATATTCCTCATTTAAAAATCAATTGAAATACCCCGCGGGTGCAAATTGTTATATATTGTCTAATCATAAATCATTACTAGAATTATCTTATTAGTTTTCCTAAAATATATTTTCGTTTTATATTTTTTGTGAAAATTAGATTTTCTCATTCTCCATCCGTATATCTTTAACGGAAAGATATTCGTGATGGAATGATAATAGTTATGTGATGCTGAATCCCCGTCCTAACACGATTATCGCCACCCCTGCATCCAATAAGTGGATGTACTTCTTTTTTCTTTTAATTATCAACTTATCACGTGGATTATACTCTAAACCCGACATTAAATCTCCTAATAATCTGGATCAGCCCTGCAAATAATTAACAATTGTGTTGTTAACTCATAACTGTACATTGTAGCTCAACAATTATTAGGCTAATAATTTTGCGGAAGTAGTATTGCAATTTAAAATAGTAGGATGTAATAATAAAGTTTAGTACTTAAGTTATAATAAAAAATCGTATTTAATTTTCAGCAAGTATCATGAAAAAGATATTCAGCACATGATTTCTTCTTCTTTTCCTCTTTTATTATTTTATTTTTTTATAATTCAACTTGCATTTTGTTCCACTATCTACTATAATAGTCTTGCCATAATTTGTAATATATTGACCGAATAAAAGATACTTCATTTCCAAATTCATGATTTTTTCTAAGACTAAGAGGGCGTTTGGCTGGGCTTATAAACTCCTAAAAATATCTTATAAGATGTTTAGGAACTTATGAGCTCTTGCAAAGCGTTTGGTAAAAAAAGATGTTTATGAGCTTATAATAAGAGACAAAAATAAGCTCTCAAAAAAATAAGTTGCTATACCCCAACTTATTTCCATCTTATTTTTTAAGATCTTAATTATTACACTCAAATTTCACACACAATTCACACTTACATACACTACACACATTTCACACACTACACATATTACACACATTTCACACACTACACACATTACACACACAACACACAATACACACACACTGTACTACACATACCACATACACCACACACACTACACACACTTAACACACTACACACATTTTACACACTAATCAAAATATGTGTTTAATATTAATCTTTAATTTAGACCCCAAATTTAAAAATAAATTACTATATTCAATTGCAAGCTTATAAACTCTTTTATCCCAACACTTTATTAACTTATAAGCTCCTTAAAAATTACATCTTATAAACTCGTGAAACAGCTTATAAGATGTTGAAGCTTATAATTAGTAAAACACTCTCTAAATCATTTTAGTAAATATACTATAACAAGAATCTTATAATTGGTATAAGCAAAAGAAATGGGCTGCAATCCAATACAGGCCCAGACCATCTCGGCCAAAATATCCAAAAGGCCGCTATCCGTATATGACAAGCGAGGAGATATTAAGCCCAAAAGACGATTACTTCAAAGGTTTAAGATCCACCTAATGTAATTTCGATATAAGGCCCAATATTATATTTTGGGCCCTTCTTCGTACCTGAAGATTCTATTACTTATGATTTATTTATTTACTAAAATCTCTCTTTTTCTGGTACTTTAGTGATATTATCTTACCAGTTGAAAATTGTTCGAATTTATCAAACAATTCAAACCCCATTCTCTATCGCCTACTTAACAAGAAATAAATAAATGATATATTTACTAAAATAGTCCAAATTTATCGGACACTGATGAGTTTTGTAAATGTAAGCAAAAATTTGTGTGAGACTGTCAAACTGTGTGACGGTATTATTTTTATTTGTAAAAGTATTAATTTTTTTTTTACAAAAAAATATAATTTTCTGTAGCAAAGTATTAATTTCATCCGTAAAAGTATCATTGTATAAAAAATATCACTTTTATCTGTAAAAGTATATTCCGGCACACGTGAAATCGTTGTTGAGTAGGGTGTATGGTGCTTTACGTGTTAATTCGTGCAATGACATTTTAGAATTAAATGTAGCATTTGATTTATTTGCACCATAATTTGTTTGAATTTGCATATGTCCTTGGATTGTAGGAATATTTAAATCGCGTGTTTAAGTTGTTAAACACGGAAATATTCGATTTAAAATTCAATCCTAAGTATTTTGTCTTTGATTTGACAATGGAATTGTGGATGCACGTACGGTGTATTGGGACAGGACCACATGACATTTAGATTGTGATTTGACCATACGATTGAAATTCATTGATTGACTTACATGTTACCTTAATCCTGAGTGAATAGTGTCCCTTTATTACCAACTGTACATTCTTGAGTGAGGTTAATATATTAATCAATACCTTCGTGTTTTTGGAATTATAGTGAAGTGGTAAAAAACATATATTTACGATATTGGAATCATTCACCTATTTAATGGGCATGGTCATGATCTCACGGTGTCTTCTATGAACAGTAAATCTGAGCTCAGTATTCGACATTAGTTGTTGAATCATATTGTGTGATGTAGTCACACAGGACTGTCGGATAGATTATGAATGTTGAGATTGACAAGTGTTTGAATATAGACTTATTGGTCATGTTAGCCTATTGCAAATACTTTAGTTGATCGAGGGGGTAAATGTTGGATCGATCAATTAGAGTATAATAATTATTGATATATTACTTCAGTAATGCTGATTAAATTAAGAGTGCAATTATATTCTTTTTGCGGAATTAAATATAATTAATAAATTAATATGTTAAGTCAAGAGTTGACTGAGTCATTTTTAATTTATTGGAGCGTAATTTAATTGGGTCCGACCAGGCCCCTTCGGTTGCCCACTGTGAACTGGAATAAATTATAAGGTTTATAATTTATTATTGCAATTAAATTGGATTATGATATTATGATATTATTGAAGATGGAGATATCCGGTATCTTCTATACTTATCAGGATATATTACTTTGGTAGAAAGAATATTGTTATATATATATATTACATATATATAGGATACATATTCAATTCTTCATAATACTGGTAATACACACGTGATATCAATATCCAAGGAGATGTCCACACATCGGAATTGTAGTGCAGTTTGAGAGAACACCGTAGAAGACTTGGAACGCTACAAAGATACTTCTTGTATAGATTAATTAATATGTAGAACATATAGTAATATGGTCAATCTTACGACGATTATAAGATTGTCAATATCTAATATTACTCCAACGAGGACCTTGACCTATTTGGTTTATGACGGCTTCCTCAATGTACTTTTTTTTTTTTTTTTGAGCAAATTCGGTGTACGCTTCGTTAGATTCTAGCATGTCGCTTAGATCAACCTGTGTCAAAATTAAGAATAAATATATGTACATGTAATATTTTCAAAATGCATTGATTTGAGGTTATGATTGTGAGTACAAACGGGAGGTTGCCCTAAACCTGGACGTGCGTTGCATGACACATGATTAAAAATTAATGACTATATTTTCTTAATTTCAATTACTTTGTCACATGTTATAAGACACGGGATAACATAAAATCTGTGAGAGTCGAAAGAAAGATGCACCAAACAAGATCTGAATTAGATGCGATGATCATAAAATCCGAAAATTTGTCTGTATGCCTTAGTGCACTATAAGAGTGGAAGTTTCTTTTTTGCTTATGTATTTGCATGTAAGACAATATTACCTTTTGCCTTTCATTTTTAACACTGCTACAATCCAAATAAATATCATCAGAATAATGCTTTACTTACCTGGATTCCTTCTTAAAAACAAAAGTAACACAACTTTTTTTTCGACTTTGATAATATTTTCTTAATATTGTTAATTCTTAATTTATATATATACTACTAGGATCCTGCTATATGTACATGTGTTTTTGTTTCAGCATATAGTATTACAAGTTGATACAAAGTTTTATACCTTATACTTCTTATTTATAATTGGCCTATGATTCCTCAACATTCGTTTGTACCTGGTGCAATTTATAATTAGCTAGTGTTCTAAAAAGTGTTAGGGGCTAAACGACATTCGAGATTGGGCCTAGTGACACGTAGATGACAGTGCAAAATATAAGTAATTTTACATTTAATTAAAAAAACAATAACATAAGTATATCCTGAAATTTAAATTAGTTTAGTAATAATTAATAACCCAGTAATTCAACATGATGCTCAATTGAACGAGTAATAGGAGTCATAGGTAAGGGGGGAAATAAAAGCTTTGACCTAGGGCTAAAGAGGTTTTAAGTAAAGAATTAAAGAAATCACTCAAGATTTAATGGCCCTTTACACATACATATCAATTAAGCGAAATTTACAGCAAATGAATTTGAATCCTCTAAAATACTTTATCGTAAGTCTTAAAAAGAGAGAAAGTGGTGTATTTTATTTGAGTCCCATATCTGTATTTTTTCAAAATAATCGTGTCACTCTCTTTCACAATTCACAGTAAAATATTTTAGAATATTCAAATCCGAGAGGAAAGTACTCCAACTACTTAGAGTGACACTTTGTCATTTTTCAACTTTACAAATGGCTAAAAGTTGCTGACTAGGCAAGCACTTTTGCAAGAAATGAAAGTGGAGTTCGTATTTCTAAACAAAATTTGTAACATGGTTATTAAATAGCTAAGTACGAGGTTATATATATATATACTTCTATTTAATCTCTATTTCAGAAAACCAATGAAATTAATAATGGCATCATAGCCGACCATAACATTTGGCAACCCAATTGTAATAAGAAAATGCCAATCAATAGAAAAAAGCACTAAATTTTTTGACCACATATATCAACTCTTGAACACTTCTATATATAGGTACACTACTCATAATTTCTTTTCATCCTCATAACTCCTGCCAAAGAGAAAATAAAATAAATATTTTTAGTAGAATGAGTTCTTGGAAGTTCTTCTTATGCTTTATTTTGGTGTCCACAATGGTGACGAGGTTCGAAGCTCGGTCCCATGAGAAGAAGATGATTGGTGCGACTGCATCATTTCGAGCAATGTTTCGGGAGAGAATATTGCTTGAACGAGATGACGAACGGTATAATCGTTATAACAAGAGGCTTAGTCCGGGTGGACCTGATCCTCACCATCACTAGAAGTACCCTAATGCCACAAATTTTACATTTTCATTGGAAGTACTCAATGTATAAGAGTATTTGAGGAATTCCATTTGTGTTAATTTTGATGCAATTATATATAGTACTAAATTAATGCCGGAACAAATGTAATATCAGATTTTGTAAGAATTTGTGTATGAGCTTTTAAGGTGGCATTGCTTTTTAATGAAATAAATAAAATAAGGTTTGAAAGTTGGTTGTCTTTGGGCTATATATTGATATCCTTATCCTTTAGTCAACTATCCACTAAGTAATCTAGGGCTAGCTTCATCACTTAGGTTTTTTTATTAACTTTTATTCTTTTGAAGAATTTATTAATATATACAAGTTTCATATTCGATTGCATTCTAGATGTTTACATAAGTTTTGTTATCGATTACTATCTCCGTCCACAAAAAGAAAAGAAAATCATGATTTACTTTCTTTTATTGGGACGGAGAGAGTTTAAATGCGCTCTCATTTTCTTATGAAAATAATTAGGAAAGGCTTTAGTCAAGAAATAGGGTTTATGATCCATTTTTAGATAAGAGGGCTTTTGTTTCCATCAAAAAGAAAAAAAAAAAAATTAGTGCTTTTGTTCTTTGAAAATAGTTCGTTAAACCCAACAATGAACCAATACCAAAAAACAAACAAACAAAAAATACATTTTTTTAACTGTTTTTCTTTTTTGGGCCCATGTTACCTTTATTAACAAGTTCTTGTAGGAAGATCTGGATCCAATTACATTTTCCTGATCGATCCAATTATGATAAGCCCAATCCATTGGGCTGTAAAAGATTCCAATTAGCCCAAATCACGAACGTCTCTATCAGCAAAAACTGAAATATTAAAAATTATTTTGCGTTTGCACGTTGGATTAAGTTTACAAAATTAAAAATGGTGTATTTATCAAATTATTATTTCCAATAATAAATAATATATCAAGATGTTTGAAAAATATATGAATAAGTAGAATTAAATTTTATAAAATTAAACTAATATATTCTTTACTATATATATATCTTCCTTACAGTATCCTGTAGATATTCTAATGACATTTTATAAAATTAAAATCACTGCATTGTAGGGAGACAATATTATCTCTACAAAAGTTTGTTTTTAGGTTATTTTGTCAAAAACACAGGACATTTTCCTTTCCCTTTCTTTTCTCTTTTAGGTGTTCAAAATCGACGCCCAGGATTAACTCCCCCTAAAAGAATAAAATAAATCATTTAATAGTAGTCAATTTATCGATCATCTGTTAAGGGTCGTAAGGGCTTATTTACAAATGTCGGGCCTAAGTCTGATCTATTATCAGTAAAAAACTTAATTTATAATTCCCGCCTATTGTGAACCTATTTAAAACCTATTAAGGAATGCAAGAGTACAATATATATATTAATTATTACATAATTTAGTTACATAAAATAGAGTATTTATAGCGATTAAAAGTTTCTAGATATGCATTATAATTTATGTTAATATATATAAATTATTGTACTTTTTTATGTTGAGTATTTTTATACTCCCTCCGTCCCAAATAAACTTGTATAGGGGAGTCGCACACATATTAAGAAAAGTTTTTTTGGGGATTTTGTTGACTTTTAAAATGTGAATTGAAGGTGGAGATTGAGGATTTTGAGGGTGGAGATTATGTTGTCACTTTCCTTATTAAGAAGTGTGTCAAGTTTAGTTGGGTCGAACGAAAGCGAAAAGTGTGCAAGTTCATTCGGGATGGAGGGAGTGTATTATAATATATATTTAAATTTAAGTAGACCAAACTATTCTGACTTATAATGTCTTATTTAAGTTCAAATCTGATAAGTCGAACTAAGCCTAATGTGAAGTAGGTCATATTCTCGTGTGGTGTAGCCTGGCCTATTCCCACATTGAATATTCAATAATCTATGAACATGTACTCGTGTGGTTCCATTTAATACATAGCCAATAAACCACGAACCACATTCTTTTGATCCCTTTTAGTTTATAATAAAAACAAAATAGTAGAGGTGGGGGTGCACTGATGATAAGGTTATATGTTTTATGTTGTACTAATTGACTTAATTATTCTACCCAACCAAATAATTGCAATATATATTCATAATTTGACTCTTCTAAACTGCCAATGTCTTCTTGACCTCACGGTTATGTATGGGGCGGCTCGCTCACAAAAAGTGCTTATAGAGAATCTTGTTTTTTATTACCAAACAAATGGTTACATATGGGACTGACGTTGGATCCTATATATGCTCCCGAATTTAATAACCTATTTATTAGGTTCGTCATCAGTCTCGTTCTCCTACTTGTTGTAAAAATACATTAATGAGAAATTTCTTAAGAAGAAGTAAATTATCGAAAAATTGAGTAATTTTCTTGTACACCATTTGCAAGATCCATACAATCTGGTTGTGGACAACTTTTCTTCATGAATGTATTTAGTGTTTATGCTGAAATGTATTATTTGTTCAGAAGAAATGTATCAATGGTGAAAATGTACTGGTATTTATGTTGAAGTATATTACTTATTACGAAAAATCTTTTCTAAAAGGTAACATCTCTTTAGATAAGTAATACATTTCCTCCCGTTAGCCTGGACTATAAGGATCTAAGATCCATGCATATAGTGTACATGAAAATTAGTGCTAAAATTTAGGGATAAGATTTATATATTAGCGGCAGACACACTAACATCGGATAGGATCTTCGATTCCACAATACAGTGACACATATACACAGTGACATCATCAATACATCACAAATGCACATATCTACTATATTTATATAACTGTAGTAGGAGATGTAGCACCATATATAGTAGAATATCCGAAATCCACTAACATATGTTCACGGTAGGTAATTTAGGGATACGATTTATACACACTACCAATGAACATACTAATATATGCTCACGGTACGTAAGAGAACATTCATGTCGTCCGCATATATACCTTATCGTTCCACAAAGACAGTGCAGTAGTTCTTTTTTATCCGTCCTAAATATAATTTTCCTAAAATGCCCGTACTTAATGTTTGTTGTGATAAATCATTCTCCAACACTAAATTCAAGTACACTACTAAAATTAAGTTTTTTTGCCACTACAAAATGTAGTTACAAAAAGGAAAGAGTGGTCACAAAAGTATTTTATTAACCACATTTAGAATGTGGTTACTATAGGGTAGCCACTTATAGTAAGATGCAAAAAACTTTTTTGCAACTACTTTGTAGTTACTAATATATTTGTAACTACAATTAGTTGCAAAAGAGTTTGTCATAATGTAGCAAATTTGGTTAGAATTGTATGAAATATTTTATGTAACTACTAATAGTTACAAAATGGGTCATTTTTAGTAACCACTTTGTAGTTGCAAAAAGAGTAGCGACAAATATCATTTTTTCTTGTAGTGGTACTCCAAATAAATAAGGGAACATAAACAAATTGTGAGTTAAATTTTGTTTCTTCAAATACATTAAGGGCCCGCTTGGTTGGGAGGTTTATGGCTAAGAAATGGGAATGAATGAGAACTCATTCCTATTTATGGTGCTTGTTACATAATAAATAAGTTAATCATTATCCCCTTTTATTAACAATTCACCCCTTTTCATTTCATAATATAATTGACTCCTCATTTATACCCTTACTATTGCCATTGATGATTTGCAACCAAGCGGGTCCTAAAGGTATTTTGTTAAACATTGATGGTTCAAATTGGGCATAGTTTGTTTTAATTGGACTAGTTTTATATTAGGACATATAAGCCCAATTCTAGTCTGATTAGGATTTGAATAATTGGTGTCAATTAAGGGCGACGAAATTCTTTTTAACCCCTAAAAATACACATATATAAAAACCTCTCACTGTGGTCATTATTATCACATTGAAGAATTAACTACATATTTTTTCAATACATCACTATTATTGATATAAATATATAACCACCTCCGTCTTTTTTTATTATAATTTTAAGTTTTGTAAAATATTTATAAATATTTAATTGTAAGATTTCTTTAACACATTTTTTTCGATTTTAACCATATTGCTATCCTAAATAACTCGAAGAGAGATCATATAAAGGAACAATTGAGAAAATTTAGGAATTTGAGGAGGAGTAGTTCTTTTATGCACAAGTTGTACTGATTTTAGAGTAGTGCAATTCTGCTCATGCGTAGTTTTTCATGAAAATGTATTAATGTTTTATGATGAAATGTATCACTTATTTTGAAGAAAAGTATCATGCTAAAAATGTATTATTGATTATACTTAAAGATATTCCTTTTCCTAGATAAATGTATTATGTTAAAAATTAATACTCATTTTCAGAACAAGTAATACATATTAATATAAACAATGATATATTTTCATGTATTCACTCTTTAACCTGAATTGCTCTGATCAAAGATCTGTGCACATGGTATAAATGAATTAGTGTTGTTGAAACACATAAAAATTAATTGAGGGCTTATTTATTACACGTAGTCCTTAGTTTTTTTATTCTAAACTAAAACTGCAATTAAAAAATAGGTGTAGTAGTATATATTAATAAAACAAAATATTAAGATAATACATAAAATATTAAAAAATAAGCAAAAAAGAAGAAACATAATAGGGACACTTTTGTTTGGAGTAAGATGCCATTAAATCTCACATGAAACTCACTACATCTAATCTATGATGACCAAGCTACACGTTTACATAATACTAAACAACTTAAAAAGCAGATTCATAACACACAATTTACTTCAATATCTATTTTTGGTCTCTAAAATATTGTTTTATTTGCTCTATTACCCTACTTTTAGGGGTCCATTTTCATATCGACACGAGATTGATACTTGAAAAGTAAATTTTGAATATTTCTTTTTAATAAATAATAGTGGTCAAAAGTTGGTAATGCTGTAGTTTTTAGTTTCATTAATATAAACCGTGATGATGAATCAAGAAACAAAATTTAATTTTGGAGTAATAGGAGAGCCACAAACTCAACATGGAAACAAAAGTTACTAGATTTTAGAGAGAGGTGGTAAATAATATTATTAATTGGACTTCATAACAACATAAGATATGTTCCACGACTATGCTAGAACTTTATGAGCACCTATTTAATTATGTGATAATTTTTTACATATGTATGTAACGTCAACATATGTTGCTTAACATAATTGTTTAGTGCGCGCATACAAACACACACACACACACATATATATATATATATATATATATATATGAGAGAAAAGATTAATATGTTGCACACTTATAGTAAGCAGTATGTGTGGTACGTATTAATGTAGCACTTTTATTGTCACATCAAAAGGTGTTCACCTGAAACTGATCATATCATATCTCTATTGATACCATATCTCCTGCTTATATAGCACTTTTATAATATTTTATTTTTTAATATTATATATATAAATATAAATATAAATAAAAATATATATATATATATATATATTTATATATATAACTTAGAAGGTAAATAGTTTAGTTTTTATCTTGAGATTTTGTTATGGAGTGTGAAATTTGAATATTGTGGTTGATGAGTTTATGTAGATGATTGACTATTTATATAAGTTTATCTTTTAGTAATAAATTATGAAAAAATCTTGAGAGAGTCATTTTGGAACAATCGAATACCTACCGAACTGAATAAATTCAGTACGGTTGAAGTTTAATTTTCGAAATATTGATTCGATTTTTTTTTTTAACTTTAATTTTTTTAATTCGATTTGATTTTCGATTTCACTAAATAATTTCGATTCGGCTACGGAACCAATCTCGCTCGCTCCTACCAACAACCTTTACGTATTTGTATTAGTTGGATTGATTTAAATAATTTGGCGCCGCCAACGCATGATAGATTAATAATTAATAAAAGATAGAAGTAGCCACTCATTATTAAAGGAGTATTACTGCTACTATGTGGGATTAAATCTTTGACCATAGGGATAAAATCAAAATGAATGAGAAGACAGAATCAAAAGTGCCGTCGGACCAATGTTAGCATCTTTAATAGGAGTACCTAGGTTGCATCCTAGGTTACTTATGATGTGACCCTTTGTCACTTTCCACAATTAGAAATATCCAATTAATAACTCGCATAAGTTTGACAGTAAAGTAAATCGTAAATATGACGGCTAGATTTCGTGATAAAACGAATCCGTTTATCAAAAGATTTGAGATAAACCCTGATCAACGAAACTGTAAAATACGAGAAAGATTAAGAACACATGATATACGTGATTCGATTCGGAGATCTACGTTCAAGGGCGAAGGCAATAACCTTCCGGGGTGTTTTTCCACTATTTTCCCTTCAATGTCGAAGTTCAACCTTTACAAGTTGTAGTTTCAGAATACAAAAATGCCAACCCTAAATCCGAATACAATTCTCATATTTATACTATACAAATCAAAATCCTAACTAAATCCCTATAATCTCGCCCACCAAATCTGCATGGCGGTTGAGAAAAGATCATGGGGATCTCCATCTCCAAATATGCCGCGACTGGGCTCAGCTGTGTTGGGCTCGTGCTTCTGGGCCCAGTTGACCTGGGCCGTACCTATCAGATGCCCCCCACCAGCCGGAGCGAGGTAGGAGCTTCGATTAAGAGTAAGGCACGCGGTAATAGGTATGAGTTGGCGGCGATGCAAAGTGACGTAATGGCGTAGCTGGTAATGAAAGATTCCCGTCTTACCGAACTGACGGACCACCGGGGTGAAGGAACCAGCCGGGGCCGAGCTGATACACCCCCAAAGTGAAAAGGTCAACAGGGACCGAACCGAACCGAACTGAGGTACCCCCGGGGTCATGGGTCGGCAGAAGCCGAGCTGAAACATGCCCGGGGTAAAGGGGCCACCGGAGTGAAGCCCAAAGCTTCCTGGGGAAGGGTGAAGTTGATGTGATTGGCGGCGCCATCATTAGGAGAAGGGATGTGAAGTGACGCGTTTGGGAATCCCAAGAAGCGTGTCCCCCACGCGCCTAAGTAACTGTAATGCGTGTGATTACCACGCACAAATCTTAAACGCTGAATTTGAAAAGGCCAGATCTGGGCCGTTCATTCGTGAGCATATATATAAGGCTTGTATAGTAAGCTTCATTATTCTCATTTGCGGTTTGCGAGAGACAAAGAGCGGGAGAAAAAGAGAGAAACATCTGTGCCAAGTCGTGAGCAATCTCAAATCGAAACCAAGTAAGTATGTCTTCCTCTTCGTCTTCGTCTTCAATTAGAGAAGTAGGGAGAACTAAAACCCCGTTGAATGTAGAACCCTTGCGCTTTATTATCCCTGAAAGAAGAGAGAATATGATGGTATACAGGGCAGACGATATGGAGTCTGGCACCCGGGCAGTAGGGTTTAGTGATTGCGAGGAGGAGGACTTCAAAGTTGCCGCGGAGGCGCTGCGGATGTCGCAGGTGCAGATAGAAGCCCTGATACCAACATTTTATTTTCCTTTTAATTTAGAATACATTGTGCCGGAGCCTAGTGACCGAGCTTGTTGCCCACCCAGGGGGTTCATAAGTGTGTATATAGACCACCTGAGGATAGGAATTAGGTTCCCTCTCTGGGACTCCGTAGTGCGACTGCTGAGGTATTACGGCATTGCCCTATGCCAATTAGCACCCAATGCCGTGAGGCAAGTGGTTGGGTTCTCAGTAGTATGCAAGAGGGCCGGGGTGGAACCGAATGTAGATATATTTAGATTCTTCTTCCAACTTAAAGCCTTCGGGAAATCGAAGGGGTGATATTCCTTTAGCCCGAGGTGGATTTAAGGTGAAAAACCCGAGTAAGGTAGAGGGTTGGAAGGAGAAGTTCATATTTGTGAAGGTTGATGTAGCCCTCCCGAGGTGGAGGGAGGAGGTAGTGAATAGCGCCCCGGTGTCGGAGCCTGAGCCGCTGGTAGTTAATCATTTTCGTACCGTGGGTACGTTCAAGACACTCTGCACCGAAGAGGAGCTAGAGGAGGCAGGGTTAAGTCCCTACTACTCGGGAGGAGCAGAGGAGATTCCCACCCGGGGGCAGGATTCGGCAGCCGGGGCGGCCGAGGAGGGTAGGAACTCTTAATATGTTTGAACTGTTTGTAACTTGCATGAGATTAACCATTGATCTTCTTGCAGTGGGGCGATTCGGAAAAGATACAGCTGGAAGCTCGGCGATGCCTCCGGCCTCGAAGAAGAAGGGGACCGCTGCCGAAGTGTCCCCTAGAGTGAGGGTGTCTCCGAGTCCGAGGCCGTCACAAAGGACGGAGGATGAAGTTGTGGTCGCAGGGTCGACCCCGAGGTCGAAGAGGAAGCCGGAGCCGTCCTCAACTCTGCCTGCAGAGGCCAAAAGACTACGCAAGGACCCAACCCCCGAGGTACAGTAGGGATAGTCATTGCTGTAAGAAATATCTATCTCTGAAACTCATCTTTTTTTTTTTTTTTTTTTATATGGGCAGGGGCAAACAAATGTGCTGGGCCTGGAGGGGCCTGAGGCCGAGGAGCTATTGCAGCTAGCTCAGGGGATCATGGACCTCGGCCGAAGGAGTGGGCAGGAGGCCAAAGAGGAGCTAGCCGAGGCGTTGAGGGAGTTGCGATCTCGAAACGACAGGTTAACTCAAGACCTGTCTGAGGCTCGCAAGAGAGCTTCCTTAGTGGAGAATGAAGTGGCGCGACTGCGCGAGGTGGAGGCGGAGGCCGGGGTGCTCTGCGGCGAATTGGCGGAGCTGCGCGCGGAGCTGGGGGCCAAGGAGACGGCAGTAGTTGAGGGCCAGGGGGCCGCGCTGAAGACTTGCGCAGAAAAACTGCTGCAGACCAGCACGTTCCTCGACTACCAAATGGGCTTCGTCGCGGTCGGCGACACGGCAACACGCTCGGTGCTGCTGGAGAAGGTCAAGGAGATCTATCCGAATGTGGATGTTTATTGTCCAGAGTTTGGATACGATTTCAACACCGTGGGCGCCGTGGAGGAGGCGTATTACAATGCACTGGCTCGGGTCCCGGAGTGGCCCTTGGTGAAGGCATTGGCGGAGAAGAAGACAATACTGAGCGCTGAGGAGATCGCTGCCTGCAATGTGGACCAAGACGAAGAGTTCCTGTCCTTTCGGCGGGGAGAGTTCACTTCAGAGCCACGAACAAAGGATCCACCCCCGCGCATGGAAATCACGGCAGAGACAACTGAGGGTGATGCGGGGGTGAACCAGGCCTTGCCAGAGGAGGAGCATGAGGAGGAGGTGGAGGTGCCGGAGGCGGCCGAGGGGGCCGATCAAGGGGAGGTCAGTTCCCCGCAATTTTGATAAATTGTAAATATAGTAGATGGTAGGGAAAATCGGTGTTCTTGCTGTAATGGTTTGGCAAATGATATATATGACATTCTGTTTGATAATGAAGCTTGTTTGTGTAAATATTGTTGAGTTACTGCTCTTTCTCTTCGGTGTTGACTATGAAATATTAGTACTGAATCTGTGCTGCAAACAGGAGAATACCGATGAGCTACACAACATAATAAAGAAGCTCATGTGGTCCTTGGAATGGTTCCGCGGTGAGAAAGACAACTTGCAGAAGCAGGTCGTGCCCCAGTTAGAGAGAAGGTTAGCCTCGGCGGAGAAGAGGGCTACGGAGGCCGAAGAGGCGAGAGCTAAGGCTGTGAAAAGGCCAGAGACCATCAGGTGAAGTACTTGTCGATGTGTACCGAGCTGGAGCGACTCTTCATTCACCAAAAAGAGTATGAGCGTATACTGACGGAGTACGGCCTGCTAACCTTTGAGGAGGTCAAAGAGCGGACGACCGAAATCCAAGGGGAAATTACCGCGCTGATGGCGGCCGGTCACACTAACTCCTCCGAGCTAGTTAGGAAGCGGGAAGTATTAGAAATACTTCTCAATATGTACGAAGGCTTAAGAGGCCGCAGCAGGTGGCGTCGTACTGCGGAGGAGAATATCGCGAGCTCCAGCCGGGGACAGGACTCCTTGAAGGCTCCGCGGAGAGGTAAGAAAGGAACGGTCGAAAAACCGATTGGGATCATAATCCGAGAGCCGACCCCGATGGCTGTTGCCGAGGAGGAGGTTAAAAAATTAGCTGAGGAGATCGAAGTGATGGACCCGCGGAATGGGATCCCGTGGAATGGGCTAACACTTCGAGGCCAGCGCCACAACCGAGTCCTCGTCGCCGAGAAGATCGAGGAAGGGACAACGTTCCCAGGCCTGTCCCGAGAGTAAGTCCTCCGCGGAGAGGAGGTCGAAGTAGGGAAATAACCGGAGCCCAGAGCCGGGGTACTTCCAGATCCCGGAGGACACGAAGGAGCTTCCGAGACGGATCCCAACGCCGGAGCGCGGAGTATTGGCTAGGGGGTCGGAGATAAATATAGATGTTGTAATAACAATGCATGTGTATATGTAAAGGACACTTAGTAAATAAAACTTTTGAAAATATTTTGATGTATATCACAATTATTTTATGCAAAAAATAGAGTAGCTAAAGACGCGTTTAATGTAACTTCTTTGAGTTATGCTGACATTTTATAATGAAATAAGGTTGTAGGTAGTACTCGGGAGTACAAGGCGTAAATAAGCCTTTGTGTGGAAACAAGGCATAGAATCTCCCCGGACGGATCAGGCGGGAGTTAATAACCTCTCTGGATAAATCAGGCGAGAGGGAACATATGTCCGGGGACTAAGTGTTGATCTCTCCGGACGGATTAGGCGAGAGACCAATGTGCTCGGAGACAAACAATAATTAGTCTAGGCTGGGGCATCCCCGCGGCGTAGAAGAAAGAACAATAATGTATGAAAAGTTAAAACTTTATTCAAAGTGATTGTCGGAACAATTGAAGAATACAAGTGTAATCGTTAAAAAGAAAGTGCCACAGTATGAAAATGAAATTACGTACAAAGAACGTAAAGGAAGAAAAGGTACTTGACAATCGGAAATCATAAATAGAAACACCGCAGATTGCTAACGTGCCAGGTTTGGGGCATCGGTGTGCCGTCTAGATGCTCTAACTGATAGCTACCGGAGGCATGTGCAGCAACGACGCGATAAGGCCCTTCCCAAGTGGCATGCAGTTTGCCCTCGGGGGCAGCTTTGCTGGCAGAATTTAACCGGAGCACGAGGTCTCCGACCTGGAACTGCGTACCCCTAACCCAGAGGTTGTAATACTGAGCTGCTTGTTGTTTGCTCTTAGCCTGTCGGATAAAGGATTGTTCACGGCGATGTTCGAGTTCGTCTAAGTTAGTACGGAGTGTTTCCCCGTTAGTCTCGGGGTCAAGGGTAATGAGTCTGGGACTGGGCACTCCCACCTCGGCAGGGATGACAGCCTCGGAGCCATAGGTAAGGCTATATGGAGTCTTCCCGGTTGACGAATGCAGCGTAGTACGATAGGCCCAGAGAACTTGCGGAAGGTTCTCGGCCCAAAGGCCTTTGGTTTGATCTAAGTGCTTCTTTAAGCCGTTAAGCAGGGTGCGGTTAGTGACTTCGACCTGGCCATTAGCTTGAGGATGAGGAACCGAGGTGAAAATTTATTTGATGTGCAACTCCTCGCACAGGACCGGAAGGGGTCATTTGCGAATTGTTTGCCATTGTCGGAGATAATGGTGCTAGGGATGCCAAAGCGGCATATGATGTTACACCAAACAAACTTCAGGATGTTTTGGCCAGTTATAGCAGTGAGGGGCTCAGCTTCGACCCATTTGGTGAAATAGTCCACGGCAACCACAAGAAATTTCAGTCCTCCCGGAGCAACCGGGAACGGGCCCACAATGTCGATCCCCCACTGGATGAATGGCCAGACACTTTGTATGCCAGTAAGCTCGGTTTGCGGCAGATGTTTCACTCGGAAATACCGCTGACACTTGTCACACTTTGACACTAAATTATGGGCATCATTAAACAATGTGGGCTAGTAGTATCCCCACCGGAGGACTTTCTTAGCCAACGTCCGCGACCCAATATGACTCGCGCATGCCCCCTTGTGGAATTCCCGGAGGACATAATCAGCCTGGACTGGGCCAAGACATCGAAGACTCGGCTGCAAGTATGACTGACGATACAAAACTCCGTCGTGAAGTGTGTACTTTGGTGCTTTAAGAAGTATCTGCCGAGTGAGTAATTTGTCGTCGGGCAGTGTACCATCCCGAAGATATTGGACGATAGGAGTCATCCAATTGAGATCGGCATCAGTCAATACAGGGACCGCCAATTCTCTAATTGAAGGATGGGTGGCGTCTTCGACGATTATGTCTGGAGACATGTTGGACGGGACCGCGGAGGCCATTTTGCTAAGAACATCAACTTTAACATTTTCTTCGCGGGATATCTGCTGGACATCAGTCGAAGCAAAAGTCAGCCAAAGTTTAAGTGTTAGAGCTAGATACCTCTTCAATGTATCATTCTTTGCTGCATAAGTGCCGTTGATCTGACTGGAAACCACCTCGGAGTCAGTGAAAAGCTGGATATGCGAAGCTCCGAAGGTTTGAGCAAGCCGGAGCCCAGCAAGGACTGCTTCGTATTCCGCCTCGTTATTGGTCACTTTGAACTTAAAACGCAAGACATACTTGATCTCAACACCGTCGGGGCCAATGAGAAGGACCCCGACGCCACTGCCTTGGGTCGCGGAGGCACCATCCACGTATACCCGCCACTTGCAGGCTTCAGCTTTGAGATCAGAGTGGTGAGCAGGGGTAGCACACGTGACTGCCTCAGGGTCAGTGAATGGTACTTCGACCAAAAAATCGGCAAGGGCTTGACCTTTGATGGCCCGACGAGATAGAAATTGTATATCATGCTCCCCAAGCTCGATGGCCCACTTAACCAAGCGTCCCGACACATCGGGCTTGGTGAGGATTTGACGAATAGGGTAGTTAGTGAGAACCCTAATATCGAGTCCTTCAAAATAGGGACGCAGGCGGCGGGCCGCCATAACCAGGGCCAGTACCATTTTTTCTAATACAGTATACCGGGTCTCTGCCCCTTGAAGTGCTCGGCTGACGAAGTACACAGGCTGTTGACTTCCATGATCCTCGCGGACGAGGGTCTCACTGATGGCTTCTTCGGCGGATGCCAAATACACATAAAGAGGCTCTCCGGGGACGGGCGCGAACATAGTAGGCAGCTGGTTGATGTGTTGCTTTGAAGCCTCAAAGGCCTCAGTGCACTGCGGAGTCCATTCGAATTTCTTTGCCTAACGCAAAATTTTGAAGAAAGGAAGTTGACGTTCCGCTGCCTTAGACAAAAACGGTTTAAGGCTGCAAGACCATCGGTGAGACGCTGAACATCTTTCACAGTCTTCGGTGGCTGAAGGTCCAATACATCCCTAATCTTGGCTAGGTTGGCCTGGAGACCATGCTGTGAGACCATATACCCCAGAAATTTTCCTGAGCCAACACCGAAGGTACACTTGGCCAGATTGAGGCGAAGATTATAGCGCCGTAACGTGCTCAACGTCTCGGCAATGTCCTGTACACAGGTTGTAGGGGATTAACTTTTAATAACGAGGTCATCAACATATACCTCAACATTGCGGCCGATTTGGTCTCTGAAGACGTGGTCCATAAGGCGTTGGTAAGTGGCTCCGGCATTCTTGAGCCCGAAGGGCATTTTCTTGAAGGCAAAGCACCCAAAATCAGTAATAAAGGCCGTTTTGAGGGCATCGCGGCGATCCATGTGAATTTGATGGTACCTTTGTATAAATCTAGGAAGCAAAGTGCCTTATGCCCGGTAATGGCCTCGGCTTTTTGGTCGATGGGCGGCAAAGGATAACAATCCTTCGGGTAGTGCTTGTTGAGGTCGGACAAATCTACGCACATCCTCCATGCCCCACTTGACTTCGTCACCATCACGGGATTAGAAAGCCAGGACGGATAGTGAACTTCGAACAGGATGTCGGCATCCAAGAGCTGCTGAACTTCAGTTCGGATGGCTGCGTTCCTCTCTAGGGCAAATTGTCGTCACTTTTGTTGTATGGGTTTCACGCCGGGGTCAATATTCAGCTTATGAGTAATAAGGTCTGGAGAGACACCCGGCATATCCAGGGGAGACCACGCAAAAACTTCAGAATATTCTCGTAACGATTGGATGATGGCATTGTGCAACAATGGTGTGTCCACGGCGCCGACTGTAACAGTTTGTTCCGGTTTAGTCGGATCGAGCGGCACCTTAATAGTATCGTCCCCGAGTGACTCGGGTGAACCCGGGGTAAGAGTCGAGGTGGCTATTTGAAACTGAGGCTTAGGAGGAGCCTTTGTTGTTTTCTTAAGTGCGACATACATGCACTCTTTGGAGATTCTTTGATTGCCACGCATGGCCACCTCGCCATGGCGTGTAGGAAACTTTAACGCGAGGTGATATGTGGAACAGATGGCCTTCGCCGGGGTGAGCCAATCTCGGCCCAGAATCATATTGTATGGAGATGGAGAGTTACCCACATAAAAATCGACAAAGATGGTTTTTATCGCCGGATAAGTACCAAGCGAAGCTGGGAGGTTGATTATTCCTTCAGGTCGGACCTTACCCTGGGTGAAGGTCTGTAGTAACCCGAGGGCGGGTTGGAGCTGTTCGCGAGGTATGCCTATTTTTTGGAAACAATCAGTGAATATGACACTGACAGCGGCTCCATTGTCGACGAAGACTCGCTTAACTGTAACATTGGCCACGGCCATATCAATGACGTTGGCATCAGTATGTGGGGTGAGTTCGGGGACGGGGTCATCATCAGTAAAAATCACAATTTCAGATTTGTGGAAGCGGTTATGACGTGGCTCCTCGGGAGGAGGCCTACGCGCTTCGGCCTTCAGGGCACTTCGGGAAGTCCCTGTTGGAATAGCTCCATATATCACGTTTATTATCCCGTGGACAACGTGATTGGGTGGATTATCTCCAGGACTTCCATGAGGAGGTGGAGGTGGTAGCAATTGAGGTTGTTGGCAAATGCCCTGATCTTGCCGTGCGTAGTTGTTATATCCCGACCTGTTATTCTGCCACTGAGGTCTGTTTTGTCTTGGACCTCGGTCGTTGTAACCTCCGCGGCCTTGTTGCGAGCCTCCATTTTGATTTGACCGAGATCTGCCCTCGGTCCGAACTACATATTGCCGCAGGAAACCCCTCTTCAAACAATTCTCAATTTCTTTTCCAAGTTCACGACATTCTTCGGTATCGTGTCCATGATCGTGGTGGTATGCACACCACTTATCGCGGTTACGTTTTTCTGCCGGAGCAGTCATCCGTGGCACGGTCACAGATCGTTCTTGTGAACAGAAAGTATTTCTGCTCTTGATTTAGTAAGTGGAGTAAGTTGAGGAACTTCTCCGCGAGATTCCAACCGTCCTCTGCTTAGGCAGCTGAAGGCACTAGGCCGGGTACTGGTCCCGGCTTGCATTTTATCTGGTTGTCGTTTGGTAGCATGTTTCTCGCATTTGCGATGGGTTTGCTCTTCAGCTTTGGCGAACCTGCTTACAATGCCAAAAAGAGCCCGGGTCGTGGCAAGGGGGTGTGGCACAAGCTCGGTGTAGAGTGGCCCGGGTCGGAGGCCATTCATGAAGGCCGTGATTATAACATCATCAGATCGGCTGCCGACTTTGAGGCTTTCGGCGGTAAAGCGATCAAGAAACTGGGTAACAGTCTCTCCATCTCGTTGTTCCAGATTCATGAGATCAGCCAAAGTGGCCATGGGTTTTGCTCGCGTATGGAAACGCGTCCAAAACTGCTCGGCGAGATCCTGAAAAGAGGTAACACTGCCTCGGGGCAAAGAATCGAACCAAAGTCTGGCCTCATCTTAAAGATACTCAGGAAACACTTTGCACAAGTGGTGAGGTATACAGTTGCGATTGAACATAGCGTACTTAAAGGCGCTTAGAAAATTACCTGGATCTCCGGTGCCGTTGTAGACGGGCACTGGGGGAAGCTTAAACCCCTCGGGGAGTGGAGTAGCAAGAATCTTCCCGGAGAACGGGGTGATGATCTCCCCATCAGCATCAAGGCCCAATATCTTGTCAAGCTCGGCGGCAAACTGGGCTTGCTCTTGTTCCAGAGGATCAGGTACACGAGACTTGTCCAAGCGAGCCCGCTTTGGTGCGTCTATAGGTCTGCGACAATCCACGTCTTCATGGTCATAACGGGGCCTCGAACCATTAGAACTGCGGTTTTCCACAGGAGATGTTGATCGCTGTCGGCGGCGATCAGGCCTAGCTCGGTGAGGTGGATCTTCATCCAATTCGCGAGATCGATCACGGGGCGGATGTCTTGCCTCCTGGTCGACGCCATTGTTAGCGCGCCCACCGGAGTTAGCGCGCCGATTATTCCATTCTTGGAATAGAGCGGCATGCTCCCGAAGAACGGCTTGCTGTACCTGCAGTAATTCGGGGGCAGGTTGAGGGTTAACTTGTGCCGACTCATTGGCGGGGGCGAGATTCTGTGTGTTAATGTACCCGCAGGCGGATCCTGAATCTGTTGACGGGGCAATGGAGGATTTTGATCAACGGAGGGATTACGATGGGACCGAGTAGGGTTAGCAGATCGGCGGGTGTTCACCATAGCTGACGCGACGACGCTGAAATATACTAGGGGCTTTACTTTCGAATCGTGTTTCCCACAGACGACGCCAATTGATAAAACGCAATCCGTTTATCAAAGGAATTCGAGATAAACCCTGATCAACGAAACTGTAAAATGCAAGAAAGATTAAGAACACAGGATATACGTGGTTCGATCCGGAGATCTACGTCCACGGGCGAAGGCAATAACCTTCCGGGGTGTTTTTCCACTATTTTTCCTTCAATGTCGAAGTTCAACCTTTACAAGTTGTAGTTTCAGAATACAAAAGTGCCAACCCTAAATCCGAATACAATTCTCCTATTTATAATATACAAATCAAAACCCTAACTAAATCCCTATAATCTCGCCCACCAAATCTGCATGGCGGTTGGGAAAAGATCATGGGGATCTCCATCTCCAAATATGCCGCGACTGGGCTCAGCTGTGTTGGGCTCGTGCTTCTGGGCCCAGTTGACCTGGGCCGTATCTATCAGTTAGATTTTGAGAACTTGCCCAATTTTTTTTATTTTTTTATTTTTTTTTATTTTTTTATTTTTTTTTTATTTTTTTTATCTAAAATAATTAAACCATACACATGCAAGGAACTCTTCTAAAAGGAACTGTTGCGCTCGTTTTTGTTGATACTAACTCAGAATTACCATTTTTCTTTTTCTAGATTAATGTCATCGATATGCCAGATGTCATCATGTGATTAGGTGTTATATTTTTGGCGTCTTAATGAGAAGAACAAAAATTCACCTGAAAGATGCTACCTAAGCTCAATTTAAGAGCTTATTAATATGGTACCAGAGCCAATGTTGAAAATTGGCTACGAGATGGTGTCAATCAACAATGTTAACGAAAAGGAAGGAGAGATAACACCTACCATGGCGGTTCAACCGTTTGCTAGAGAATCAGACTCATTGATGCTTCATGGAGCCGACCATCGTGGAATGGTGTCAGTTACTACACCATTCAATGGATCGAATTTCCTGAATTGGAGTCGAGTTGTTAGATTAGCATTGATGGCGAATTCGAAGCTCGACTTTATAGTTGGAGAAGTTTTTGTGCCAAAGGAAGGAACAACATAGTTTGAGCAATTTGAAAAGGTTGACCCTATGGTGACATCGTAGATACTTAACTCGCTGTCGAAGGAGATAGCTGATGCGTTTATCTACATTGAGAGTGCTAAGGAATTGTGGATCGAGATCAAGGAAAGGTATGGTGAATCAGATGGTCCACTCTGTTATCAATTACAAAAGGAATTTTCCAATTTCACTCAAGGAAGTCTATCAGTTGTAACATACTTTACTAAGATAAAGCGTCTGTGGGATAAATTTGCAAGCCTGATTTCGATACCAGCTTGTACATGTGGTTCAACTAAGGCTATGAGTGAGTATGATACAAACAACAAGCTGATGCAATTCCTTATGGGATTACATGAAGATTACAATCATGCTAAGGATCAGATTCTAATGATGGAACCACCGCCAAGTCTGAACAAGGCTTATTCCATGATTTTGAAAATGGAGAAACAAAGGAATGCTCAAAACAATCCTACAGATCCACTTGAAACTGCAGCTATGTTGACAGGGAATAACTACTCTAGAAAACCGAATCAGTATGGAAGAGGACATAATTACAAGGCACCAGTTTCTAAGAAGAATACTGGTTTTACTGGAGTTGGCAGAGGGAGATGAATTGGATAGAGAATGACTAAAGAGGAGAGAGATAGACTGGAATGTACTCATTGTGGTGCTAATTGACATGAAGTGTCCGAATGCTTCACGTTACGTGGATATCCATATTAGTATAAACAACTAAGAGAACATAAGAATTTAACTAATTAATAACCACTGTAAATATCACAAAATAGTAAAACCAGGGTTCGACTCAACTAAGGACTGTAATAACCTACTAGCCGCTCATGGCGGTGACAAAAGACAAATTAAAAGAAAAATACATAATTAAAAGAATTAAGGACTAGAAAACCCGAGTACTGCCGATCTTGCTCTCTCGTAAAGTCCAAGTCTCCCTTTTTCGAGTATAAGGGTCCCCTTTCATAGAAGAAGTCAAATTGGGTTGATTTTGGGCTCTAATTCGGAATTCTTATGGCCCAAGGATTAATTAGCCGCCTTATTGGGCCGCGACCGCGCTAATGGGCCGCGCCCGCGCCCGCTCCTGGTCCAGCAACACGCCGCGGCTGCGCAAGTCTGCCTCGGCCGCGCCACTTGTCCAGAGCTTTTTCCTGAGTTCTTCACTTTGACCGCGGCCGCGCCATTGTGCCGCGGTCGTGGTGCTCTGTTCTCATTTTCCGGCGGTTTTTTTTTCATCCTTTTGACGTCCGGACTTCATTCCTTCGTTGTGCATCCGGCTGAGTACAAATACTTAGCCTTAAATCACCTATTTAACTCAAAACGAAAGCACAAACGTCAAATAGTCCAAAGACATCAAAATAAGCTAAATACTCTCCATTATACACGCAAACATCACAATTCATCACTCTAACAGACTTAAAGTGCATAAATAAACGCGTGTACCAAAGGTGGATCTACTACTCAGAAGAAAGAAGAAGTACTTAGACATAATACTCCTAATTTTGCTGCACTTACTCAGAAGGTGGCCAAGTATATGGAAGGAAAGGTTGGAATAGGACATCACAATGAAGCATTAACATTTGCTCACTACACTGACTATGCACGTAGTTCAAGTAACTGTTATGTTTTTATTGTTATTGGTAAAGCCAGCAGAGTTTATTGGATACTAGATACAAGTGCTAACAGACACATCTGTTATGATCTAAATCAGATTATCAATCTCACAGACTTGCAGAATCAAGTTAATGTGTTTCTGCCTGATGGAAGCACTAAAAAGGTGCCTGAAGTTGGTGAGGTGGTTATTAATGAGTTTATCACCTTGAGAGATGTTCTATATGTTCCTACTTTCAAATATAACTTCCTCTCTATCACTCTATTGTTGAAAGTTTTACCCCTTAAATCCTTATTCATACTGATCTTTGGGGACCTTATAAACAAATTTCCTTTACCAACACTCCTCATATGCTGACCATTGTGGATGATCACACTAAGTGTACATGGATTTATCTTCTCAAATATAAACCTGATGCTCCATCATTACTGGATAAATTCCTTAGAATCGTGAACACTCAATTCAATAAAAAGGCCAAAGTAATAAGAACTGATAATGGTAGTGAGTTCTTAAGTTCTATCACACAAAATGTCTTCCAAAGTCATGGTATTTTACATCAGAAAACCTGCACCTATACACCTCAATAAAATGGAGTTGTTGAGAGGAAACGTAGGCACATTTTTTACATTGCTAAAGCCTTGATGTTTCAATCCAACTTCCTTCACAACTTTGGCCATATTTAATTATTTCTCACTCTTGTCCTTATTATTGATGCCCTTCCTGCTGCTTCTCTTCAGTGGAAATCTCCTTATGAGGTCTTACATGGCACAGTTCCTAATTACAACTCCTTAAAAACCTTTTGTTATTTATGCTTTTGCCACTAAGACTGTTCCACACAAGCAAAAATGATGCTAGAGCTCATAGATGTGTCTTTCTTGGATATGTGACTGGAGTTAATGTTTTAGGCCTTTTGATATTGATGCACAAACCTTGATCATATCCAGAGATGTAGTGTTTTGTGAAACACTTTTCCTTTCTTACATAAGGATATCTGTTCCTCAGAATTCATTTCCAGAACCTCTATACATTGATCCAGGCTAGGTTGATTTTGATTTTAATGCTCCAGAGTCTTTGTTACCACAACAACGACCTAGAGTCGAAGAGTCTTCACACAGATATAAAGTTTTCAGAACCAAATCTTTTACCTATCATAGAAGGTAAAAGGATCGGAAAACACTTGCATGGTGATACACGTTGTGTATACATGCATTTTAGGTCGATTTAGATGGGTATTTTATGATATTTGCATGTATAATTCGTCGAAATATGTAATTTTCATCATATTGAGCTTTATAATGTGTTTGTGAGTGTTTTGGAGTTAAATAGGTGAATTTATGCCAAAAAGGACATTTAGACAAAGTTTGGAGAAGAAACGAGATAAGTAGGAGCAAAACGGAAGAAAAGACCCAAAGAACGGATCGAAAGAGAAAAATCGGACTTTAACCGATTCTGGACCGGAACGGCCACGTTGGTAGACGTGGTCGTGAAAAAAACTCTTCTTGTAAGTGCTGTGAGTATTGGAAGACGAACCGCTTAAGTGGAACGATCGTGTTGGTAGGAACAGCCGCATTCGAGGGTCGACTAACTTAAGTCTTCACGCGTTTTCTTCCAAACTCGTGAAGACTTAACCCCACATGATCTCAAACTATAAATAAAGGCTTCCAAGAGTTAAAGAGACAAACTTTATCATCAGAGATTACATTGGAGGCGAGATCGATGAGCAAGGAATGACGAAACTACGATTGAGATCGAGATTCAAATTTTTACTTCCTTTTCTTTTAGTTATTTAGCCAACATGTTTGTCTATGAATTATTTTGGTTTTAAACTTTAAACATGTGTAGCTAGACAGCTTATGTTCAAGGGTTAGAAAGTAGGTTATTTATCGAATATGTTTTGATTACTTCTGTTTAATTCTAGTCACCATTCTTAGTTGATTATCTATATGCTTGTTTTATTTATATGATTGTATCAACTTGATCACTTGATATTTATCTACTTGCTTAATAATTCGACGTCTGAGAGGAAAGTTTTGTTAATAGGCTTACAAGTACATAGCGTAAGCACCAATAATCGTCTGAGAGGAGTGAGGTCTTGCGTAGACATCAGTTTAGGAAACCCTTTGGAGTCTTTTATGTGATAGTTAGCCCGAGAGAGTGATTATCCTTAATTGATCTACACGTTAGCATCATTCAAGAGGAGGGCTAATTTAGAGTAGTGCCGCCTAATAACGATGGGATTGGTCTAAAAGTTTAGAATAATAGAGTAATCAAACATAGGAGATAATAACTGAAATCGAAGTCCTAGAATACGTCTTAATCTCATCTGAATTTCCCTTGTTATTTGATTTCTTGTTTGCCCAGCAATTAGTATTTAATTAAGTATTTTATGTAATTTAGGTTTTAGAATATATGAGACTCAACCACTTACTCGAGAGTCTAGATAGGGTAGAGGTATTAAAATTAGGGTATTAAACTATACATAAGATACAGTCTCAGAGGGATCGACTTTGTTTGCTACTAGCTACACAAGCACCGTTCGCTTGCGGTTTACTAGGTTAAAATTTAGTGCATCACCTGGATGGTAGATTATGTGATAGGCTCCGCTGCTTCTACTCCATCACAACCATTTGACTCTACATCCTCTCACAAACGAAGTATAACTTACTCTATCTCAACTTATCTTTTTTATTCCTGTACCTTTCTTATCACCCACTTACATTGCCTTCCTAGCTAAGTGGATGACACTAGCCAAGATCCACTGACTTGTACACAAGCTGCTAAGTATAAGGAATGTCAGGAAGCTATGCATTCTGAGTTGAAACTTTAGAACATAATGAAACTTTGGAGATTGTTCCTTTGCCTAAAGGCAAAAAGGCTATTGGTTCTAAGTGGGTCTATAAAATCAAGAAGATACCAGATGGAAGATTGAAAAGTATAAAGCAATTCTAGTGGCAAAGGGTTCAATCAAGTGTATGGAATTGATTACTTTGATAGTTTTTCCCCTGTGGCCAAGGTTGTCTTTGTTAGGTTTATTATTTCCATTGCAGCTCAAAGTGAATGGCTTCTTCATCATATGGATATTAATAATGCATTTCTTCGTGGTTACTTGTACCAAGAAGTCTTTATGAAATCTCTAAAGAGATATCCAATAGTCAAACATGGACATGTTTGCTTGCTTAAGAAGAGCCTCTATGGACTTAAGCAAGCATCTAGGGAATGGAACATAGAGCTTACAAAGAAACTCAAGGCATATGGTCTAGAGCAGTCAATGGGCGATACTTGCCTATTTGCCAAGATTACAACAAGATCCTCTTTATTTCTGCTGGCCTATGTTGATGATCTATTAATCACTGGTGATCATGAGGATGCTATTTCAGATCTCAAACAATACCTCCATGATTTATTTACTATCATGGATCTTGGATATGATAATTTTTTCCTTGGGATTGAGTTGGTCTGAAGTGTTGCTGGTACTCATCTCAGTCAGAGGAAGTACATTAGTGATATGCTCCAAGGCATTGGTCTTATTGCTTGTAAAGTTGTTTCCACGCCTTTTCTCAGGACTTTAATCTCTCTGCCAAAAAGGGTTTGCCCCTTACTGATCCAGAATCCTATAGACACTTAGTGGGTAAACTCTTCTATCTGAATCTCACACAACTAAATATTTGTTTTGTTGTTCGGCAACTTAGTCAGTATATAAGCTCCGCTATCACTGCTCATTGGGAAGCTGGTCTTTATTTGCTCAAGTATCTCAAGGGGACTCAATGTATGGTCGCTTTTACCCATCTGAGATTGATAATCACTTGCATGCTTATTCTGATGCTGGCTGGGGGACTTGTCATGAAAGTCCCTCATTGGATATGCAGTATTTTTTGGTAGAGTCTTGATGTCCTAGAAACTAAGAAACAACAAACAGTCTCAAAATCCTCTGTTGAAGTTGAATATCCCTTAGTTCCGCAGTTTGTGAGCTCCAATAGATCTTTTATATTTGTACTGATCTTCACATTCCTATTCATCCGCATTGTGACAACAAAACTGCTCTTCATATTACAGAGCAGTTTTCCATTAGAGAACAAAGCATTTGGATATTGACTGTCACATTGTCCGTAATCAATTTAACGATGGATTTATTCTGCCTCAATATATCTCAACCTCTTGTCAATTGGTTGATGTCTTAACAAAATCCCTTGGTGGTTATGCATTTTGGTTCTTCTTACTCAAGTAGTAATGTGCCCAAGTTCCACGATTCCGACTTTAGGGGGGAGGGGGTGTTGAGCCAAGAAAGATTGGAGCTGAAGGTGTTGAGTTGGAGGAGTAAGCTAGGAAGATATTTTCAGTCACGCAGAATGCATGACATCTTAAACAATGCGCATGAAAGAAACTCTTCTAGAAGGAATTACTGCGAGCTCATTTTAGTGGATGCTGACTCAGATTTACCATTTTTCTTTTCCTAAATTAATGACATTAATATGCCAGATGTCATCATGTGATTAGGAGTTATATATATGGCCCCTACTATTTAGGCAGATATAAACTCTCCTTGCTTTGAATTAATGAAAAGAATGAAAATTTCCTTGAAAGATGTTCTCTAAGCTCAGTTTCAGAGCTTATTAACAAGGGCTCAGGCCAAGTTGTCTCCATTCTTATTTCCATGTTTGCTAGGATCATTTTCTGTGCTTATGGAACTAGCAAAATTTGTTTTGTTACCATCTGCCCACCCATTGGGATCCCCAACTCCCATTTATTACTTATAATCAATTTACCATATCTATAAATAAAATTTAAATAAATAAATTTAGAAATAATCAATAAACATTAAAGTAGCAAAGTTAACTAGTAATATAAGAATAATATACTTCAAAAGCTTTTAAACTTAAAATCTAATGATTGAAATCTAACAAAAATAACTAGTACTACATATAGATCTATAACATATATTAAAAATAAAAGTATTATCAGATCCCACGTGGAATAGGGCTGGAATCCCCACGGATGGGGAGTATGTTCTTCATTTGCACCATGCTGCCACTAATAGGGAAATACTTCTCCTATCTCCACCCACACGCTTAGACAAATAGAGGAATACCCACCCATTCAGGGCGATATATCACTACGAGAGGAACCAAGATTCACCACCCAATTGTCAAGTTTATTCCATATCATCTAGCTCGAGCTCATAGGACAAGGCATGGGGTCAGGCTTGGCAGAGCTCACTTCAAGCAAAAAGTTATATAGGGCCAAACACAATTCAAACCTTCTAGGATATTTGGTACACCATTTCTTATTGTAATTGTATTGATGGATGACACGTCATTAACATGACAAGTATGTCATCCATTCTTGGCTTCTTCCAGTCATTAATCATTCCATGTGAAACTGAGAAGCCCAGAGCAGGTTAAAGTGCATTGTTCGGATTCTCGTAAGAGAAATTCGGGCAGTTTCGCTTGCCGACAGGTACTGATTTGATTGTTGGTTGCTTTCAAAATTATTGAAGTTGCACTGGTTCATATAGTTGACATCTTCAACCATTTCTTGGGAAGCTACATGCATCGAATTTTGATCCGCGTGAACTATTGCTACAACTTGAGAAAGAGAATTAAACTTCTTTGATAGTGCATTTATTTGAGCTGACAATGAGCTGTTGTATCAGAATCGGTTACAACGGCGACCCGTCTCACCATGATTCTCTCATTAGGCCACTCATACCTTTAGTAGTCATACCTTCTAGAATGGCAATGGCGTCGGGTGTATTTCTCGAGAACAATGTACCATTAGTTGTTGCATCGAGAATTCCCCCTTGTGGCCCCAAGTAGCCCGTCATAAAAGTAAAAAAATTGCTCTTTCTCTTGAAATTCATGTTGAGGACACTTTTGGAGTAAATCTCGGAACCATTCCCCTGCTTCACAAAGTGGCTCAGAATCATATTTTTTGAACTGTGTGATGTCACTCTTCAGCCTAAGCGTTTTGCTTGGAGAAAAGTACTTCAATAGAAATTTCTAGCCCAACTCATCCCATGTGATAATATTCTCCGAAGATAGAGATGTATACCATAATTTTGCCTTGTCAAAGAGGGAAAATGAGAACAAACAGAGTTTGACGACATTAGTTGGCACACCATTCATCTTCATAGTATCACAAACATAAAAAAACTGGGCCAGATGCACGTTCAGGTCTTCCAAATTGATTATGTTGAATTATGGAGATCAAAGCTGGTTTAAGCTCAAAACTGTTGGTAGCAATAGGTGTTCTTATTACTTCTCCATAGTTGCATTTGCTAAGGGACGTAAATTCCTTATTATCGTCTGATTGCCTTGCTCTTGTGGGTCTATTGTGGTAATAGTTGATTTTGCATCTAGTTTTACCATTGTTGAATATTATGCATCTGTTGTTGTTGTTGTTGTTGTTGTTGTTGTTGTTGTTGTTGTTGTTGTTGTTACATCATTCCTAACAGCCGTTGCGACATCGGAGCTTGGTCATTACCCATGTTCATCTATTAGTTGTTTCTGATCGTCGTCTGCCATCTCACCAATTTAATATCTCCTTGTCTAGCGACGTCGGGCAATAACTTCAATCTCAAGGTCTAATGAAATCAGATTAGTTGATCCCCTAAATCGTGTTTGCACGTACTACTTAAAATCCAACCTAATGAGGAGAAATTCCTTAAACAAGAACAACAAACAAATACAAGATATATAATACTTGAAATAAAAGTCAAGATTAAGGTTGAATTATCGATCACAATATTAATTGGCATTAGTCTACCGATCCCCCGCAGTGACGCCAAAAACTTGCTCACCTACATTTAGCGGTAGTACTACCAAAAGCGAATGACGTAGCTATAACTAGTGATAAGCAACGTCGGTCCCACGAATAAAAAACTAACCCTTTTAAGTACCGTGATCCTAATAATTTGACCTTATCTAAAACAGTCGAGTGTTGATTGTGTTGAATAACTAAATAGCTCACATTAATAACTAAACAACTAAAGTGGAGATGTAAGCAAGTAATATAAGAAGGATTCAATTAACAAGAATATTCTAGGTTTCGATTTCAACTATGCATCACTACCGATTAGCACCCGATCATTGAATCTTTAAATCGAATTCTAGTTTTTATAAGGCAATCACAAATGTAGTTTAGACCCTCTCTGGGGGCGAATAAATCGTGGATTACGTGCAAGAGACACCGTCTCCGGTCGACTACTATATACACTACTCCCAAAAGATTTATAGACCAATGTCTTCACAATTATCTCAAACTTCTCAATTTTATTGAATAATTATGTTATCCGTTGTAGACCTATTAACGATCTTCCGTCCCGAATCTCGATTTATTAAGCCTAAAATGTTTAATAATTGGTCAAACCATCAAACATAAACTAACACGATCATATAGTTAAAAACACAGAACGAGATTCAATCAATCAGATTACAATCAATAGATCAACATGATCTACTCTCTAGCCAAGAATATATAAAAGTCAAGTCAAACATAACAGAAATTGACAAGATAAAATATCCAGAAACAATAATACGATCATCAAGTAAAAATGATTAAAAAGACAAAACCCAAAATGTTCTTTTTTTTTTCTTTATCATCTTTAATCTTAACTCCTCCTTGAATTTCTTGCTTTGCACTTGAAATATAGAATCTTCAAATCAATAGAGATGATCCTTTATATAGAATTTAGGATCAAAGAGAGTGATTAGCCTAAAATAGGAACAAAATGAGCCAGTCCATGTGTTTTCCGCTTGGAATGTGCACGACTCGTACTTGTACACACGACTTGACCGTGCGTGATCTATTTAGAGTTTCCTTTCTATTCAGGTGGCGCGCGACCCATGCATGTATGTGTGCCTGACCGTGCGCCTATGAACTTGCCAGTGCGCGCGGATACCCGACGCTTGGCCCATGCTTCGCTGCTAGTGTGGCCATACGCCTTGCTAAATTTTTCGTTCCCCGCCGTTTTGCTCCCGTTCACTCCCGAATTCGTCCCCAGTCCATTTCTTCCTATCTCGGGCCTATTTTTCATCCCAAATTATCTCCAAATATCTCATTCAAAAACCACTATTTCCTCGATCAAATGAGATGAACTCAAAATAGTTAATAAATGAGTGCTTGTAATGCAATTTTCACAATAAAAGCACATATTATAACCCATACTTAAGCACTAAAAACCCAGTTTATGACACATTTAGCAATTTATTATAAATAAGCATTTATTGTGCGTTGGTGCAGCTGCGGTTAGAGGTGGCGATTTGGGCGGAGCTCAGTCCAGCCCAACCCGTCGGGTCGATATCATATGTTGGGTCAGGTCGGAATAATCCAAAATTCTATTAGATAAAAAATTAGTAAGCAAAGCTTGCCCTGCCCCCCTATAATATACTATAGTTTTCGGTCCAGCCATGGGCCCATCCCGCAAAACTCCTATGATCCAGCCTACGTAAGATTTTGGAGGGGCTGGATTGTCCCATCATGCCAGATCAATTTTATCAACTTTAACTATAGTAGGAGAAGTTGCATGTAATAGAGTTTAGGATCTGAACCGAACCGAATCATAAGCCAAAAAGAAGCAGATGATTCTGTGATGGTGACTCATTCTTAAAATAATGTCACCCCAATTCCTTCTTGTCTCATTGGCATATCCAAGGGTGGAATAAACAATCATCCACGCAAGAACTTTTGTCCATTTATTAAACAAATCCAAACCCACATTTTCTCCACTATTATCTGTCCCCTCTCCTTTATAACCTTTATCCTATAAATAGCATGCAAACTATCCTTATCCATGCAACCAATTATCTAGGGTTTTTTCCTCTTTTTTCTTCTTTCACAACCTTCTAATCTTGCAATGGCTTTCTCAACGTTTGTCCGCACATTCTTCCTCTTATTCCTCATTCTCTTCGTCGGGTCGACCCAGGTGCCATTCGCCAGCGGGGAAAACCTTTTTTCGAGGAAAATGGGCTTCACTCAAGCCCAGTTTGAGCAGTACACAGGAAGAGTAACGAAAGCGGGCTATGATAGGGTTGCACCAGGAGGGCCGGATCCTCAGCATCATTCTATGCCACCGAGGAGTTAACTTAAGCCTCTTTCACCTCAAGTGTGTGTTTGTCTTTTAACGTTTTATGTTTCGGGGAAGGGTGGGGCGAGCGGATGAGATCTTTTATTTCAGATTGTGTTGAGACAGGTCAATTAATTATATCTGGGTCTGTTTGATAGTTGAATTTCTTGTTGGCTACTTAATTATGTATATTGTCTCAGCAGGAAAAATCATGTAATTTTGTTGCGGAGTAATATATATGAAATGAAACTTGAGCATATATTTAATTTCCAATATTTTCAAGTCCCATTAATTTTTAATGTACATAGCTTTGGTTGTAGCTAATATGATTATTGGTTATGGTAGCCAGTGGGTTCTACCTTTTCAATTCCATTTCCTGCTATATATATATAATGAAAAAAGAAAAAGATTAGGGCTAGTAGTTCATCATTTTTGGCAATACTTTCTTGCTATTCCGGGACCATTATGAAATTGAATATATATGTAGTATATGAAATGTTCATCGATCACATCTCAGATTCAGATGTACATGTGATTGTATATAAAATATCTTGTATCAAATAAATGCCTACGTTGACAATTATTATTGGTCTAAGAACAAAATGACAATTATTTTTCTCCTACCACACCTTCAATGTGTGCCTAATTTTGGACTTAGGTTTATTTGTATCGGATCTAGTTCTTAATTACTAGAATAGACTGGAACTCCATATCTCCTTCTGAAATTAGATAAGCATAATTGAAGTGTTTTATGAGCTGTAAACATGTCCATTAGTTATACCTATAGATATCCCATACTGTAAATCATCATTTCTATACACTAGTAATAACATACAGATTTTTTGAAAGTGAGACAAAATTCGTATTCTTTTTTCGAAGCATTGCAAAAAAAAAAAAAAGTATTTATCGTTATTCTTTTTTAACTAGTAGTATCCCCGTGCGATGCACGGTTTGTACGTGCAAATGAATAAATTAATATTTTTTTATATTTTTATATAGTTTTAATATAATAAAATATTACAATCAATAAATAATAAGATATGAAAAATTATATGTTAATGGAAAAAGAGTGCAGTGGAAAGTATTAAAGACTAAAATATATATTAGAATGAATATTTATTTTTCTTAATGTATGAATATCTCTAGCATCCTTCCATAGAAGTCATGTTGATGATTGAGGCTGGAATTGCAATATGCGGTTGACATAGGATATATTTGTAATGTTAAAAATTAGTTACCGTCTTCATAAATAATTTTTCATTAATAATAGTCAATAGATTTATAAAAAAAAAAAAAAATTTAAGAAAATATGTTTTTTTCGGCCCAGACAAAATTAACCCAAATAGCTTTATCATATTTATTTAGGCTAATATATGGCAAGTTATTGCCAATAATTGTGTTTTATATTGGGTTAAATTTTATATCCCAAAAATTGTGATTTCCAGAATTAGTAATAGATTTTGGGCGGGAAAACTTCAAAGTTACTAATTCAGTCGATTTTGTTATTATATTAAGTATAGATAGTTGTTTCCAAATTCTAACCATAAGACCTCCAAATATGATGACATTGAAGTTGAAGAAAAATGCAGCTTTGGGTTACCCAGCCCATTACACGGCCCATGCGACATGAGTCGAGTCTTACACGCATTTTTTCCTAATTTTTTGAGGATTTTCACCCTTCAACTCATATATCTTAATTCTTCAACTATAAAGGGGGACCTAAAGATAAAATTTTATCCATCTTTTGTCATAATTTGGAGTGTCAAGCAAGGGATTCAAGGACGAGTTCAAGAATTCAAGAGTAAGAAACATTCAGTTATATCTTTTTAATTGGTTTGTTCTTAGCTACTTATGATATTTTTTAGGATTCATTTTTACTACCGAGAGGTTTATTATTAAACTCTGACACTCAAAACTACACAGATTGAAATACAATGGTTCCTGGAGAAAAATCAATAGTTCCTCAATATATAAACACCTTCCTGGAGAAAAATCAATTGGGCTTCATTACCGAGCCCAGAATATGAATACTTATCAATCATAATCTTTGAAAATTATAATATGATATACTGCCTTGAGTTCGAGTTGAAAAGGTTATGTTGCGAGATTTTTGTGTAAATCAATTCTAACTTATTACCAACTTTAAATATAATTTCGGAATTAAATGGTTTGAATGTTTTAACATATATAAGATAATATCAATTAATGCAGCCAATTATACCATATATAAGGCTTAACTAATTAATGTAGCTAATATTAAAGTTTTCCAAAATTAGCAGTGTTGTTTTGGGCGGGAAAATGTTGATATTACTATTTTTGGCGGATTTTGTTATATTATATAGTATAGATTATAAGAGTGGTTGCTAAAAATAACCCCTTTTGTAACTATGAGTAGTTACATAAAATATTTCATACAATTTTAACCAAATTTGCTACAATATGACAAACTCTTTTGCAACTACTTGTAGTTGCTAATACATTAGTAACTACAACGTAGTTGCAAAAAAAAAAAAAATTCCGTCTTACTATAAATGACTACCCTATAGTAACTACATTTAGATACGTAATTACTAAAAATATTTTTGTCCCGCATCAAAGAGTAAGTGCGTTTGTGTGTGGTTTATAACTGATATTGATCCCGATACCTAAAATCACCAACATTTTATGGTATTGACGTGTTTGTTCCCTAAACAGTGTGTTTTACTTCTAAAAAAAAAGGGCTAAGATCATTTTTTGTCCTGTAACTTTTCAATAGTACAATTTAATTCAAAAAAGTTAAAAATTTAATGTAGTCTCTTAATTTTAAAATTTGTTAAAATTTAGTCATTTTTGCTGTTAGTAATTAATTTAGTCAGAAAATTGCACGTACGGATGACTTGACCATATTTTATCCAGAGTTTTTGTGATTTATTATCCAATTATTAGTGATGTAACATCAACATCTGAATGCACACAAATTTTCAATCTTGAGTACTCATAATTTAGAGAAAGAATAAATGAAAACAAGATGTGTTAGCCGAGAAAATGTATTAATATACAGATGGATGTGGACATACTTTAGAATTGGATAAGATCGCCAGAGAAAAACCTGATCCAAACTTGGTAACAAAAAAAGTGAATGCTAATAACCCTAGTGGTGCATGCATGTCTCACTTACACTTATAATCGTCTCAAATTCCGACACAACATCTAAATATCCAAAAATAGACCACTTTCAATACTTATAATGAACCAAATCTCAACTATAAAAAAATTACGATATTTTAGATAATTATATTTTATAATATGACTTTTAAAATATATAATATAATGGGTATTTGTAAATAACATTACTTTTAAAGAAATGATTTGAATTGATTTTTGTGAAAAAATAAAAATTTGGTAGTGTTTGAAAATAAAGTGATTTTAGAACAAAAAACACGTAGAAGTTCAATTCAGACTTTCTATCACATTTGGTACATCTTCTACAACATATTATACTAAGCATGCATGTCACATAATTTATCACTTATGATGTATTTGTGATGTCATTATATACACGTGTCGTGTGTGGAGTGAAATGTGGTAGAAAATGTTGTATTGTATGGAGTAGGAGATCCAAAATGATAAAAGTTGACACTACAACAAAAGAAGTCTTTTGCATAAGACTTTTTGACACCACAATTGTGGTCACTAATAATAAGTTATTTGTGACCATTTGTTGTCACAAATCTCTCTACAAATTATTTGAGACAACTTTAAGACTACTTTTAGAGACAATTAGTTGTTGCAAAAAATATTTGAGACGCATTTGAGACCACTTTTGTGGTCACAAATATATTATTTGCGACGGAGTTATTGAGACAACAATAAAGTTGTGACAAATACTCATTATTTGAGACCACTTTGCTTAAGTTGTGGCAAATACTCATTATTTGAGATAACTTTTTTGTGGTCTCAAAAGACCATTTTCCTTGTAGTGTGAGTGTTGACAACTTCTTAAAATCAGATTTTAAGAGCTTTTGAGAAACATTTTTTTGTTCCCAATGTGATGTTAGAAATACATAAAAAAAACATTTTTTTTCTTTTTTGGGAAAATCTAAAAGCAATATGATCTAAAGTTGTTTTAAGCTACAAATAATGGTTCGTGAACATTCCCCATGAAAATGCATCATCACCTTCATAATTCTTTTTTAATTCAATGTACTTGAGTAAGTTTTTTGCTTTAATTGATGAGGTGGAGAGCCAATCGAGAGTATGGCTATCCAAACTACAGGTGTGTAATGATATGATTTTTTAAACCATAATCAAATGAAAGCGGTAATGTTTAATGATCAAGCTTGATGATAAAATAATATTATTTTTATTTAATTAGCGCTAAAATATATGTACAATTACATATTTGAGATTGGATGGAATAAAATTTTAATTTCGGACTCCACGTCAGTAATTGAAGATAAAACTTATTGGGTGCATTGAACTAAAAAAAATATAAAGATAATACAATTTTATGTTACAGTTAAAAAACTGTGTTGTAAACAATAATTGACCCAACGATCATACATTTTTTACTTTATTAACCTTTAAGAAAACATATATACTAATTTAATAATGTTTACTATTCATCATAAGTAGTAGCTATATCATTAATATGTCACTAACCTTGATATTCTTTGGTAACCATCCGTTGAAGTTTTGTTAATGAAACTTCTTCGTTCTTTTAACCTAAATATAGCAAATCGAAATGTATTCCGACCATAGTAACTACTCCTCCGTTCACGAATAAGTATCATTATAAGAAAAATAATTTTATAAATAAATGTCATTCTATCAATTTTTACTCACTAGTTGTCCATAATAATAAAAAATAATTTTATAAATAAATGTCATTCTATCAATTTTTACTCACTAGTTGTCCATAAATTATTATTAAAATATAAAGGTAAATATGTAAATAAAACGAAATAAGTAATGAATAAGGTATATTATAAATGATTTGTATGAAATGTTGTACTGTAATAGATAAAAATTCGATATAAAATATATATAGCATAACACTGGTCTATAAGATAATTGTATATTTGTGTACATTTGAGTAATATACTAATACTGTTACACATTCGTATAAGGTGAAATAATATCAATAGTGACATATTATATTTAGGATTTAGTAATATTAGCATGAAATCTCGCAATAGTATGAGTTCATTAAGCAAGGGGTGTTAAGTTATATTATTGTGACGTATTTAAATGTAAAAATAATCAACTGATTAAAACTTTTAGTTAACATAATTTTTCTATTTAAAAAAAAAAAAAAAGAAACTAATTCAATAAACAAATCATTTTAACTATAAACTTTCTATTGTAAATTGTACCTCTAACAAATCGACTCATTTTTTATATCATATTTCTTTTCAGTCAATCCAAAATTACTATGAAAAGACGAAACTAAAATAAAAGAAATTAAATTTTTTAATAAAAAGTAAAAGAAATTAATCTTCTAAAAAAGAGTAGACCATTTTTTCAAACGAAAAGAAGACAATTTTTTCAAACAAAAAGAAATTATCATTATCATTTATAATAATACATGACACTTTTTATTTTATATACAAAAAATTTAAAATCAAAATATATCATAATAATCATAAAAAAGTAAACTACACCTACAAATTAATATTTAATACATGCATAATGGATGTCAAATCGAAGATCGTGAAAAGAATATTAATTTAATATATTTTTCATAAAAAAGGGAGTTGAGACGAAAAAGTTATACGACTTTCAAATATTTAGAGGAAAAGAAAAGAAAAAGAAAAAAAGAAAAAAGAATGATTGGTCCACTCTCCTTAATTGTAGGAGGGAGTTACAATTCTTATTTTTTTTCCGCTAAAAATTAAACAAATATTAACACATTTTAATTTAAAAATAATTCAAAATTACCAAAAAAAGACACATCACCCCAAAAGACTTTTCCACGATTCTACTTTTAAGAATAAGGGAGATTTCTTCTAATATTGTCCTAAGCTAATTAAGTCTAAGAAAATCCCCATATAAATTATACAATAAAAAAATTGTGGAGAAATTTATGGTAATAGAAAAATTAATGGAGAGAAAAATTGAAAGTTGAGATAATAGGCATAGATTTTATAGAGGTGTTGTTGTCCATTTCATAATCTCATAAATTACATCGGAAAATCTAAAATGATATTTATTTGTAAATGTAAGGAGTATTAAATATGAAAATTACAAATTTTCTGTAAGAATGCTTTTAAAATTTACCCATAAATTATAAAAGGTGGCGACTATTCACATCCCACTAAATTTCTTAATGCGCCCCACTACTTTAATAAATTAAGTTTTAATATAAAATGGCTAAAATATCCTTATTTATAAAAAAAGATAAATAATTAAAAATAATAATTTAGAAATTAAAAAAATTATGTTTTCTTTATCCGGTCATCTTCAACAAACAAAGTTTATCTCTCTCAACCTTCGTAAATCCTACTTTCTTCAAGGTTTGATTAATGGAGACTTTTTTAATCACGTTTTTTAAAATTAAAATTTCATATTCCATAAACTAAATGATTTCTCGTTGAATTCTTCAAGCTTCTTCCCCTCAATTATATATACGTGATGTCAAAACAAATATTGTGTGCTATTTGTTGCCCTAAGAATAATATATTGCAGTATCAATTTCATGGATAAATTGAATCAATCAGGGGAAGGATAAATTGATTCAAATTTAGCATCTCCAATCAAAAGACACACACCATATATATATTTCACTTCAATAGTGCAACAAGGACTCCCAAAGTTTGAGAATTTTTTTCCCAGAAACCTCATGAAGCAACAAAATTGATTGTAGTCAAAATCATGAAATAAATTAAAGATATCAGGCTTCCTACAAGAAGACACAATATTGTCTCCAATGAACAACCTACGTAAAAAATATCAGTTAAAGTTCATATTAACGAATTTTTTGTTTTTATTTAGATCCTTCGTTGATAAACCTTCAAGATAGGTTTTATGGAGTTTTGGAAAAAATAGATATGCATTCCTTGAAATGACTGGAAAGAAGAAGAAATAATTTTTTTTTTTCTTTTACCTAATTTTATGTTGTTTTCAATAATTTATAGGGTTAATTACCAAAAAATCATGACCTTTCATCTAATTTTCAATTACAACATGACTTTTTAAACTTATCAATGTTGGTTACCAACTGTAACTTTTTTTCAATTACAACATCGACTAATCTCTTTAACACCTGATTGTGTCGACATCACCACCATTAGATGCACCTTGACAAGACCGTCATTTACCCTCGATCAATTTACAATCCGTCATTTTCATTGTCGTTAATCGGTGATTGAAGTTATAATGTCACTTCTTCGACTCTCAATTAACGACAGGAGAATTGAAGGATTGTGAAATTGATTGAGGACAAATGAAGGTCGTGTACAGGCGCATCTAATGGTGGTGATGGAGACACAATCAAGTGTCAATAAATTTAGCCGATGTTACAGTTGGAAAAGAATTATTGATAAGTTTTAAAGTCATGTTGCAATTGAAAATTGAGCCAAATGTCGTAATTTTTCTGATAATTAACCTTAATTTATATTTTATTGAGATTAAGGATATTTTAGTCATTCTATAATATTATTTTAATTTAAGAAATTAGTGTGATGTGTTAAAATATTTACTGGATAGCCGCCGCCATTATAAAATCAGGAAAAAGTTATCGGAACTTCCCTGAAAAGAAGCTAAAATTTTGAGGTTGCTTGGCTACCTTCGATCCACAAGCAATAGTCATCAGAAGATCATGAACATTGTGAAATATATACGCTTGGTGCAAAATGACACGTATTCCAATTTGAAAGCTTGACCTAACCCAAGTCCATCAAGTCAATGTCATGTGTCGGGTGGTCCAAAATTTTATTTGGTTAAAAATTAAAGAAAAACTCGTTCCAGTTCATCTTCTTATATTACACTATGATCTTTTGGATTGATCCGTGATCCCCAAATCATGTAGCCATTAACCCATCGATCTGAATATTTTGGGTTTGGTGATATTTTAAGTCAAATTTTAAATGGTCCAGTCAATCCCTTAAATAGGTTAAATCTATTTTACCACCTTTAATAGATAGACAAATAAAAAATGTTTTAGATAAAAGAATTACTTCTTTCATCCTTGTATAATGGGAAGACAAGGGAAAAGGAGGTTGTCTTTAGTTTAAAAGAGAAGAAAAATAATGTTGTTCTTTTTTCCGGTGAAATGGATTTTTTATGCATAATAATATAGGAATTAAAGAGAGTAACATATATAAACATGACAGATGCAGAATATTCATTGTGGCACTTTAAAGGGCAAGCTGACAAGGCCGATCAAGACATCTATTAAGACCATTTTTTTTGTATGATAACATGGATCCACATAGGAAACGATAAAACTAATTAATTAAACTATTCACAAATTACTCTATTTATTTCTCCTTCCGTCCATAACAATTTTTTTAATTAACGTCATAAAGGTACAATTTTCTAAAAATAATATTAATTTAAATTTATATGATTTATTTTATTTTATGAACTGACTTATTCAGTGATTTGTAATTAATTTATAAAATAATATATATATTTTTTACTTGGATTAATAAAAAGTTGTTGATTTTTTAAACGGGACTCCTTTCTCCCGTCCATAAAAATAGTTATGTATAAGCAGAATTATTGTCTTAAAATAGAAGTCCTGTTTAAAAAATCAATGCCTAATTTTTCTAGTTCAAGTGAAAAATAGAATACATTATTTCACATGTTAGATATGATTGAATAGGTAGTTTGAATGTATTGACGGTTCTGGATAGTTATATCTATATCAAATTTAAATAAAAATTAAAAAAATTGTACATTTATATACAAGAGTACTCGTCTTATGGGATGGGCATTAGGAATTGTGCCTTGAATCGGGTTCGATTCGATTCGTCGTTTGTGTTAAGGTGGAGACTTGGATTTGAAGTGCGTTGGAAAGCAACACGACCACGTCGAAGGCGGCGCGGCAGATTAAGGTGACGCGGTCGTGCCAAGTATTGACGCGGTTGCGTCATTAGTTGAACACGGTCCCGCCGGTTGTTGGATGCGGCCGCGTCAGTTGAAGCGGTCGCGGGCGCGACTGGTCAAGCGGCGCAACAGATGCGCTTAAGCTGTGTAGGCCCAATTTTATTCTTTTGTGTCTAGGATTAGGTTTTGGGGGCTTATAAATAGTCTTATTGTCTTTGGAATTTGTATGGTCAATTGGTTGATTTGATTAGTCATTGAATTTGATTAGACAGACGAGAGAGAGGTTGTCAGTTTGAGATATTCTAAAATTGGTATTTGTTTAGTGTTTGGTACTCTTTTAGTCTAGAATATCCAGTTTGATTTTGAGACTCTATTTTCGAGTTTAGAGTCGTTTGGTGCATAGAGTATGGAGAGTTTGTTTTGGTCGCGTATCAATTGATTGATACTCGAGTTTGTCTTGGTTTGTTAGGATGAAGAGTTTGATAGTTGACCTAGGGTCAAGTTTGTCTTTGTGTAACACTTAAAATATATTGATTGGTCCCCCTCGTTTGGCCGTAAACATAACTAACAAGTTGTTAGCTAACCACGTTAATTCTGGTATATTTTGGCATTGTCGATCTTTTTCGTTTATCATTTATTATTCGATGTGCTCGTTCTTTCCCAACAATTGTAGGAGCATTAAGAGAAAAAAAGTTAATTAAAAAAGCAATATCCAGAACCGGACATTCTGAGACAAGTATGGCAACTTTCTGCGACTATGAAAGATGGTTTGTCTGTTTATAACTGCCAATCTTATTTAAACTCCACCGTCCCCCTCAAAAGAGAATGAAGAAAAAGCTCATATTTTATTAAAGACTATCTTGCTTCTAATTTTATAAAACATCTCTTAGTTAAACTTAAATTATTTGCAATATTGTCAAAAATGTTAAACGCGCGCTAGGCGAACGATAAACACGAGTCTAGAACTAGTTAGAATTTAAACGGGGTTGAGCGGAAATAGCCGTGATCATGTAATGAGGAATAGGGAAAGATATAGTCAGCCAATGAAAGATTAGCTGGGTCTAAGCAGAGATTAGACAAAAAATTAGTCGAAATTTTTTATAATAGAGATTATTTTCATGATTCTTAAAAAAATAAAAAAAGAGGGAAACTATTTGTCATGAAGTTATATCAACGGAAAATCTAACATCATATTGTGACATAATTGTTTTTGTATGAACAAATAATATACAACGTTCTTTCTTTTTTAGTGGAAATGAGGGAGTATATTTTATCGTTTTGTGGCCCTTTAGGTGTTGTATATATGTATAATGTATAATCTTTAAAAATGTATAATCTTTGTCATATTAAATCTAGGTTGTAAAATTAACCCGCCTTTACGTTTTCAATAGATAGACGAAATTACTTGATATTTTCAATAAGTTGGGTTGTCAATTTATAGCCCGAAGTATTATAGGGCCACTAAATCCGATGAGATGAGTCAATAACCTGCCAAATTTGATGCATTTTGAGAAAAGGAGCTGAGTTGTTTTCAATGTTTCTCAACACGAATCGACTCGACATATGAACAATTAGAACGGTGAAAAATATTAACGCATCATTCCAGAAAGAAAATTCTAAATTTCCACAAAGGGAACGCGTGAAGTTATCAAGGAAAAGAGTGAAAGTTCAGAAAAATTTGTAGGTTAATTACGTGAAAATTCACGATCTTTTGGTTAATTATCATTTACAACATAACTTTTCAAACATAACATAGAAATTCATCACCTTTATAATTTTTTCAATTCAATACACCTTAATAAGCTTTTTGCTCCAATTGCTGATGTGGAGCCCGAAATCGGGATTTTGGTTGTCCTAGGTCCAGACATGTAATCATACAATATTTATAAACGCCTAATTAGATGAAAATGATAAGGTTTAATGCTTATGTTTAATGATAAAATAATATATTTAATTTTTTCCTTTAAATTAACGGTTAAAAGAATTTGTATAACTACACCTATGCAATTGGACATGTTAATTTCACAATATCAAGCTCCATGTCAGTAATTAGAGCAATAATTTTGCTCGTGTGCATTGAATTGAAAAAATTATAAAGATGGTGGTGCGTTTATATGTTACATTTAAAAGGCCATGTTGCAAATAATAATTAACTAAAAGTTCGTGAATTTGTACTAATTCACCCAAATTTGTATCACTCGATTGAATAAATAATTTTGCAGTACAATTATTTTAAGAGCCAGTGTGAATATACTTTCATATTCGGCCCCCAACAGAAATATACGTAGCCCATTAACTGTTATCTCATGGGCCTATACATGGTAGATATCTCTTGGGCTCATATCCATCACTTTAATTTATTAAATTTAAGTGTTAAAATATACTTTTCAGTTTAAAATACTATTACTTCAACATTGTAAAAAAATAAGTCATTTAACAAAAAAATTACAAGTATTCCAGTATTAATCATAGGTATGAGAGGTGATAGAGAGAACTCAACGTTGATACGCAAATTTTTGTAACAAATTAAAATGCACCGCCTAATAAAATATATATTGAATATCAATTTTATATTAATTATTTTTAATATTAAGAATTGGGTAAATAAAATTTCTAAGTTAAATAGTCAATTTAATTGGTGATTTACTATACATTTTATTGACCAATGGGAAACCGCCACGTGTCAAGATGATGCAGATATTACTAAATTAAATTAATTTAGTAATTATCCAAGAAGATGAGTATAAACATCAAGTCATGGTGAACCAATCAGAATGCTCCATGTGTCAATTTGTTGCAGTATTATTAAATTAAATACAATTAATTAAATAATTATTTTATGGATAATGATATTGTGAAGGACCAATCATATCGTTCCATTCAGACTCAAGTCCATTAGGGTTTTCCCATCCTACAACTATAAATAGGGCATCATTCCCCACCAAAAAATACAACAACACAAGCTCAAGAAAGATGGTACAAAACCAATCTTGAGACTCTGGCTGTGCAAAGCCAAAATCCGGCGTTTCAAAGCCAATCCGGCGGTACAAAGCCAAAATCCGGCGGTATAAAGTCAAAATCCGACGTTACAAAGCCAACCTGGCGGTACAGAGCCAAACTCCGGCGTTACAAAGCCAATTCATGATAATGTTTGATTCAGGATTTTACTCCAATCCTTGAATTTAACGTTATAAACTGAAGAACTCATATTCGGTGCGGATCAAAAGTCCAAAGTTTATTGAATAATCAAAAATCGAGTGACGAATTTCGGTACAAAAGAATTTCGACGTTCCTCGGTGTTCTTCGACGTTCTTCGAGAAAATCGACAACAAACGGCTTTAATCCAAAATTAAGCTTACAAGCTTTGGATTAGCGTTGTTCAAGTCAACAAATTTGAAGACATATATGAAGAGAAGAATTAGAGGAAAAATAGAGATAAGATCCATAAAGTTGTAGATTTTACTCTTTGGTTCGAATATTGAATTTTGTACATCTTTTTCATGTTTATACATTTAATACACGAAATTTGTTGTTACACTCAAAATTACTGGTAATGAATAATGATTTATTAAGGACTCGTTTGCTTCACTTGATGGATACCAAATACTAGGATACATTATCAGTATCACAGTTCAATCTCATGTTTGTAATGTCAAATTGTAAGTACTAATATCTATATTGATATGTAATATGATGTTTGCATCAACATATTACTATTGTGTAAAATGATACATTGACTGTTTTACCCTCTAATTTTTTATTTTTTAATAATTGAAAAATTTACCAACAACCTTTTTTATAAAGTTAAAATAATGTATCACTCGTGCACTATCCTCAATTTTCAGATTCATGGTGCTAGGTAGAAAAATATGCATTGATTTAGATGGCAGATTGCATTTTTATTTAAATTTTTGTTACTGAATTCATCATTCTTTACCTATGTGATTTTCTTGGTCCGAATTACTTGATTGCTCTTTTGTATTTTAATAGAATTGACGATTTTCCAGTTCAAGAAGGAGGGACACGTATTGAATTGGGCTTGACACTGAGCAACTCAGTGTCACAACCCAACCCACATTGAGAAGGGCCGAAACCCATAAACCATCTGAAGAATTGGAGGCCGAAGCCCATAATGAGAAGGAGATGGACTCCTTGAAATTGTTTGAGAAAGTAAGGCCAAATCCATTATGTAAATTGGGAAAGTCAAAGCCCATGTATGTCTCCAGTTTGAAGTCGGCGAAGTTGAAGGCATTGGGCTAAAGCCCATGATTGTGAGACTCTATTTAAAAGAAGCTTTTGGGGTTGAAGAGGGACGTGACTTTACTGGAGAGAAGCAGGAGAGCGTTGATGTGCGATTGGAGGCGATTCCACCGTCGGCAATTCGATTTCTTAAATTTATGTCTTTAATTTAATGTTGGATATATTATTTATATTTTTGAACGCCGACATGTGTGGCTAGTAGTTTAATTTCAGTCCTTAATTATATTTGAACCCTAATTTGATCGAATTGTAATTCTTACTGTAGTTGCTTTTGGGATTATATTTTGGAATTTTTTTATGTTATTTGATCAAATCGTTCTTATATGTGAAGAGTTAATTTAGATTGATCACCTTTATTAATTGACCGCGAATTATCAGCTAGGGTAGGTTCATAATATGTAATCGTTGTGATTCCATACCCATTGGTAGCAAATAGCGAATTAATTTGCTAAATAACATAAATCAGGGTTAATTGACCGAGTTTGTGTGTCCAATGCTCTGTTTACCCTATTGTCCTAACACTATAAGCGTCTAACCAATTAGATTTAAAGAGCTTATTTTCGATTATTTGGTTAGATAGATTAATCAAAGAGTTTTTTTGGTTAATTAAAATTAAGGGAGAATTCAGATCAACAGAGCTTATTATTGATTTAGGAGTAGAAGTCTTAAATTATTTCAAGGGTAGTTGCATTAGGAGCTGAATATTTTATATATTCAAGTTATATCAGTTTATTGCTTATTATTTATTCATTCTTTTAGATTAATAAGTTTAGTTAATAAAAATGAAATCAAAATCCCCTTTTATGTTTTTGTTCATTTTAATAAAGTAATACGTAAAACACGAATAATCGGATTGCTTCTCGTGGGATCGACCTTGACTTACCGCTTCTACTAATCAGGAAAGATAGTTAAGGAATAGTAATTTTGGGACTGTTGCCGGAGAGTGCTGCAAAATTAATTGTGTTTTTAGTATGGATTATTGGTAGTTAATTTAGAATTAGTTTAATTATATTTTAGTTGTTAATCTTGAGTAAATTTTATTCTTTCCCCTAACAATTCTTATTGATTCTTCTTTCTCATAAGTTTTTCTTTTCAGAAGCAGGTATCACACTGGGTGGCCCAGTGTGACACCAAAGAGTCAAGTTTTTGCCTTTGGTCTGTTAGTTTAGTTTGTGTTTTTTTTATTAGTATTTTTTTTTAGTCTATTTCAGTCTTATATTTGGAGGAAGTGTGTGTAGGTGGAGCTTATATTGATTCTAAAAGATTATGGCTGCAACTCAGACCTTGAGGGAGCTTGTCACATCTACCACTACTCAACAATTTTTTTGAATTACTTTTCCTGAGACTAATGGTAATACAAAATTTGAGCTTAAATATGATGTTATTCATGTGTTGTCTTCGTTCCATGGTTATGCAGATGAGGACTCATATAAACACCTCAAAGAGTTCCAGGTTGTTTGCTCAAGCGTGAAGCCTGCAGAGGTGACCGATGAGGAAATTAAGCTGAGGGCTTTTCCCTTTTCAGTGAAGAACATGTCGAAAGATTGGTTGTACTACATGACAGAATCTATCACCACATGGGCTCAGATGGAAAGGTTATTCCTACAGAGGTACTTTCCTGCTTCTCGAATCACAAGTATTCGGAAGGAGATAAGTGGTATAATGCAGATGCAAGAAGAATCTCATTATGGGTACTAGGAGCGCTTTAAGAGATTGGTCGCAAGTTGCCCACGACATCAAATCAGTTAACAATTGATAATCCAATATTTTTATGAGGATGATGGAGCGTAACTTGATAGATGCAACAAGTGGTGGAGATTTATTCGATAGAACTTTAGATGCAGCAAAGACGTTAATTGAGAATATGGCGAGAAATTCACAGCAATTTGATACCTATGAAGCACCAATTAAGTCAGTGAATGAGGTTAGGCCATGTCAAATTTGTAACGCATTCGAGCATAATACAAATTCATGTCCAATTTTCTTTGGGGGACAAAAGAGCGAGCGAAGGGTGGAGTAATCTCGCTAATCTGAGGTATAAGAATCAACAGCCGTTCCAGACTGTGGAACAATCTCGTCAGCAACAACAATATGGATCGTACTACCCAAGACAATATATTGAACCTGCCCCCTCGTTGACATTGGAGGAACCCTGACTTCGAACACTGTGCAACTTGAGCAAAACGTGAATCAATTTTAGAAGGATACTCAATCGAGTATTAGAAACATGGAGACTTGTGAGTCAGTTGGCATCAGCAATGAGCCACCTTGAGTCCCAAAATAATGAAAAATTACCATCTTAGCCGAAAATTAATCCGAGGAAGGTCAATATTATGACCTTGAGAAGTGAGAAATAGCTTGGAGAGCTTAAGAAGCCCGGACATGTGTTGGAAAATAAAAACGAAGGGGAAACATTCGCCGAACAGTGTGACACTGGGTGGCCTAGTGTCGAAAATATGCCAACAATGAAGTCTGCTGTCCAAACTGACCCTGGGGCACCCAGTGTCGAAACCGACGTGGGGTCATCTAGTGTTGAATATCACACCAGCGAAAACAAGGTAAACATCCCTGCCTCTGTTCCTTTTACAATTCATCTACCGCATTTCCCTTGCAGAGTTGACAGGGCACTTAAGGAGGACAAAGAGAAGAAAATCTTGGAAGTTTTTCGAAGGTGGATATTAACATTCCACTGAGTGATGAAGTCAAGAAAGTTTCGGGATACTTTTCAAAATCTATTCCCTCTAAAGTATCTTTCATTGAGTTCTCAAAGTTGGAAGCAGTATTAGGACGTAAGTTTGACAAAAGGTTGAATATGTCAATTGTCAATGTGCTTTCTTTAAGACCAATTCCAAAATTCCCTTGGTGTATTTATTGAAAGTGACATTGTAAGCTCGGTATCACCCTCCACCACCATATTGACTCGGGTGATATCTTTACTTAACCCTACGCTATTTCCTTATTTTTTATGAACCATTTTTGTTGAGTTGTTTAATAACTTGTATTAGTAGTTTTTAAGTTTGGGAAGGGGGGGGGGGGGATTTCGTGTGGTTTAGGCTTGTTTATTGCATTTCATTTGTATTTAGTTACTTTTACATAGGTTGTACATATTTGAAGTTGCATGCATGTTTACGTACTTCAATATTTATTAAAAAATAAAATAAAATAAGCGGAAAAAAAAAGGAGGGGGACATCAGATGCTTGCTATAATGATTCGAGTGTGATTTAATTATTGTTGGCTAAAATTGTTTGTGTAGAAAAGTCGGATGGTTAAATGAGAAACACATATTCTAGTTAAAATTGTTGAATTTGAACACCCCCGAATCTTTGATAAGTAAATGGATAGTACTGCAATAGTTTGAATCATCTCAACGGTCCTGATTTGGTCCGTCGAGCAAGTTTTGATTGTTTTGTTAATCAACCTCTTGTCCTCTTGTGGTTTTTGAGAAAAAAATTGGGTTGGACTTTGAAGATGTAGTAGTTGTAGAATCACCCCCCAAATGTTGGAAAATATAGTTGTAGGGTAATGGAGTGTAGTTGAAAAAAATTTGGATGATAAGATGGTGAGCTGAATCAGCTGCCTGCTTTTAGGGGTCCTAGTGTGAAAAAAAAAAAGAAAAAAAAAAAAAAGAAGAAACTTCTCAAATCAATAATAGCATTAGACCAACCTAAAAGTGATGTGGAGCTGCAGACCTCACCCAAATTTTTTTTTTTTACAAAAAAAAAAAGGAAGAAGAAAAAAAGAAAAGAGGAGAATAAAGGGGGTGTTTCTTACTAAGAAATTGGATTTAATGACTAACCTAGAAAAAAGAGAAAAAGAACGCTTAATAGATCATTGACCGATTGCATAAAAAAATTGGACTGCGGTGCCCTTTTGCTAATAGGATAGGGGGGAAGTTTGACTTCAGTCTAGAATTTGTGAGTTCTTGAAAAAAATGTGAATATGCTTAATTCTGCCAAACATGGAACCCGAGTGTGATTCGTAAGGTGTCTATCTAAGCAAGTGTCTCCCCTGATTTTATCCCTTTGTGTGCTTTAATTCAAAGTTGCTTGGGGACAAACAACGATTTAAGTTAGGGGAATTTGATAGGTAAGAAAATATGCATTAATTTAGATGATAAGATTGTATTTTTATTTAAATTTTTGTTATTTCATTCATCATTTTTCTACCTATATATGTGATTTTCTTGCTCCGAATTACTTGATTGCTCCTTTAGTGTGTATTTTAATAGAATTGAAGATTTTTCGGTTCAAGAAGGAGGAACACATATTTATTGGGCTTGACACTGAGCAACTCAGTGTCACAGCGCAACCCACCTTGAGAAGGGCCGAAGCCCATAAACCATGTGAAGAATTGGAGGCTGAAGCCCATAATGAGAAGGAGATGGACTCTTTGAAATTGTTTGCGAAAGCAAGGCCAAGTCCATTATGTAAATTAGGAAAGTCAAATCTCATGTATGTCTCCAGTTTGAAGTGGGTGAAGTTGAAGGCATTGGGTTAAAGCCCATGATTGTGAGACTATTCAAAAGAAGCTTTTGGGGTTGAAAAGGGACGTGACTTTACTAGAGAGAAGCAGGAGAGAGTTGATGTGCGATTGGAGGTGATTCCACCGTCGCAATTTGGTTTCTTAAATTTCTGTCTTTAATTTAATGTTGGATATATTATTTATAATTTTGAACGCCGATATGTGGGTTAGTAGTTTAATTTCAGTCCCTAATTTGATCGAATTATAATTCTTACGGTAGTTGCTTTTGGGATTATATTTTGAAATTTTTTATGTTATTTGATTCAATCGTTCTTATATGTGGAGAGTTAATTTAGATTGATCACCTTTATTAATTGACCACAAATTAGCAGCTTGGGTAGGTTCGTAATACGTAATTATTGTGATTCCATACCAATTGATAGCAAATAGCGAATTAATTCGCTAAATAACATAAATCACGGTTAATTGGACCGAGTTTGTGTGTCCAACACTCTGTATACCCTATTGTCCTAACACTATAAACGTCTAGCCAATTAGATCTAAATAACTTATTTTAGATTGTTTGGTTAGATAGATTAATCAAAGAGTTTTTTTGGTTAATTAAAATTAAGGGACAATTCGGATCAACATAGTTTATTGTTGATTTAGGAGTAAAAGTTTTAGAATTATTTCAAGGGTAGTTGCGTTAATTACAAGGGCTAATCAGTTAAATCAGTTTATTGCTTATTGTTTATTCATTCTATTAGATTAATAAGTTTAGTTAATAAAAATCAAATCAAAACCCCTTTTACGTTTTTGTTCATTATAATAAATTAATACATAAAACACGAAAAATCAAACTGCTCCTCGTGAGATTGACCCTGACTTATCGCTTCTACTAATTAGGAAAGGTAGTTAAGGAATAGTAAATTTTCCGTCCCTCGATAGCACGGTCCCATGGTAATAAAGTTTTGTGTGGGTATAATTTTGCAATGAAATTTTTTCGTAGTTCACGTTTTATTAAAGAATAAAACATATAAATTATAAAAATAACATTGGATAAACTAAAATCAACAAATTATTCAAAATATATTGGATTTGGAATATTTTATACAATTTTCAAAATCGTATATTATATTTCTTATTTTTATTAATCATATTATAGTTTATTACTTCTTCCGTCGCACTTAATTTTGCGGGGCTGATCGGATACGGATGTTAAGAAAAAGTTATTTTTGCTTTTAAGTTGATTTTATCGAAGGTGTAGATTGAGGGTGGAAATTTTGAGGGTGGAGATTGTGAGGAAATTTTCCTTTTTAAGGGTGCACAAAATTAAGTGGGACGGACAAAAAATGCAAGTGTGCAAATTTAAGTTGGACGGATGGAGTATTATTTATCATTAGTCTTTTAAATTTTATTTGAAACTGTGATTTTTTACTATTTATTTAGTTGATTTAATAGATCAATCTCATAATTACAATCTTAATGAGCATTGTGGTTTATTACTAGAATGTCTTATACTCGATTCTTATTAGATAATTATTTATACTAATTACTAATTATATGATTTATTTTAAAATTGTACATGATTTATTAATTATTCAAACTATACATATTAGAACTTAAAGACAATTTAAATTGATGATTAAGACTAATCCAATTTACAGGACAAATTGAAAGATGAATTAAAATAAAACATGATATTAAAATACAATTTAAATATTAAAATAAGATAAAATCCTTTAATCGATTGATAAAAAGTGTTGATGAAAAAATAAAAACTAAACAAGGGGCTTTTTTGAAATTTGAGTACCTATAATGGTATTAGATGGTAGGCAATTGAATTCCACCTCATAGGTGGTATTCATTTTCAAGAAAAAAGAGGATAACAGGACTCGAGCCAACTATTTACATGGCTTATGTATTCTTAATATTCAAAGCAAACATATGATTAGAAGGGATACCCCATCTATCAAGCCATAATCTCACAAAACAAGAGGAAAAAGGAAGATATTTAAGGATGAAAGAGATATATCGCATAAAAATATATTTGTCCATTATAATAACTCTTAATTCTTTATATAAAGTATGAAGTGACTAGTATTTTGCACTGAGTGAAACATATAATTATTTCAATAAAATTAAATAGGGGCATGGGATTTATTGTAAGGATCAGGACTTTTTTGGGGGTGCTGGTCAGTTAATTGATCAACCCCTTTTTAATCTGGGGGTATGTTTGCTTAAGGTTTCACTCAATACATTTAGGGGATAAAATTTCAATAAAACACACTCATTAACTCTCTCAATCAGATGTGGCTCAGCGCTCTCCAACCTTAAACAAAAACACTCTGGTGTTGAATTGGTTGCAATATTGTGGCTTATCGTTTTGCAGGGATCATAGTATTGGCGACCTAAAAGTCAACTCTGATTCACGGGCCTTTAGGTAACATTCAAAGTGATATTTTATGCATGGTTAGTCCTCTATTGCAGTTAGAAGAAACAATTTGGATGGTCCAGTTCGTTGGATCAACGTCATTCTTCGAGTCGAATTAAAATTTGATCAGGGCTTAAATTCTTGAGCCTGACCCAATATATCCCCCGCAATATACTAAGATTATCGGGTTGATCCGCGATCCATGGAATAAGACCCATCGAGTCAAATATTACTTCGAACCAAAACTTTTATGGTCCAACCCATCTAAAATATTGGACCAGCCAGACCGGCACATTGTGTGGAGCCGATTTTACTGCCTCTTCTTGCAGCTCATCATGTATCTCGAGTTGTTAATGTTGTCTATTCTCTTATTAAGAGGGTGTTTCGCTATGGTGAAATTGGTAGACACGCTGCTCTTAGGAAGCAGTGCTAGAGCATCTTGGTTCGAGTCCGAGTGGCGGCATATTATCTCCTAAAAAAATATAAAAAAATAAAATTGATCCTATAATGAATTCAAATTCCGATTTTGATTTTATAATTAAAGAACTCCCCTTTTGTGATATTTTCAACTTTAGAACATATATTAACTCATATTTCTTTTTCGACCGTTTCAATTATAATTACAATTCATTTGATAACCTTTTTAATCGATGAAATCGTAAAACTATATGATTCGTCCAAAAAGGGTATGATAATGACTTTTTTCTGTATAACAGGATTATTAATTTCTCGTTGGATTTATTCGGGACATTTTCCACTAAGCAATTTATATAAATCATTAATTTTTCTTTCATGGAGTTTTTCCTTTATTTATATAGTTCCGTATTTCAAAAAAAATCAAAAACTTCTAACCGCAATAATCTTGTAACATATTTTTAGGACGTTTAAGTTGTATGGTCTTATTTTAAAATAAGCTCTAGAACTGTTAATATCAAATAACTTATAGAATCTCTTCAACATCTTATATGATATTAATGTGTTTGGTAAATAAGATTTTTTGTAATTATAATTATAAAAAAATATGTGTTTAAAAAAAGCTTAATTTTAAAATACATTTTATGAGATGTTTTAAAGATCTTATAAACTCTCCCAAATAGTCACTGGGTTGATTTTCGTAGACGGTTAGAATACTTTGAAATTTTATCTCCAAAAAAATGTAAAATAAATTATGGAAAAAAGAACAGAAAAATATGTAAAATAAATTATGGATTGCAAATTAGGCTTTTTTGCCCCCCAAATGTTGCAGCACCTCAAGTTGAGAGCCATGCTCTCCTCCGCCGTACATAGGTTCAGCATCCACCGCAAAACGCCACTTCCGCCACCCTGCCGCTGCTTCAGCTCTGTCAATTCCATCGACTACCCTCCTCTCCACCACAAACCTCAGTGGTCCGGCCTCCACCACTGGCGGCACAGCCCACTCAACCGGGACCGCTATTGGGGGACCAATGGCCCGATTGAGGAGCAAAACGAAATTGAACTTAATCATCATGTGTTTAGCTCTTGCTCTTCTTTAGCAGAAATGGGTGGTGTGGTACTTTCAACTGAAGATCCCCTCACAAAAGCTAAGCTCTCGCATTTGGCTTACTCGAAATGGCGAAAAGAGGGGTTTCCAATTGGGGTTTCGGATGCGCCTTCTAGGCCTGCTCGCCCTGATAATCCGAAATTGGTACTTTTTTTCCATGTTCTTTCAATTCTTTTGGATTGTGAAATGTTGCGTATTTTTTTTTTAATCAACTTTTGTAGAAATTGAGTGATCTTCGATTAAACAGCTCTAGACTGTTCGTTAGAGTTAATGTGTTTAGTTGTGTTTATCTTTCCGTATCTTAGAACGTGGAGTTAGGGATGTAACTGAGTTGAGTCGAGCTTAATGGGCCGTTGCTCAAGCTTGTTTCATTATTTATCGAATTGAGCTTGAATGAACTTTATTCAGCCGAATCCAAGTCGAGTTCAAGTAGTTTGATATTTTTACACTTGTTTTAATATTTTTTACTTATTGAATGAGCTCTAGTATGTTAAAGCTTGTTTGATATCTTTAATGGAACTAGTTAAACGAACTTTCAATGAACGACCTCGCATCGAGTAGCTTGGTGGAGTTATCTGATATAATTCAATCTTTTATGATAGATTTTCATCAGTCTAATTTATAAGAGAGGATGAGAAACTGAAGAAAACCTTATAGGTTTTATTTCACCTTTTATCCCTTATTATCACTGACAATTTGAATTTTCTTGAGTAGTGCTGTTGAACACATTGCAAATTATTTCTTAGTTGTTACTATAGATATGCCCATTAATTTCATTGACTCAAGGCATGCCTGTAGTTCAGGTTTCCCCTAAAGAAATTCCGCCTCCAAAAAACTCGGGTTTGCCTCTAAACGCCTACATGCTTCACAATCTTGCTCATGTTGAGCTAAACGCCATTGATCTTGCATGGGACACTGTCGTTCGTTTTTCACCGTACATTGAGCTTCTTGGGGAAGGGTTTTTCGCTGACTTTGCTCATGTAGCTGATGACGAGAGCCGGCATTTCACTTGGTGTTCACAGAGACTTGCAGAGCTTGGGTTTAGGTAGAGTTTGTTTGAATTAAAGCATTTTGCATTGTACTTATTTTGCTGCCTCTGATTTAGTTTTTTTTTTTTGGTAGATATGGTGACATGCCAGCTCATGGTGTTTTATGGAGGGAATGTGAGAAATCGTCGGACAATGTTGCTGCTCGGCTTGCCGTTATCCCCATGGTTCAGGTGCTCTTTCAGTCCCCTAACACTACCATGTAATTATTGTTTACGATAAGTTATTTAGGAGTAGGTGAGATGGACAAAAAAGCTCGCGATATAGTTTTCCTTCCCTCGAATCTCTATGTTTTCTTCATTCTTTCCTTTATCTAGTGTTGCCTGAAATGTGGAAACAAATTTAAAAAGGCAAATATTAATAAACATTTCACAAAATCTAAAATAGCAACTAAGAAAAACGGAGGTAGTAGTATTGAAAGGGTATTTGCTTTCATTCACGAAATGGTAGCTAACTTGACATGTATTACAGATTCTCACTACTTTATATGTAAACATGTAGAATAGGCATAACACTACAAGATTTGCTTTCATCCCGGTTACAATCTAAATTATAGCTTCGATTTGGTGATGTTAGCTATTAGAGGTGGCAGAATCAGCTCGGCACGGTGGGCAGTTCCAACCTACTCGGTATTTTAGGTGGGCTGCTATGAATCTTGAACCAAATTATCATCTGCCTGACCCGATGGGCCGGCCTGAAAATTCTTAGACGATCTGGGTTCTCCAAATTTCTGACCAGCAGAGTTTGAGCCTGTCCGGCCGATATATGACATTGTTCCAAGACTTAGCCTGGACTAGGCAGCCCGAATTGCCACCTCTAGTAGCTATGCACGTTAAATTACCTCGAAAAAGAGAAAATGAGCGCATGCATTTGATTTCCTTCTTTCATTTTACTTATCTAGGTTCCACTGAAAACTATAGAGTAGAAACCGCATAAGGCCAGGGACGAATCTAGAATTTTGTTCTAAGAGGGGCGAATTTCTATTAATTGTGTTAAGTAGTAGAGACGGAAATTTTGAATCTCTGTGTAGGGCACCTTTTCTGAATCTCCTAATGACTTGACAGCAGCCCAAAACTTCTATTGTTATTTTTAGTTGTTTACATTTTTAGCTTTACCTTTCACATTGTTCAGTTTGTTGGTTTAGGAGGCTAGAGGACTAGATGCGGGACCCAGACTCGTCAATAAACTGGTCGGATTTGGAGATCTTAGGACCTCAAACATTGTCGCGAAGATAGCCGATGAAGAGGTTGCACATGTGGCAGTTGGTGTTTATTGGTTTGTTTCCCTTTGCCAGAGACTGGGCCGCAACCCCGGTTCTGCTTTCACAGGCAAGCGCCCCCCCCCCCTCCCCTCTCTATCTATCAGTCTTTATGCCTTTTAAAAGCTTCTACTGTTTCAACAGATATTCTGAAAGAGTACAATGTGGAGCTAAAAGGCCCTTTCAACTTTTCAGCTCGAGAGGAAGCTGGTATTCCAAGGGAATGGTAAGATCAACTCTATTGATTGATTTTCGGGTTGGAAAAGTACTTTCTGCTGAATCGATATTGAACGTTAAGTAACGGTAGAGAATATTGATTTTCAGGTATGATCCTTCATCCCGACTAACAGAGGAAAACAAGCTTTCTGAGGTGTGTTCACCTTCAGGTTAACTTTGCATATCGGGTTTCTACGATTTCTCACCCTCTCTCTCTCCGTCTGTTGTAGGTATATGACAGGCTTGCTTGCGTTATTTCCATGGAGCAAGAAAATTCAAGTCTGGGAAAAGCATCCTAAGTGAATTCATTAGTGACAGACTTTCTTGCAGCAAAAATGTAAGTCTATTGTTTTTGCAGTTTCTAGGACTTAGAAGAAACTTAGCCAAAAGTTGTGTAAATATAGACGGTGTTTGCAATTCATTTAATCTGCCAAAAATCACCTTTGCCAATAAAAAATGATTCCGAAAGTGCGTATAAACTCTGTATTTTGTTCTCATTTGTGCTTCTATGCTCTATATTCTGTTTTTTGAAATCTTAGTCTTTCAGAAGCTGGTATCTGGTAGCAGCCAATTTCAAGCTGATCCTCAACTCTCTTGTAAATAAGTGGTATTTTGACCGTGAAATCACTTTATTTTCAAATACCAGCTTACGATTCAATTGCAAAAACTTCTTGAAATATAAACAAATTAAATAAGGATCCGTTTGCTTAATACTTGGCTCAGTAGATTTAGAGGACCGAATTCCAATAAAGCACACTCATTAATTCTCTCAGGATTCTAGCACTCCCCAATTTTAAGCAAACGGACCCTAAGTTTTTAATTTGATTCGTGATCAAGTTCGATTGATCTGAAAAGTTTGAATTGAAATTAATATTAAATTCGTACGATATTTGAATTCAGATAATATTTTAAAAAAATTAGGTAACATATGTAATACTGAATATACTAAAGTTGAAATAAAAAATTAGAAAAGTTAAAATTTGAATATTTCAAAATAAAATTTATAAAAATAAAAAGGAACTTTTCGTTCTATGTTCTGTTCCCGTTCGAATTAGTTTTCTTAATATCATTCGAGTTCGAGTTAACTAATTTAATTTCAATTTCGATTTGGTTCGAATTCAAGTTAAACTAATTTAATTTCTTAGTATCCGAATTGTTTAATTTGAGTTAAACTAGTTCGAATTCAATTCGTTTACACTGAGCTAATATTTTTTTTTAGTAATTCGAGTGAACTAATTTGTAGCATTCGATTGGAATTGTCCTATGTTATGATTTTCTTTTATGTTTGAATCTATGTTTAGTTGTAAATGCTGAAAGAGGTTTCTCAGAAGAAAAGGGAGATCAGTGAGGTTTTCCTTAAAAAGGACAAGATTTAAGATACAACGCTATGAACATGCAGAATGCACAATCAAAAAGCTAACAACAAAAGCAAAAGCTTAGCAACCGTTATTTATTCTCTCTACTGGTATCTATATCCCTTCACCAGATCCCTTATATGGCTCCTCCACATCTTCACCCGGGTGCTGCCCTACCACCAGATTCTTAGTTGTTTGTCCGATTTCCACTAGAGTCTCGCCGATGGCTTGGAAGATGCCTGCGCCTGTTCCTCCCTTCTGCTCGCCTCTCTGGTATTGCTCTTGCTCCCCTCCTCCGTAGAAGGACTCGATTTTCTCGTAAGGTTCCTCCTTTGTAGTATATGTTGTTTCTCCCCCTTCTTCCTGCACAACACCGACCGATGAATGCCTACATTTTGGACTCTCCCTACCGTTGAATCATTATATAGAATTTGTTTGGTAAAATTGGGCTTCGTTGGCCCATTTGGTAAAATAGAGCTGGGTTGGGCCGGCTAGATACCAGGACCAACCCAATTCTGCAAGGCCCGGGCGGAGCAGCAGCCTGATTTGCCACTTCTAGTTTCGTCTCATAATATTGTGGCTAAAGGGGTGTTTTGCACACTCTTTTAGGACTCAAAATCACTTTTTTATTGCAAAGAGAAGTGATTTTGAAGTATTTCTCTACACTTACAAAGAGATCAAAAGAATTATTAAAAACTGATTCTGAAAAGCTGTTATCACCCAGCTTGAAACAAATTCTAGGCTAAAATTATTTAATATTCTCAAGCACTACCCAATTTTAGTTTTTTTTTCACAACAAATCAACTTAAATCATTTTTAAAGGCATAATCAATTGTCAACACCCTAAAGATAACGCTGCTATCTACAATACATTCTATTAGAGTTATCTATTTTAATCATTCTATTTGTTTGTTTTTTTCTTTGTCACACTAAATGAATGAGCATTTCATATCAATGTTCACAATATTACTATCAATAATAAATAATCACAGGAAAATAATAGAAATTGATTACCATTCCATGTGGTGACTTCTTTGCTTCCATGTCCTTCCTAGCCTCCTCTTTCTTCCTCGCAGCATACTCCGCCGCTTTCTCCTCGGCCCCGACCACCGCATCCTTAACTGCCGCCACCTTCTCTCCAGCATAGCCCGCAACCTTCTGCCCTGCCCCGGCCACCATATCCTTTGCCTGCACCGCCTTCTCGCCCGTGTACCCCGCAACACTTGATGTCACACCCGCCACCGTCTTCGTGGCCTCCGCCACCTTCTCCATCGTGTAATGAGCCGCGCCCCACCCCGCCATCGCGGTCTGGTCCGTCACCTGTCCAGCCACTTTCCCGACATACCCCGCCGCCCCTTTGCCACCTTCCACCGTTACATCCTTCGCTGCCACCGCTTTTTCACCGACGTATTGTGCAGCACTCATTGTAGTATCCACTGTCGTATCCTTTGCCGCCCTCGCTTTCTCAGCCGCGTACTGCGCGGCTGTCTTTGTAGTATCCATTGTTGTATCCTTCGCTGCCCTGGCTTTCTCAGCAGCATACTGGGCGGCGGTTGTTGTGGTATCTACTGTTGTATCCTTTGCCGCCCTGGCTTTCTCAGCTGCGTACTGGGCGGCGGTAGTTGTGGTATCCACCGTGGTGTCCTTCGCCGCCCGGGCGTTCTCAGCCGCATATTGCCCGGCGGTCATTGTCGTATCCTTCGCCGCCCTGGCTTTCTCAGCAGCGTATTGCGCTGCGGCGGTTGTAGTGTCCACCGTTGTGTCCTTAGCCGCCCTGGCTTTGTCAGCAGCGTATTGCGCTGCTGCGGTTGTAGTGTCCTTCGCCCCCCTGGCTTTCTCAGCAGCATATTCAGCGGCGGACTGCCCTTTGGTTGAAATAACATCTTTAGCCTCCGCTGCTCTCTGTTTAGCCTGTTGGCTTTTCTCCGCTACGGTGTCTTTCAAAGCTCCGCCCTTCTCCGCCGTGTAATCCCTAGCTTGTTGCCCTTTCACAGCCGCGGTATCCATCAATGCTCCGCCTTTAGACGTAATGACATCCTTAGCCTCCGTCGCCTTCTGCACCGTATAATCCTTTGCTTGCTGCCCTTTCTCCATAGCTGTATCCTTCCAAGCTCCACCTGTGGACGAAATTACATCCTCAGCCTCCATTGCCTTCTGTCCGGTGTAATCTTTCGCCTGCTGCGCTTTCTGCATTGCCGTCTCCTTCAAAGCTCCACCTTTCTCGGCTGCCTGACCGGTGTACTCAGCCGCCTTCTCCGCCGCAGCACCGCCCATCTCTTTAGCCTTCTGCGCCGCCGAAGCACCGGTTTCCCTAGTTTTCTCCGCTGCAGAACCACCCATTTCCTTAGCTTTCTCCGATGCAGAACCGCCGGATTGCCTGGTCTTCTCCGCCGCAGAACCACTGGCCTTCTGGTAGCGTTCCTCCGCGGCCCTGATAGCCTCGGTCGAATTCTGCTGCGCCGTCCCTCTCAATTTAGAAATCTCCTCTAACGAGGGCATTTGTCTCCCAACATCTTCACTCTGTTTCCCTGGCATTTCTCGACTCCGATCAATACCGCCGCCTCTCTCCGCAGTGCCGGAGAACTCAACCCCGGCAACTCTAACCGGAACAGCCTCAACGACGACTCTCTCCCCGTGAAGAGGATGTCCAACGTCTTTCTCCCCTCTCGTCTTCTCCGCAAGAGCTTCGAAATGAGTGGCCATTTTCGGAACCCTATCTTTCTCCACCTCAATCTTACGCTCACGGGTCACATTCTCCCTCCTCGCTTGCTCCGACGCCATTGTTGATCAATTGCACACACCTAGTATAAGAAATTACTTTAGTATCAGAATTGTTTTCCGTGTAATTTTGTGAGGAAAATGGAGCATATGATTTGGTATAAAAGCAGGAAGATTTGGTTTTGGCGGTTGAATTTTGGATGAAGATTGGCGAGAGGTGTTCTGTTTATTTTCGCCACGTGGTGGATGTTGAGGGAAGAATGATGTGAGTAAGCAGTGAATTGTGTGTTGGGTCTTACGTGTCGCAATGCATGACTGTACTGGTTTTACTTACTAATCTAAGCTAGACCAATACCTAGCTTCAGTCCTATGTAAAATTTATAAAACTTAATTTTTTGTATTATAATTATTATTATTCTTATCTTTTTTATTAAGCTCGTGTCATTCAATTTTCCTCACATTATTATTATTATAAATGGATATTTCAAACCAAAACTGTACATTTTGTTACTAATAATTTATTTTTATTTTAAAGTATAGTAAAGCGCCTTTTAAAGTTAATTTTTATTGCATTTAAATTTTTATACTTTAACCTACTTCATTAAAAAATCCTAGATCCCTTCATGAGTATTCACTCGATATGTATAGATTTTAACCGATTTGATTGATTACTTTTTTGTTAATCAAATATTGAGGTTTGATCGGTAAGATTTAAATCGAGTCGGGTTAGGTGCGATTTGGATTAGGTCGGGATGGATATTTCCGCGTATCCTAAATCGAGTTGGGTTAGGTGCGATTTGGATTTAGGTCGGGTTGGATATTTCCGCGTATCCTATTTTAATAAACTCATCTATAATTTTAAACATCTTTCAATAACTTTATAGAAGTTAAAAAAATTGATCCAACCCAACCGACACCCATTAGATTTACATATCTGAAGGAACCCATATCAATAAAATCGGATGAAAGATCAAATATTTTTATTGGATATTCGATGCATCGAGTACCCAGCCCAAAAAAATTCATACCTGAACGCACCATAGTTGTGGGTAAGCTCAAAATATTATACTTTCTCCTTCTCGGATTAACCTGTCTAGTGATCGGGGACGGAGGTTAAGAAAAAACATATTTTAGGGATTTTTTACTTTTTCAAAGGCCACGATTGAGGGTTTAGATTTTGAGGGTGGAGATTATGTGAGAAATTTGTCATTTATGGCCAAACAAGTTAAACTGAGATAGACTGAAATAGTAAGTAGACAAGTTAAGTTAGGATGAAGGGAGTACTTCGCTAGATATAAATATTGTTTATATTATGCATGTGAACTCTTGTCATTTTTGGACTGCTTATTTAGAAATAATTTCAAATAACTTCAAATCGTAAAAAAAAAAAAAAAAAAAAAGATTTTTTTTTTTTATTGAGATTGCAGGATGCATAAAACCTTTGTAGCTCGTGAATGAAAAATCTACCTTATATTAAAGGATATATCATCAAAAAGTTTCTATGATAATTTTTATTTTTACTTTTTTTTTTTGTTTTTGAATTACTTTTTAAAATATAACATATATATAGGTAAAAATATTTCTTAAAATTTTCAAAAGAAAAAGAATATGGACGTGAGTTTTAGGAGTTTTATACATTTATTCCACAATTTACTTCAATCTACTAATAAAAAATTATCTCAATCCATTCTTTTTCTTTTAACTTAAAATTTTAATTATTTTTAACTTTTTTTATCAACTGCATTCTTAATAAAAAACATATCAAATTAATTTTTATTTCACAATCTTCAGTTACACCTCCATATTACATATAATAATTTTTTTGTTTTATGTTAAGGCATGATTAATCATATAAAAAAAATTATATTGAAAAAAATATGATTATTTATTTCGATGTATAATAAAAATAAAGATTAATTTCAAAATTTAACCTGAACTATGAGGGATCACTTTGCAACCTAAACATAGTTTTTTTCGATTGTAACATGTATAATGTGATTTATTACACTTTGCAACTTTGACCATATTTTTCGACTATAATAGGTGATAGGGATGACCCGGTTACTTCAGGTCGGGTTAACCCTGACTTCGGGCCGGGTTAACCCTGAACGCGCCCGCAAGCGCGAAGGCCCAAGCCCAACAGGCCCAGCAACGCGCATTCGATTCAGCGAATCAAAGCGGTTCCGTGAATCAAGGCCCATGATCTTTTCCCAACTGCCATGCAGATTTGGGGGGCAAGATTATAGGGATTTAGTTAGGGTTTGAGTTTAGTAGTATAAATAGATGAAAAGAACTCTGAATTAGGGTTCGGACTTTGTTTTCTGTAACACGCACTGTAAACTCAACATTCGAGTGAAAGAAACATCTCGGCGATTGCCGTTTTCTCCCCGTGGACGTAGATCTCCGGATCGAACCACGTAAATTCTGTGTTTTTATATTTTGTTCTTGTTGATTACTGTTCGATTGGGTGACTACCGGATTGCGCATTATCAAATTGGCGCCGTCTGTGGGAACGACAAGGCAGTTTTTTGAACGCATTAACCGGTAATCTTTGACGTTCACATTGCATTCAAGAATCATGGTGACGACTCGTTTGAATCAAGCCCGCCGTGGAGACCATTCCGATCAAGATCCACCCGTGGATCAAGTTGCACTGCCGAGGCAATTGCCGGAAGCGAGTGCATCCAATCATCAGGGTAATCAGAACCCTCCACCCCCTCAAGATCAGCAAGACCCTAATATTGCTATTGCTCAGCCACCGGTGAACATTCAAATCACCCCAGAGCTGCTTCAAGATTTCTTACAGGAGCATGCGCATGTCCTACAAGATTGGGCAGTTAATCGCCTACGCCCAGCGGGGCCTGCCGCAGAACCTGTTAGCCATAATGATAATCCTGGGGTGCCCCCACCTCGCCCGCGCGGACAGCGGGAACCGGGCTATCGCGGGCGTCAGGATCGACGACGGGAACGACCTGGTTCTTCCGAGGACCTTGGGAGTTCAAACGGATCGCGACCTCGCAATGAGGAACCAGCTGATGTGGATCGCCGTTGTCCACTTAATGCGGCTAAAAAAGTTCGCTACGCTGACTCTCATGCTCAGGATCTCCAAGAGTATGAGCGGGTTCAACGCAACGTTGAACTGGACAGAATCCTAGGCCTTGATGCCAATGGAGAGATTATCACGCCGTTCTCCTCCGAAATCATGGCCATCACCCTTCCCGAAGGGTTCAAACGGCCAGCTATATCACCTTACAACGGCACGGGAGATCCGGCCAATTTTCTTGGCGCTTTTAGGCACAGTATGCTTAGTCATGATAACATCACATCCCTTCAGTACTGTAGGATTTTCCCGGAGTACTTACAGGATGAAGCTCGGGTCTGGTTTGATTCTCTCCCGCGAGACAGCATATCCTCATTCAGAGAACTCGCCGAGCACTTCTGGGCAAGGTTCGAAGCCGGAGCGAAGCCCATGGCCACTCTGGCCGACGTCATGAGTATGGAACAACGGGACGGTGAAACTGTTACTCAATTTCTGGACCGTTTCACAGCGGTAAGTCTCAAGGTGGGAAATTGCCCCGACGATGTGGCCATCAACGCCTTCATGAATGGACTCCGCCCTGGAGCACTCCACACCGAGTTAGCACGGAACACCCCGGTCACAACTCGAGCACTGTTCAAAACAGTGTGCAAATTTGCTAAGGCCGAGGAACAGACACGGCAGAAGCGTGAGAAGCACGCAATCAAGCGACAGGCCGACAAAGCACAAACTGGTCCTAGTACGCGAACTAGCGCATTTTCACGCTTGAAACCGGGGCATTCAGAATCCCGAAGTGCAATTCCGCAATTGACTCCACTGACGAAGTCACGGGCTGAAATTCTTTCACTCCACAAAAACGATTTCCGACCTTGTCCGCGGATGACAGCGCCTCCTGAAAAGAGGAACCGTGGAAAGTGGTGCGCATACCACCGAGATCACGGACATGAGACAGAGGAGTGCCGAGAACTCGGCAAGGAGATTGAGGAATGCCTCAAGAAAGGGTTTTTGCGGCAATACGTTGCGCGAACCGGAGACCAACCTCGGGCAAACCACAATGGGGGCTCATCTCATCACCGCGGAGGTTACCATGATCGAGATAATCAACAAAATCGGCCACATTGGCAGAATAATCGGCAGGGGCCCAATAACTACGCGCGACAAGATTCTGGCAATCGCCAGCCGTCACGACTCCCACTTCCACCTCCTCCTCCAGGAGGACCCGGGGACAACGCACCCCCTCACGTGATAAACGTGATATATGGAGCCCTACCCACCGGGGCTTCACGACATGCCTTGAAGGCAGAGGCTCGACGTCCTCCTCCCGAGGAGCCACGCCACAAACGCCTCCATCAGTCCGAAACTGTCAGCTTCACGGATAGGGATCCGGTTCCAGAGATAACACCCCACACTGACGCTATTGTCATTGACATGACTGTAGCCAATATAACAATACGGCGGGTCTTCGTGGACAATGGTGCTGCAGTAAGCATCATATTTGCGGACTGTTTCGAGAGGATGGGGATCTCCCGAGACCAACTTCGACCGGCCCCCGGGCCATTACAGACATTCACCCAGGGTGAAGTCCGGCCGGAAGGTATCATTACTCTCCCAGCGTCTTTGGGAACTTATCCGAAGATAAAAACTATCTTCGTGGACTTTTATGTGGTGAATTCTCCCTCACCATATAACATGATATTGGGCCGAGACTGGCTCACCCCGGCAAAAGCCATATGCTCCACGTATCACCTCGCGCTAAAGTTTCCCACTTCGCATGGTGAAGTGACCATCCGTGGCAGTCAACGGGTCTCAAAAGAGTGCATGTATGTGGCGCTCAAGAAGACTGCTAAGGTCTCTCCCAAACAGCAGCTTCAGGTAACATCACAGGTTCTAGAACCTCGGGACCGTACCCCATTGGGGGATGCCACTGCTCATATCCCGTTAGATCCGTCTAAGCCGGAGCAGACAGTAACAGTAGGGGCCGTGGACGTGCCATGGCTACATCAGGCCATTATCCAGACCCTGCGAGAATATTCCGATGTTTTCGCATGGTCTCCTCTGGACATGCCCGGAGTCTCTCCCGAGGTGATTACCCACAAACTGAATATCGATCCTAGTGTCAAGCCAATCCAACAGAAGCAGAGGAAATTCGCTCCGGAGCGAAATGAAGCCATTCGAATTGAGGTGAAGCAACTCCTAGATGCGGACATCTTGTTCGAGGTATTCTACCCCTCCTGGTTGTCCAATCCAGTAATGGTAACAAAAAGCAGTGGGGTATGGCGGATGTGTGTTGATTTTTCCGATCTCAATAAGCACTGTCCCAAGGACTGCTATCCTCTGCCATCCATCGATCAAAAGGCCGAAGCCATTACGGGGTACGTGGCACTTTGTTTCTTAGACCTGTACAAAGGCTATCATCAGATCTTTATGGATCCACAGGATGCTATCAAAACGGCGTTTATCACTGCCTTTGGATGCTACGCTTTCAAGAAACTGCCCTTCGGGCTCAAGAATGCTGGGGCCACCTATCAGCGTCTAATGGACTTTGTCTTCCACGACCAGATAGGTCGCAATGTTGAGGTTTACGTCGATGACTTGGTCATCAAAAGCTCCTCCCATCCTTCATGTGTGCAGGATATCGCCGAAACATTGCGCACCCTGCGGCGCTATAACTTGCGACTCAATCCGGCAAAATGCACTTTCGGTGTTGGCTCCGGGAAGTTCCTCGGATACATGGTGTCACAAAACGGCTTGCAGGCCAATCCAGCTAAACTCCGTGATGTATTAGATTTGCAGCCCCCAAAAACATTCAGGGAAGTTCAACGCCTTACAGGTGGCCTAGCGGCTTTAAACAGATTCTTATCGAAAGCAGCGGAGCGCCAGCTCCCATTTTTCAAGATCCTGAGGCAAGCGAAGTCCTTTGAGTGGACTCCAGAGTGCACCGAGGCTTTTGAAGCCTTGAAACGTCATATACAGCAGCTGCCTACTTTGTCAGTTCCTCTCCCTGGAGAGCCACTGTACTTATATCTGGCATCCGCTGAAGAAGCTGTCAGCGCCGCTCTTGTGCGCGAAGTGGAGGGGGTTCAACATCCCGTATATTTTGCAAGCCGGGTGCTCCATGGAGCCGAGACGCGATATTCAGAACTTGAAAAAACCGCTTTGGCTCTTGTTATGGCAGCTCGGCGTCTTCGGCCATACTTCCAGGGGCGTGAAATACGAGTCCTAACCAATCACCCTATACGCCAGATCCTTGTGAAACCCGAGGTGTCCGGGCGCCTCGCTAAGTGGGCAATTGAGTTAGGTGAGTATGATATCCAGTTCCTCCCCCGCCGAGCAATTAAAGGTCAAGCACTTGCTGACTTCCTGGCCGAAACCCCGGCAGATAATCATGAGTCCCCCGCAGACAATGATACACCACACCGCGTCACACCCGCTCCTCCACCACGGATGTGGCAACTATTTGTAGATGAAGCATCCACAGTCCGAGGAAGTGGTGCCGGGCTGCTTCTCATCGACCCCGAGGAGGTCGAGGTCAAATATGTCATCCGATTCAAATTTAAGGTGACTAACAATGTAGCAGAATACGAGGCAGTCCTCGCCGGGCTCCGGCTCGCTCAATCTTTAGGTGTTCGTCACTTAGAGCTTTTCACGGACTCCGAGATCGTGTCTAAGCAAATTCAGGGGACTTATGTCGCCAAAGAAGAAACAATGGTCAGGTACCGCGCTCTAGCACTCAAATTCATATCAACTTTTGATACAGTTATTATCCGAAAAATCCCGCGTGCTCAAAATTCCAGGGCAGACACACTCAGCAAGTTGGCCTCCGTGGTCCAAACTAATATATCTCCGGATATCAAGGTTGAAGACCTTTCCCATCCAGCAATTCATGAGGCTACAGTCTCGGTACTGACCGACAGTGATCCGAACTGGATGACTCCGATCATTCAGTATCTCCAAGATGGGATTCTACCCACTGACAAGCTACGAGCTCGGCAAGTTGTGCTCAAAGCCCCCAAATACTCCCTTCATAATGGGGTTCTATACCGACAATCGTACCTACAACCGAATCTTCGGTGCCTCGCCCCTGCTGAGGCTATTCAAGTTCTGCAAGAGGTTCATGAAGGGGCCTGTGCAAGCCATATCGGTTCCCGGACTCTAGCAAAAAAAGTTCTCCGTTGGGGATACTATTGGCCTACCCTATTCAACGATGCTCACGACTTAGTGACTAGGTGCAGCAAGTGTCAGCTACACTCCAGGGTGAAGCATTTGCCACAGACTGAGCTCACCGGAATCCAAGGAGCATGGCCGTTCATCCAATGGGGCATTGATATTGTTGGGCCTTTCCCTGTCGCTCCGGGAGGGTTGAAATTCCTGGTCGTCGCCGTAGACTACTTCACTAAGTGGGTCGAAGCCGAACCACTTACGGCTATCACCGGACAGAACATTTTAAAGTTTGTGTGGCGCAATATTGTTTGTCGCTTCGGCATCCCGAGCACTATCATCTCGGACAACGGTAAACAGTTTGCCAACGATCCATTCCGCTCATGGTGTGAAGAACTCCACATCAAACAGATTTTCACTTCGGTGGCTCACCCTCAAGCAAACGGGCAGGTTGAGGTCACCAACCAGACCCTTCTCACGGGAATAAAAAAGCGCCTGGATAATGCCAAAGGTCTTTGGGCTGAAAACCTTCCACAAGTCTTATGGGCTATTCGGACAACGCCGCACACCTCCACCGGGGAGACTCCTTACAGCCTTACTTACGGCTCCGAAGCCGTTATCCCCGCTGAGATCAGTGTGCCGAGTCCTCGCCTCCTCACATTAGTTCCAGATGATAATGACGAGGCTCTTCGCGCAAATCTGGATGAGCTCGAGAATCGCCGAGAACAATCGTTCATTCAGCAGGCTAAGTACAAACAGAGAGCTGCTCAGTATTACAACCTCCGGGTTCGAGGTACACAGTTCAATGTCGGGGACTTAGTCCTTCGACTTAACTCGGCCAGCAAAGCTGCCCCCGAGGGCAAACTGCATGCTTCTTGGGAAGGCCCCTACCGAGTCGTTGCTGTACATGACTCCGGATCTTATCAGCTTGAACAAATCAACGGGACCCCGATCCCCCGAAGTTGGCACGTCACAAATTTGAGGCGTTTCTATTTGTGAAGGCTATATTGCAAGTACCATCTTTCCTTTAATTTCCTTTATAGTTGTTATTTCGCTTTGTACTTTCGAGTTTGCTCCGGCACTTATCATTGAATAAAAATTCTTTGCTTGCATAACTTACTGTGTTATTCTTTATGTTACGGGGACGCCCTAACACAATCACACTATCATTATTAGTCTCCGGACAAGTAAGTCTCTCTCTCGGTCCGTCCGAGGAGGTTTGCATATCAGTCCCCGGACTTACACCCCTTTCTCGTCTGTTTAATCGGAGAAATGTCTACTCCCGCCTGATCCGTCCGGGGAGGTATTTTTACTCCCGCCTGATCCGTCCGGGGAGGTATTTTTACTCCTGCCTGATCCGTCCGGGGAGACTGGATTTATCCATACCGTGTTCCCGAACACCTATTTAAAACAGTTAACAAGTTCTCTATTATGTTCCCGAACACCCGATTAAAATGATTTGTAACGAGTTACTTTCATTACACCAGCTTGTACACATTACAACAGTTATCATCTTTTCAATATTACATATCAAATGGTTTTTTACATAAAACTCCAACAAAAAAAAAAAAAAAACAAAAAACAAATAAACCTACTGTCTATGGCCCCCGAGCCAATACTGCGCGCTCCGGTTCCTGAATAATATGGGCTAAGCCCAGCCTTCTCCAGTTCCTCCTCGGAACAGAGGGTTTGGAAAGTCCCCACTTGCAGGAATATGTGCCTCACTTCGGCCCCCGGATTCTCTACAGGGGCGGAATCCTGCACCTCGTCACTCCTCCACTTCGGGAGAGCAATCTTATTCCTGACAAATATGAACCTCTCCTTCCACCCCTCTACTTTGCTCGGGTTTTGAACCTTAAACCCTCCTCGGGCTCGGGGACTAAAAGAATACCACCCCTTGGACTTCCCGAAGTTCTTCAGCTGGTAGAAAAACCTAAAAAGCTCTACAGTTGGCTCTATCCCGGCCTGCTTACTAACTACTGTGAATCCTACCAACTGCCTCACCGCGTTCGGCGCTAACTGGCAGAGGGCAATGCCGTAGTATCTTAACAACTCTACAACTATGCCCCACAGCGGCAGTCTCAACCCTACTCTGAGGGGGTCAATATATACGGTCATAAACCCCTGCGGTGGGCAACAGGCCCTATCCTCGGGGGTAGGAATTATGTAATCAAGGTCGAAAGGAAGATAAAATGATGGGAGTTCCCTCTCAAGTTGCCCCCGCGACATCCATAAACCTATGGAGGATACCTCAAGATCAACCGCCGGACATTCGTAAAACGATACCATCATGGTATTACACTCTAAACCATCGACTCTGTCTATGGTTCTAATCACATCCTTCTCCGGAAGGATATATGATAGGGGGGGGACATCTAACGGTTTATCCGAACCTCCTACTACTTTGATCGAGACCGAAGATGGGGCAGAAGATGAAGAAGATGAAGAGGATGACATACTTACTTGATTTGAATTCGAAAGGACGGATTTGAGAAATTTTTGATCTCTGATGAATCACAAACGCAAAGTTCCTCTTTTTCCCGCTTTCTATAACAGATGAATCACAATGGAGAAGATGAAAAGTTACTGTGCAGTTATTCCTAATATAAATGCAAAAAGCCGACGGCTCAGATGCAGCCTATTCAAATTCAGTGATGGAGATTCATGCGTGCTTCTCACGCGCTTTACAGTTACCGAGGCGCGTGGGGAACAGCTGTCTTGGAACTCGCAGAGCGTGTCACTTCACGTCTCTCTCTCTCATTATGGCGCCGCCAATCACATCAGTCTTACTCTTCGCCAGGAAGATTAAAATCACACTCCGGTGTTCCTTTCATTTTGGCTAGCTTACCGCACTCCGGTGTCCTCTTTACCTCGGTCATAATCCTATACTCCGGTGTATTCTCCACCTCGGTTATACTGCCACACTCCGGTGATCCCTCCATTTTGGCCAAACAACTCGCTCCGGCGTACCTTCACCTCGGCCAGGTTGTTATAAACTCCAAACGCGTTTCTTGCTTCTGGGAAACTCGATCTCTCGACAAATGCCCCGTGCACTTCGGCTCAGCTCGACTCCGAGTCTACAGACTGCTCCGCGGAGTGCCCAGGGACGCGGATAGACTTAGTCCTCCATGAACACTTCGGCCCGCCAGCGACCACGGTTCCTCCTACTTATGATTCCACCCCGGTGACAACCGAAGCTCCCTCCTCACTTCGGCTGGGGGGGGGGGGCATCTGATAGGGATGACCCGGTTACTTCAGGTCGGGTTAACCCTGACTTCGGGCCGGGTTAACCCTGAACGCGCCCGCAAGCGCGAAGGCCCAGGCCCAACAGGCCCAGCAACGCGCATTCGATTCAGCGAATCAAAGCGGTTCCGTGAATCAAGGCCCATGATCTTTTCCCAACTGCCATGCAGATTTGGGGGGCAAGATTATAGGGATTTAGTTAGGGTTTGAGTTTAGTAGTATAAATAGATGAAAAGAACTCTGAATTAGGGTTCGGACTTTGTTTTCTGTAACACGCACTGTAAACTCAACATTCGAGTGAAAGAAACATCTCGGCGATTGCCGTTTTCTCCCCGTGGACGTAGATCTCCGGATCGAACCACGTAAATTCTGTGTTTTTATATTTTGTTCTTGTTGATTACTGTTCGATTGGGTGACTACCGGATTGCGCATTATCAAATAGGTATGGCCCGATCTCCTCGGGTCGGTCTAGTACGCCAGGCGGGTCAATTGGGCCCAAGAGCGCAAGCCCAACGTAGCCAAGCCCATTTGTAGCGTAAGCCCAATGCAGCCAAGCCCATTCGTGGCGTCTTTGGAAGTTGAGAAAAGATCCCCATGATCTTTTCCAACAACCATGCAAATTGGATTGGCGGATTTATAGGAATTTTGTTAGGGTTTCTATTGTATAGTATAAATAGGAGAATTGTTGCTGAATTTAGGGTTCCGATTTTGAATTCTAGAATTATAGCTTGTAAAATTGTACTCCGGTATTCAAGGAAGAATAGTGAAACACCTCGGAAGGTTATTGCCTTCTCCCGTTGATGAAGCGCGATCCGTTATCAAGAAAATATAAGCCAAAAGATAACCAATTAGAATGTAAAGAGAAAACAGAACGCAAGATGTACGTGGTTCGATCCGGAGATCTACGTCCACGAGGGGAATAATGTCCCTTCCGGGCACTTTTCTCTTCTTCTTTCGTAGTTACAGGCTATAATTTCAGAGTACCAGAGTCCGAACCCCTCAAACGTCCTTCATTCTACTATTTATATCATACAAATCACAACCTTAACTATATTCCTACAATTCTGGCCACCAAATCTGCCTTCGTGGTTGAGAGAAGATCGTGGGAGGAATCTTCAATCCCCCATGCGTCGCTGCAGCCACCCCAATTATCAAATCTGTAATTGGGCCGATTGTTGGGCTTGTAACCCTAGACAACTGGGCCAATTGGACTAGGCCACACCTACCAGATGCCCCTCCCCGCAAAAAAGCCGGAGCGGGAGGCTTCGACTTGTGGAGTAAATAAAAGTAGGTGGGAGGTGACGTGAAAGAGAAGACCCGCGAGTATCACGAGCTGGAACAACTAGACACCCCCGTGGTTATCCCCGGAGTCCATCAAACAGAGTTGAGAAAATGCGAAACCCCCGGGGTCCCTTAATCGGAGTTGGGAAAATGTGAAACCCCCGGGGTCCCTCAATCGGAGTTGAGAAAATACAAAACTCCCGGGGTCCCTCAACCAGGGTTGAAAAACTTTCCCGATACGAATGCTGAAGAAAATTGGGGCGCGTGACTGGCAGGTGCGCACAGAATTCGAGTAGGCGCGTATGAAACGGCGCATATTGTGGGTTTCAAGGCGTGTGCATTGCACGTGAATATCAGAATCGTTGATTTTAAACCATTGAATCAGAACCGTTGCTGAAATTATAAGAAAAGGAGGGAAATCAAAACCCTTCACCTTCTTCACTTGCAGATAACTGAATCACGCATCAGGGAGATCAACGATTTTGCCAACTTTGAAGATTATCACCGCACCGATCAAAGAAAACAAGTAAGTATGTCTATCTCGTCTTCATCTACGTCTAGAGTTGAGGAGGTGGGCAGAGAAGGGGAGCCTTTTAGAGCGGCCCCTATACGGGTGATTTTCCCAGATAATAGTGAAACTAGGAAGATATACCGGGGCGATCTGGGTGAAATTAGGATGGAGGCAGTTAGTTTCCCCCATTGTGAGGAGGAAGTGGAAGAGTTCGAAGTAGCAGGAGTGAGGCCCAGCTAACTGAGGCCCAAATCAGAAAATGGATTCCAAATTTCTTCTTGCCCTTTGACCTGGAATATATTATTCCTGAATATAAGGATAAGGCGTGTTGCCCTCCTAAAGGATTTATATCCGTATACATAGATCAGCTGGCTGTAGGATTGAGGTTTCCCCTGTGGGATTTTTTGGTAAATTTGTTGGAGTTTTACGGAATAGCCATGTGACAATTAGGACCCAATGCCATGAGGCAGGTGGTAGGATTTTTAGTTGAATGTAGTAAGGGGGGATTGAAGCCCAGTGTTAGTTTATTTAGACAGTTCTTTCAGCTTAAGACTATGGGGAGGAATAAAGGCTGGTATTACCTTAAGCCCAGGCCAGGTAAAAAATTCAAAGTAAAAAATCCAAGCAAAATTTATATATGTTAGGCAAGAGAGGGTCCTGTCAAAGTGGCAGAGGTTGGAGGTAGTAGATAGTGCACCAGCGGGTGACTCTAGAGGTGTGGATGTACTGAAAAGAGCCGGTGTCCTGGGGTCCAAATTTTTAGAAGAAGTCCTAGACGAGGCTGGGTTGAGCCCGTATTATTCCAGATAGACCGCTGGGACCTCGGATTCCCATGAGGAGGATACCTCAGCTGAAACTGACTCAGAAAACTCCTGGACGAAAGCTGCGAAACAGATGCGGCAATATAAAGCAGAGTGCGTGCTAAAAGATATGGAGTTGGAACAACTCCGCATAAACCAACAAGAATGCGAACACTTGCTTGTCGACAGCGGGCGACTATCAATCAACGAGGTTCGTGCTCGGAGAGCAGAAATTCGGGAAGACGTCAAGCAACGGAGCAAGCAAGGCGATGCCAATAACCCCGAGGTAATCAGAAACCGATTGGTGTTAGGATTTCTCATGGAGCTGCAAAAGAAAATAGAGGCCCGCAACGATGCTGTAGACGTTGCAGAGCAGGAAAAACAAGAGCGCATCGACGTGCAGAGACCTCGGGGCAAGAAAGCAGGGACTATTGCTCGGAGGGAGACGGGGTCCGAGGACCACACTACGACTGCAGGAAAAGTAGAGAAGATGCCCGAAGCGAGATCGGGTCTCCCCAAAGAACTTAGGGAGACATGTGTGGATGAGCCGGAGCCCAGTGGAGCAACAGTTGTAGCCCTGGTGAAGGAAATTGATGAGATGCCTGTAGAAGAATGGGATGCTGTAGAGTGGGCAAACACCCCGGGGATTACACGGAGAGCAAACCTGGTATTGCGAAAAACAAAAGACCCTCATCAGCGGAAAACGGGGGCGTGCGTTACACAAGCCCCAGAGGAAATGGACCCCTTGGCGCCGTTAGAGTGGGACCACACGGAGTGGGACAACATGTCAGGCCCAAGTAGAAGATCCGGGCACCCAAGAACAGACCGTGGTCCGCAAGGGACGGTTGCTACGCCTAGGACCGGGGTCCTCGACCGAGACAATGTAGGACGGCGTCGGAACACGCAAGAGACCTCCCAAAGGACTAGAAGTAGTCGATCAGAAACAAAGCGACGGGGTTTTGCATTCTGGTTCGGAGAGGACTAAAACAAGTTACAGTAGGACGTAGTGTAGCCAAATGCTAACCAAAACAATGTATTGAAAAAATATTTATTTCACTGTATGCAATATTTTACAATGTTTAGTGTATACTATGGGGAAATAACTTTTGTAATGACCATACAGAGTGTATATACATATCATTTGTGTTTGATATAAATCAGAAAAAAAAGATTTTTTTGTGAAAACAAAGTAACCGACCATATCGACAAGGACAGGGAAAGGAAACGGGCTTAAGTCCGGAGACAAATTAATGACGCCTCGGAAGGATCAGTAAGTAACTTGTATTCTTCGATCGAATGAGATAAGATTTAAACCAAGCCCTAAGACTTGATCATGTACCCTGACCGGATCAGGAAGGCAAGTAATTGAGTCCGGAGACGTGTTCTATACACCCGACTGGTCGGAAAAAATGTTCGGAAACATGTAATATAAGGACACCGGGGCGTCCCCGCGGTATCGTAAACAAGCAATATAAAGACGAAACAGGAGATTTTATCAAGTAAAATTGGTCAGAACAATGTCAAAATGCGAACTAATATTCAAGAGGTAGGAAGCAGAAATAAAACTAACAGTGTTTAGAGAAAAAAATTTCAAAGGTTAGTCACATGCCAAGTACGAGGCACTGGGGTGCCATCCACGCGCGCGAGCTGATAACTCCCGAGGGAATGGACGGCAACCACACGATAGGGTCCTTCCCATGCAGCATGGAGTTTGCCTTCGGGATTAGCTTTACTGGCGGAATTGCGCCGGACCACGAGGTCGCCGACTTTAAACTGTGTGCCTCGAACTCGAGCATTGTAGTATTTTGCGGTTTGCTGTTTATATTTGGCTTGTCGAATAAGGGCCTGTTCCCTGCGATATTCTACTTCGTCGAGGTTAGTACGGAGGGCTTCCTCATTTCTCTCCGGGTCGATAGTCAACAACCTAGGGTTGGGTACTCCAACTTTTGCCGGGATGACGGCCTCGGAGCCGTAGGTTAGGCTGAAAGGAGTCTCGCCTGTAGAAGAGTGAGGCGTAGTACGATAATCACATAATACTTGAGGTAGGGAATCAGCCCAAAGCCCTTTAGATTCGCCCAAACGTTTTTTGATGCCGTCAACAAGTGTTCTATTCGTCACCTCTACCTGACCATTAGCCTGGGGGTGAGCCACTGAAGTGAATGCCTGTTTAATGTGTAACTCCTCACACCAAGAGCGGAAAGGGTCGTTTGCAAACTGTTTTCCATTGTCGGAAACAATGGTGCTAGGAATACCGAATCGACAAACAATATTCTTCCAAACGAAATTAAGAATTTTCCTTCCAGTGATGGTGGTAAGTGGTTCGCCCTCAACCCACTTGGTAAAGTAATCCACAACGACCAACAAAAATTTGAAACCTCTTGGAGCCACAGGGAAAGGACCCACGATGTCTATGCCCCATTGAATAAAAGGCCATGCGCTCTGTATGCCTGTCAGCTCTGTTTGAGGTAAGTGTTTTATCCGTGAGTGCCGCTGACACTTCTCACATTTTGACACTAAGTCATGTGCATCGTTAAAAAGAGTAGGCCAATAATACCCTCACCGTAGTGCCTTCTTAACGAGAGTTCGGGACCCAATATGGCTCGCGCAGGAGCCTTCGTGTAATTCCTTGAGGATGTAGTCAGCTTGGACTGGGTCAAGGCATCGAAGACTGGGCTGGAGGTAGGATTGTTTATACAAGACCCCATCGTGGAGTGTGTATTTTGGTGCTTTCAAGATTATCTGGCGAGCTCGCGTCTTGTCATCGGGTAGAGTCCCGTCCTGGAGGTATCGGACAATGGGTGTCATCCAAGTGGGTTTAGCATCAGTGATCACCGAGATATTCTGTTCATAGATGGACTGATGGGATGCCTCTTCTACAAGTATGTCGGAAGGTATGCTTGAAGGAACCGCAGAGGCCAGCTTGCTGAGAGTATCAGCCTTTGTGTTCTCTTCTCGGGGGATCTTGTGGATATCAGCAAAGGAAAATGTGAGCAAGAGATTTTTGGTTAAAGCTAAGTACCTTTTCATGGTTTCCTCCTTTGCTGCATATGAGCCATTGATTTGGCTAGAGACTACCTCTGAGTCAGTATATACTCGGATGTGTGAGGCTCCTAAAGTCTTTGCAAGGCGAAGACCAGCAAGAACCGCCTCATATTCAGCTTCATTATTCGTGACTTTAAATTTGAAGCGTAAAACATACTTGACTTCTACGTCGTCGGGCCCATTGACGATGACCCCAGCACCGCTTCCCCGGGTAGCGGATGCGCCATCTACATGTATATGCCATCGTTTGGCTTCGATGCCGAGATCAGTAGGGGGAATGACCTCAGGATGTGGGTTGGATTCAGAGCCCTCATAGGGAGCCTCAGCAAGAAAATCGGCTAGGGCTTGGCCTTTAGTGGCTCGGCGGGGAAGAAATTGAATATCATGCTCTCCCAGCTCAATTGCCCATTTAACGAGTCGGCCAGAATGATCGGGCTTACTTAAGATCTGACGGATTGGTTGGTTTGTGAGGACGTTAATGACATGCCCCTGGAAATAGGGACGGAGGCGGCGGGCCGCCATAACTAGTGCTAATACTGTCTTCTCGATAACGGGGTATTGTGTTTCCGCTCCTAGTAAGGCTCGGCTAGCAAAATATACAACCTTCTGAGTCCCTTGATCTTCACGGACAAGGGCCGCACTGATGGCTTCATCGGAGGTGGAGAAATATATATACAAGGGTTCTCCAGCAATTGGAGCAGAGACAATAGGGAGTTGGCTGATGTGCTGTTTTAGGGCTGCCAAAGCTTCTTCACATTGGGGAGTCCATTTGAATCTTTTAGCTTGCCTCAGAATTTTAAAGAAAGGAAGTTGTCGCTCAGCTGCCTTAGATAAAAACCTATTCAGTGCAGCCAGTCGCCCAGTAAGGCGCTGAACATCTTTTTCTTTTTCAGGTGTCTTGAGGTTGAGTATATCCCGAATTTTGGAAGGGTTAGCTTGGAGCCCCTGAGGGGAAACCATGTATCCCAAAAATTTCCCGGAACCGACCCCAAAGGTGCATTTAGCCGGATTTAATCGGAGATTGTGACGTCTGAGTATGTCCAATGTTTCAGCAATATCCCGAACACATGCATCGAAAGTTCGACTTTTGATGACGAGGTCATCGACATAAACCTCTATATTTCGGCCAATTTGGTCCCGGAAAACGTGATCCATCAACCGTTGATAAGTGGCCCTGGCGTTCTTAAGCCCGAAGGGCATTTTCTTGTACGCAAAAATGCCGAAGTCCGTTATAAAGGCCGTTTTAATAGCATCCTTCCGATCCATGTGAATTTGGTGGTACCCTTTATAGAGGTCTAAGAAGCAGAGTGCGGGATGTCCGGTAATGGCCTCGGCCTTTTAGTCAATCGGAGGTAGTGGATAGCAGTCCTTTGGGCAGTATTTGTTTAGATCAGTAAAGTCCATACACATTCTCCACGTATTATCAATCTTCTGAACCAAAACAGGATTCACTAACCAGGTCGGATAATGAACTTCGAAGAGGATATCCGCCTTCACAAGCGCTTCAACCTCTACGCGGATAGCAGCTTTTCTGTCCGCAGCAAACTGCCTACGCTTCTGCTGTACTGGTTTGACTGTTGGATCAATATTCAATTTGTGGGTGATCAAGTCTGGCGAGACACCGGGCATGTCCAAGGGTGACCAGGCGAAGACCTCGGAATATTCGCGCAGTATCTGAACAATGGCGCTGTGAAGTAGAGGTAAATGTACTGCACCGACCTTAACAGTTTGCTCGGGTTTGTTTGGATCAAGGGGTACCTCAACTACCTCGTCGCCAAGAGGCTGAATCGGGGTCGACGTGAGTCCCGGGGTATCTATTTGAAACTGAGGGTGGGCAGCAGGTGTAGTCCGCTGTTTGAGTGCAATGAGCATACACTGTTTAGCCATCTTCTGGTCGCCACGGATGGCAATTGCCCCGTAGGGTGAAGGACACTTCATCGTCAAGTGATACGTGGAACAGACAGCTTGGGCAGGGGTAAGCCAATCTCGCCCAAGGATCATATTTATAAGGGGATGTAGATGACACCACATAAAAATCAACAAAGACAGTTTTGATGGCAGGATGAGTACCTACCGAGGCTGCGAGATTAATGATCCCTTCCGCCCGAACTTCTCCCTGTGTAAATGTCTGTAGGGGTCCCGGTGCAGGTCGGAGTAGATCACGAGATATACCCATTTTTTGGAAACAATCTGAGAAGATAACACTCACGACGGCACCATTATCGTACACCCGTTTGATGATAATATTTGCTACAGTCATATCAATGATGATAGCATCAGTGTGGGGTGTGCGCTCGGGTACGGGGTCGTCTTCGGTGAAACTAACTGTTTCAATTTTGTGGAAACGCTTGTGACGGGGTTCCTTGGGAGGAGGCCTACGGGCTTCTGCAATGAGAGCTTTGCGAGACACTCCTGCTGGCTGCGTGCCATAAATCATATGAATGACGCTATTAACAACACGATTTGGAGGATTGTTCCCTTCTTCTTGAGGAGGGGGAGCTGGCAATAAGCGAGGTTGTTGCTGCTGAGTATCTTGCCTATTTCCCTGATCGTGCCTTGGGTAGTTGTTGTTCCCGGATCGATTATTCGGCCATTGTGATCGACCTTGTTGCGAGCCCCGATTATTATAGCCAGCCCGATTTTGTTGCTGGTTGCCACCTCTGTGCTGTTGTCAATTATCTGGTTGAGCAATATACTGGCAAAAATATTCCTGTTTTATACACTCTTCAATTTCTTTGCTGAGTTCTCGACATTCTTCTGTATCGTGCCCGTGGTCATGGTGATAATCGCACCACTTGGTGCGATTTCGTTTATCGGTCGGCGCAGTCATGCGAGGGCAAGATCTCAGATCAGCCTTGTGGATGACATGTATTTCGGTTTGGGACCGATTCAAAGGTGTGAGCTGAGGTAGATCGTGACGGGTTTCTAATCGCCCTCTGCTTAGCCGGTTGAAGGCGCTGGTGCGAGTATTAGACCCGGATTGTCCTTTATCTGACTGTCTCTTAGCAATAGATTTCTCTCTCTTGCGTTGGGTTTGCTCGTCTGCCTTAGCGAACTTGCCAACCACATGATAGAGAGCTCGGGTAGTGGCTGGGGTATTACGGGCCAGCTCGGTGTACAATGGTCCGGAGCGTAATCCGTTCATGAAGGCTGTGACAATAATGCTGTCAGGCTGACTCCCCACTTTCAAGCTTTCAGTTGTAAAGCGTTCCAGGAATTGAGAGATGGTTTCTCCTTCTTTTTGTTCCACGTTCATCAGATCGGCCAAAGTGGACATGGGCTTTGCTCGTGCTTCAAAACGCGCCCAAAAGTGTTCAACAAGTTCTCTAAAAGAGGATATACTATTGCAGGGAAGGGAGACAAACCAAACCCGGGCCTCATCCTGAAGATATTCAGGGAAAATCTTGCAGTAGTGAAGAGACACGGTATGATCTCGACTGAGCATGTTGTGCCTAAAAGCCCCTAGAATGTTGGCCGGGTCTCCAGTTCCATTATAAGGTGATATGGCAGGTCTCTTGAACCCTTCGGGAAGGGGCGTAGCCAATATTTCTTGGGAGAATGGGGTGATAATGTCTCCGTTGACATCAAGACCTAGAATCCTGTCTAGTTCAACATTGCGTTGTACTCGCTCATACTCCTGAAGATCTAAAGTATGGGGATGGGCGTGGCGAGCTCTTTTAGTCGCGTTAAGTGGGCGGCGTCGATCAGCATCGGCAAGTTCTTCATTGCGTTGCCTTGACCCATTAGAACTCCCATGGTCCTCGGGGGAACCAGGTCGCTCTCGTCGTCGATCTTGTCGCACATTATGCACAGGATCTTGTTGGTTGGGCGGGTTTCGACGAGGTGGATGTGCTGCGAGGTTGGTGGCATTTCCAGCAGGTCCATCGAGGTTTAAACGATTGGCTGCCCAGTCCTGGAGGACATGAGCATGTTCTTGGAGAAAGGCCTGGAGCAATTCCGGGGTCATTTGAATATTAATCTGCGGCTGTGCAGCAGCGCGATTAGGATTTTGTATATCTTGTTGAGGTAGGGGTAGGAATTGGTCGTCCGAATTCACGACTGGGTCTTGATTGCCCTGATGGTGAGATGTATTTCGCATCAGCTGTTGCCTCGGCGGCAAAGTTTGATCCACGGGTGGGTCTTGATTGGTCTGATCACCTTGGCGAGATTGAGTTAGGCGGGTGGTCACCATGGTGTAACAAGTGCAGTATCAATATTCCGTTGGTTCCCATAGACGGCGCCAATTGATAAAGCGCGATCCGTTATCAAGAAAATGCAAGCCAAAAGATAACCAATTAGAATGCAAAGAGAAAACAGAACGCAAGATGTACGTGGTTCGATCCGGAGATCTACGTCCACGAGGGGTATAATGTCCCTTCCGGGCACTTTTCTCTTCTTCTTTGGTTAGTTTTACAGACTATAATTTCAGAGTACCAGAGTCCGAACCCCTCAAACGTCCTTCATTCTACTATTTATATCATACAAATCACAACCTTAACTATATTCCTACACCCGTGGACGTAGATCTCCAGATTGAACCACGTAAATCTTTGTGTCATCTAAGTTCTTGCATGTTTTGATTATTTTGGATTATTACTGCGATCGTGATCCGTTTGATATCCGGGTTTCGGCTTTATTAATTGGTGCCGTCTGTGGGAAACGAGAAGAAAAGCAAACCCTAGCGTCATCCAAAGTTGATTTACGTCAGTCATGGTGAATACTCGCCAGTCTACTAATCCAACCCGATCTCGTCGGAATCCCCCCGTGGATCAAAACCCTCAGTTGCCACGTCAGCAGATCCAGGATCCGCCTGCGGGGCAAGCAGATGCGCAGCACCCCACACCCGCTAATGCGCCAGCGCAGGTTGACCCACAACTAACCCCTGAACTACTGCAGGCACAACAAGCGTTCCTTCGGGAACATGCATGTTCAATCGGAGTTGCACGCCGCATCACTTGTGCAAAGTGTTCCCCGAGTATCTCCGAGATGAGGCCAGAATTTGGTTTGATTCTTTGCCACGCGACAGCGTTACTTCTTTTCGGGATCTTGCCGAACAGTTCTGGGCTCGTTTCCATACACGAGCCAAGCCTATGGCCACTTTGGCCGATCTCATGAACCTGGAGCAACGAGACGGGGAGACCGTCTCTCAGTTTCTTGAACGCTTCACTGCGGAAAGCCTAAAAGTAGGTAGCCGATCCGATGATGTTATCATCACGGCCTTCATGAACGGCCTCCAAGCCGGACCGCTTTACACCGATCTTGCACGACACCCTCCAATCACTACCCGAGCTCTATTTGGCATCGTGAGTAGGTTTGCCAAAGCTAAAGAGCAAACTCGGCGCAAGCGGGAGAAACATACTACCAAGAAACAGCTAGACAAAATGCAGGCCGGGACTAGTACCCGGCCCAGTGCCTTTAGTCGTTTGGGCAGAGGTAGGTTGGAACCTCGCAGTGATGTCCCTCAACTCACACCCCTTACGCGATCAAGGACATAAATATTTTCTGTTCACAAGAATGATTTGCGACCGTGCCCACGAATGACTGCTCCAGCAGAGAAGCGTAACCGTGAGAAGTGGTGTGCATATCATCACGATCATGGACACGACACCAAAGAATGTCGCGAGCTTTGTAAAGAAATCGAGGATTGTTTGAAGCGAGGTTTTCTCCGACAATACATAGCTCGGGCCGAGGACAGATCTCAGCCGAACCAAAACGGAGGTTCACAACAAGGTCGGGGAGGTTACAATGGCCGAGGCCCGACAAAACAGACCCCAATGGCAAAACAACAGATTGGGGTATAACAGTTACCAAAGACAAGATCAGGGTAATCGTCAACAGACACAACCGCAACAACCCCAACTGTTGCCATCGCCGCCACCACACGGCGGTCCCGGGGACAACCCACCGAATCATGTTGTCCACGGAATTATAAATGTAATCTATGGTGCCACGCCAACAGGGACTTTCCGAAGTGTCCTTAAAGCCGAAGCGCGAAGGCCTCCTCCCGAGGAGCCACGTCACAAACGTTTTCACAAATCTGAAACAGTAAGCTTCACCGAAGACGACCCTATTCCCGAACTCACCCCTCATACTGATTCCATTGTCATTGACATGGCCGTGGCCAATGTCACCATTAAGCGAGTTTTTGTCGACAACGGCGCCGCTGTGAGTGTCATATTCACTGATTGTTTCCAGAAGATGGGTATACCCCGCGAGCAGCTCCGGCCTGCTCCCGGGCCTCTACAGACCTTCACTTAGGGAGAGGTCCAACCTGAGGGAATTATTAACCTCCCCGCGTCGCTTGGTACGTATCCAACGATAAAAACTATCTTCGTAGATTTCTATGTGGTAACTTCTTCATCTCCATACAACATGGTTCTTGGCCGGGATTGGCTCACTCCGGCAAAGGCCATTTGTTCCACATATCACTTAGCATTAAAGTTTCCTACGCCCCACGGAGAGATCGTCATCCGTGGGAATCAAAGAATTTCCAAGGAGTGCATGTATGTCGCACTCAAGAAGACAACCAAGGCTCCACCTAAGCCTCAATTTCAAATAACCACTCCGGCGCCTGCCCTAGGTGCTTCTGAGCCACTTGGAAATGATACAGCTGAAGTGCCACTCGATCCTGCTAAGCCGGAGCAAACTGTTAAAGTAGGCGCAGTGGGTATATCTTTGTTGCATAATGCCATTATCCAGACGTCAAGGGAGTACCCCGAAGTCTTTGCTTGGTCTCCCTTAGATATGCCGGGAGTCTCACCCGACCTCATCACTCACAAGATAAACATTGACCCTAATGTGAAGCCAATTCAACAAAAGCGACGGTAATTTGCCCCAGAAAGAAATGCAGCCATCCGAACTGAGGTTCAACAGTTCGTGGATGCCGACATCCTATTCGAAGTTCACTATCCATCCTGGTTTTCTAATCCAGTAATGGTGACGAAGTCCAGTTGGGCTTGGAGGATGTGTGTTGATTTTTCTGATCTCAACAAGCACTGCCCAAAGGACTGTTATCCTCTACTGCCTATTGACCAAAAAGCCGAGGCCATTACGGGGTATAAGGCGCTTTGCTTTTTGGATTTATACAAAGGATACCACCAAGTCCATATGGACCGCCGAGATACTATTAAAACGGCCTTCATCACTAATTTTGGATGCTTCGCTTTCAAGAAAATGCTCTTCGGACTAAAAAATGCCGGAGCCACCTATCAGCGTCTTATGGACCACGTCTTCTGAGACCAGGTCGGCCGCAATGTTGAGGCATATGTCGATGACCTCGTTATTAAGAGTCCTTCTCCTACATCATGTGTGCAGGACATTGCCGAGACATTGAACACATTGCGGCGCTATAATCTTCGACTCAATCCAGCCAAGTGTACCTTCGGCGTTGGGTCAGGAAAACTTCTTGGGTACATGGTCTCGCAGCACGGTCTCCAGGCCAACCCAACCAAGATCAGGTATGTGTTGGATCTTCAGCCGCCGAAAACCGTGAAAGACGTCCAACGTCTGACCGGTGGCCTCGCTGCTCTAAACCATTTTTTTATCCAAGGAAGCAGAGGGCCAGCTTCCTTTCTTCAAAATTTTGCGCCAAGCGAAGAAATTTGAATGGACTTCGCAGTGCGACAAAGCTTTTGAGGCTCTGAAACAACATATCAATCAGTTACCCACTATGTCCGCGCCTCTCCCCAGAGAGCCACTCTATGTATATTTGGCCTCCGTCGACGAAGCCATTAGTGCGGCCCTCGTCTGCGAGGACCATGGAAGTCAACAACCCGTGTACTTTGTTAGTCGAGCACTCCAAGGAGCAGAAACCCGCTACTCCATGGTGGAAAAAATAGTTTTGGCCCTAGTCATGGCGGCCCGCCGCCTGCGCCCTTACTTTCAAGGGCATACTATTCGGGTCCTCACCAATCAACCCATTCGTCAGATTCTTGTCAAGCCCGATGTATCGGGACGTTTGGCCAAGTGGGCAATCGAGCTTGGGGAACACGATATACAATTCCTACCTCGCCGAGCCATCAAGGGTCAAGCTCTCGCGGACTTCCTGGCCGAGGTCCCATTCACTAACCCTAAGATAGCCACAACGGCTGCGGTTACACCCCAAATTGACCCCGAAGCCGAAGCCAACAAGTGGCATGTATACGTCGATGGCGCCTCTGCTACCCGAGGAAGTGGTGCTGGGTTCCTTCTCATTGGTCCCAATGGCATAGAAGTGTATGTCCTGTGCTTTCAGTTTAAAGTGACCAACAACGAGGCTGAGTACGATGCCGTCATCGCTGGGCTCCGGCTCGCTCGAACCTTCGGGGCTTCACGTATCCTCACTGATTCCGAGGTGGTTTCAAGCCAGATCAAGGGCACGTATGCGGCAAAAGATGATACATTGAAAAGGTATTTGGATTTAACTCACAAGCTTTTGTTAACTTTTGCTTCGATTGATATCCAGTAGATACCCCGCGAAGAAAATGTTAAGGCTGATACTCTCAGTAAAATGGCCTCCGCGGTCCCGTCAAACGTGTCTCCGGACATAATCGTCGCAGAGGCTACCCACCCTTCGATTGATAAGCAGGTGATCTATGTGCTGACTGATGCCGATCCTAACTGGATGACCCCGATCCTCCAGTGTCTTCGGAATGGCACTTTGCCCGAAGATAAATTACTCGCTCGGCAGATACTTCTGAAAGCACCGAAGTACACACTTCACGATGAAATCTTATACCGTCAGTCATACTTGCAGCCGAGCCTCCGATGTCTTGGCCCGATCCAAGCCGACTATGTTCTTCGGGAATTTCACGAAGGAGCATGCGCAAGTCAAATTGGGTCCCATACGTTGGCCAAGAAAGTGCTTCGGTGGGGATACTACTGGCCCACATTGTTTAATGATGCCCACAATTTGGTGTCGAAGTGCGACAAATGTCAGCGGCACTCCCGAGTGAAGCACCTGCCGCAAACCGAGCTCATTGGCATACAAAGTGCCTGATCATTCATACAGTGGGGTATCGACATTGTTGGACCGTTCCCAGTGGCTCCGGGGGAACTTTCAAAGTTCTCGTGGTCGCTGTCGACTATTTTACTAAATGGGTCGAAGCCGAGCCCCTCACTGCCATTACTGGACAAATACCCTAAAATTTGTCTGGCGTAACATCATATGCCGTTTTGGCATTCCAAGTACGATTATATCTGACAACGACAAACAATTTGCAAATAATCCCTTTCGGTCCTGGTGCGAGGAGTTGCACATCAAGCAGGTTTTCAGCTTGGTAGCTCACCCCCAAGCTAATGGCCAGGTCGAAGTCACGAACCGCACTTTAGTCAACGGCCTAAAAAAGTGATTGGATCAGGCCAAGGGTCTTCGGGTCCCTTCGTATAATACAGGGACAATCCGGCCTCCTCCAACTCTTCTTCGGTGAACACTTGTTTCAGCGTCCCCGCCTGCTCGAACACCTCAATCGACTCCGGTACACCTTTTGGGGACCCCCGTCCCCAACCTCCTCCCTTCTCCACCCTTGGGATCGGTTTCGACTCTTTTATCTACAAGAACTTTACCTTCCAGTTTTCTTCTTTGCTCGGGTTCGCACCCTGAACCCTCTTTGCGGCCTCGGGTTCAGCGAACACCAACCCTTCCCCTTCCCAATCGATTTCAACTGGAAGAAGTACCTAAATAACTCTACAGAGGGCTCTACCCCCGAAGTCTTACACACTAACATAAATCCCACTATCTGCCTTACGGCATTCGGCACTAACTGCCCTAGTGCAATACCATAGTACCCTAGCAACTCCACCTCAAAATTCCACAGTGCGAATCTTAAACCTACCCTAAGCTGATCTATATATACGGTTATAAACCCTTTTGGTGGACAGCAAGCCCTATCATTGGGTCCGGGTATTATATACTCTAAATCAATTGGAAAATAAAAACCCGACAACATCGCCTCAATTTGTGCTTCGGTCACCCGGGGCATCCTTGAAGCCACCTCCAGATTCGCCTCCTCCTCTAAGTAGGTGGGAAATCGCACTTTCCAAGTCCATATTTCCCTCAGGTCAGCCTTATACACTTTCCTACTCTCCCTCCTCTCTGGAAAAATAGCTCGCAGAGGTCTGGCATCACAGGGGCTCTCATCTGTTCCCACTACCCTCACACTATAAGATTCTGAGGATGAAGACATACTTACTTGATTTTTCAAAGATGAAGGCACAAAGTTGGAGCGATTTCCAGAAATTTGTTGGTTTTTTTCTCGTCTTCCCGCTGGTTTTTTTTATCGCAAATTGCAAATGAAGAGTAAAGTGAAACTGTCACTTCCCTTTCCCTCTAATACAAAGGTTCAACGACCCAGATTGCGCCTGTTCAAATTCAATGGCTCACATTAGCGCGTGTGTTACACGCGCCCTTGGTTTGCGCACTTGCGTGCCTCACACGCGCCACGTACGCAATGATCACGTGACCAATCACATCAAGCCAATTCCTTCCCCAGGAAGCTTTGTGCTTCAACTCGGCGTATTATTTCACCCCGGGGGTCACTCAGATCGACTCCGGTGGACACTCTCACCCCGGGGGTACCTCCTTTCGACTCCGGTTGACTATTTCACCCCGGGGGTAACTCAGTTCGACTCCGATTGACTCCTTCACCCCGGGGGTAACTCAGTTCGACTTCGGTTAACTCCTTCACCCTGGGGGTAACTTAGTTCGACTCAAGATTGACTCTTTTGCAAAAAGACTCAGATGCTATCCTGGCTCAACTTCAGCTACAGCGCATACACATAAACCCACAATAAAATTTTTTAACCGAAGCTCCTACCTCGCTCCGGCTGGTGGGGGGGCATCTGATAGGTATGGCCCGATCTCCCCGGGTCAGTCTAGCACGCCAGGCGGGTCAATTGGGCCCAAGTGCGCTAGCCCAACGCAGCCAAACCCATTTGTAGCGCAAGCCCAATGCAGCCAAGCCCATTCATTGGCCTATTGCTTTTGTACAACTAGTGACATGGGCGTCTTTGGAAGTTGAGAAAAGATCCCCATGATCTTTTCGAACAACTATGCAGATTGGATTGGCGGATTTATTGGGATTTTGTTAGGGTTTCTATTGTATAGTATAAATAGGAGAATTGTTGCTGATTTTAGGGTTCCGATTTTGAATTCTAGAATTATAGCCTGTAAAATTGTACTTCGGTATTCAAGGAAGAATAGTGAAACACCTCGGAAGGTTATTGCCTTCTCCCGTGGACGTAGATCTCTGGATCAAACCACGTAAATCTTTATGTCATCTAAGTTCTTGCATGTTTTGATTGTTTTGGATTATTACTGCGATCGTGATCCGTTTGATATCCGGGTTTCGGCTTTATCAGACTATATAAATCATGTACCTTTTAACTTTTTTCGACTATATAGGTCATGTGCCCCTTAACCTTGCCACGAGAAGAGATTCGAAAACTCGTAATTTTCTATGTCTATGCTCACTTGTTACACCAATTGAACCATTCATAGAAGCGATAATCTTGAATCCAGAACGTGCATTTAGCCCATTTCAATGTCCAGTTTATAGCTATAAATTATGTCCCACTTCATCCGACATGATTGAAACATCTTGTTACATTAACCTTTCTTTTGTTCTGGTTAAAATTCCGGTCATTTTCGCTTTGAGATGAATGAAAAGATACAAAGTGTTTATTACTTTGACGGAATTATTAAGACAAATTTGAAAATAGTAAAAAATAAGTTACTCGTTCTCATCTCTTGTGCTGAATATTTGATGTAAGATAAGTTGAAGAGTCCCAAAGTTCATCAATTAAGAGTTTCCAGTATATTTGGGAATTGCTTTTATTTTAATACATTAATAATTTAGGATTTACTTTCTATATTCTTGTTTCCTTTTTAGATTAGGATTTACTTTCTTTCTCTTTAACTTATGATCTATCTTTTCCTGTTTGATTTAGGTAAGTTTTGATTTTTTATTCATCAAATAGTTACATTTATCTATTTTACATTCTAGTTCTCTAGAATATTGTGTGCTTGATTAGATTGTTTGTCTTCCAACTATTCGTCCCATGTCAGTTGGTATCATGAGCCTGGTTCAAGCAATAACAATTACAGTTCAATCTTTGGGAGTATGTTGATCAAATAGAGTCAAGATTGGAGGTTGCCCAAGGTAGTCTAGATGGCGAAGATGGAGTCAGGAGAATTGCTCAGGCCCCTCAAGCCCATTGTGTGGTTCCCCAACCACCTAGTGGGATTCAAGCCCACAAGGATGATTCATCTGATGAGGAAGTGACATACATTCATGGTAGGAATCCTAATCCTCGAGAAAACGACAGTACTGACAAGATGAATTTCAGTTGAAATAGGATCTCCTTTCCTTTAATGGGAATTCACATATTGAACGATTTATTGATCGGATAGCGGATGTAGAAATATTTTTCGATTTTGCCGAACTACTGGACGATAAGCAATGAAGTTGGTCCCTTACCATTTGAAACAAGGGGCATCGTCATGGTGGGAACAAGTTCAGTACCAACGACGCCGTCTAGAAAAGCAGTCGGCCAGGCTGTGGACAAAGATGAGAAAGAGTTGATGGCCAGATTTCTTCCACTAGATTATGATCAGTTTTTACTCCATCAATATCAAACTTGATACAAGGGCCGAAATCTGTAGCCAAATATACTTCATATTTCTTGTGTCTATCATCGCGTAACAATTTGGTGGAGACTGAAGGACAAAAAGTTGCGAGGTATGTTCATGGATTGAGGTCAGCAATCCGTGATGAAAATCAAGCGTTAGATAATCCTGACCCTTAGTAAGGCTCAGAAATGACGCGACAAGTAGAATCAATGGGATTTTGGAACTATGGGAGAGAAGAGACTTACATAAACGTTGCCCAATCATCCCTGTCAAATCTTAAGTCCAGTATCTAGAATACTTCTAATTTAGAGAAACGTGAGTGGTAGGGAAGGAGCCTAAGCCGGCATTCAATCCTTCCAATGGCCGAAGAATGCTACAAGTGTCAAGAGTTTGTGTATAGGTCCAATAAATGTCCTCGTCATCGTATGGTTAATTTGACAAGACATGATGAAGAGGGCGAGTATGTTTGGAAGGACGAAGGAATTTGTGAATTAGATAAAGGATGGGAAGATGTCCATACACTAGCAGGAAGGAAAGTCTTGCTAACTCGAAAAGAAGCTAGAGGATACACAATGAAACACATTATTTTACACCTGGTGCACAATTTTAATGAGGGGTGTACGCAGTAAGTGTGGATCGAATATTACAGAATGTCTAGATCCATATTAAATTTCATTTATTTTAAAAATGAGTATCCAAATCAATCCAGAATATCGGGACAGTTCGGTTCAGAATTTCGAATTTAATGCAACGGTCCAATTCGATATGGTTCTGTTCGGATAACTGGATATTTTTTATTTTTTGAACAAACAGATTCAGTTCGAACAAAATATATTGACGTCAAACTAATATAAATGATTTTATTCCTAACTTAATAACTTGTGTTTTGAAAATGATAAAAATATGGTTCATTTAATTGTTTATGTAAAATATAACTAACTACAAAATTATGAATAGTAATTTTAAATTCTTATTTGAAGTATTTTTTTAGGAATAATATATTTTAAAATTTATAATTTGTTATTCTATTCAATTATTCAATACAATTCAGTATGATATGGTTCGGTACGGTATAATTTCGATTCGAAAAAATTGAGAAATATCCAAATCCATATCGAAAAAATAGCCAGTTCAGTTCGGTTAAAAAAAGTCAAATTGTCAACGAATTTTTCAAGTTCAGAACTTATTCGGTCCAGATTTCGATCTGATTTCATTAATCTCCAAGCCTACAATTGTGTTTTTGAATTAATTATTGATAGTGATAGTTGTCAAAAGGCAGAAAAGGTGCAGTGCCCCTGTCAGCAAAATATAAACATCTGCACCGCTATATGTTCCAGCATCAAATCCAAATATCTATATATAATTCATATTCTATATTAACTATCATTGTCTAAAAGCAGAAAGCGTGAATAGCTGACATAAATCAATAACAAATACATAATATAAGAGGGGGTCAATTGGAACCCCAACTGCATTACGCCACACAAAATTAAATTTAACATACTAACTCGGAGGTCAATAATACAAGTACTTATATCTATATAAAGAAATAACAATTCAAGGCAAAGATCTGATTTTTCCACTCAAAGTTACTTATAAAGAATGAGACATTCAGACATAATACCTATATTTGAATTTCTCCAGGAGTAGTGACCCGGCAAATGTCGGGAATGACGGAACCCTTTACAATAACTCCCACCTCAGCGGCCCCAGCCCATCAGCTGCCGGTGTCACAGCCGCAGCTAGAGCAGCAAATACGCGTGCCGTACTCCGGCGAAGGTGCATATGGACATGTTGGCTCGTCGCCGATGCCGCCGTACTGATCTATCACCGGGGGCGCTTCTGCAGCCCCAGTCGCCAAAAATACGATGAACGCCGTAAATTTGAACTCCGGTGATCAGAAGAGGAAGAGGAGTCGGCCGAGGAAATATGGGCCAGATGGGGGCATGACCATGGCTCCTGCTCTGGTCCCGCAACCCATAAGCGTGAGTATGCCACATGCACAAACTTTTTCTTCTCCTCCGACGGCCACACCTCCACCTCCGGCAGAGCCGCAACCACCAGACTTTGGCTCTCACAGAAGCAGTATTTGCAGAAGGTTGTGGAGAGATTTCACATGCATGAGTCAAGGCCACTAAGTACTCCAGTTAATCAACAAACCAAGCTATCCAAAGAACAATGTCCAAAGACAACAGCAGAGGAGATTCACATGAAGAATGTTCCATATGCAAGTGGTGTTGGCAGTTTGATGTATGGAATGATATGCAACAGGCCAAATTTGGCCTATAGTGTTTCTCTGGTAAGCAGGTACATGTCAAATCCTGGAGAGGCTCATTGGGAAGCTTTAAAATAGGTCTTGAGATATTTGAAAGGCTCAGTCAGTGTGGGTCTGAAGTTTAAGAAACAAGAAGCTGGTGCTGTACCTCTTGTTGGGTATGCTGATGCAAATTTTGCTGGAAACCTAGATACAAGGAGATCTGTTACAGGCTCTGTTTTTACTTTGTATGGAACGGCTATAAGCTGGAGAAGTGTGCAACAACCTGTGGTTGCTTTGTCAACAACTGAGGCAGAATACATTGCCTTAACTGAGGCAATCAAGGAAGCTCTGTGGCTCAAGGGAATTCTTAAAGATTTAGGGATCAGACAAGATTGTGTTACCATTCAGTGTGATAACCAGAGTGCACTTCACTTGGTAAAACACCAAGCTTTTCATGAGAGGTCTAAGAATATTGATGTTAGACTTCACTTTGCAAGAGATGTGATTGAAGCAGGATCTGTTGAGGTGAAGAAGGTTCATTCTATGGACAATGCAGCTGATTTTCTAACCAAGGCAGTTCCTGGGAGTAAGATGATTCATTGCTCAAGCCTGATAAGGCTTGAACAGTGTGATTAAACCTGGAAGACAAGGCAGAATGAGGTGATGAAGTACACTTGAGTTCATTGAGGTGGAGATTTGTAGATATCAGTTCAATGTCATCAAGTGATCATAGATTGTAGTAGAGGGTTTGAGGAGTCCGGAACCGGGTTCAGTATGTGGAGAACCGGGCTAGAAAACTGGGTTTTAGCCGGATCAGTTATAAGGTTTAAAAGGAAACCGGAGTCAAGGCGGTTATAACTGTCATATGCAACGGATTAAAACCGTTGCATGTAAAACCTTTGTTGAAAGCCTGCTGAACAGTTTTGTGCAGTTGAGAACAGAATTGGTTACAACTGCTTCTGCTTCCTGATTCGAGCTCCGTCCTTTATATACATTGAAACCACTTGAAGATGCGAGTTGATACACGTTACTTTCCCTCTGAATGCACTACTCAATCAATAGAATTAGATAGCTAGGGTTCTTGAGCTCAATTCGGTCTGTGAATTGGGGGTTTCTAGTTTTCTGGATTGATTCTTGTAATTGATTGATAAGTGAAGTGAATTGAGGTGTATGGAACCTCCGTGGATGTAGATCACATTGATCGAACCACGTAAAATCCTTGTGTTCTTCATTTTCTATTCATGTTCTGTGTTCGGTTTCATTTAGCCGAATTCTTTGTTGTTTTCATCTTCTTCCTAGTTTGAGTGTTGTTTGTGTGTGTGATAAGAGTTAATTTCTAACAAATGGGCTGAACACCTTCCTGTATTTTGCCAGATTTTTAATAAACATCCCAGCAAAATTAACAACTCCAATAAAACGTTGAAGTTGTTTCTTGTCTTTGAGGTCCTCCGGAAATCCCTGCACCTTCGCTACTATATGTTTCTGAAGGATGATTCCAGACTCATCGATCTCGATCCCAAGAAACTCGATCTGCTTAGTGGCGATTATTGCTTTCTTCTCTGATAGCACCAATCCTTCCTTATGACATACTTCTGAAAAGATTTCCAGATGTTTGATGTGTTCCTTCATATTTCTTGAGGCAATGAGTATATCATCGACATATATGAACATGAAGTTAAAATAATCCTTAAAAAGATTATCCATCTTCCTTTGATATATCTGGGGAGCATTTGCTAATCCCATTGGCATCACGCTCCAGATATAATGTCCTTGTGGTGTGGAAAACGCCGTATACTTCTTGTTGTCATCTTCCATCATAATCTGATAGAAACCAGATTCACAATCAAATTCAGAGAATACCTTCGCATCCTTGATGCAGTTCACCAAGTGTTCTCTACTTGGGATATAATATCCGTCGAATTCCAAGATGTTGTTGATCCCTTTGTAATTGATCACTGATCTTAGCTTTCCTCTTTTCATTTCTCCATGGTTCCTCACCAGGAATCCTGTGCTGCTGTATGGAGAAATTCCTTCCGATATCAACTTAAGGTCCAGATGTTCCTTAAGTATTTTCTTCATATCCCCACGATCTACTTGATTCATAAGGATTGGTTTGTAACGAACAAACTCATTTTGTTTTCCGGCTTTCACCTTCAAAGTTGCCTTGAGTTCATTTTTATTCCACCATGCTAGAGGATCTTCATTGAAATTCTTCTTTATCCTTTTCTTGACATCTTCTAAAGATATTTGTTCTTCAATGGTGATATCAAGTTGCAGACTCGCTTCCATAGACACTTTGAGGAATTGGATTGTCTCTTTTGACATTCGCTCATCCTTGTCTCCTCCTAGTGTTTCGGCTCGATATTGAAGGAGTGCATCTCCGTATCTTCGATGATCCTTCATCTTTGGGTGACTCAGTTTTCCTTCATCACCATGCTTGTTGCGAAAATTAATGGGCATTTTCCGATGAAATGCCTCCCTTAATCTTTGAACAATAATCTTATGATCACATAGGGTCTTTAAAATAAGTCATCTTGTTTCATTCTCTTGAGTAAACCGCTTGAATGTTTGTAGGAAATTATTTCCTAACAGAATATCTGCCCCTGTATCATGGAAATAAATTGGTGGAGTCTTAACTTTGTACCATGGGGTATCTCCTGCTCCACCAATCATTATTTCTGCTTGCTTAATTCCCCGTTTGAAAATAAGAATCCTCTTTGAGAAATCTCTTCCTGCAATAGCCGGTAGATCTTCTCCCAATTCTGTAGGAAAGATTTATGGCTTGGCTGTGCATATTCCTGCGCTTGAGTCAATGTAGGCCGCGTAATATTCTGCTTGATATTTTTCATATAACATCCCTATAGAGATGCATATTGAGAATGGACTAGTAGCCATTAGAACGGGCCAAGTTCCCAGAGAAATATCATAGAACTTGATATATTCTATGAGCCACTGTAAACACCACTCTATCGGGCTGTCTCTCCCAAGGTTTGTGTTCTTCAAGAAATTTAATTCAAGAATAAGACGTCCATTTTCTCGCCCTACTATACCTTGGATTATCAACTCGTTTTCTCCTAGCTGGAGAAGTCCTTCAAATCTCCCTAAGGAAACATATTATCCTTTGAGTGATATCGAATACTATCTCCACTTCTCTCCAGCCTTCTGGACATTTTAATTCACCTTTGGTCGTGAATTTTTCTGGCTCCAGATTTTCTTGTGAGATGGGTATCTTTTCCCAGCTCCGACTCATGATTCTACTATCATGAAAGGAGACTCTTCTTGGCTCGAACCTCTGACTTGTAGCTCTAATCATAATAGGTTGATCCGCGATACACATATCCATCTCATGGATTGGAGGCAACTCCATAATCTCCAGATGGACTGCATGTGCCACCTGCTCGAAGATATCTGGTATTTCGATGAACTCCTTTCCCACGAACAATTCTGAATGGTGGGTATTGGATAGTGCATACGAAATACTGTAGGTAATAGAGTATGGTATATTCCCTTCTTTCATCAACTCCTTGTTCTTGAAATCTTGATGAAGGGTTAGAACTCTATTAAAATCGCGATCTGCCAAGTTATAGGCAATCCTTGGATAAATGTAGGACACCAATTTCCCGGCATATGGATTGCCTGAGATTCCTCCCACGCTTGCATCTCGCAAATTCTTGATTCTTTTGTCGGAGATAGCAATATCAATCGGAGAATCAATTCTATCTTTGAATGTTGATTTGATCAGAATTCTGATGGCTCCGATATGGATCCACTGCGTCGTCGGAGCAATCTCTCTATTCATTCTGCTGCGTTACTCTCGAATTTCTCTCATCGGAACTAGCTGTATTTCCATCACATTATTTGTCACCTCTATGGGAATTGCGATTTCCCCTACTGTGACTTTGTAAATAGTATGATGCTTCCTCTTCTTTAGGGAATGTACCAAAGTCTTGTCCAATCTCCCAACGGAAAACCCATCATAGATTTGGAGTTTTGGGTCTTCTCTCTTAATTTTCATAAGAGTCTTATGAGAAATTGACATTTGTGAGTAGAACCCAGAGAGATCTTCTTGCCTGACGTCCTTTTCTTCAGTCTGATTCGGATTCTGAAGACTCATCCTCGCTATAATCTTCTTCTTCGTATATGCTTTCATTTGAAGGAATTCCTTCAAACTGATATACTTGAATTAGATCTTGAAAGTATATGGTTTCTTCCATTTCTGGGGTTGCCTCAAACTTTCTGTTTCCTCGTCTTTGATTGTCTGGACAGTCTGTTGATATGTGGCCTTTGGCACCACATATCCAACAATTGCAATCTTTGAAACTCTTATTAGCTCTTGTATGAGCTCTTCTGAAAGTTTTCCTTGTTGATGATGATCTTCCCATGCTCATTTGATTTGAGCCTGAGGAAGAAGCTCTGCTCCGGCTTGGTCCTGACCTCTGCCCCATTTTGTAACTACGGGCCTTCTGTTTGGACCAAAACTTTCTAGGTCTCCATGAAGACCCAGATTTCTGGCTACCATCTCTTCTGGCATAAGGATGACTTCTCCTTTTTATCTTCTTTTGCCTAAATGGTTGACCTCCCACAATAGTAGGGATATCGTTTTCAACACAGCTTAGAGGAACACTTTTGTTTATTCCTCTTAGCCTCTTGTAGTTCTAATGGAGCGCCACTTGATAGCACCACTCTGCAAGCTTGATTTTGAGGAACGACATCCTTCTTGCCACGGTATCCAATATATCCTCTAGAGGTGGCTGATATTCTTTAATCAGCATTTCTCTCCATGGACTTGGGATCTTGGCAAAGAATAAGGGAATGGCGTCTCGTTCCTGTATTTTTGACTTCCATCTATACTCTGTGAAGAGTTTGATGAGCTCATCTACGTGCTCCAGGCTATGAAGTGCCTGCCTGTATCGTCTGACCTTATCGTCTTCAACTCCTTCAAAGTAGCCCACTCCAACGAATCCTACTTTAAGTACTTGAGCCATTTTGTTGACGATTTCTGCTAAGGCTTCGCCAACTCAGACATTTTCTACTATCTCAGGATTAGTGGCTTTCCAAGCAATTTTCACTGATCCTTCCAAACTTATCGTCAGAAGTGAGATAAAGTTTTCTTTGTCCAGATCTAGCGTTCCAGCTACAATCTTCATTGCTCTTGCCCACTCATCTATGAGTAGTTCTCGGTTCTTGAAATCCAAGGTATCCAGGTTGAGCACTAATCCATATGGATGTATTGGCTCCAGCTGAGATCTCCCATAGGGCGATTTGCATAAAGTTTGGCCTTTGGGTTCTCTTTCTTGTTTCTGCGGGAAAAATATAAGCACCAGTGGCGAAATCTCCTGTTGGTGGTACATTTCCGCCTGTTGGAGGGTCATGGGATCCCTCACTTTCTGCCACTTTTGTTGGATTCTGTGGTGTATTTCGGGGAGTCTGTTGTTGTCCCCTAGATACATTTTCTTGCATTTTTAGATCTGCAAGACCCAATCCTGCAAAGGATTGTGCAAGGTCGTGCAAATCCTCCAAATTTATTCTATCCATTAGGATAGACTTTTTCGGTTTAGAAAAACAATCATCTTTTCTGTATCCGTCAGCTCTCTCTTTACTTCGGTAATTTTCCCCTTTTGATGTAATAGGGGTTCTGTACCGAAAGATGGTGAACCTTCTCTTCTCCTTGCCATACTTGGCTTGGTTTCCAAGATGGTCAATCTCCTTTGAACCTCCTTGAGGGTTTCAAGGATCTCCTTCTGTTGGTCGAGGATGGTCTCTCCATAACTCTGGACCATCTTCTGGATTTCTCTAAGATCTGTAATCTTAGATTTTTCTCCACTCCCCTCATGATTTTTTCCAGAAATGTAAATGAGGTTTCTGGATATCCGATGGGGACTGATTGGGATGCCTTCTCCAGATTTCCTTGGTTGGAAATCGTCCCTGAATGCTTGTGAAGTGGATGAGATCAGTTGCATTCCCTTCTACAGGAATTTCCTGTTCAAGGGCCTTTCGTCTGATTCCTTCTCTCGTTTCATCATCGTTTGGCATCTTGAAAAGCTGTCGTAACTCGTGGTTGAGCTTCTTAGTTCTTTCAAGAATCCGGTCACATCTTCGGATAAATTCTCCAAAAAAATCATGTTTCTGTCTTTCCAGAATATGAAAATATTCTGGGTTACTTGAGTCCTCACTCAAGTATTCCTGTGGAGTATTTTCTCTCGAACTTTCGTTCGGATTCATATTTTACTCGTATGTCTCCTCCGTTAGGATAGTACGTAACATAATAAATATAATTCATGATTTCTTAGTTAAACCTAAGGCTCTGATACCAATTTTTACGTTGGATCGGATCTTGCATGATTGTTAATTTTAGCTGGCCAATTTAGCGAATAATGGGAATTAATTAGGACTAAAATTTGATCTTTCAAAATTTTGTAGGAAGCAACTAAAATTTTTAATTAAAAAATCTGAATTGAACAAAGAAAAGTTTTTTTTTTCTTTTTTTCTTTTTTTTTTTTAACCTAAGAGCAAAATGGATATTTCACTTAAAATAGGGGCATTCTATTAGTTTTAAAGTGTAATGAGTAAAAAAAGAAGGTTATACCTTCTGACATGGACAACAGAATCCATTTCCACGTTGTCAAAATATGAAATCTTGGAATTCGATTAACACCTTAAAGTTGGCAGTGGCAAAACATCACAAAATCAATAACACATCAACAAGTACCGACAAGTGTCAACTATAATTGTGCAAATTATTTTAGGTAATTCTTATAATGAATTTTTAGATATTCCAAACAGCATAAAATCAGTTTTGAGAAGAGAAAAAGTGATTTTAAATAGTTTTGTTTTGTCAGGTGACAGTGACACCCCTTAAGAATTCATACCCCGTAACCATAATAGAACTTTCAATCTCATTAGCCAAATCATCTATAGAAACCATACTCACGTGGCGTGTGCGTTTGCTAAAGTTGAATAAATTGTTTTTTTTTACCAAAATAATGCTAACTGGGTTATTTGTGAAAAATTACTTCTACTATAATGAATAATATAAAAATTAAGAGTTACAAATATTTCAAAGAAGTTACAAATGGTAAGAGCGTCTCTTTTATCTGCTTCTCAATAAATTAAAGGATAAAAAATACTCCCTCCATCCCGTTCAAATTTGCACGCTTTCTCTTTCGATCCGTCTCATTCAGATTCACGCATCCTTAAAAAAGAAAATTTTCCAAATAATTTCCACCCTCAAAATCTCCATTTTCAATGTCCACTTTGGAAAGAATCAACAAAAAAGTAAAAATCAGTTTTTCTTAACCTCCGAGTCCATCCCTACGTGCAAATCTAAGCGAGACGGAGGTAGTACTTATTAATTTTTAAATTTTGATTAAAATCAATTTATTCTTAAACACAATTTTCTTTTAATTATAGATAATTTTGGCATAAAACCTAATTTTAATTGCTTCAAAAAAAAAAAAAAAAAAATCGAAAGACACCCCTGAATGAACCCTGTTGATACATAAAATTTGTATCCAATTAAAATGCGCCACGCAATAAAATATAAGTTGAAAATCAATTTTATATTGATTATTTTAATACTAGGAATTAATTAAATAAAATTCCTAAATTAAATAATCAATTTAATTGGTGATTTACTATATATTTTATTGGCCAATTGGAGGCCGCCACGTATCAAGATGATGCAGTAATTATTAAATTAAATTAAATTAATTTAATAATTATCTTATGGATAATGATGTTATGACGGACCAATCATATCGCTCCGTTCAGGCTCAAGCCCGTTAGGGTTTTTCATCCTACAACTATAAATAGGGCTTCATTTTCCACCAAAAGGATCAACACCACAAGTCAAGAATCAAGTGAAGAATTTCGGTACAAAGGAATTTCAAGTGAAGAATTCCGGTACAAAGGAATTTCAACGTTCTTCAGTGTTCTTCGACGTTCTTCAAAAATCGGCAACAAACGGCGTTTAATCCAAAAATTTAAGCTAACAAGCTTTGGGTTAGCGTTGTTCAAGTCAACAAAATTGACCACATATACGAAGAGAAGAATCAGAGGCGAACTAGAGATAGAGTCCACAAAGTTGTAAAGATTATTCATTTAATCCAAATATTCTATTTTGTACATCTTTTTCGTGTTTATATATTTTATACACGAAATTTGTTGTTACAAATTTGGCACGCCCAGTGGGACCATCTCTACCTCTCATCTCTTCTCTTCAACCAAAATTGAAGGCATCACTATGACACCTCACAAGATCATAATTACGAAAGTCGCTGCAATAAATCCTCCAACTGCAGACGTCAATGCTGTCACAAGAAGTATGTCAAGCAGCTCGCGATCATTGGCATCTTCAGAGGAAAATACTTCTTTCGGGGCTACTAACAAGGATTTACGAGACATTGCTGATAGCAATAGGGATGACAAGGATAACTCTGCCTGTTCTACACCTCGTTCTTCATCAAGCTCAGAAGCAGCTCCGATCATGACAACAAATGCTTCAACTCTTGAAGAACAACTCATGAGCTTTACCAAAGCTATTGAAGGACTTGCAAGACATGCACAAGAGCAAGACTCCTTGATCGCAAAACTGATAAGCAAGGTTGATAGCGGTACTACAAGTCGTGCTCCTGGAAAAGAACATGTAGAGGAACAAGACGAGGCAGAAGAGTCTGCAGGGCATCAATATCAACAAAACAAGAAGGAAAGAACCACGGATAAACTGCAAGTGTCCACTGATGGTATGGTCCATGTCAACCAATTAAAAGAGATCATCTTAGGAACCCTTAAAGACAAGTTTGACGAAACGTCTAAGTCATCTTCAACTTACACCAAACCATACTCGCTGAGGATTGACAACTTGAAGATGCCTTCCGGTTACCAACCTCCGAAGTTTCAACTTTTCGATGGTAAAGGCAGCCCGAAACAACATATTGCTCATTTCGTCGAGACATGCAACGACGCCGGGACGTATGGCGATCATTTGGCAAAGCAATTTGTCCGCTCATTGAAGGGGAATGCATTCGACTGGTACATAGACTTAGAAGCCAATTCTATTGATAGTTGGGAGCAAATGGAGCAGGAATTCCTCAACCGCTTTTACAGCACTAGGAGAACCGTAAGCATGATTGAATTGACCAACACGCGTCAATGGAAAGAGGAGGCTGTAGTTGACTACATCAACTGATGGAGGAATCTAAGCCTCAATTGCAAAGATCGTTTGTCGGAAGCTTCGGCGATTGAAATGTGCACCCAAGGAATGCAATGGGGCCTTCGGTACATCCTCCAAGGAATTCGGCCAAAGACATTTGAAGAATTAGCAACTAGAGCGCATGATATGGAGCTAAGTATGGCTGCAAGTGGACTTGAAGGACCACCGACCCTTGACTTCCCAAAATCCAAAGAAAGACAAGAAATCAAGAAAGGGGGCACACCATTCGTCAAACCATCAACCAAAGAATCTATGGCGGTAAATGTTAAATCCATCAAGTTCCGAACAAAGAATGATGATAAAGAAGGTGAAAAGCAGAACATTCCTCGAGAGGCGGGACAAAGAAAGTTAACCTTGAAGGAAATGCAGAACAAACAATACCCTTTCCTAGATTCGGATGTTCCCGGGATTTTTGATGACCTGCTCAAAGAAGGTTTGATCGAGCTGCCAGAAATGAAGCGACCGGAAGAGGCTGGAAGAATCGACGACCCAAAGTATTGCAAATACCATCGGCTGTTGGGCCACCCAATTCAAGATTGCTTCGTATTTAAAGACAAAGTGTTGCGGTTGTCTCGGGAAGGAAAAATCCTTTTAGAGGAAGATGCTACAACAAATCTCATCACTGTTACATGCTCCACAACAAATCATCAAAATGAAGAAGCCTGCCTATCCGAGATGGAGGATCGCTCTACTGATAGGGATCATACTTCAGCAATCACTTTCGCCGACGAGGATTTGCAACTCGGCTCTGATCCACATAATAGGCCGTTATTCATGACTGCATACACTCGTGAGAAAAAGGTGAACAAAATACTCATAGACGGAGGCTCTGCTGTGAACATCATGCCCTTACGAACAATGAAAGAGTTAGGGATTTCCACAGATGAGCTCGTGAGTAGTCGACTGATGATCCAAGGATTTAACCAAGAGGGACAACGAGCTCTTGGAGTTATAAGGCTAAACTTGTTGATGGACGAGATGACTTCGACGGCCTTGCTTTATGTGATCGATGCTAGAACATCATATAATATGCTCCTCGGCCGCCCATGGTTGCATGAGCCAGTGTTTGAAATATTGCGAAAATGGTGTCGTAAGAAGAGTAGTTGCTGACGATAAGCCTTTCTCTGAGGCTGAATCACATTTCGCCGATGCCAAATACTACTTCAAGGACACAAGAACCAAAGAAGTTCTCTCAAACAAAAAATCTGAAAAGGGTCAAGCTGTTAAAGACGAGCCATGTAAACCTTCACCTCGTTGCGATGGAAAGATCTCAAAGGGAAACATGTTCCTTTCCCAAGAAGAACCTCTGAAAGAGTTGACCTTGCCACTACACAAGCTTGATGCAACAATCCCATTAAGTCAACCGCTTGAAGGATTCGTCCATCCGACATCGGGAGCTAGAACTGAGCATGGAACACTTCCATTACCTGATGACAACAAGCATTACGGTCCTAAAGCCTTCAAACTTCTTGTCCACGCCGGGTATAACCCACAAGAAGGTAGCTCCAGTAAATCCGATGTTGTCACGAATATAGTAAAGAAGGCTGGCCATGGTGGCAAAAGTTCCAAGATAGGTCTCGGTTATATGCCAGCAAATCCTGTTCGCATCACCATCAAAAGAGCAACCACTAATTATGTCATTGAGGGAGAAGTCTCATCAATAGAAGACACTTTTGATAGAAATTGGAGGAAAGTACGTCGGGTCTCCGTCTTTGAAAGACTTGGCCCAGTGAAAAGATGTGGGAGAAACATCTGCCAAAGGATAAATGCTGCCAAGTTACAAGGGGGCAATGAGCAAAAATCCAATCAAAGGATTAGAAGTTAATCCCGTCCCGTATGAAGAGGCGCACCACTTTAATTGTGTCATGTGATAAAGAGCTGAAGGCTAGAATGCAAACAATCATCTTCACAAAAACACAAGATGAAGACGATAGAGAAAGTGTGGCTTCTTCATACTTCGTCGATAGTGGCGCCCAGCATGTCCTTCAACGTGCCCCTCAGAGCACTATAGAAAACCTAAGAAGGAAAATCATTCAACTAGTCAGAGGTGGCTACATCAACGAAGGGAATGGTACTATGCACACAATCCAAATAAGGCAAAGGAACGGGCAGATGAGAGCATGCGTGGACTTTAAGAAATTCGAAGAAGCAAATGAGGACATGGCCTCAACAAATCACATCATCCTGTGTAAAGATGGACATGTAGAAGAGGAAGATGCTGAAAAGGCCCCACTTACACTTGAAGATGGGGAACAAGTCAGTCCCATAAATGAGAAGTCCTCGAAGCACTACTATGCCTGAGCTTCAAAAAAAAAAAAAAAAGAGCAAAAAAAAAAAAAAGCAAAAGCAAAAGCAAAAAAAAAAAAAAAAAAAAAAAAAAAAAAACTCCTGGCCCGCATGAGGATAAACTGTGCACGGCGACCACCAAAGGTAAAGTATGTTGTTAAAATACTAACTTACCCCACTTTGGCTAAAGTGGTTAAAGAATAATCACTCCTGGCCCGCATGAGTATAAACTGTGCACGGCACCCCCCCCAAAAAATAAAACACAAAGCGGAAACTTGAACTACGTTATGACTTGATCCCTCTCATCGGGGTACGTAGGCAGCTTAGAATTATTCTAAGTTCAGTCATAAATTGTGTTTTCCTTTTCTTTGTCATGACGATATTCGATTGCAAAGTTAAAACGCAAAGATTCGCAAAGAGAGATCAACATTACAAAGATGCATTACGCAGAGCAAGAAATAAATTTCATTCAAGATTAAGAGTCCATGCAGAAGAACAATGTGAAAAGTAAATCTAGTGCTAACATAAAGCAAAATCCTAACTAAAGCAGAATGAAGAAAATCTAAAACATTAAGCAAAAGGGTTTAGGCTCTGGCACTCGGCTTGCATTGACTCCAAATCAAACTGGGCAGCCTTCAACTCTTCATCATTCAGTGGAGCAGTCTCTTTGATAAGGAGGATCTTCTCATCAATGGCTTTAAGTTCATCCTTAGCACTTTGAAGTAACTGCTTGTGCTCCTCAATCACTTGAGACAACTCCTTCTTCCTTTTATCGAAATCTCTCTCCAATTGTGCTAATTCAGACTTAGCAGATTTTATTTGTTTAGCCTCGTCACTTGCTCTTGCTTTGGCCTTGCGAAGATCATCCCCAGCTTCAAATAACTGATGTGCAAATTGCTCTTTGGAAAGTTTCCCGGAGGATTTGGATCTAACGTTGTCATAGGCATCTGCCTTCGAGAAGAACATCTTCAGCCGACCTTCAAGGTGAGAGAGGTCAAACGTTCTAGAGGACTTCATCAAGTTAAGTAGATAGAATACTTCATCCCGACGAGAGGACACAAAGTTCACCGGCGTATTTGCAATCTTTTCACGTAGGCCTTCCCACAAACCTTGAAGGAATTTTCTTTGGTGATCATGAAAGAATCTATCAACTTCGAATTTAGAGACTACATCAGAATGAGCCTTTCGGTCAACATTGGGACCTCCTCTCGATGTCTCACGAAAAGGAGAAACACCAACTTGTAGAGTTTCTGTAATTGACCCTTGGCTCTCTCGTGATTTGTCTTCAACATCGACATCCACAACGTCTACACCTTTCTGGAAAATAAAAAGAGAGAGTGTCACGTATTAACAATGCAAACGGAAGGAGAACTACAAAGCAGATAAGCTGACCTTTTTAAGCTTCCTCATCGAGCACGGAATGGCCTCAACATAATCTCCAAGGTTGACTTCAATGTCATCCTCGAGGTCGCCCCCACCATCACCTCTAGAATCCATTACAACAACATTCCCAGTAAACTGCGGCGAAGCAAAGTCATCCTTACGTCTCTTCCCATGATGGATGGGGTCAGTTATATCCTTCTTCTCCATAGGAGGAACAGAACGTTTCCGCTTATCACTCTTGGGAGATCCACTCCTGGAAAAGGTGTCGTCTGGTTCAGGGTTGATTAAACGCCCTATGTTCTCTTCAAAGTAATCCCCATGAACTCGGCTCCACCAGTTTTTGTAATCAGCAGAAGAAAGTCTCTTTACACTCAACAGAGCATGTGGAAGAAACGCTTTTGACATCGATTTATGTAACACACACAGGCGCCAATACTGGACCCCTTGCTCCAAAGAACCATCACGAATATTTTTATTGAGCACCCCGGGCAACTCTTGGTAATAGCCAAATTGACGGCTGAATCTATGAGGACTGTACGGTTCAATAATGAAAGAGTTACCCCGACGCCAAGGAAGGTAATTAGAACGAATTGCCATAAAAAAATTCAACCTTCGTCCTAGAATGCGTCCATCATCAATAAAAGTAAAAGCTTCATCTTTCTCGAGTGCATTACAAGCCCAAGAGGCGTTGTCGCCTTTGTGTATTCTTCTACGAGCCTCTGCAGGATCAAAGTACTTTGCCGCTCCTTCACCAGAGTATTGTACCATTGGAGGCCCGCGCCCATTAAGCAAAAAGTGTGTTTTAAAGTAATGGGCCACCCAAGTGTAGACAAAATGAACAGAAAATGCCGACTGCATTCGAGATGGATTTGGAAGGTTGGAGATTTTATTCAAACCGGCATAAATACTTACTAAGACAGGAACAGCAAGGCACACTCTCCGACCTACCGCAATCAAGCTCGCCATCTTGAAGATAGTAGGACGTACTGTGTTGACATCTTCATTTGGGAGGACAAACGAACAAAGCCAACAAGCCAGAAATGCGGCCAAGTATGTTTCTTCCCGATATTTTGGATCAATACCGAGCTTCTCAAATATAGCTTCCTCTTCTGCAGTCCAAGCTTCGAAGTCGTCAAATCTTCCGGAAGGATTGTGAGACTTAGGACGACTCTTGTACTTCCTTTCATTACGCGGAGGAGGTTGTGCATGCCTAATTGTTTTTAGTGACCAAAATTTGATCCACTCTGTAGTAGATACTGGAGAGGGTCGGGACTTGTCAACATTTTTTTGGAGAAGATGGAATAACTTCGTCAAAGAGAAGTCCGGTCACCGAAAAACCCGCCAAAGAATGTAAATCCCACAGAGAAATAGACATCTCCCCAAGAGAGGTCAACAATGTGTTTGTCGAAGGAGACCATGCTTCGCAAAAAGCCTTAATCACCTCAGCGCTGCGATCGTAAGTAAAGAGAGATGCATACACTGCATCATAAACTTCAGCACCAAGTAGTGTCTGTCTGCATCGGCTAAGTACATCCTCCGCCCATTCCCAATAGCCTTGAGTGTACCGAAATTCTCCTGCAAATTCAATAGGGCCCTCCCATGCGGTTCTGCCTTCAATGATATCTCTTCCTAGCGTCGGTAAGAAATTTGAATCTTTGATTCGCCGGTGGTGGGTGGCTTGTAAAGCCCATACTTTCGAGGTTTTGGTCAAGTGAATTTCTTCCGTCCATGACTTTGTATAGAGTGGATTCGTCAGTTTTCCCCACGAACTGGCATACTTGCAAATAAGAGCTTCATGAACTGCTAGGCGCGTGCCCTTTTCTATGGATTGACTTTCATCATCAGTTATTACCAAGTACCGCTTCCCCGTGGCGAAGGTAGCATCCTTGAAGTACACCATCGAGACAGCTGACAAAGAAATTTGTTACATGTATAAGCGAAATAATGAAACTAAAAAAAATGGTTTGCAAAATTCTTTGCAACATTGATACACCCACCATTAAAAATCGTGGATCGAGTATTATGCGATGTTGATTCAAGGTCAGCCTGTGGAAAATACTTCCGTGTTGTATACCTCAGTATTAAAGAACATTAAAGAAACAGGTGATGAGAAGGTACAAGTTGACGAAGCTGCTGAATTTTTTTTTTTTTACATTACGGCAAACCATGGATAATGGCACACATAGTACTGACGTGAATGTATGCATGAAAAATCAAGGAAATAAGGGATACCCGCTGCTTATACTCGAGGAAAATGACAGAAACAGGACGCCGAAGATGATGAAAAATTCGGACTGCCGTCGATCAAGAAACTCTTTTGTACAGAGAGTTTGGGCCACCGTCGAATAAACAACTTCTTTGTACAGGAAGTTCGAACCGCCGACGATAAAGTTACTCCTTTGTACAGGGAGTTTGGACAGCTTTCGATCAAGATACTCTTTTGTACACAGAGTTCGGACCGTCGTCAGTCAAGGTACTCCTTTGTACAGGGAGTTCGGACAGCTTTCGATCAAGATACTCTTTTGTACACAGAGTTCGGACCGTCGTCGGTCGAGATACTCCTTTGTACAGGGAGTTCGGACCGCCGTCGATCGGGATATGCCTTGTGTATAGAAATTTCAACTGCCGATCAGTGAGCTCCTTCGTAGAGGCGGTTCCAGGTGATGTTGGTATTCTGTTTATTCAACAACAGAGAAGTGATGAAATTGAGTGGTGGAGGAGGGTATTTATAGCACTTGATCGTACTTGAGGAACACGAAACGAATCTTTCAGATACAAACAGATATTGTGAGAGCAAGGATCCTTTTGTGCTGCTGAGGAATCTGGTGAAGATCTTGATTAGCATTGATTTCTTTCCGAATTATCCGTATCTCTGCAAAAGTTATACGCAGAAGCATATCTGATGCATATCAATGAATATTCAGCCTACATGAATTAGGATTCCTAGTTTGTCAACTGTCAAGGAGTAAATGAGTTAAAATCTTTTACTACAATTGGAAGGATGCCGGGATCGGTATATTTCTCCGCGTTTTTTTCGGAATTAATGAAATCTGCAGCGTCCATATCTTGAAGATTGAGGAAAATCTGATGCTGAAATCTTGGAGAACTAAGAGATTATGGATGTTACGTATATGGAAGAGATAGACGCGTGGCTTTATTTAATCACGTCATGCATTATGAATTGGGAGTAACTCTTGTACGTGGAAGAAATATGAATGGGTGGTGACTCAAGGATATTATTACATGCATGCAATCGTGGAAACCTAAGTGAGAGAATGATGCTTCATTAGAAAATAAATTATGCATGTGACATGGAGATACTAAGATTGGACTATCTCTTGTATTTGGACCTAATTAGTCACAAAGTGGAAAAATCAGTAGTGGGCCTATTAATTGATAATTACATATCAGCTAATCTATGGTGAGCTTAGTGGTCATAAAAATGGAGACATGAAAATATGGGCTCAAGCTAGTCATTTTGCCCAATAATTTCTCTAAATTCAGAAAGTCAAATCAAATTGAAGTCCCAAATTCAAGAACTCTTTGATACGAGTATAAACTATCAATATATTTTAAATTTAATTGAAGACTCCTAGGTACGAGAATAAAATGCATATCAAATTCAAAATTCAAATTCAAGGCTCCTTGACACGAGTTGAAAAGGTCTACAAATCAAATTCAAATTCAAGAACTCATTGACAAGAGTATAAAATGTCAATATATTCCAAATAAATTTCAAAAGTCAATCCGAGACTCATCCACTTCAAGACGCTCGTCCGTGAACAAGTCTCGAGGGGGCATTTGTTGATACATAAAATTTGTATCCAATTAAAATGCGTCACGCAATAAAATATAAGTTGAAAATCAATTTTATATTGATTATTTTAATACTAGGAATTAATTAAATAAAATTCCTAAATTAAATAATCAATTTAATTGGTGATTTACTATATATTTTATTGGTCAATTGGAGGCCGCCACGTATCAAGATGATGCAGTAATTATTAAATTAAATTAAATTAATTTAATAATTATCTTATGGATAATGATGTTATGACGGACCAATCATATCGCTCCGTTCAGGCTCAAGTCCGTTAGGATTTTTCATCCTACAACTATAAATAGGACTTCATTTTCCACCAAAAGGATCAACACCACAAGTCAAGAATCAAGTGAAGAATTCCGGCACAAAGGAATTTCAAGTGAAGAATTCCGGTACAAAGGAATTTCAACGTTCTTCGGTGTTCTTCGACGTTCTTCAAAAATCGGCAACAAACGACGTTTAATCCAAAAATTTAAGCTAACAAGCTTTGGGTTAGCGTTGTTCAAGTCAACAAAATTGACCACATATACGAAGAGAAGAATCAGAGACGAACTAGAGATAGAGTCCACAAAGTTGTAAAGATTATTCATTTAATCCAAATATTCTATTTTGTACATCTTTTTCGTGTTTATATATTTTATACACGAAATTTATTGTTACAAACCCCTTAATAATTGCCTAAAAATAAATCAACCCCTTAATATGAGTGTTTTTATTTGCATATTATGTAGCTGATATATTAAAGCAATAATCAAGACAACCTTTTGATTCCATATTTCACATAATTCCAACTACATAATACACGATAGAAAGGACCTCTTCACCATTATTGAGAAATTAAAAGCATTTTCAAGATATCAACCCGAAATCAATCACAAACTCAACGACTGCTCTTCTGGTAGCGTTCCTCCGCCGCCCTAATAGCTTCCATAGAATTCTGCTGAGCCGCCGCTCTCAATTTTGAAATCTCCTCTAACGATGGTGTCTGTCTCCCAACATCTTCGGTTTGTTTCCCTCGCAGTTCTCGACTCTGATCAACGTTGCCGCCTCCTTCCTGAACCCGCTCATCAGTCATATTGTCTCTCCTCGCTTGATCCGACGCCATTTTTGAACAATTCAACACACAAATCTCAGAGTATCAGATTTTATTATTCTTAATTTCTTATTATTAGTTTTGCAAAGGAAATGAAGCAGAGGATTTGGTATAAATGCAGCGAGACTAGTTGTTGGCGGTTGAATTTTAAACGAAGATTGGCGAGAGGTGCGTTTATTTTTTGCCACGTGGTGGCTGTTCAGTGAAGACTGATGTGAGTAAGCAGTGGGTCTTTTACGTGTCGCAATGCATGATTGTCCGTACGGTGTACCAATCCCCTGCTGCTCAAATAAACTAGCAGATATTGCTGGGGACTTAATACGCAGTGTTTTGCTGCAAAATCATTTTCCTCCCTTTTCTTTTTTCTTTTTGTTTTTTTTTTTTTCTGCTGATCAATTAAATCAGAAGATATTGCTGGGAAAACCAATACGCAGCATTTCACTGCAAACCCTTTTCTTCCAATTTTTTTTTCTGCTGACTAATTAAATCACCAATACTCAGCATTTCAGAAATAAATTCAATTTATTAAATCATCAATACTCAACATTTTGCTGCAAATCCTTTTCCTCAATTGTGTTCCTTTTTTTTTGGTTCTAGATGTAAGGGAACCAAAAAAATTTCTGACATTTAACTTTTTCTGAACTAAATTGAACCGATTATTTTTTTTGATACGGACTTGGACATTTCTCAAATTTTCGAACTGAAAATCGTATCGAATTATATTGTACTGAATAACCGAATAAAATAAAAAATTATAAATTTAAAAATATATTATTCCTAAAAGATAAATTTAAATGAGAATAAAAAATTAAATTATTTATAATTTTGTAGTTAGTTATATTTAACGTACATAATTAGAAATCTTATATTCAAGTATTATATAATTTTCAAAACATAAGTTAGTGTGCTGGAAACAAATTTGATATAGTAAATAATTTATATTAGTTAGACGTAAATATTGGTCAAATTGAATCAATTTTTCAAAAGATAAAAAAAATCTTCAGTTATTCGAACTGAACCGAATCGAATTTAACTGTTTCGTCAGATCTGAAATTATGAACCGAATTGTTCCGGAAAAAAAATAACAGTACCGTAGGTCTTGATTTTTTTGGATTCATTTTGAATATTCATTTTTAAATAAATAGAAGTTTAATATAGATCAAATATTTATATCGAATCCACACTGTACCGCATACATCCCAAAAATTGAATTTTAAAAGAATTACTTAACGTAATAAATAATTACATGGCAAAAAAATAGTAAAATACTTGCTCAAAATAAAGAAAGACCAATTAATAAATGAACGTGGAATGTAAAAAGTGAAAGTTGATACATGCAGTAGATGTCTTCATGTTGGTGGTTGATTTAATTAATCAACAGAAGAAAAAAAAAAGGAAAAAGAAAAAGGAGGAAAATGATTTTGCAGCGGAGCGCTGCGTATTAAGTCCCCAACAATATCTGCCGGTTTAATTGACCAAAAGGGGATCCAAATCCGTAAATTATTAATCATGCGCCGATGAAACATAAAATATTAATTTGTTAATCCTGAATTCGTGAATTTTTAGAACTCATAAATCATGTAAAATGCTTAAACCTATAATCATAGCTGGATTTTTTGTAAGTAGAACGAGTCGGTTGACTCGGACCCAATGAATTTTAGGGGGGCCAGACTTTTGGTGTGTACCTGTATTAATAATAATTATTTTATAATGTTACATTGAAATTATTAATGTGACATTTTGGTGCATGACTTTGACTAATATTGAGAATAAAGGCTAGAGTTTTACTAGAAACAAGAATTTTATCAATTCACTTTTTATTAATTTTCTACCGTGTTCAACCTAAATCCCAATTGTAAGTTTATATTTTGCTTAATTAGCATGTCTACACGAGTTCTTAATAATTTTATTAGCTTAAATTTATTGAAGACTTTATTAATTTTTTATTTTTATTTGGATAATAATTTAAACTTTGCCGAAAACAGAAGAAATAAAAGAAACTGAGGCATCAAATTGAACACATACTTATTTTACGGGAAAAATGGTTGATTTGGTCCCATAACTTTTAACTTTTTTGATGTGGTTTATTTTTTAATTATTTTTTTAATTTAGTCTCGTATCTCTATCAATTGCTTCATTTTGGACCAATTTTGACCCAATTTTAACCAACTCGCCGGAAAAAGCCACGTGCCTCCCACGTGCCGACGCCCATCAGGGAGTTCCGGTGACTTGTGCCACGTGGCGGGGAAAATAGTTGATTTGGTCCCATAACTTTTTGACTTTTCTTATTTGATCCCATATTTAACTATTTTTTCAATTTAGTCATGTACCTCTATCAATTGCTCAATTTTGGACTAATTTTGACTCAATTTTCACCAACTCACTGGGAAAGGCCACGTGCCTCCCACGTGTCGGCACCAATTAAAGAGTTTTGACGACTTATGTCACGTGGCGCCGCATTTGTGAGGTGACTTTTGTCTTTTTCTTCATGTTAGAAAATTTTCACCTCAACATAAACAACAAAAACTCAAAACCTGTGTTACAAAACAAAAGAAAAAATTAAATCAAACATACCCTAAAAGAATCAAATTTATTCTCTTCTCACTTCCAATGCTTCTCGTCATCATATTTATTTTGGTTTGTTGCTGCCATGCGTCTCTTTCATGTGGGAGCTTATGCGATTCTTTTCGGAGAGGGATTAAAGTAGCGGTGTAATAGGCGTTGAAGAGAAAGAATTTTCGATTCTTTTAGGGTTTGTTTGCTTTAATTTTTCCTTTCATTTTGTACCATATATTTTGAATTTTTATTGTTTATTTTATTAAATTGATGTATAAAAGAAAAAAAAAAAAAGGACAAAAGCCATCTCACAAATGAGGCACCACGTGGCATAAGTCGTCGGAACTCTGTAATTAGTGCTGGCAAGTGGGAGGCACGTGACCTTTCCCGGTGAATTAGTGAAAATTGGGTTAAAATGGAGCAATTGATAGAAGTACAAGACTAAATAAAAAGTAGTTAAAGATGAGATCAAATAAGAAAAGTTAAAAAGTTATGGGACCAAATCAACTATTTTTCCCTGCCACGTGGCATATATAAGTCACCGGAACTCCCTGATGAGCACCGGCACGTGGGAGATATAGAACTAAATTGAAAATTGGTTCAAAATGGAGCAATTGATAAAGATATAGAACTAAATTGAAAAAACAGTTAAATATAGGGGTGAGCATTCAGTCGGTTCGGTTGAAAATCGAACCGAACGACAAGAACCGAAATCAGTTTTTTTTTTTTTTCCTAAAACCGAACCGAACCAAACCAAAATATTTCGGTTTGGTTCGGTTCGGTTGTCGGTTTAAATTTTAAATTTTTTGCTTCTTTATTTTTTAATTTTTTATAGCAAAAAATCTCGATTTTCATGATAATTTTTCTCTAAAATAGGCAAATTAAAGAAGAGACCAAAATATAGGCTTAAGTTTTAATTTTCATGCATGGAACAATGTGAAAATTACTTATATATATCAATTCAATCAAGAAAAAGAATGCACAATTAATAAATAATTGAAAATATATAATTAAATATGAGTAGTTCGGTTCGGTTCGGTCAACCGAAATCTTTTTTGTTAAAAACCGATCCGAACAGAATTATAATTCGGTTCTAATATTTGGAACCGAACCGAACCGATTGTATAACAAAAATCGAACCGATCCGAACCGAATCACTCGGTTCGGATTGATTTTTCGTTTTTTTGTTCGATTTTGCTCATCCCTAGTAAAATATGAGACCAAATCAAAAAAGTTATGAGACCAAATCAACTTCTTTCCCCCATATATTTCCATACTTTTAAGAACCGTGCTATTAAGAGAGAGAGTTTTATAAATTGAAAAGTTCGTCAATTTCAAAACTCTAGTCACCTCCTAATTAAGAAATAGGTAATTTAAATTTGATATTTGTAATTTATTGAAAGTCATTCTGAAATTTTAGTTTTATAATATACATATCTTACACGGTACAAATATTCAACTTCTCTTGTCTTTTTAAGCTTGAAAATGAAAAAAATAATAATAATAATAACTCAAGTCAAAAGATTCATAGGTCCGGCCCTGCCTATAATGTAAATGTGACCCTAAACCATGAGCTCATAAACCCACAAATCATGAGTCGTGAACCATAAAACTAAGACAAACAATAGGGCTTATTGTACATTTGAATCCATTAATCTCGGGCGCCCCGCTCTCTGTGACTTGCGACCCGCTCGTGGGTTCGTAATTTTTAATTTTCTTTTACTTTACACACACACAAACACAGATACATATATATGTAACGGTGTCAGTTTTAACACTAGGTTGCTGGTAGCTTATCTGGTAAGAATCTGGGGCTACTATTGTTAGGTCGCGGGTTTGATACCATTTGCCAACATGTTTTCAAAATTTTCTATTCATGTTATATACAGCGCATGAGTTATAATTCTCAAGGTCGCAATTGATCAACGAAGTACAGGGCGTTTCGGTGATAAGTTCCCAAGTAATTTAGGTGGGTATGCACGGGTTTGATCCCTGCTCGGCTTATTATAGTGCTTCTTATTTTTCTCTTTTATTAGTTATTTGTTTAAAAAATCTAGTGCATTCAGTGAAAGACTCATGTGGTTGGCCCAATGGTAGTGTCTTGTTTTGTCAGTTCAAGGTCTCGGGTTATATATATATATAATTAATTTAATAATAAAAAAATAAATTAATATTAGTGAAAAATATATTTATAGTTAATTACAATTTTAAACTTTTAATGTTGATTTTTTATATTTCTTTATTTTTTCATTTATTTTTTAATTTTACGGTATATTTATTATTTATTATTTTTTTGGTATACTAGTGTATATTTCTTTTTTCAGCTTACAATATACTTATTGTCCCTTACAATATATATTAGCTAGTTTAAAGTATAAGTTCATTTGGTAATACTAATACATTGTTTATAATTTACAATATAACTATTTATTCTTTGTATAATACTCTATGGGTCCGTTTGCTTAAGACTGGGGAGTGCTGGGCAAAATCTGACTAAGAGAGTTAATGAGTGTGCTTTATTGGGATTCGATCCTCTAAATCTACTGATCCAAGTGTTAAGCAAACGGACCCTATAATTATTTTTCCAGGTTACAATATATTTATTCTTTGCTTATAGTTTATATAATGTTGCCTAATAGTACAATTTTTTCAGCTTCAGTATTTTTTTAGTATACTACTGTATTTTTATTTTTCTAGTTTATAGTATACTTATTGTTCCCTTAAAGTATATATTATCTTATTTAATTATTTATTTATTTATTTAAAAGTATAAGTTTATTTAATAATACATTGCTAACAAATTATAGTAGAACTACTTATTTTTTGTATGTGACTCGATAATTATTTTTCCATATTACAATATATTTAATGTTTGCTTATAGTATACATTATGTTGCCTAATAGTATAATTTTTATTTGTTACAATATAATTTTTTCTGTATACGATTGTATAACAATATAATTATTGTTCCCTTATTGTATATATTAGCTTGCCTAAAAGTATAAGTCATTTAGTAATACACTAATTTATAGTATAACTATTTACAATTACAATATATTTACTGTTTGCTTATAGTAGAAAGTATGTTGCCTAATACTAGAAGTTTATTAGTTGCATTATAATTTTGTTGTTGTATACTACTTCATATTTATTTTTTCAGCTTACAATATAATTATTATTCCGTTAAAAGTACATATTATTTTGCTTAAAATTATAAATTATTTTTATTATGAATTAAAAAAATTATTTACTAAGTGTTATTTTTAATTTTATAAATTAATATATAAAGAATAATTAATAAATACATAAATACATAAAAAATGTTAAATTAAAAGAAAAATAACCAAAAAAATTAAAAGAATTTAATGAATAAATTATTATTCAATTTATTAATATTTATATACTAGTTATATTTTTTTTTTGAAAAAATAAATATTATTAATTTAATTAATCATTAAATTAATTAATATGTAATTATTATATACTAGTTATTATTGTTAATTTATGTATATTAATATGTAAATAAGATAAATAATTAAATTAAATAAAACAATAGAAATACAATAAAATGGTGATTCTTTAATTTTATAATATAGTTAAGTGGAAAAAAGACAAAATAGAAGCCTAGGTTAATTTCGAACACGGGACCCGAAGCTTTAGCGATCTTTCCCGTGAATGAGTGGACCACTAGACCAACAACCTCATTTTGTAATCTTCTTGTCCGTTTTGTTTATATACCATTATCAACGAGACAATAAGAAAAAAAAAATAAAAAATTGGACCTCCAATGACTCGCGAATTTTTTTTGGGTCAAAGGAGGGCGGACGCGAACTTTTAGTTAAGCAGAATTGAGCGAAAAATTGATATCCCCTTTCAAATAAGGAGAGTGTATAATAAACCCTATTGTGAATCTTATCCACCCAAGTCCCGCTCAAACTAAACTGTAAATTTTAAACCAATTTGCTTATAACAATTTTTTGAAGATATTTACTCTTTATTGGGAGTACGAGCGAAATATGAATGCACCATTCACTTACAAATTAAGATATTTTGTTATTTTGGAACATGAGTCAAATATGAATAAGTGGAACAAGTGATTTTATATAAGTAGTAATGGGGTAATGTGGTCTGTCAGTGGCTTAACATTGGCTTTTTTGATAGTTTAATTTTTTAGTTGACAAAGTAGTCACCTCAATTAAGTTGACCGGTTGTGAGTGAAAGTCATTTATTATCTTGTGTAGCATTATCGTGTATGAATAGTGGACAAAACTATATTTATTGTGTTCATACTTAGTAATATATTGTTTATACCCATTTTTATCGTGTACATTATTGTATAAATTTTTTTCGTGTAATATATCGTGTAGGATAAGAAATATATCGTGAAACACACTTATTAGTTTTATTTTTTATCGTTTAGATTACATCGTGTAGGATATGAAATATATATCATGTACGTAGCTTTTTAAAATATCGTGTACGAAAGTTTTATCGTGTACTAGTGTTGGTGGCTAGTTTAAAAAATGAAACTACCACAATGTTCCCCCAAATCTCGTGCAGGAGCTCGTTTCACCTCTCTAATAAAGTGCATCTTAATTCTCTTTTTTCCACTTGTTTAGCCCAAAAATTAATATTTTTTTCTGGGTCTTCGTCTTCCTCGAAAATGTCTGATCGGAGTTTGGAGCCACCTTTAATGGCGGCAGAAGCGGGCACTATAGTCGAAACTCGTTCAACTGACGCTGGCAGCAAAGTCCAACCAACAGATAGGGCCGTCGGCGGCGCACCTGAATCGAACGACCTCGTAGGGGTTGAATCGATGGCGGATCTGAATCCAATGACGACGGCGCCATCTGAGGACCCACCTTCTTCGTCGGCGGCGGTTTCTACTTTGCAAGGAGAAGAGGTAAGCTTTGCTGGCCTTTACACGATTTATTTGCTTTGTTTTTGGTCAAACTACGGTTGGACTATTAGGTACACGAAGTAAAGGGTTTTCATTTCCTTTACACGATAAAATACGAATAGGTAGTGTTTAGACTGTTAGGGTTTTTCGGAGTATGTACACGATAGAAAAGATTAGAAAGCTGTAAAAGTTATATACACGTACACGAGAACTTTTAGATATTACACGATATGTTTTAAATGTTACACGATAACTTTTATATACTACACAATGTATTGACTGTTAGGGTTTTGGGAAGGTTGCCTGTAGACTAGCTACACGATAATTTGTAAAGTACACGATATATTTGAGTTCTATAGGTACACGAGAAATTTAATATAATACACAATATATTTAAATTATATATCGTGTACCTATGACAACATCATTTACTCCTTACACGATAGACACTTTTTCTTACTTATTCTAACTCGTGTATGAATATTATCGTGTATTAGATTTGATTTGAACTTGATATTGTGTAACCAATGTAATATCGTGTAATATTTGATAATTGTAATATTTATATATTTTAATATTGAAATAATTGAATATTTAAATATTCAAATTATAATATTTAAAAATTTGCATATTAAAATATTAAAAAATTACAATTTTCATATTTGACCATTTATATATTTGAAAATTGTTATATTTAAATATTTAGATATTCATATATATAAATATCTGATTATTAAAATTTTTAAATATTACAATTTTAATTTTTGAACGAGGATCAAACGAATTTGAATCAGACCCAACAAGAGCCTAAATCGAAGTTCGTCGAGTCACGAATAAAAGTCGTGAAGAGTTGGGTCAAGAATACGAGAGGAAAGACTCTGAAATGATGACGGAAGACGGAGGTGCAAGGCTGGAAAGCTGAACCGGACCAACAGCCGGACCACCAGCTGTCAGTCCATAATCGACCCAGGGGCCCAGCTGCCAGACCACCTACCGGCCCTACTACCGGATCGGCAGCGGTTCCGCGGTTTTCGCGCGTGTGCCCTGTGTCATTCAGTTTTTATATTTCGGCCGTAACTTCCTCGTTCGAGCTTCAATTTGAGTGATTCAAGTTGTTACGTGTAGCCGAGACAAAGATCTACAACTTTGTAGTTGAAGTCGAAGGCTGATTCTGGACGGATATTTCCCAGACATCACGAGAAGGACGAGTCAAGCACGCACAAGGGGCTCGACTCAACAACTTAAAGGACCAAGCACTCCCTTTCGTATTTTTACACTTTTGCCCTTACTAGGGCTTATTTTCAGCTGATTTTGAGGGTTGGGGGGTCCTATATATATATCCATTCCCCTCTCATTTGTAAGATCCATTATTCAACAACACTTGCCTCCTTTTGAAATCTTCTTCTACACTCTTTTTTCTCTCTTCTCTATACATTTTCAGATTAGCTTAGAAAACTAGGGTTTTTGTTCCTCCTCTTCAAGGAGGAAGCCATCTTTGGAGGAGAAATCTGGGATTACTCGCGGGCTTGTGACACCTGACTATTTCATCAAAGGATTTCGAGGGTTTCTTCAATACATTAAGCATTTTCTATCTCTTCTCTTTATTTTCAGCTTTTATTATTTTTATTGCTTGATGTTGATGATGCATTTTATTTCTTTGATGATTTGTGAGTGATTTTCGTGTTTCTCCAAGCCTGGGAATAGCCCAAGCTTCGGGGTTGATGATTAGTTGATTGATTATTGGAACTATTGTGGGTTGTGGTAACCTAGGTTAGGATTTGATTGATTTATTATGATTTTCATATGATAGGGCTTGATTATAGGCTTGACTCAGTGGCTTGAGCTTTCGATAATTCAGTCCTATTTTGCATGATTGTGCATTTGAGAAAGGATAATCGGAACCTAGGCTAGGGTTTGCCACCCTTTCGAGGAAATTCAATTTGATCTTAAATGAGCTTAGGATTGAATTTATGTACCTTATATTATTAGGGAAGGGAAATTTAATCCGGGAATGTGAATTAATCAAAATCCAATTTGTAGGAGGGAGACCTATGGAGGAGAACACCTACCGAACTAGAGCCTAGAGGGTCTTGACTAGGTTTGAACGAAATTAGTTTTAGTCACGTGTGTAGGAACTACACCCCTACGTGGGTCTTTAGCGTAGGAGAAGTAGGACTAACCTCTTCTAGCCTTCCGTAGTTGGTAACCCGAGGCCCGGGGATGAGTTTGTACATCTCATTCGTGTAGGTAGTCTACATGGAACCCCGATTACTTACCTACCTTAGGGGAATACGACACCTCAACCGTATTCCGGAATTGTCATCCAATTAGGATATCGATTGGGATGAGAATTCAACCATATAGAACTCACACTAGTTTCCTTTAATTGCCTTCGAGTTGTTGATTCCATTTTGCTTGTGTGAAACCGAGCTTCGAAAATATCTCCCCATCGATCGGTTCCCTCCTTGCTTTATTTATTGTTTTTATGTTTTTTAGATTAGTCCCCATCTCTCATTTGCATTTGACCTAACAAATTCAAAAGTGCTAAAGCCGATTCTCACGGAAAATCCTCCCTATGGATATGATATCTTATATACTACTTCTGTCACAAACCGCACGCTTGCGGTTTGAGAAGTTCGTTCCAATCCCATTGATTTGGAGCGATTTTTGCCACAAGTTCATAGAGAAGCTGCGCATGGTTGGTGGCTTTCTAGAGGAATCCCAGAATTTAAGTGGTCGACTAGCATACCACTTTTACGAGTGCCAGCTTGCTTTTATGGTATTTTCTTGCCCTTGCTATGTAAAATACCGTGTTTGCTTTAAATTGTTAAATATATTATTGCATATCTATATTTGTTGAGGTGTTGTAGGTGACATTATATTTGGACTTTGTGTTATTCTAGATTTGGGCTCTGGAGGATATCCCGTCCCTGGCGTGTAAATGTGCGACCCTTTTATTAGAACCATGAGTAGAACGACCACGTTGGCTCTGTTGGCGGTTTGATAAGACTTAGGATATATTTATTCAAGTGTAATGTCACAAAAAAAAGTGTTCTATTTATAAAAAAATGATCTGTAGATTGAGTCTCTAGAGTCTCTTGTACCTAACCCTGATGAGGCGACTAATGATTATTGGATATCTATTCTAGAGGACGTCAATTAAGGGGTAGTTCGTTACACTCCACGGGGCTTTAGGGGTCGCGCCCCAGGTGCAGTAGCCGCACCCGTACCCGTTTTGCCCGTCCCTAGTCAGGAGCCTCATGTTGAGCATAAGAAGTGTCCTAGGGTTAGGAGGGGTGGTCGCGGATGATCCACCTCAGGGGGGACATCTGCTGTTGATGGAGGTGTAGCTCACCAATGCATCATGCAGGCAGCGAGTCGTAGACCAATGCAGCATCAGGGAGCACCGAAGAGACGAAGGTTGGCGGGTTCATTCGATGTTTGCTCATTGGGTACCGTGCCTAAGGATAATCCATTAGAGGACACTATGACTACTCGGTTGGGGGATGCATCCCCCGTTAGTGTCCGAGAGTTGGGCGGTTTAGGTGTGTCTACGTCGAATGCCAACCCAGCAGCGTCACCGTAGTCTAAGCCCAACCTTGGGCCAGCTGTACCACCTAGCAGCGCACGAAGTCTGACTCCAGAGAGTGATAGGTCATCTACGATTCAGATTACGGACCTAGGGACCCCTTTACACTGAGTTGACGAGGTACTTTGACGGACATATGAAGGGTATGGTCAGGAGAATTGAGAAAATGGAAAAGAGGGTGGATGACCAGATGGCCGTGTTTGACAAGAGGGTGGATGAGAAGACAGCCGGGTTGGAGCATAAGATCCCTTCATTGATACATGCAACCATTCTTAAGGGGCCTTCTCCAATCGACTTGGACGACCCCTTCATCGCTGGCATTTCGTTTCCGCCGAGTAGTACACATGTAGATGAGAGTAGTGGACGTCCTGAGGTCGATGCAGCTATTGGGGTTGACGTTGAGTTAGAGGCACATACCACCCCTCAGCCTTCCACAGTCCCGCTCGGGGAATCTACAGATCCAGTAGGTCCTTCATCCGGAGATGATCAGTCTGTTGCGGGGGTTTTGAGACCGGCCTTTGAAGGTGCTGTGATCGACCCGACCCCGACTGTTGGTACAGTTCTTGGAGATACTGGTTTGGCCGCTGATCAGGATCGTTTTGAAGCGAGCGGTTCTGGGGTAGACATTGATTTGGCACCGATAGACTTGACCGACGTGTTGGATACTGATTCTGACACGGACGTAGACATTAATGAAGGCCAGACATTTGATGAGACCCTCTGTGTTGCTCGTTTGAAGTGTCCAGCATCATCACTTTGCAGTCCTTACCTAGGCACTGATACGAGACGAGTAGACGCAACGGAGAAAGACTTCCGGACGTTCCTTTATAGCTCTAATGGACTGTAAGTAACCGCCTTTCGGAATACCTTTTTTTTTATTATTAATATCTGCAAATGTATGTTTTGTTTTTACGCATGCTTTATAATCACTCTTTGCAGTAGGAACCTGGGGACTGGAATGGGCGTGGGACCTTCCTGGTTTCTTGAAGTAATTGACCCGAAGAAGTTGTTTGCCACTGATGTTTGTATTAAATATTGTTATGTACGATTTTCATGTTTGTAATAAAACATTTGGATAGAAATCTTATCTTAAACTATGTGCAACATTTGCATGCATATCTTGGAATTATGCAATCTCCCCCAGACATAGCTGGCTTTCGTATAAGCCCTACTTGGGAGGGGTGTGTCCATCATTGACCCGACTTTCTTGGTTCGACTCGATACGCTTATCATTTTACATACAAAAATATATTAAGATATGTAACTGTAATTTTAATTGAACTTGTTGTTTTTAAGATTTTTTCATAAAATAATGTTGTAGGACGCGTGAGATTGGTGTAGACTGATTGGCATAAGAATGATCCACCTAGGAAGAAGTATAGCAATGATGTATTGGAAGAAGTACCTCCTGAAGTGTTTGATCTGATGATGGAGTATGTGAGGGGGGAATGCCCACGATGGGCAAATGTCAGGCCGTGAGTCGAGCTAGAACTACTTTTAAATTGTTATAATTATGATAATTATTACATATACATTGCTACAACTACTTTTCATAATGATGCTTGCTGCAACAAAAATAAATAAATAAAATAAATAAATAAATAAACTAAGTAAATATTTTAGTATTCAAATATATAAATATTTAGATAATCAAACATATATATATTTGAATATTCAAATATTAATATAAAAAAATTAAATATAATAGAATAAATAAAGGTCATCTATATAACGGAAAAAAGGGACATTTTACTACATGATTAAATCTTCAACGATATAAAGATAATACATGTACACGATTATTGTGTACGAACCAAAATAAAATTTATCGTGTACACGATACAAATTATAATCCTACACGATAATAATTATAATCCTACACGATATAAATTATAACCCGACACACGATAAAAATTACAACGTAACACGATATCAAACTAAACATGTACACGATATCGTGTACAAAATGGTTATAATTTATCGTTTCTAGGCCGTTTATTTATCGTGTAATAACAAGTATATATCGTGTAAATATCATGTACATGTTTCTTTATATTGTGTACACATGTTTTTTTATCGTGTAAGAAAAATTTCAGGAGAAAAACAGATCCACCTTGTTGATACGCAAATTTTGTATCAAATTAAAATGCGTCACGTAGTAAAATATATGTTGAGAATCAATTTATATTGATTTTTTTAATGTTAGGAATTAATTAAATATAATTCCTAAATTAAATAGTGAATTTAGTTGATGATTTGTTATATATTTTATTGACCAATGGAAAGCCGCCACATGTCAAGATGATGCAGATATTACTAAATTAAATTAAATTACTTTAGTAATTATCCAAGACGAGGATAAACATCAAGTCATGATGGACCAATCAGAATGCTCCATGTGTCAAGTTCTTGCATTAATTATTAAATTAAATATAATTAGTTTAATAATCATCTTATGGATAATGATATTGTGGAGGACCAATCATATTGCTCCATTCAGACTCAAGCCCATTAGGGTTTTCCTATCCTACAACTGTAAATAGGGCCTTACTCTCCACTAAAATCACAACAACACAAGTCAAGAAGTGAAGAGACAAGTTGAGAGCTTCAAGAAGTTGGAAGAACTCCAAGAAATGTAGAAGACTTAAAGCACTTGAAGATTTGAAGACGTTCTTGAAGATTCGAAGACATTCTTCAAGATTCGAAGACGTTCTTCGTCAAAATCATCAAGAAGTAGCGTTCGATCCGGAATCAAGCCGTTCGGCCTTCGGACAATGTTATTGAAGAACAACTCAAGCGGCGGAGGAGATCAAGAAGAAGATTTCACTCCAATTATCAAATTCAAAGAAGATATTCGAAGAGAAGAATCAGAGGATTGAAAAATAGAGATTGTAACCTACAAAGTCCTTCATTTAATCCAGTTAGAATTAATTTGTACAAGTATTTTGTGTTTATTAATTTAAAAAGCAAAATTTGTTGTTACAAATTTGGCACGCCCAGTGGGACATCTCTACCTCTCATCTCTTCTCCTCAATCAACAACTGAAGATAGTGTTATGGCGTCTCATAAGATCACGCTGATGGAGATCGCTGCAACAAACTCTCCAACTACAAATGTCAATGTCGTCACAAGGAGTATGTCAAGGCAATCACAATCGTTAGCATCTTCAGAGGGAAATACTTCATCCGGAACTGTCGAGAAGTCTGTGCCAGACATTGTTGATAGAAATAGAAATGAAAAAGATAACTCTGCATGTTCTACTCCTCGCTCTACATCAAGCTCTTCATCTGCTCCCGACATTGCTCCGGTGATGATGACAAATAGTTCAACTCTGGAGGAACAAATCGTAAGCTTAACCAAAGCAATTGAAGGTCTTACGAGACACGTCCAAGAGCAAGACTCCAAGATAGAAAAGCTGATGAGCAAAGCCGATAATGGTGATACAAGTCGCACTCCTGGGAACGAACATGTTGAGGACCAAGACGATGTGGAAGAGTTTGCGGGACATCAACATCAACCAGTTCAAAAGGAGAGAACTTTGAATGAGCTGCAAGTCTCCGCTGATGGTTTGGTCCCTGTTGACCAATTGAAAGAGATCATTTTGGGAACCATCAAAGACAAGTTCAATGGGACGCCTAAGTCATCCGTAACTTACACCAAACCATTCTCTCAGAGAATTGACAAGTTGAAGATGCCGATAGGTTACCAACCCCCTAAATTCCAGCAATTTGATGGTAAAGGTAACCCAAAACAGCATGTTGCACATTTTGTCGAGACATGCAACGATGCCGGAACTTATGGTGATCATCTTGTGAAGCAGTTCGTCCGATCCTTGAAGGGGAATGCCTTTGATTGGTATATAGACTTAGAGGCGAACTCAATTGATAGCTGGGGGCAAATGGCGCATGAGTTTCTCAATTGCTTTTATAGCATAAGAAGTACTGTGAGCATGATCGAGTTGACAAACTCCCGCCAGTGGAAAGATGAGTTTGTTATTGACTATATCAATCGATGGAGAAACTTGAGTCTCAATTGCAAAGATCGACTATCTGAAAGTTCAGCAATCGAAATGTGCATCCAAGGCATACGATGGGGCCTCCGATATATCCTTCAAGGGATTAGGCCGAGGATATTTGAAGAACTAGCAAGTAGAGCTCATAATATGGAGCTGAGTATGGCTGAAGTTAGAGTCAATGGATTCCCGATTCACGAGTCTCATAAGTTCAAAAATGGGGACAAGTATTTCGTCAAAAATTAAAATAGAGACTACATGCATGGTTGTTAGTGTGATGCCCATGAAATTCCGAAGAAGCAATTATGCCATGGGAAAGAATGTCCCTCAAGACAGGGAGCAACGAAAATCAACTTTGAAGGAGAAGCAGCAAAGGACTTATTCGTTCTTGGACTTCGATGTCTCTGGAATATTCGATGATTTGATCAAAGAAGATCTCATCGAGTTGCCAGAAGTGAAGCGGCCTGAAGAAGCTGGACAAACTAATGACCTAAAATACTGCAAGTATCATCGCTTGGTAGGGCATCCAATCCAGGATTGCTCCATATTCAGGGACAAGGTCATGCAGTTAGCCCGATGAGGGAAAATAGTGTTAGATGAAGGCAATGCAACAACAAATCTTACAGCTATCTTAGAAGATAATGGCCTTGGTGATACCCCATGCTACATGACGGACAAACAAGGAAGCAAATACGAAGATAGACATGTAGAAGAGGAAGATGTTGAAAAAACCCTACTTGAACTTGAACATGGTGTACGAATCGGTCCCTTAAACGGAAAATTCTTGAAATTTACTTGAGCCTGATGCACAAAAGAAAAAAAAAAAAAAAATATACCTCCTGGCCTGCATGAGGATAAAGTGTGCACGACGACCACCAAAGGTAAAGTATGTGGTTAAAATGCTAAATTACCCCACTTTGGCTAAAGTGGTTAAAAATAGTCACTCCTGACCCGCATGAGTATAAACTATGAACGGCACCCCCCTCCCCCCCCCAAAAAAAAAATACAAAGTGGAAATTTGAACTACGTTATGACTTGATCCCTCTCACCGGGGAACGTAGGCATCTTAGAAATATTCTAAGTTCAGTCATACATATATTGTGTTTTCCTCTCCTAAGTTGCTCCAAGTTTAGGGATTCAAGCTCCAAGGATATCAAGTTATCTAATTACGTCAAATTGGGTTGTCAAAATCAACTTCAGATAAATCCACTCTCCAAGTCAAGTATGTCAAATCCGTCCAAATCTACTATGTTGAAGACTCAACTTCCAAATTCAAGAACTCATTGGTATGAGTATAAACTACCAACAAATTTCAAATTCAAGTTCAAGGCTCCTTGACAGGAGTTTAAAAGGTCTTTAAATCAAATTCAAATCCAAATCAAGGCTCCCTGATACGAGTTTAAAAGGTCTTCAAAATTCAAGTCCAAATTCAAGAACTCCTTGATACGAGTATAAACTATCGTCAAATTCAAATCCAAATGAAGTACTCATTGATACGAGTATAAACTATCTACAAATCCAAATCCAAGTTCAAATGAAGAACTCCTTGTACGAGTATAAAAATATCAATATGTCCAGAGGAATTCCGAAAGTCAGTTCGAGACTTATCCACTCCAAGACACATCGTCCGTGAACAAGTCTCAAGGGGGCATTTGTTGATTTGTAACAACAAATTTTGCGTTTTAAATTAATAAACACAAAATACTTGTACAAATTAATTCCAACTGAATTAAATGAAGGACTTTGTAAGTTACAATCTCTATTCTTCAATCCTCTGATTCTTCTCTTCGAATATCTTCTTTGAACTTGGTAATTTGGAGTGAAATCTTCTTCTTGATCTCCTCCGCCGCTTGAGTTGTTCTTCAATAACGTTGTCCGAAGGTCGAACGGCTTGATTCCGGATCTAACGCTACTTCTTGATGATTTTGATGAAGAACGTCTTCGAATCTTGAAGAATGTCTTCGAATCTTCAAGAACATCTTCAAACCTTCAAGTGCTTTAAGTCTTTTGGATTTCTTGGAGTTCTTCCAAATTCTTGAAGCTCTTCCAACTTCTTGAAACTCTCAACTTGTGTCTTCACTTGTTGACTTGTGTTGTTGTGATTTTGGAGAATGAGGCCCTATTTATAGTTGTAGGATAGGAAAACCCTAATGGGCTTGAGACTGAATGGAGCAACATAATTGGTCCTCCACAATATCATTATCCATACGATAATTATTAAATTAATTATATTTAATTTAATAATTACTGCAACAATTTGATACATGGAGCATTCTGATTGGTCCATCATGACTTGATGTTTATCCTCATCTTCTTGGATAATTACTAAATTAATTTAATTTAATTTAGTAATATCTGCATCATCTTGACACGTGGCGGCTTCCCATTGGTCAATAAAATATATAACAAATCATCAACTAAATTGAGTATTTGATATAGGAATTATATTTAATTAATTCCTAACATTAAAATAATCAATATAAAATTGATTCTCAATATATATTTTATTACATGACGCATTTTAATTTGATACAAAATTTGCGTATCAACACACCTTCTCCAACAACGTATTGCATCACAGTATTTCAGAGTAACACGATTTTAAAAGACAAAAAACACATCATACCGAGCGTGTATCACCTCTATTTTGAATCGTCTGCTTCCTGAAGTTCTCTCCACAAATAAAATCGCACTTGAATTTACGGTTTAATGTGTGGGTGAGAAAACAAGTAAGGTAAATAAAATTGAGTAGCCTTAATGGGGGATGGTCAAAAAGAGGCTTTGGCTATTTTGACGATTAAAAAGTTAAACAATGCATAAAAGAGGTGACAAAGGGTATGACATGTTACAGTGTCAAGAACCCCTTTATATAATATCCCCTTATGAAATTGACTTCGCTTCTAATGCAAGAATTTCAAATAATTTTTAATTCTTTTTTATACTTTTGTCTTGTGGGAAAGCTCAAATCAGATTTTTAATATACAAATCATTTGGAAAAATAAGAAAATAAGTTTAAATATAATATTACTAAAAATTCTTAAGTTGACTTTCAAAAGTTAAAATTACATTGTAAAATCAGAAAATTCCTAATTACAAAAATTATCGGGGCATCCCGTGAAATTATTAGTAAAACGCTAGAGATCTTAAAACAATTACAATATATATATATATATATATATATATATATGTGCGCGGGTAGAAAATATCTGGTATTATGAATTAATTCAGCTGCTAAAAGATAACCTATGATTTTCAAAAAATAATTTTATATTTTTCCAACTTATTTTGGAGCCCTGTAGGAAAAAAAAAATTAAAATAAAATTCGATGGATTCTAGTTAATTTTCAGGTATTTTAAGTGTTTAGAATAATTTATAAATATTTTAAATAAGTTTTTGTATTTTTCGCCGGAGTAGTTCTCAGAAGTGGCACTGATAAAAATGCAGACTTTAAATGGAGAAAAAAACAGAAAGGCGAAAGAAAAAGAAAAATACTTCCAAATAATAAAGGAAAATACTTCCAATTCTATACTTAAAGTTGGCATATGGTACTAGAACTTCCAATCACATTGAGAAAATGATTTTAGAAGCCCTTGAAATAAGCATCTATTTGCATATTATGTTGCCGATTTTAAAGCAATAATCAGCACAATATTTTCGTTCCATATTTCATATGATCCCAATTTTATATTTATATAAATCCAGAGAGCCTCTTCACCATTATTGATAAATTAACAGCATCTTCCTTCAACTAGGGCTGGCAATCCCGAAATCGAGCACGAACCCAATCCCATTTGCAGCTATCTTAAACTCTACAGAAGTTCCCACTCGGATTCGAAAGAATCACGAGTTGGTAAATTCTGTTTCACGGAGTCCAGAGCAAGAACAAGATTCGTCATCTCTTTGTTGTTTTTTTCGCTTAAATCTTTCCTTGATCTCAGCTTTGATGTAAGGGCTTCGCGGATCTTTTTCTGAATGAAATCACCTGGTCAATACATGCACGCGACGTACAGAGAGAGAGAGAGAGAGGGAGAGAGAGAACCTTGTATGACTTGTGCTTCCTAGTCTCATATGGGATGTAATGAAGCTTGTCCGCTTCCACAAAGATGCAGCTTTCCTCCAGGTTTTCACTTGTGACTGGGTTCGAGTTTTCTTGTGGTGGCTCAGAAACTTCCTCATTTTCGATAACCTCAATGTTGAAGCTATCTGAAAATACACGAGAACCAGATGTCAGCGAAGAAGATATACAAGAACTTCTCCAACAGGATGTTAAATTGTACACATTTACATGGATGCAGTGACAATATAGTGACATACTGAAATGCAGATATGTGTGTGCATATGGGAGTGTATGGCTTCTTCCTTTACAGTTCTCTAAACAAAATGAAAGCTTTTTCATTTGCATTTACTACACAGAGATCCACGATACACAAGCCACATTTTCCGGAATTCTGACCATAGTATGCGCAACAAGACAATCAAGCAGAGAGTTCTCGTATTATCCATATTTAAAATACCTTCAATAGACTTGGTAACTTCCTTGTCACTGGATTCAGCATTGCATGAAGTAGCACAAACACTTGATGACCCATCCGCCATGGATGCATTGCTAACTGCCAAAAGGAAAACGAAAAATTGATCAAAAATTCTATTTTGTCTAGCTGAAAGAAAGAAAGCAAAAGAAAAGAAAAGGCAATGGCTGATAATGTATCTCACCAAAACACATAAGTTTATACCTTCATTAGACACCATAACCTGCTCCTTGGATTCAAGATTGAAAGCCTTACTTCTACTACCTGTGCCAGATGTAGAAAATGACGTCTCTTTCATGGTTGCACCTGCCAAAGACCAAAGAACAGAAACTCTTTAACTCTCAGCCGTCCGACAGAGAGAGAGAGAGGAGGATAATGCAAACATATATACCAGTAGATTCTGCAGGTAAGCCAGAAGAAGATGAGGTAGAACCCGAATCTCTTTTCAGCCTTTCAGATTCTGATTCAGCCAATAAGCTACTTTCAGAAGCAGGGGAGACACCGTTGGAATCATCTTTATTCTTCCTTGCAGATTCTGTTTCGTCACTGCCAGAAGAAATGCACTCCTCATTTTGCCTCAACGGCTCAGCTGCTAAAAATTCGCCAGAAGCAGGTGACTCAATTGGAGTAGTGCGCATATGTGCATCTCCTTTTACTAAATCAGAGGATGACGTTACATTACTTCTCGTGTCACTAGATGCAGGCTTGCTTCTCTTCTCTCCTGATAATGATGTAATCTGACTAGAATCTTTTGAAGCACAATAGTTCTTGGAAATCCTTTTAATGCCCACTGGGCGTCTTTGTAGGCCCACTTTCGTACTTACCTCGGAGCATTTATTATGTACTGAAACTCCAGGAGATTTCAGAGAAAGAGAGTTTATATCGTAGCAGCCAGTAAGGGATGATTCCTTTTCTGCAGTTACATTTGGAACCTCTTGGTCTTCTTTTTTTTCCTTTGTCAGACTGTGATGACTGTCAAAGGCACTTGGTTTCAGCTTTTTGTCGAAATCAGTGTGACCATAAGGAATAAGTGGAAAGTCACCAGATGCTAAGTTTATGGGGCCTGCACAAGATGGAGGAGCCAAATCTTCCATTACTTCTGTGTAGAACTTCTTTACACTAACACTGACTTTCTCCACCTGATTTTCCACGAATTTAACGGTCTCCTGTTTACAAGGACAATGAAACATTTACATGTATTTATCGGTATCTTGTTTGACAATGAAACATGTAAATGGCGTTCGGTGCTGATATGATCATGCAACATAGTGAGATGGTAATGGTATTCCCAGAACATAAAATATCATCAAAGAAAATCCCATCTATATGATACAAATATTCTAGGGAGCAAACTCTGAATATATTACGGTTCATTTTTTTTGGTGATAAGAAACAAAGGTTTCATTTCATTTTTTTTTGTGATAACAAACAAAGTCACTTATTTGATTAATATACCACTCATTTGAGAAATTGTAGAATTAGCATCTGCTGCCCAAAAAAGTTACTTCCCCCATCGATTAAATAGCCTTCCCAACCCCACCAAACAAAAAGAAGGGTGTCAATTTTTTATAGCCAAGAGAAGATGTTTATGTCGGTTATATATATTTTCCTTTTCAAGTTCAAGCAAGACAAGAAAGAAAAGCGATCCTAAGATGTATAAGCGTGTTACGATCTTGGCAAATTTCATGACTAGATATGCATTCCTTTTCAAGTTCTACCAAGAGAAGAAACAAGAGCAATCAGTGAATGACTAGATGCTTAAGCGTTGCAATCTTGGCAAATTTTATGCCTAGACACATGAATGAATGCAAAAAGAACAGAAAACAGTCCAATTTGTATTAAGGAAAACCAATGATGTTAGTTATAACCAAGACTTTGTAACATAATTTAACTGAGTTCAGGTTTGCCTTGATGAAGAATCTAAAATATTTGAAGAAGAATCCTACAACCCTATAATGAGAGCATGAATGAGAAGAAAGGACAAGAGACTCCACAAGCCATAAAGATAACCTATTACAACTAAAAAAACGCACAACAAAACTGAGAAAGGAAGACTTTACCTGGCACATAACTTCTTCCACCTCCAAACACATTGTCTCAAACTTGTGGTATATATTTCCAGCCCAAGTAACACCTTTGAAATCCATAGTAGGATATCCGTTTGACATCAACGGCCTTTCTTTGTCAAAGTTCCCAAAGAAGTGTCTAGTCAGCTGCAAGAATTAATAACACTCAAATGAGTCAATGAAATTAGTAGTTTCAGTACATCTTAGAACTCTCTATCAACCTATCCAAGCAGACTGCACTTTCTTTTGCCATTTATCAGCTGGATGAGAGCATATTGCTCCCAGTTAATGCAATATAACTGAAAAAGGCCTACAGAAAACTCCCGAGCATATGCTTGGCACTCTAAGGAAGATCATGGGCCATGTGCCTCTAGATCACAATTTGACCAATTATTCAGTTTTTTCCGAATGAAAAGACGAAATGGAAAGCAAGGATGACAGTTTCTGATTCTTAACTTGATCGCAGAAAAGTACTAATAGAAAACAGTTTAAATGCAGCATCAATGGAAGAAAGAAACCATTCGCACAATGACTAAAATGGATGTGATGAAGTGGTGATCAGTCTGCATAATCAAGAAAAGATATCTAAAAAACCTGGAAAAATAAAACGAGGAACCAAAGACCGTTCCCCTCGTTTTCTTCCACGATAAAGACAAGAATTGGACGAATGCTAAAACTTACAAAATGGCTTTAGATCGTTTGGGGTTTGCTGACCTAAAGACATGGATAATATAGCAATACCCTTGAAGAAGAAACCCCTTACCGTAACTTCGGTAATAAACTCTAATATTCCTATATGCTATGGTGGTTCAAAAACAGAACTTTGCACTAAAAGGAAAGCTTTTAGACAACCCTTTTCATCAAATTGGAATAAACTCTAAAAAAATTCTACTCCTTTTTTACACCTTAATTGTACTGCAATACACATATCAATGCTATATATTTTTCCATATTCAAAGCAGGGGCTGCTTCTATCACCTTAGCGAATTTAGTAACCCTTTTACCAGAATTATTCATACATATCAAGTCAATCATCCACAAAATTAAAGCTCAAAACTTTACCCTTTGTTTTCAAGGAAGCAAATTATTTGCCGCGAAACCCCTCTCAAGGACAGGAAGAATTACAGAAAAATAAAAATATTGTCACATACGCACATGATCAAACACTTAACGAGCATCAGCTTTCTTTACACCTCACCCCCCAAAATAAAAACAAAATTAATAATTAAAAAAAGCAAGCCCGCGAATGATCAAAAGCAAAAAAAATTAATGGAAAAGTGAGAACTATCAATATAGAATTAGCACAAAAGAGAAGCAGTAGAAGGCGAAAACAGGTACTTACAAACAGAAGAAGAGATAACCCCAGAAGTATAAACCTTCATATATTAAAACTGTTGAGAAATATATATGTAGAGAGACGAGATGAAAACACAAAAACAAGAGAGAGAAAGTAGAGAGAGGGTTGAGTAAAAGATTGAGAAGCGTAGAGGCGGAGTTCACCTGGTTTCTCTTTCAATATCAGTTTTTGACACGTGTACAAAAAGAGTAGCCCATTGACTAATTTTGCAGGTTTACAATCATTAAATATTTTACTTAATTAAAATAAAAGCACTATATTAAAAATTGGTTAGTTACTTTTCTCTATTTCGAGATTTATTTATATATCAATTTTTTTTTTGCAAACATTTTATTTAATTCACTTTTTCTGGATATTAGATTTTGAAACATATCTCTTTTAGGGATGTTAAAATTTGAAAAGTGTTTAACACGGATCATTATTATTCTTTAAATCTTGAAGATATAGGGAAATGTTATTTTCTTCATATTTTTCGCTTTCTTTATTTTTATGTCTTTTTTTATATTTAAATTGTTAACTTTAATTAAATTAAATGAAAATGATGTAATTCTAAGAATATGATAGACGAAATTGAATTGTATATTTACCCAAGATTTGGACGAAAAGTAGACAGAAAACAGACGAATTATAGGATTGAATGTTTTAATAAACTGTAATTTAATTAGTAATAATTATGTAAAATTTGTGTTGGAATCCTAAAATCTTAGGATATATGAAACTGCAACCCTCTAAATCAGACAAGCATTTTATTTTGCCGCCTACTTACAGAGTTACAATTTCTAAAAAAAAATTGTGAGTTTTAATTGATTTAGGTAATTGCACTAATTTATGGGGAGGATTTGTTGCCAAATTTTTTTGTTTATGTTTTTGTTTTAATGCCAGTAATTACAGCGAATTATGGAAATATTTGCTGCCACAAAATTAGGTTATTTTGTTACTTTAATTACGTAAATTCGTTACATAAAAAATAAAAGTTAAAAATGTTAAATTACATAATGCAGTATGGGCTGATATGTAAAATGCTTCATATACTTTGTGAGATGAATGGATTATAAAATATTAAACTTAAACTAAACAATTGATTGTTGGTTGATCATTTGGATTTAAATATCTATTGTGGGTTAAACTATTTGTATGGTATTTGAGATGCAAATAAAAATAAATAAATTATTTTTTTAAAAAATAAAAATTTATTATCTTCATTGTTTAAAAAATTATATTATTCAATTTATTTTATTCTATTAGTTCATTCATTTCTCGTATAGATAAATGTATTATAAATCATACATCCCATGATGAGTAGTCTGTGAAATATCAGGATTAATTAAATTAGGTAATGATTCTCTATCCCACAATTACCTTTTTCTCAACCGTATCTCACTTCAAAACCGAGTTATACAACATGAATTGTAAACCCCAAACACATGAATCATGAACCCTAAACTATGATCTGTTAAATTATAAACACTAAACCATTAAATTATGAACAATGAACTGTGAAGCATGACATCGTTGTTTACAATAAAAAATATACCCTAGTCCAACAAAGTCGAAGCCTAGACCTTAAACATGAAAATCTAAACATGAATCTTGAACTTAAATCATGAACTTTAAATTTACAAATCGTAAAAAAATAACTATAATTAACTCGATTTTGAAATACAATACGATTGGAATAAGATAATTGTGGGATAGAGAATTCCGTGTGAATTAAATTTTATATTAATAGATTCCCTCTTTTTATTATTTTGCCTTGTATTTGAATTATGCTCAAACCTAGAATGTTGACCAACATTAACTACGGCCACTTAAATAGTTCCAAGTAATTAAACTCTAATTACTTCCTGTGGAGAAAACAAAATCAAATCTAATATAATTATTTAAATTATACCGTCACGCCTTAGTCGGTACATAAAAATTCATAAACTAATAGACTGCGTGGCCACTTAAAATGTAGAGTAGGATTTATAATTCATAAACTAATACCACTTTAAATTTAGGGTAGGATATATGTATATGGATCTCTTAAAGTAGGACTTATGCACCCAATATTTATGAATCTTCTTTATCTTCGTTATACATTATCTTCTTATGTATAACGGATTGATAACTTTTCGTTAAAGAAATAGGGTAAGTAATATTTTATGTCAAAAAAGTCATATTTTTCCAGAAAAATGTGATACTTCATGTGTTTTTGAACAAAAACACACATTTTTTAGAAGTATTCATTCCGTCTCACTTAACTTGTCACACTTTTCATTTCGATCTGTCTCACTTAACTTTTCACACCCATAAATGACAATTAAAGTCAACAATCTCCACCCTCAAAACCTCCACATTCAATTTTCACCTTTAAAAAAGTCAAAGATTCCACAAAATCTGCATTTTCTTAACATTCGTGCCCAGTCAACTGTGACAAATTAAGTGAGACGAATGGAGTATTAGTTATTCTTGAAAAAATATCACTTTTTTCGTGAAAATAGTATTAGTTACAGGAAAATGAATGTGTAATAAATGGACTCCAAAATTTTATAAATTTTTTTATTTAGCACATTTTTAGAGTCCGCGGAATTCAATTTTTTATTGAGCGTTCTTTTTTAAGTCCGCTCAATAAATTGGCGAAAAAGTATCACTAATTGGCCGAAAGTATTTTTTTTAAATATAAATATCAATAATGATTGTATTGATAATTCCATAAAAAATATATTTTGGTCATTTAAGCTAAATTTTGCAAGAAAAATGATACTTATACAATTATTTGACTCGTTGTAAATAAAAAAACATTAATTTTGGGTTATAACTTACAACATGTTCTATAACCTGAGCTACACCGATTCCCTACATAAAAAAGATCCATACATATGATATATATAAGTGGTTGCCTAAAATTATCAATAACTCATCAATAATATTTAGATTTATTTTATGATCCAAAGTTCCACAAGTTCATATCTTTGGAAGAGTGTAACCCATCCGAATGACCTAAGGAAGGGTAGAGATCGTTTGGTACGGTATATCAATGTCTTATCGACATTTTCAGCATGTCGAAAATTCATATAACTATCGCAACGAAAATTTGATATACTAAAATTCGATATACCAATATTTTTTTGTATTCATTTGGTATACTGAAAATATCGAACTAGTAAAATACAGAAAGGCTTAATTGCGAAAATAAATACGAACTTTCATTAAATTGCAAATTTAACTCAACTTTTCAAATTTTGCAAAATAAACCACGAACTTAACATAATTTTGCAATTTCAATCATTAGTCATTTTTCAAAGATAAATTGTCAATGTGTATAGCTATTTACGCCATGTAATGTAATATAGGACGTAATGTTGAGCTACAAAATAAAACAAACAAAAGAAAAAATAATGAAATTACGGATCAAGTTGTTCTTGATTATACCGAAAATCGCGACGAACTTGTATTCTCAACCTGATATACCTAATTTCTCATACCTTATTGATTATTTGATACAAAAAATCACTTATCTTAGAGAAAGAATCACAAATAAAAAATTTATGTCATGTTTGTGATAAAACAAAAATTAATTTTATGACACACACAACAATTTTTAGTTCATATAATCGGATAATACTCATAGCATTAGTAACTAGAAAAAATGATTCGAGTTGAGAAGAAAAATCTATTACGACTTGTTCAATTATGTACCACTTGATCCGGATTCTTATTATTTTTATTTTTAACCAACATAACACCCTCCACGGCGTAAATAATCAACATAATGAGAATTTATCACTAGAAATTTGTTGATAATTAAAATTGCAAAAGTTTGCTAAGTTCGTGATTTATTTTACAAAATATGAAATGTTATGTTAAATTTGCAATTTAGTAAAAGTTCGTGTTTTATTTTGCAATTAAGCCATACAGAAAAGACATTTCGGTAATATATACCAAATATCAAACTATCAAAATATCGTTTTTCTTAATTATCATACCGTTTCAATATCTCGTTATTTTCCCTGCCCCTGAGAGAGCCAATATTTGGGCCTGGCCCGAGTCCAGCGAGTCAAAGAAAAAGTTGGGCCAGAGTGGGCTCCACTGAACTTGTTTTGATTGCCAATTTAAATGTGACGTCCAGCCCACTATAAATTTAGTTGTTTTTATAGTAAGACCACTTCGGTCCAAAGGACCGAATCAGGCCGGCCCAACATTATTTGCAGGCCTTTTTGGAATTTCTAGATACAGTACTTAAATATAGCTATTATATCGAGGTGAGCACGGATTTCGAAGATAATTCGCTTCACATCGAATTCCGAACCAATAATATTAATGGATTATTTGACTTTATCTACACCGCATCAATTCGAGCTTTTTATTGTAAGATTGAACCATTCCGAATCAAAAATCGAAATAGAATCGAGTACAATCGATTCTAAGTAAATATATTTTTATTGAATTTAATTAATTCCTTCTATATTATGATATTGAATCATTTTATTTTTTTTTTAATTTTAAAACAGTGGATGTATAATACTACTATTATTTTAGAATTTCATAATAGAGTCTCGTAATTAATAATTGAGTAAATATTTATAATGAATAACTTTCATAACAAACATAAATGTACTAGTTGCAGATATATTAATCAATTAATACATTTATAGTTTATATTAAAAAATTTATTGCACGCTATCGTTTAAATTCAACTTTATATTTTTTTAATCCAATCAATGAAATTTATTATTACATCTAATATTTAATTATTTTCATATAGAAAGGTCAAAATCCTAGACCAGACCTCACACCATATTGATACTATCCTACGCCAGGAATTCTACTATAAACTGATAATTGTAGCGGCTAATTGCTCGTTTTCTTTTTATCTGATTCTCCATCTTTCTCGTGCACTCACATTATTCTCTTGAAGATAATTTTGATTTCATTGTAGTTAATCATATTAATCTCATATTTTCACTTTCATAGTCTATCCTCCCATAATATTTGTAATGATTTATAAAAAAAAAAAAAAAAAAGAAACATATGGATGAGGCATCTTACTTAAAGTGTATGCAAATATTTATAGATGATGAAAAATAAATAAAACGTACAAAGAGGTTACCGATATCCGATAACTTTATAATTTAGTGTTATTATTTTTTAGACGAGACACCGACTTCAGTAATTTGTAATTATTTTTATAAGGTAAAGTTTGAAATTTGTCTTAAAATATAATTTATAAGTTGTTTAATATTACACTTGATTTAAAGAATATGGTATTATTGTAAAGATAACACTACAATTCTTTCGTTCATTTTGTTAATTAATAAGATTAAATGGATAAACTCCGAAAAGTTTCGAATAAATGGACCGAATAGATCCGATCTCCGGAAGGAATTGAATCGATCAACGTAGCAGTTCTGGAAATTTTATTTTGAAAATCTCTGAGCTTTGATTCGATTCTGAAAATTTTCGTATCTTCGAACCGCTTCGAACCTTGCTCACCCCAAATTTAAATAACCAAACATCCCATGTCTTTTGTTTTTTTGTTTGGTTATGTTTTCCATTTTAGTTTTCGGTGAATATTCACTCACTGTTTATGAAATCTTTACATAATATCATTGGACGTATGTAATTGATATTTAAATAAATGGAACACATATTAAATAATAATAAAAATTAAAGGGAAGTTTTATTAGATGGTGGCAATTGAAATTTATTTTATTATATATATTATTAGATATAGATAATGGTGGATTTAATTGACTGATAATGGAAAAAAAATTGTATGAGTGAAAGCAGTAAAACATGATGTGCATTTAATATAGTAAAATTTGTAAAAAGAGACCTTAGAAAATATAAACAAATCCACCATTATCTATATCTAAACCCTAAACCCAAATAAACGTGTAGTTATAACCGAACAAGTAACCAAATCAGTCTCATCACCAGGGTAATACAAGAGCCTCTCAGTACTCACTGATAAAGCGCGATCCGTTATCAAGAAAATACAAGCAAAAAGACAACCAATTAGAATGCAAAGAGAAAACAGAACGCAAGATGTACGTGGTTCGATCCGGAGATCTACGTCCACGAGGGGAATAATGTCCCTTCCGGGCACTTTTCTCTTCTTCTTTCGTTAGTTTTACAGGCTATAATTTCAGAGCAGAGTCCGAACCCCTCAAACGTCCTTAATTCTACTATTTATATCATACAAATCACAACCCTAACTATATTCCTACAATTCTGGCCACCAAATCTGCCTTCGTGGTTGAGAGAAGATCGTGGGAGGAATCTTCAATCCCCCATGCGTCGCTGCCGCCACCCCAATTACCAAATCTGTAATTGGGCCGATTGTTGGGCTTGTAACCCTAGACAACTGGGCCAATTGGACTGGGCCACACCTACCACTCACTAATCAATATAGTGCACGAATTTCATTCTTTTACATGTTATTTACGTTTGGAATTCATATTTTATTTGACTCCTATTTATGATTCAATTTAATGATAGAAACCCCGTCATCTAAAGTATTAAGAAAAATAAAGACTAGGTGCCCAAAGGACCGGACTGACACTACAATAATTTCATAAATAGATAACAGTTAAAAAACAACAGTTTTTTCCAGCAGTATTTTGTATTCATGAATTAACAACAATTCTACCGTAATATGTTGCCTATTAACGACAATACATGCTAATAGACAACAATTTTACAACGATTTTCAGCATTTGTTGTCTATTATCGCCGTTTTTCATAGATAGACAACACTTTTAACGATAGTTGCCCAAACCTGTTGTCTATTGGCAATACATTGCTCCAATAGACAACACTATTGTCAATATTTTGGAAACTGTTGTAAAAAAGACATTTTAATTTACAATACTTTATTATATTGTAAAAATATGTTGTGTCATTTAAATTGATTAAAATTATGCTCTAGATATTTTAATAAACTCTTAATGGTAATTTTAATAATTAATAATAGATTTGAAATAAAATAATAATTATGATTTTATTTTAATAAACTCTTCATTGGACTTATCGAGTCGGCCCGATAATCATAATATATTATAGGGTAATAAGTTGGGACGGACCAACTAATTTTAAGCCCGATTAAATTTTGACCCGACCCGGCGCGAAATATGGTGTTAGCCCAACGGGTCCAGCCCACTCCAAATTGCCACCTCCATGGTCAGTTTTTTTTTTTTTTTTTTTTTTTTTTTTTTTTTTTTTTATTTATTTATTTATTTATTTTTTTTATATAAATTCATTTTCTATTTTAGTAGTTTTCAGTAGTCATTTTATTTTTATGAGATGCCTTGCCCACTCTCTTCCAATTTGATCAGCAGATGGGCTTGAGACTCCATCATCAATCCCCTATAAATAGTTCGGTCCATAGGCCTTGCTTAGCCCGCCTCCACATAGGCCTCCGTATTTTGGTATCACTTTTTCCTGTTCTTTGTATATAAACACTTTCTTTTTTTATCTTTAATTTGATATCAATTTTTCAATATCGAGATTTTTTGCAAAATTTACATGAAATTGAATTATTATTCTTCTTTTTAAAAAGAAAAAGAAAAAGGAAAAAAGGAAAAAAATCTTGTTAAAATATATTTTGGCTTTCTTGGGTAACTAATAGATGTGGCAATTCTACCAACCCAACCTATCGGGCCACCATCATAATACCGGGCTGGGTTGGACCGACTCAAAATTTTATCGGGCAAAAAATATCTAGTCTAACCCAACCCACTCCCTTAAAAATAATAAGAATTTGTGGGCCAACCTGTGGTCCATCGGACTTTTAACCCATTAGGTAAATACCAAAATCTATATTCACAATCAATACCAATACCAATAAAATAAGTCGTGCAAGTGCATATTGATGGATTTTGGAGAATTATATTTTCATATAAATTGATAAAAATAAAAAGTTGTACATTTTTTAAAGAGTTAATTTCCAAAAGGAACCTGAACTTTGCGGTTTTTTATACTTTGCAAACTAAAGAATTTATTTTTTCCGATTGGAACCTGTATTATGCGATTTGAGTCAAAATGCAATTCCGGCTATATTTTCAGGCAATATAGGCCATGTGACTGACACATGACCTGTTTTAACTGTATTTTCATTTATTTTAATTTTATATACTTGTATCTTTTAATTTTATTTCTGATTTCTTTTATTCCTCAACCAAAAGATCAGAAATTAAGTGTTTCTTCTTCGCGTCTCCTGGTTCTCTACAACATTTCCTATCTTCCTCTCTGCAAAAAAATTCTTCCCCCCTGCTTCTTCTGCAAAAAATTCTTTCTTCGTTCTGGCGGATCTTCCGCTTGTTGCTTCTTCTCATCATCATTTTCACACTTGTTCCCTTCATTCTCATAAAAATCCTAAATCTTCCTTAACCCCCTTCAAAATCACGACTTCAGGAGGAACACAAAAATGGTGGTGCGCTTATTGTGGGCTCAGAATTCGCACCAGCAAGTAATTACCAAAAAATGATGCAACCAAGATTCCACATCTCTATTCATTGCTGTTCAGGTTTAGGTTTCTCAAAAAAAGTCTTCTTTATTCCAGTCAAAAGGCTGGACAAGATAGAGGGCACCGGTAGCGCGGTGACGCCCCAGAGGGCGGTGGTGGTTACAGTGGTGGTCTGAATGTGTCGGGGCCGGAGATGCTTAGAGAAGGCCGATCCTAGAGACGCCATTGTCGATGGAGGCGAAGAAACCCTAGATTGATTGGTTGGGTCTTTGATTATACAGCGTATGTTAAGGAAGCAAAAAAACGACAAGAGAGAGAGAGAGAGAGTCGAAGAAGAAGACCTAAAATTCTAATTTTAAATAAAATTGAAATTTTTATTTTAATTAACAATCTAAAACTAAAGTTAATTTATATTTATTTTTTTATAGTAGTGGAATAAAATAAATCAGAAATAAAATTAAAAAATACATGTATTTAGAATTTTTTTAAAAATGAAAATACAGTAAAAATAGGTCATGTGCCAGTCACATGGCCTATATAGCCTGAAAATATAGCCGGAATTGCATTTCGACTCAAATCGCGTAATACAGGTTCCAATCGGAAAAAATAAATTATTTAGGTTGCAAAGTGTAAAAACCCGCAAAGTTTAGGTTCCTTTTGGAAATTAACCCTTTTTTAAACAATACTTTTTATATGACGGAGGGAGTAACACGCTTTATGATAACGTCTTACCATCTTATTTAAGTATTATTAGTAATTTAATATCTGTCTTAATTTTCGGTATTCTGGGTTTGTTTTTTTATAGAATTGAATAACAAGGAAATAATTAGAAAAAGAATAGGTAGACTTAAAAAACTTAATTCAGGACTCCATTCCAAAACTCCAATGTACCATTCCTCTCCTAAAGAGAAGGAAATCAGCTCATATTGTGATTCATCTCATATTCGTTCCACAATATCTGCCCTAACCAGCTCATATTGTGATTCATCTCCAAATTCCCCAATCAGCTCTGGAATATCACATAAAGAGAAGGAAATGGCTATCGCTGCTGCGTCAGCCGCCGCCAAATCCATGTTCCGGTCATCAACCATCCGTAATGCTTCCTCGAGACTGGCCTCCCAAACAAAATCTTCCCATTCATCTCCCTTCCGCCTCCCTACTAGAACTCCCTTGCTCGCTCATCGTATCTTTCGTTCCCTTGCTGAATTAAGCTCGTCCTTGGAGTTGATGCGGCCATACCACACTGTAATTGATAGGGATAACCCGATCACTTCGGGTCGGACTCATACTTTGGCCCACTGACCGGCCCAGCACGCGTAGGCCCAGCAGGTCCGAAAACACGCGTCGGTCCAGAAGCATACGCTGGCCCAACTTATGGCCTGTTCCGCGACTATCAAGGCCCATGATCTTTTCCCAACTGCCATGCAGATTTGGTGGGCAAGATTATAGGGATTTAGTTAGGGTTTTGATTTGATAGTATAAATAGGAGGAAAGAACTCTGATTTAGGGTTCGCACTCTGTGTACTGAATTACTCCGTGTAAACTCAACATTCTAGTAAAAGAAACACCTCGGCAAGAGTGGTTTTCTGCCCGTGGACGTAGATCTCCGGATCGAACCACGTAATTCCTTTGTTTTTACATTTTATTTGCGTAGATTATTGTTCAAATTGTGTGGTTACCGGATTGCGCTTTATCAAGTGGCGCCGTCTGTGGGAACGAGAGACAGTTTTTTGAACGAAAAGCAATTTTTTGGTGTCCCACCGTATTCAAAGATCATGGTGACAACTCGTTTGAATCAAGCTCGCCGCGGGGATCAATCTGATCAAGATCCGCCCGTGGATCAAGTTGTGCCGCCGAGGCAATTGCCGGCAGGGAGTACATCCAACCATCAGGGTAATCAAAACCCTCTACCCCCTCAAAACCTGCAAAACCCTAATATTGCTGCTGCTCAACCACCGGTAAACATTCAAATTACCCCAGAACTGCTCCAGGATTTCTTACAAGAGCACGCACATGTCCTTCAAGATTGGGCAGTTAATCGCTTACGTCCCGCGGGGCCTGCCGCGGGGCCTGCCGGCCATAATGCTAATCCCGTGGTGCCTCCACCACGCTCGCGTGATCAACAGGACCTGGGGTACCGCGGGCGTCATGTTCGACGACGGGAACGACCTGGTTCTTCCGAGGACCATGGGAGTTCTAATGAATCGCGACCTCGCAATGAGGAACCTACTGATGCGGATCGTCGCCGTCCACTTAATGCGGCTAAGAGAGTTCGCTACGCAAATCCTCATGCTCTGGATCTTCAAGAGTATGAGCGAGTTCAACGCAACGTTGAACTGGATAGAATCCTGGGCCTTGATGCCAATGGAGAGATCATCACACCGTTCTCCCAGGAAATTATTGCCACCTCCCTTCCCGAAGGGTTTAAACGGCCAGCCATACCACCTTACAATGGCACAGGAGATCCGGCCAATTTTCTTGGCGCTTTTAGGCACAGCATGCTTAGCCATGATAGCATTACATCCCTCCAGTACTGCAAGATTTTCCCTGAGTACTTACAGGATGAAGCTCGGGTTTGGTTTGATTCTCTCCCACCCAACAGCGTATCCTCCTTCAGAGAACTCGCCGAACATTTTTGGGCACGGTTCGAAGCACGGACGAAGCCCATGGCCACCCTGGCCGATGTCATGAATATGGAACAATGGGACGGTGAAACCGTTACCCAATTTCTTGATCGCTTCACAGCGATAAGTCTCAAAGTGGGAAATTGCCCCGACGACGTGGTCATCAACGCATTCATGAATGGACTCCGCCCCGGAGCACTTTACACCGAGTTAGCTCGGAACACACCGGTCACAACCCGAGCACTGTTCAAAACAGTGTGCAAATTTGCTAAGGCCGAGGAGCAGACTCGCCAGAAGCGTGAGAAACACGCTAGTAAGCGGCAGTCCGACAAAACACAAACTGGGCCTAGTGTGCGACCTAGTGCATTTTCCCGCCTGACCCCGGGGTGGTCAGAATCCCGAGGTGATATTCCACAATTGACTTCGTTGACAAAGTCACGAGCCGAAATCCTTTCTGTTCACAAGAACGATCTACGGCCTTGTCCGCGGATGACTGCTCCGCCTGAAAAGAGGAACCGGGGAAAGTGGTGTGCGTACCACCGAGATCATGGGCACGAGACAGAGGAGTGCCGAGAGCTCAGCAAGGAAATTGAGGAGTGTCTAAGGAAAGGTCTCTTGCGACAATACACTGCGCGGACCGAAGACAAACCTCGGACACGTCAGAATGGGGGTTCGCCTCATAACCGCGGAGGTTATCATGACTGGGGCTTCGCGAATTGCCTTGAAGGCAGAGGCTCGCCGTCCTCCTCCCGAGGAGCTATGCCATAAGGACAACTTCGACCGGCCCCCGGGCCATTGCAAACTTTCACTCAGGGCGAAGTTCAACCAGAAGGTATCATCTTATCTTTATGCTCATTGTACATTTCTTTTATGGTTGCTGTTTCTCTTTGTACTCTTCAATTTGCTCCGGCACTCATCGTTGAATAAAAATTCTTTATTTATGCATCTTGCTGTTTTTTCCTTTACGTTACGGGGACGCCCTAATGCAAACGTATTATCATTATTCGTCTCCGGACAATTAAATCTCTCCCCCGATCCGTCCGGGGAGATTCGCGTTTCGTCTCCGGACAATTAAACCTCCGTCTCCGGACAATTGGATCTCTCTCCCGATCCGTCCGGGAGGATTCACGTTTTGACCCCGGACTCATATCACTCTCCCGCCTGATCCGTCCGGGGAGATTTTACTCCCGCCTGATCCGTCCGGAGAGATTTTTACTCCCGCCTGATCCGTCCGGGGAGATTTTAATTGGAGCCGTCCATATAGTGTTCCCGAACACCTATTAACCCGATCCGTCCGGGGAGATTTTTCTTTACAATTATCTACGGCCCCCGAGCCAACATTCAGCGCTCCGACGTTGAGATCTATTCCCGGACCTCCTTCGGGTCCTACGGGATTCTGTCACTCCTCCTACGGGATTCTGTCATTCCTCGGCCTTGAGCTCCGGCTCTCTCCCCTCCGCGGGCCCTTGGATGTCACGGACTTCAACAGAGGCCACTCCGGCAGATGCGTTAAAGCTGTGTAGTAGGCCTTCTCCACCCACTGGGTCACGTCTTCCCCCGGGGAGACACCTCAGCAGTTTTTCCCTTATTCTTGGCTGCCACAGCCACCGCGGGGCTTCCGGCTGGCTCTTTTCCGAAGCGTTTCACCGCATCCCGGATTTGAAGTTAGTCCTGTACAAGGCCACAGTTTTTACAAACAAGATATGAGAACTCCTACCCTCCTCGGCAGCCGCATCGCCCGAATAATACGGGCTCAGTCCAGCCCCCGCCAGCTCCTCTTCAGTACTGAGGGTCTTGAAAGTCCCCACTGTCCGGAATGGATGTACAACCTCAGCCTCCGGATTCCCCAATCTTCTTCCGCCACACTTTATTGCTTTTGAGGGAGCTCGCGGTCTCGCTATCACCTCGGTGGCATTCAATCCAGTTCGGTTCAGCCTCCACAGACCCTGTCACGGAGTACCTTAGCCGCAAAAAGTCTTGGCCATCCAAAAACACTTCGGCTCGCCAGCGACCACGGCTCATCTTCCCTACAGCTCCACCCCGGTTACAACCGAATCACCCGAATCATATGGGCTCAGTCCGGTTTATGGCGCCGCCAATCACATCAACCTTACTCTTCGCTAGGAAGATTTAAATCACACTCCGGTGCTCCTTTCATTTTGGCCAGGCTACTGCACTCCGGTGTTCTCTTTACCTCGGTCATAATACTACACCCCGGTGTATTCTCCACCTCGGCCAGCTTGCGCCGCGAAGTTCCTGGGACGCGGATAGACTTGGTCATCCATAAACACTTCGGCGCGCTCACAGCCCAACTTGCTTATGGCTCCACCCCGGTGACAACCGAAGCTCCTTCCTCGCTTCGGCTGGGGGGGGGGGACATCTGATAGGGATAACCCGATCACTTCGGGTCGGACTCATACTTTGGCCCACTGACCGGCCCAGCACGCGTAGGCCCAGCAGGTCCGAAAACACGCGTCGGTCCAGAAGCATACGCTGGCCCAACTTATGGCCTGTTCCGCGACTATCAAGGCCCATGATCTTTTCCCAACTGCCATGCAGATTTGGTGGGCAAGATTATAGGGATTTAGTTAGGGTTTTGATTTGATAGTATAAATAGGAGGAAAGAACTCTGATTTAGGGTTCGCACTCTGTGTACTGAATTACTCCGTGTAAACTCAACATTCTAGTAAAAGAAACACCTCGGCAAGAGTGGTTTTCTGCCCGTGGACGTAGATCTCCGGATCGAACCACGTAATTCCTGTGTTTTTACATTTTGTTTGCGTAGATTATTGTTCAAATTGTGTGGTTACCGGATTGCGCTTTATCAGTAATTGTCTCCGCGTTGATGACATCACTACTCACTGTCTCTCGATGCGGTTTGATTTGCTTCCCGATGGTATGTAACTTCAACTTTTTTTTTACTAGGCGAATTTAGTTGAATGGCGATAATGTCCTATACGCCTTGTAGTGAATAGCAATTTTATGTTGATCTACTTCGAGTTTTCATATGCATTCTCCACGATATGCCCTTAGTTATTATTTCTTCTTCCTTCAATAGTCACCAGTTCAGAGCACCATATTCTCAAGCTATATCATGTTTTCTCTATTTTTTCAGTTTTCACCAGCGAATTTACCTCTTTGAATCCCGCAAGCAAAATCAGAGAAGTTTCCCCGTCAAGGAGATCGCTCTCGATGTCGCGCTCCTCATTGTTGGCACCATTAGGATTGTCCTCGACATTGTCATGGCCGTCAATAAATTCTGCGGCGACCATGCTCATGGTATAATTTTCTCAAAATTTACCATTGCCCATTGTTGTATCATTTGCTTCCTTTTTTGTATGGGTTTATCGAATGGTGAATTCTGAGGCATATTGGGGTTTATGCAGGCGGCACGTGCGTTGGCTACCAATTTGAGGTTTGTCTGTTTATCAGCTTAATAATAGTTCTGAATAATATTAGGGCATAATTGCTTTGTTCGAGCAATTTGATAATGGTGATTCTTGTTACAATTTACTGAATGAGTTCTATGTGTAGTACAACACTAGAGATAAAGAACTAGCATTAATTGAAGTGCTAGCAATTCCATAGGTTCACAGTATATGTTGTAGATTTGTTGATACAATTCCTTATGATAGATCAATATAGAAAAATTTCCCTTAATTACTACAAGTTAGTTAAATCGATCCGAGTCAAACCGAACTTGTAGGTGTTCGTGCCCGTTCATTTACTTTTAATCGAACTCAAATCGAGCCGAGTCATATTTGGTAGTATTTGATTATGTTCACACGAATATGTTTGGCCATGTAGATGGGGAGGTAGTGACTGGGATTGTGCATAAACTAAATGACCGTGGTGCGTTTATCAAATCAGGCCCCATGAACATGATTTATCTATCAACTATTTGATGCCCGATTACCATTAAGTTTTCGGGGATAAATACTTTTTGCGAGAGGATTCAGCCAGGATTCAGATTGGTGTGGTGGTCTAGATACATGCTTTATGCCGTTAGATGTATAGGGGATAAGTGGAGGGAATTCAGAGTTCTAGCAAGTATGGATGATGATGACCTTGGGCCAGTTTCACTGAATGGGTTAGATGGAATAGATTTGTGAACCAGGTTAGTTTTATCTACGACCAGTTTCATTGCAATCACTTCTTCAATTTTGATCTATTTTTTGGTTCTCGGCTTCGACCTACGAGATTATCTTGTTCTGCTATTTCCTCTGTGCTTTTCTTACATATTATTGTTGTTTGTCTGTCCCTTCTTATGTATATGTTCTGAGTTTAATTCTGCCTATAATAGAGATATTTTGATTGTAAATGTATTTTGTTTGAGGATTATGATCTGTCGGCTATAGGATGAAAGATTTACTGCATAACAAGGTTGAGTATGCCTTAGTGTAGTTTGAGATTTTTTACTTTTTTTTTTAAAGTTCAATGTTATGGAAGTTTTGTGAAATTTAAAATATATTCTATAATCTTTTCAGGTAATTTCGTGTTAGTTTTAAGAAGCACAACGAACTGTGGTATTTCGTCAGTTTTTGGAGCTCCTGAGAATCACCGAAACTGATCTCCAAGGTCAGTTTAAGGTTTCTAAACAAACAATTCTACAATTTTAAAAGAGTGAAGGAGGGCCTGTTGGGCTATCCTGCGAGTAGGTTGTTTGTCAAGAGTCAGAATTTACTAGGCATGGTCACGTGTCATATCTAAACAACCCTTAGTCATCGTTCGAGAATATTTAACTATTAAATTTATAATGCTTATAGACCATAGGCATCCTGTGCTAAATCAAGAGTTTTTACTCATTTTCTGGGATGAGGTCAATGACTCACTGCTATATCTTTTGTTTCACTTTGTTTGAAATGTCATCCTTTATCTTGCTAGTCTTATGAAGCATGTTGACATCAATCCAAATGATAATGGGTAGATGTAAGAGAATCTCCTAGAAAACAAGTGTCTTTCAAATAGTTTCTGTTTGATCCCCTATCAATTTAACATTCTAAAGATATTAATATTATTTGCAAAAAACTCCATGTGCCTTCTTTTACATGTTATTTTGGTCTCCTGCACACAACTGGAGCATCTTCGTAGATATGTATCCTTACAATCTAATTCATATTCACTGTTTGTTTATCTATAAGTTGTTGCTTATATAATGTAGCATGCCACGATTTGAACAAGCCCGGAAACCTCATTCTTCAAAACTACATAGTTGGTTTTGCCTAAACTTTTTCATAGTAATGAAGAGTACCTAAAAAAATTTCATGTTCTATGTGGGGTAAAATGGACTTGGAGATGCAAGCTAAGATGAACAAGGTCGTAGCTCAATGCCGGCATAAATGTGAGGCAATACAAGAGCAATTCACTGAGAGAATAGAGCAGGTATATATTGCGCACTAGAAAATGGCAAAGATGTGTCATGTAAGGGAGCAAGAGATGGAAAATTTGTCGAAAGATAAGCAGAAGCTGCAAGAGAAGTTCTCAGAAAAGTGCAGGTTAATCTAATCCTTCTCATTTTCTTTAGTATCCATTTTATTGGGTCACCAAAGATCTTAACTATCATTTTTATTTTCAGGCAAAAGAGGAAACTTGATGAGATGTATGATCAAGCAAGAAATGAAATCAAGTCGTTAAAGCGATCAACAATTCAGCCTGCAAACCAGTTGCTCTCGAGGCCATATCATAACGTGTTCCAAAACCCAACTAGAAGATTGGATAACAGAGATTCCACTGGAAATGGTAAGCCTGTTAGATTCAGAGTTCGAAATATTTTCACATACATTTGGGCCACACAAAAAATTATTTGCATTTGAGATAATATATTTACATTATTTATTACAAAAATTACTGATAAACCTAGGCACATAATAATGTCTCATTTGATTTTTTCCAATCAAATATCATATATGTAGACTCGGGTTATTTGTTCATTCTTTCCAGCTCTCTTTTCTATTTTTTTTTGGAAATGGGAATATCTTGGTTTGTCCCAGTTAACTTGATCAATTCTCCTATTATGATTTCCGTCAAAAGATTAAACAGAAAAAAAATGCAATTTAGTTTATAGGTTTGGAAGAGAAAGGCTAAAAAATACTTGGCTGAATCAGGAATACCCTACACCATAATACGGTACAACATACTTTTGCTTCCTGTAACTAGAAAAAGGATTTCCCTGCTTATTTCTTCTATTGCTTTAATAAAATCACCACTTTTCAGTCATTAAGAACAAAGAGCATTGAATATGAGTGGGTTTAATTTATATGACCAGTGTCATGATCCCCTTTGGCTATATTCTATCAATTCATAATCGGGCATTATTCGCAATTTTATTAACGTTGACAACCATAATTATCTTGTATGATTTTCATGTCTTTGATTTGTTGGTGTAGGGTTGGAGGCTTGCAAGATAAAGAAGGCAGTATAAGAGAGATACTCATTGGGAAGGATGATGAACTTCTTGAGACAAACACGGACAATCGCAAGGGCTAACGTTGCAGAAACCTGCATTCAAGTAACCCTATACCCTACACCCGATGCAAAATCCACATAAATTCACATGCATCCACATGGTCAGGTTTACATCTCTCATCACATGCATCATATGTTGAATTGCCTAAATTTAGTGTTGAATTTTTCTTTCAACTGTGGCTTTATTTACATCTTTAAGGGATGGAATAAATCTCATCAACTATGAATTTGTGGCCTGCCAAGCTTCAAAGAAGGGGGTGCTCATTCTAAGTGAGGTATTCATGTTTAATCTGCTAGCTAGTTGTTTGATACTTATTAGCGCATTGATTCTGTTCTACCAATGTCTTTGGAACCTCTTGAATATATATACGATTACATACAGCTATCCCAGATTCTATTCTACCCCAATTTATTTGAAATGCTATCACTACCCAGGAAATAATTTGCCACAATTTTATTTATCTGAATAACTTGCATAAAGAAATAGTTTTCTTTAGTTTCAAAGTGATGTTATGCTTGTTCTAGCTATAGGTGTCCTATTGGTGTCTTTAAAGGTGCTTTTCATTTTTAGGAGAAGAGAATGGCTACTAAAATCGTTATTTCCATTTGGAATGTGCATATGCCAAAAATCATTGAGATGTCCATCTCCATCCTCTCTGATGTCAGCCTTGGAATGGCTATTTTCAGCTTAGGTTATGTTTTCCCATCTTTTATCACTCCAGATAATTTAACTACTTCATACAACTAATGCTACTGTATTATAAATTTTTTAATGTCTTGTATAGGTTTAATTCAGTCCCGATTTTCATGGGTCCATTCGCAGATTAGAAAGAAGTGGATTCTCTATTGAGAAGCTTTCAAACGGCTGGCGTCAGAAGCATAAAGATGAAAATGGATTCTTAGAAGGAGTCTGTTCTCAGTTCTTGGAATGGAATATGGTAAAGGGCCCATTAAGACTTGATTGGGCTACTGTAATTCTTAGGGAAAACAAAACAGACATTCAGGTGATCAAGGCATTGAATATTGTGAGCCTATCCCGGATATCAGAAGTAGCCAATGACCTGGATCTCCTGTTTGACCACTATAGCGTAAAACGAATGATGTGTTGCCTATGCAAGTGTATTGAAGGGTAACACAAGCTTAAAGATTGTATTTTAGTAGCTACTTATTATTGTGATTGGTTGTTTGTTGATTGCAAAGGACTGGTGATCCCGATGACGTGGTCTATTGATCTAGAAGACTATAGATGCACATATTATAATTACGATGATCTATTTAGCCAAGTGGAAGCAATTAGTTTGAGGGATAAACAAATTTGATTGCCCACAAGATGGTAATAATGATTACTGACATTGTTGCTATTATTTATGTCAAATTTGATAAACTAGGTGCTAGTATCCTTCATCTTTGTTTCATTTTACAACATCAACTAATAATTGTCTTAATTTTTTGAATGAAGCTCTTTGTATGGGACAAAAATAATTTTGAAGAACTTCTTTTGGCATATTTAATTTGCATTAAGGACATTAGCTTAAATTTGTTCTTCATGCACATTTTTTCTTTTACTAAATTAAAAAAAAAAAATGGTGTCATGAATCTGAGGCTGAAAAATTTATATTGTGTCTTTACCTTGCTATGCCGGCCTTCTACGTTCTAAAAGTCTCAAATGATATTGAAATTTCTAAGGTATATACTTTTATCAATTTTTTTTAGGCAATTCCAAAAATGGAGCCCAACAGCGACCTACAACATCATGTTGAGGTAGTCTAGGATCATGAGCCCTACAATTGTCTTACCTATATTCTTTTTAATTGGCAAAAAAGATCTGATTGAATGAAATTCCTTTTCACAATGTAATTTTATGAAGATCAAAACTCCCGATCAGATTTCAAAAATGCGAGAAACTTATCGGGTAAGCTTCTATATTGTTCATCAATAAGGAAGAGCCTTATCATCTCAAGAAACATAATATTGCAAGGGAAGTATTAGATGCTGCGGCTCAAGTCGTACGACTTGGAATTACTACTGATGAAATTGATGCAGTGGTTCATGAAGCAACAATTGTTGTTGGTATGACCCCATTCCTCTCATTTCTTGCCATATTTCTTTATCTAGAGAAGAATTAGTGTATCTTTTGATAAATGTGGTCATCCTGCTTCAGCTGGCTAAAGATAGAATCTGGACTCTTTTGCTATGTTATTTTTGCGTAAGTGTAGTGATCGATTTCTAGATCTGTCTTCATGAGTACTGTTGAACATCACTTTCTTTTTCCTGCAGGTGGATATCCATCTCCTTGAAATTATCATTTCTTGCCTAAGTCTTGCTGTACGTAGGTACTTCGTTCTTAGAATTTCCTTTGGGCCTTGAAAAGTCGCCCTTTGTACCAAAAGTTCATAATTTATCCCTGGTTAGCTCATTTGAGCTTAATAGCCTATTATTTCATAGCCCGACACTATAATCCAAAAACCTTTCAATTTAAGCCTTTGGCCTTAACTGGATTAATCAAGTAAGAGGGAGGAGGATTGGAAGGTAGTTAGGTAAAAATTTTGGGAAGAAAAGGGAAAACTAGTGGATATTCAAAAGATGAAGGGAAGAACAAAATGATAGGTGAAAAGTCGAGAATAATAGCTTCTCCTAGTCGAAAAGAAACAAAAAAAGAAAAAGAAAAAACAAAAGGAGAAAGAAAAGAAAAAATTTGTTGCATATAAATTGTCTAGTACTTTTGAGAAGAGGCTATGATATAAGTACATAATTGATTGATTTGAATTGAAAAGTTGGGTAGTCCCAAGATGTGGTACCCATATAATTGAAAAACACTTAAGCTGTAAGGACTTTTGAAGGTGAAGAAGTCACTTTACGGGATGATTTGTTGAAATTTGAAGAGTGAGAGTGATTGTATCGATGGGTAGTCGAGTTAGGAGTAACTTGATTAGTCCAAAAGTAGTCACTTTTGTCCAAATATATCCCACCTTACCTTAAGCCCACGTCACAACAAAAAAGAAAGACCTTTTTGATCCTTTGTCACACATATCGAGTACGAGGTCTAGTTTAGACAATTGACAAACATATGGTAGGTTTTGCATGTAGTTCAATTTGAGCGGAAATATATTTTAGCCTAAACACTTGAGAGATGAGTGAAATACTTACCCGATGAGGATTAAATAAATCTAAAGTTCAAAGTCTCAAAAGTAGTTGATTTTTGCGTTATCCATGTGCTCACTTGTATTATGTTGCCTAGCTTGTTGAAGAAAAATCAGTCTGAAACTGAATTCATCATCCAATCGCCCTAAACCATTACATAATCACTTGTATTCGTTGTGTCTTTTATTTTGTTGTTCAGGACTAACAACAGTTTAAGTTTGGAGGGTTTTGATACACGTTAGTTATGCATGTATTTAGGTCGATTTATGATTATATTTGATAGCATTTACATGCATGTTTGGTCGAGAGTTGCGTAGATTCGTTATATTTGGACCATTTAATGTGTTTGACTTGTTTTGAAGGTATTTTGAGTATTTCAGGGTCAAAAGTTGTATTTTACGACTATCGGATGAAAGAACAAGTTAAAGGAAAGGAAAAACCGATCTAAACCGGTCCGAACCGGTCTGGAGGTGAATCGTACGCGACCACGACACAAGAAGGCGTGCAGCTGCGACGAAAAGAGGCTGTAAATTAATTGAAATTGACACTGTGAGAGCATCGCGACCGCGGCAGACATGCATCGGCGCCACTACAAAATGTTCTATTTTAAGGCACTTTTGAGCTCAAAGCATCGCGACCGCGAGAGCTATATTGCGCGGTCGCGACAAAAAGCCCTTTTTGAGAGGATTTCCTACTCTTAGTAGGAATCGAAGCCTAGAGACCCCAACACTCGTCCCGAAGCCTATAAAAAGACATAGAGACTCAATTTTTTAGGAGAATCATCAGATCACAACATCATATTTCTCATACTTTTGCATTGGAGTAGAAGACGAGAGAGCGAGCAAGACGAAGATCGAAGAGCCGAACAATCAGGTTTACTTATTCTTTGTTTACTTTCAATTTCTTAACAATGTGTTCCTTGAATTATTGTTTTGATTTGGTAGTAGGCATGAGTAGCTAAACTACTCGTGTCCTAGGATTAGAGAGTAGGGTTTAATTGTTTAATTTATAGACTCCAGTTCTTATTATCTATCTATGTGTTTGGTTTCATCTTTATAATTGAATTTAATCTGGCCAATTAGGTTTAATCTACTTGTTTAACGATTCCCCTTCGAGAGAAGGGAATTGTTAATATACGATAACACATAGTGCGATTGTCTATGATCTTGTAGGCAAATGTTAAGGGGCTGTTAGGATCAACTGACTCGAGAGAGTAATTATTTTAATCAATCTACGACTTAGTCACTTCGAGAGAAGGCTTAGATTAATTAAGTGCCGCCTAATAGATATATAACTGGTTTAAAGGTTTATAAGTTAGAGATAAATCATCATTAGCGTAATTCCTGAAATCGAAATCCTAGGATACATTCTCTTTGTTTGGAACTCAGCTTTGTTAATTCAGTTTAGTAGTTTATATGCAATTTAGTTTAATAGTTAATCAATCTTCCCACAAATTCTAGTGTCTAGTTAGGATAGTCTTAGATAATTAGGGTATCAAGCCACGTTAATATATTCTTTGTGGATCGACCTTGACTTTTCGTATATAAATCTACACTCATACACTTCGATATTTTCTTGTTAGAATTAGAGCCTATCAGCCATGCGCTGCCACACGTCGGTGGTTGGCCCGCGTCGGCGCAATGGCGGTCCAGCTGCAACGCAACGGTTGTCCGACGGCGGTTCGGCGACGGTCCGACCATCGACCGGTGAAAGTCCGGTAACTGGTCCGGCCGTGGACTGGTGGCGGTTCAGCCGTGGACCTGTGGTGGACCGCCCGTGGCTTTGACTCTCCTTTAATTCTCGGAGAGAAAGTTTTGACTCTCCTTTCCTTGATTGAGTAAATCACTCAATCAAGGGAGTAAGGGAATGTTTTCCCTTTTGAGAGTCAACATTGCCTTATTCTCCAATTGGACTCATCCAAATATTCTGGACTGACAATCCCATGTATTATCCAGATATGTTCAAGTGGGCCCACCCCATGGGTGACCCATTAATTAAATAAACCATTATTTAACTAAGCCCAACCAACCATAATTTATGTTTCAAAATAAGAGTTCCGTTTCAGAAGTCAATATCTTGTTCTATCGTCAAAGTAAAAAAATAATTTCACAACTAAGTTATGTTGAATAAGTCGAATCAACAAATAAACAAATTAATATAAGCGAGGACATGTGGATTTAGAATGATGTACATTCATCAAATTTACAAACGAAAAAAAAAACGTTGTTCCTTTTTTAAACAGGACTTTTGCTTTGGGATAGAGGGAGTAACAAGTCTGAATTCAAATTGTCATGATTTGATTTACTTATTCACTTATTATATTCAATCACTTCTCTAGTTAAAGTATCTTTGTGAAGTTCATGTCCCTGATCGTTTGTTGTGGCTTGTTCCTTGCCTTTTCACTTAAACCTAGAGTGCGTTTTCGGGAAGTTGGGGAGATTGTTAGCAGACATGCTTCTATGTCTGGATTATCTGTGGTAAATGAGTTTATCTTGCATTTTCTGTTTAATTTTGTTAATGTTTCTCTTTAGTGATCCTAATATTTTGCTATTTAATCTCATGCTACTAGGTGAAATCTTATTGTGGTCACGGTATTGGCGAGCTCTCCCATTGTGCACCAAATATGCCTCATTATGCAAGTATCATTTCGTGTAAATCTCTCTGCATATTTTCACGGGAATATATCTTTATGAGGCATATTTGTGTTGTTGAATTGTTCATATTTGGGAATTTGGTTAACTGAGGTAATCGATCTCTCAATATATCTTTCAATTACCACTCTTTATCTGAGAGTATTGGTATCATCTTCCTATTTGAGCATGTTAACTTTGCGTTCCCATTGGGACCTTAACCTAAGCAAAAAACAAAGTTGTTGGAGTGATGAAAGCGGGGCAAATGTTTACGATTGAACCTATGATCAATTCAGGTATACTTGTCTAGTTGCTAAATTGATGCCTTGTGTCTAAGAGTATCTACTTTCTATATATTTTTCTTCGTATATCTAAGATCAATTCTGGATAGGTGTCTGGCGTGATCGAATGTGGCCCCATGGATGGACTTCTGTAACTGCAGATGACAAATGCAGTGCTCAATTTGAGCACACCCTTCTGGTAATTATTTGCTTCTTTTGCTGCAAATAACTGTATTTAGCATGTGTTACTTATTAGTTGATTTTATACTTTGGCTGCAATTTATCTACACATTGAAAATTGTTTTGGGTGGTGAAATGAATTTGATAATTTTTGTAGGAAAGACATACACTTTCTAAAGTGTTCAATTCAAATGTGTTTTGTGTTTCATGCTTCTTGGGTCTAGATATGGTAATTTCGAATACGTTTTCAACACACTGTTTACTTGTTATGCAGACTTACCACATAACTGGTATAAAGCTAAAAATAGCAAAGTAAATACTACGGGTAAATTTAATTTCTTATATCTGTATAGTTAGTCATTTTACTTGATATAAAGCTATACTTTGACATCACTCTGTATATGGCCTTATGGTTTATTGAAGTAATGTTTGTCATATTGGGATTTCTTTATATATATATATATATATATATGACAATTTGACAGCTATATTTCTATCTATAACAATTGACAGGAGGGCGACACCTACAAATCAGTGAATTGCTTAAAAAAATGAAATGATGATTAATATTGCAGCTGTGGAAGAGTTAAATTAAGGGTTAATTACCAAAAAAATCACGACCTTTGGTCCAATTTTCAATTGCACACTAGTAGAAAAATGGCTTGTTAGGACACCTTTATTAGGACACTTCTATGTTAAAAGTCCTATTAAATATATAATAGGACACTTGTCGAAGAAAAGTCCCAATAAAACATGTCACATATTATGTGGGACTATAGGACTCTTTTGTGAGTGTCCTATTATAGATTGTGTCCCATATTTGTCACTTTATAGGACGCTTTATAGTATCCTATATAAAATGAAATTAGATATTATTTAAATAATTATAAAATTATATGATATAATCAGAAGTGGAAAAATCGGCCCGACCCGATATTTTAATTGAGCTGGACTATAGAAATCTTGGCCTGAAGTACTATTTAGTCTGATAGACCCAACTCAATGGGCCAAACGTCCAATGGACAAGCCTGATAATGTTAGTATATTATAAGAGGATATATATAGGTTGGGTCGGGCCGACTAATTTTAGGTCAGATCAAATTTTAACCCAGCGACCCATCCTGAAATATGGTGTTGGTCTGACGGGCTGGACCCATCCGGTCCGGCTCCCGAATTGCCCATATAATATACTTATTTTGAAAATAATTAAAATTAAATCTTACTTTATCAAAATGGAAAATAGAAACACTAATATATATACCATATCTTTGAAGATAAAACAATATATCAATTAGTATGTTTATCAGTATACATGAATTCGTTCATCAGTATAAATATTCAATATTTGATCACTTTTTTCCTTTTTATTCTTTGTGAGACATCATGACTCCTAACCTTTTTATTACTTTTAAGATTAATATTAAATATTTAATTTAGTAGTATATCTTTTATTTTTTAGGAATATCAATATAATATCAGAGAATACTCTAGAATCTCATTCCCCTAAACCTCATTGCCCTAACCTCGTTCTCATCGATGTCTCGCGCTCATTATCGCTTTCACTCTGATGAACCAAATTGATCTCCATCTCACACTCAACTCATCGCGATTATTGTCCACGGGCAGAAAATGATGCTCAGAAAATCCACCGGCGGCGGATGATACTCGAAAATCCCGGTGGCTGATATTTGAATATCCAAGGTAGGACGATTCTCGAATCAACCAGCGGCACCACTGATTTCGTTGAATCACGTTCATCAGCTCCGGAGGTCCTGGAACTGGCAAGAGATTAAACAGAGTCAGAACTTTTTATAAATTTGTGTCATGTGTATTGTTATGAAGTGATTTCATGACTAATTAAAAATGATATTTTGTTTGTAGTGATGCCTAGGGTTCGAAGATCAGCTGCAAAAAGAACAGTGAATCGTGAGTTACGATATGAGGATGAAGTAGAGGAGCCTAGACAGGAACAAAATGATCAAGCTAGTCAACAACCAATAGAGAAGCAAGGTTATGTATTTATAAATTTGTGTCATGTGTATTGTTATGAAGTGATTTCATGACTAATTAAAAATGATATTTTGTTTGTAGTGATGCCTAGGGTTCGAAGATCGGCTATAAAAAGAGCAATGAATCGTGAGTTACGAGATGAGAATGAAGTAGAGGAGCCTAGACGAGAGCAAAATGAACAAGCCTCTCAACAACCATTTGAAAACCAAGGTTAAGCATTCAATTTCACAGTTTTATTTATTGTCAGCAAACCTGAAAATTTACTTTAATTTGCAATCTAAATAGTACTTATATACTTATGAATTTACTTATTCTTGGCTATGATGTTGTGGTGCAGCTGCCAACCAAAGTGAGCATGATCAACAACAAAATAGGGAACAACCACAGCCACAAATCAGTGAACAAGCTTTAACGGAGCAAGGTTAAAATATTCATGTTCACTATTTGACACTTTCAAGCATGTAATTGATTTTTTTATTCCAATTATTTATGTACACTTTACTATATCCTTCTAACAATACAATTGTAGGCATAGCAAAACGAGGACCTACTTACTTACTTGATGTTTGGGCAAGAAAACCGAACGAAGGGCGTATTGTTGTTAATTTCAACAAAAGAAGTCAGCCGATTGGCCCCAACAAGAAAAAGTTGACCGGGTTTTTAGGTACAGTAGCGAGAAACGGCAAGTTTGCTCCACTTGACATTGAGGATTGGCGTAAGGTGCCAAAAGTGAGAAAAGAGGAGATGATCAAGACTGTGAAGGTAATCAGATTACAACATTTATTCTAATTGACTCAAGTCTTGTAGATAGATTTACACATTCAAATGCTATATTGTAGGAGAGATTTGAAATCCCCAAAGGAGTAGAACATTGGATCTTGAAGTCCATAGCCAAAAAGAGAAGACATTGGAGGTCTAGAGTCAAAACTGAATATTTCAAACCTGAACTGCCGATTCAGGATCAGGTTTACAATAGGCCTGATCGGGTAAGTGAAGATCAGTGGAAAGTTTTGTTGCCACATTGGACTAAGGAAGATGTACAGGTAATTGATACTGAATTACAAGCTAATTTGTAGTTTATCTAGTTGTAACATTACTTTTTTTTATTCCAGGAAGTTAGTGCAAGAAATAAAGATCATAGAGAATTGTCAGTTATTCATCAAACTACTGGGAAGTTGAGTTTTGCTGAAGTTGAGGAAGAATTAGTAAGAACTCAATATTCTATTCATGTTGCATAAAAAATCATTTGTACTATGCATTTACTAATTTGACTTCTTTTCCTTTTGGTAGAAAGAGCAGTTGGGTCGAACTCCAACACGCATGGAGATATTTGGTGCATGTTACAGTGATGCTAGTGGTGAACCAACAAATCCTGAAATTCAGGATGCACTTGTAAGAAACTTTCTAAATTGCAAATAGTTAAAATATAGAAATATCTTGCATATTTGGTTTTTTATTGGTTGACGTGATTCGTCTTTGGGTGATTATGTAGACTGAAATGAAAGAACACCAATCAAAATTACCAGCTGGTTCACAAGATAAAATTGGGCCCAATGACTCATTCGCCAAGGCAAGAGTAAGGATCCGGATGGTAGGGTACGCATGCTTGGGTTAGGTGTGAACCCATCAGATACGTGGGGTGATGTTCCAAGCCGGAATACATGCTATCGAATGGTCTTGGAAACTCAAGAAGCATTGGCAAGAGTGGAAGAGAAGATGGATCGTGTTATGGCAGACTTTCAACAAAAAGTGCAAGCCCAACAAAACCCGAAAAATATTTCAGTGCCACATCGACCGACATCACCAGTTCAATCTTGTAACTCAGTTAACCTAGGAAGTAGACTTAAGATACACAATACTATTTTAACTTTTCTATATCCTTTCGTCTGATGTTTGTGAATTAATCTAATAAATGTTAATTTATTGAAAACACAGGTTGGAGAGTCAGTACTCTTAAAAAGTATATTTGATCCAAGTAAGGTTGTGGCCAAAGCTTATGTTCGTGGCGTAGATCCAGATCAAGAAGTTGCAGGAAAATGACTTGGCTCAAATTGGTATGAAGTTCAAATTTATTGCCCCTTGGAGTGGAAGAAGACTTGATTAGGCCACATTATGATTTTTGTACAATTGGAGATGCATTTGGTAGTTGCGTTGCATGGCCACGCAACTTGGTAAGTCCTTAACTTCTTAATTCTTTTGTTAATTTCCCTATTTTAGTAGTGTGTTATGTTTATTGGAATTTCTGATTTTGGATAAAAATGCATGCTATTCAATCTTTTTTCAAATCATGTGTTTTTGTGCATTCTATCCCTGCTCATACAGATTCATTTTTTGATCATGTACTACTGAACCATTTTTCCCATCCAGATCCGGTCTTTAGCTTTAAGGAATATGTCAAAGAATGTTGATTTGTTAATTCATGTTAAATACTTATTTATGTTTTTTTTTGTTATTGTATTTTATTGTTATTGTTCTTTTCGGTTTCCCCATTATTAGATTTTGTAGTTTAGTTAACCTTAATATGAGTTGATTATCATTGTTTTGCATATAGGTGAGTAATGCCGGTGAAGAATGATATCTATTTGGCGGATGGTACCGGAACTCATGCAATTAGAGTAAAGTTGGACGAATTTGTAGAGTGATGTGCGTTTTTGTTATAAGAAATATCATGTAGCTTGAAAGTTTTTTGTCTATCACTCACTCTATGTGGAGCTGGATATGGATGTATTTTCAGATTGATATTTCTTCTTAAGTACAAATTTGTAATGCTTAGTCAAATTTATGGTGTTAAAAGTTTGGCATATTTTGCCATTGAATTATTTCTTCGGGCACTGAATTATTTCTATTAAATTCGCATTATTTTATCAAATATATATTTAATAGAGGCACCAAGGGATAAAAGAAAAAATAGCGAGAATTTATTATCACACTTTAAAGTGTTTTATTCAGTCTAACATACAATATAATAGGACGCTTACAAGCAGCCATAAAAAGAAGCGTCCTATTAACCACTATTGTGTCGCTTAGATAGAGGACACTATAATGAAGTGTCCTATTTAACCGGCAGTATAATAGGACGCTTACAAACGTCCCATAAAGTGAAGCGTCCCATTAACCCTATTGTGTCGCCCGCATAGAGGACACTGTCACAAAGTGTCCTATTGTGCGAAGCGTCCTATTACATACCATAATAGGACGCTTTCAAGTGTCCTAACAACCCTTTTTTCTTGTAGTGGCAACATGACTTTTAAAACTTATCAATGTTGGTCACCAACTATAACTTTTTTTCAATTACAACATCGGCTAATTTTTTTAATAGCTGATTGTGTCGACATCACCACCATTAGATGCACATGGACAAGATCGTCATTTACCCTCTATCAATTTCACAATCCGTCATTTTCATTGTCGTGAATCGGTGATTAAAGTTATTATTTCACTTCTTCGCCTCTCAAATAATGACAGAAAAATTGACAGATTGTGAAATTGATCGAGGGCAAATGAAGGTCGTGTCCAGGCGCATCTAATGGTGGTGATGAAGACACAGTCAAGTGTCAAAAAATTTAGCCGATGTTGTAATTGAAAAAGGATTATAGTTGGTGACCAACATTGATAAGTTTTAAAAGTCATGTTGCAATTGAAAATTGGACCAAAGGTCATGATTTTTTCGGTAATTAACCCTTAAATTTATACTGATAAATTTCAATTATGGAAAGCAGGGTGCACATGACTAGCGATGCAACAACATAAAACCCACCTTGAGAAGGAATTGTAAACAAAAAGTTATTATTTTATAAATATTTGTTATGAATCCTATGATTTGTTTGAGTAAATATAAGTTGGTTTTTAGTTTCATTGTAGGACTTATTTAGTTGAAGAATTCGGATTGCATTACAGTAATTAATTTGATGTTCGATGAATTTATTGACATTTATTTTGTATTTGATTTTCCGTAAATATTTTATGATGTTTTGACTATTGGGGTGTTTCATATAAGGATATGCATTTAAACAACAATATTCATTGAGAAAACATTTTCTTTCATTGAAAGGTAGCGGCCTTTTTTTTTTCTTTACTAAAAACGACAACGATTTCTATCTGTTATCTTTACTTGTAAAGATAAAAGTTTTACAAGAAGGTCAATATTTTTCCACGATTGTCTGTAATTGAATAGACAATGGTTATATACTGTTGTGGACACCGTTGTGTATTGTTGAACATACAACAATTTTAAGTTTTTGTTAAAAGGGCACTTTTAACAACATCACTATTAATAACAAACTTATTCATAACTAGAAAAAAAAAATTGTTGTCTATTTACAAAATTCTTGTAGTGAAAACTATACTATATGGGTAAATATGAGGATTAACTAAAATCTGTCTGAACTTTGCATGTTTAGATACTTTGAAATCCTACTTAATATAAAAGTACATCCGTCTATAAATAAAAATATTAAAATTTTCCCGTCTAAATAATCACGTAATTTATGTTGATAGTTATAAACAATTCATTGATTTCCGCCATAAATATAAATTAACACAGATCACAATAATCTGGAAAAAAATGAATGTGTTCCTTATATAAGTGACGACTCTATCACTGAAAACATAATAATCATTTATATTAATAAAAATTGTGTCAGGAAAATGTAAATTTTTGTTGGTTAATATTTTGGTTGGATTCGAGATATTGATTTTTTTACTTTATATTTGTTAGATTAATATAATTTTTTTTAATATCATAAACTTAATCAATATAGATTTGTTAAAATTAATATATATATTGTTCTTCTATTGAATGTCAAATCTTAATGTATAATTAATTGGAGCTATCAATATATAAGGAATCACACATTTCATTTTTTTTCTATACGTTGACATATATTGGAACATTTTTCTTTTTCTTTTGTGGAAAATTTGCTAGAAGAAAGTAATGGCGCATGTGTAACACTCCCCTCATGTAGTAGACGGATTCTTGACGGACTTTGCATAGATGATAATAATGCCTGTTAATTATTATTTGTTATTAGAAAATTTTCTTTTCCAAATTTAACACATTTATTATTTTTGTTCATAATTTGCTTATAGTTTCTTATATTAATAATCTTTTTCATGATTTTTAATTTGACACTTAGTTGAATATAATTAAAAGATAAATTATATTAGAAAAAATGCAATTTACATTGGTTATTACTTGAGTTAGACTTTAGTATTTATTGTGGAAATAATTATACATTTTATATTGTGACTGCCTGCAAATAAAATTAATAATCAAATAAATATACCTTATTTTTTTTTTATGTTCCTTTAAAATTTGTGATATCAAACATTTTTTTGATAAATTAAATGTGATATATTTTTATATAAAAATAAAATGTGAGATTAATCAAGAAAAACAAAAAGTATGGACAAAATAAAAAATATTGATATGTGTAACCCATCACCTCATATGTGGCAAAGTAGCTCTCGGCAGTTGTTCCGAAAACAATTGAATTGACAGTGTAAATTGATTTATTTATTTATTTAGGAAAACTTTTTTAATTTCTTAAAAACATAATATATTTTTTCTTAGTCCATTTCAAAAAAATTTAACTTGGGCCTATTTTTATAATATATATACATATATAGATTGCAATTTTTTTTTTTGGCCCATTAGCATATGGAATGTTCAATTTTAATTGGGCTGACTTTAATATTTTTTTTTTTTTTGGCTAGGCCACTTTAAATTAATTACATGTCTTATGTGATTTAATTTATTGATTGCGTACTTTAATTACGTAATATTGATTGATGTATGTATGAGATGTTTATGACGGTGGTGGTTATACGATGTTGAGGTGTAATTTTGTTTTATATATAGAATCATGTAGTAGGAACGAAAATTGTGTTTTTTTTTTTTTGCTTCTCACTAGGGCACATGTATTAGAGGGGCCATTTTTTAGGCCATGTAATTTTTTGTTGTTTCGTACTTACCACCATAGGTCATTGACATCTCACTATATTATTTTTTTTATAGATGTTTCTTGAGATGGACATTTTTTTTTTTATTCGTGATCATTTAATTTTTTATTATCGTCTTCAATTGAGTGAGAGATAATTATGAGCCTATGTGTCAAATTTTCGATCTCATTCACTTGTGAGAAATAATAAAATTTTATATGGACCCGAATAAAAATATTAAATTGACAAACTTATAACATATTGCGCATAATATTAACAGAAATGGATGTCAAATAGCTTTTTCTGATCTTTAAGGCTCTGGCAAATTAGATGGCCAGAACTATGCCATCTGGCACCGTAAGATTCAGTTTCTGCTACATAATATGAAGGTCCTTGATTATCTCACCGAGACTATGGCTATGCCGGTTGAGCCAGAGAACGGTCAAAATGCCCAATATCGTCGCGATATGGACGCGTACAATAAGTGGGTGAATCAAGATCGTTCTGCGCACTATGCTATGCTGAGCTGCATGCAGGATCATCTGATTCGTGAGTTCGAGACGTTTCCTATAGCTAAAGAGCAGTGGGACGGCTTAAAGGTCACGTACGGCACTATCTCAGCAACGAGACTAAGGGCTTTAACCCTTAAGTTCAATCAGTACGTACTTGACCCAAAGCACACAATGGGCCAGCATCTTGATGTCGTGAAAGACATGATTCGAGAGCTTCAAAACGCTGGAAATGAACTCACCAATGAACAACAAGTTTTGGCAGTCATAAGGTCGCTACCTGAGCAGACTTGGGGACAAGTTAAACTTTTGCTCACACACAACGAACAAATCCAGATCTTTGACAGCGTCGCCAGTCATCTTAGAGTACAAGCGGCTGCTTTCGTCGCACACGCTGGGCAACGCAAGCCTAACACAGACAACCATTGAAAAAAGCAAAAGAATGTAGGACAAAACAACGCCAAAAACCAAAACTTGAGCCCGCAAGGTGAAAAGGCTAAAAAGCGTCACCGTGATAAAAGGGGCGGAAAGAAGAAAGACACTTGATATAACTGTGGAAAGACGGGTCACTTTGATCGTAATTGTACTGAGCCAAAGAAGGTAAGACCTGCTCCTAGCTCTTCTGATTCATTTGTTTGCTCACATGTGTTCGTTGCTAATTCTCTCCATGATTGGATTGTAGACTCGGGAGCAACCAAACATGTGACAAGAGATAGAGCAGGATTTGTAGATTATCATCGAGTACCAGCGGGCAGCCACTACATTACTATGGGAAATGGCGCGCAAGAAGAGGTAGTGGGAGTTGGGTCATACCAGCTCAAACTTAGCACTTGGCGCGAGCTGCTCCTTAGTGATGTGCTTTATGCGCCTAGTATTCGGTGTAATTTACTTTCAGTTTCAGCACTTTTGAGTCAAGATTTTTCTTTCCTGTTTGTAAAAATCATGTTATCCATTTTCTCGGCAACAACCTTTATGGCATAGGACCTATGAACAATGGATTTTTCATGTTAGATTTATCTATTGCATGCACTTCTTTTGTTTCTTGGTCTGTTGATGTTTTGAATGATTCTAATAAATGACATGCAAGGTTAGGACAAATAGGACGTGAAAGGATGACTAGGTTAGCTCGAGAAGGTCTTTTAGGCAATCTCGCTAAAGTCCACCTTCATGTGTGCGAACCATGTCTGGCAGGAAAAGCCTACCGGAAGCCTTTTGGAAAGGCACAAAGAGCTACTCAAGCTCTAGAGTTAGTTCACTCGGTCATATGCGGACCCGTAAATGTGAAGGCGCGACACGGTGCATCCTATTTCCTCACACTTATTGATGATTATTCGCGTTACGGTTCAGTGTATCTCCTATCTCACCGCTCAGAAGCGCTTGATTGCTTTAAGCGATTCTTAGCAGAGGTTGAGAACCAAAGAGATAGGAAACTTAAAACTTTACGAACTGATAGGACACGAGAATACTTGTCTGATAAGTTCAGACAATACTGTGAGGAAAAAGGGATCATAAGACAACTGTCAATTCCATACACTCCGCAACAAAATGGTGTTGCAGAGAGGAGGAATAGGATAATTCTGGACATGGCCAGATCAATGATGGTGCAAGCAAATCTACCAATATCCTTTTGGGGAGATGCAATCTTAACTGCTGCCTACATATTGAACCATGTGCTGGCTAAGTCAGTTCCTTCGACGCCGTATGAGTTGTGGCATGAAACAAAGCCTAACTTAGAAGGCTTGCGCCCTTGGGGGTCAGTTGGGTTTGTTCATAATACTTCCAATAAGCATGGGAAACTTGGTCCTAGAGCAGTCAAACATATCTTTATAAGATATTGTGACCACTCGAAAGGCTATGTGATGTATGGTGAACATCCTGACGGAGGAATGACAGAAATTGAGTCACGCGATGTCAATTTCCTCGAGGAGGAATTTCCAATAATTGGAGAAGTTAAAGGAGATCTTAAACTTTATGAGTTAGAAGATCCCGAAGACAATGCTGGAATTCCTGGGAGGATGTGGTTTCACAACCAAATCCAGCAATTGACGGGAATAATGAGAGTGATCTTAGAGTCAGTGGGAGAAATCCATTACATGAAGACTCTCAAGATCTAGAGTTGCGCAAGAGCAAGCGTGGAACGGTGCCCCGAAGACGTTTTGAACTCGAGGGGGAATCTTTCATGTGCGCAACAATGGATGTTGATGAGCCAGCCACTTATGAAGAGACTGTAACTTCTCCAAATGCTAAAGAGTGGATAAGTGCTATAGAGGAAGAGATGAGTTCGACGGCTAAGAACCAAATTTGGGAGCTAGTCGATCTACCGTCTGGGCGCAAGACAATTGGGAACAAGTGGGTTCTCAAAGTCAAGCGAAAAGCTGATGGTTCGATAGACAAGTATAAGGCTCGCCTGGTGGCGAACGACTTTACCCAAGAAAAAGTGTGGACTATGAAGAGACATTCTCCCCAGTGATGAGGTTTGTCTCTATCCATCTCATTTTAGCAATTGTCGCCCACCTGGATTTGGAACTGTTTCAAATAGATGTAAAGATAACATTTCTCGATGGAGAACTGGGTGATGAGATCTATATGGATCAACCTAAGGGCTTTCAGGTAAAGGGACAAGAGTGCAAAGTGTGCCGCTTAAAGCGTTCCATTTATGGACTGAAACAATCATCTAGACAGTGGTACCTTCAATTTCATTGAGCTATCACTTCGATAGAATTTACGATGGTTGAGGAAGATCACTGTGTGTATGTCAAAAGGGATGAGAAAACATTCACAATTTTCTCATTATATGTGGATGACATTCTGTTGGCTGGAAATGATATGGAGATGACTGTCGCCACTCAGCAGTGGTTGTCATTTACTTTTGAGATGAAAGACATGGGAGAGGCAGAATACATACTTGATGTTAAGATACACTGAGATCACTCAAGGAGACTCTTAACTTTGTCTCAAGAGACTTATATTAAGAGAGTTCTGGAGCGATTTCGTATGCATAATGCTAAACTCGTTGACACGCCTATGGAAAAGTATTATGTTCTTAGCAAAGATTTATGCCCAAAGACAGATGATGAAAAGGGAAGCGCAGTAAGGAGTTTGATGTACGCGATGATGTGTACTCGACCAGACCTGTGCTTTGCAGTTGGGATGGTGAGTAGGTATCAAAGTAATCCTGGACGCGCTCATTGGGCTGCAGTCAAAAGGATACTTAGATATTTAAAGGGGAAAAGTGATTTATCTTTGTGCTATCACGGTGGCAGTTTGAAGCTACTTGGTTACATCGATGCTGATGGATCAGCGGATAGAGATGAACTCAAATCCACATCGAGATATGCATTCTTGTTGGGTGGCGCTGCTATCACTTGGTGTAGCAAGAAGCAGCCTTGTAAATCTCTATCCACTATGGAAGTAGAGTACATCGCCTGTACGTCTGCAGTTCAAGAGGCTATCTGGTTGAGAAGATTTCTCCAGACTTTGCATGTTACGGCACACGTAGATGATGCAGTAGTTGTCCTCTGTGACAACACAGCTGCACTAGCATATGCTAAGGACCCCAAGTATCATGGGAGGACCAAACATATTGACACCAGATACCACTTCATCCGAGATAATATTGCGCAGGGGCAAGTGGTTCTCAGGCACTTTCCCACTGGTGAAATGATAATTGATCCTTTCACCAAGTCTTTGAGTGAGATGTATTTCAAAGGCATGTTAGGAGTATGGAATTTCATAGAATTTAAATTCTTTTAGCCTGTATGAACAATTTTATTTATCAATGAAGTGTGCCCTTATTAAATGTTAGAAGTACTGTGTCTATTATGTGTGATATATCACAAGGCTTGAATTGTCCCACTCTCACGAAAAATTGCCCTGGCGCTTTGGTAAGCGAGCAGGATGAGACTGGCGGATCAAACACTTAAGTGATCACCTTCGTGAAAGGAACAACACGAGAGGTTGTTGCCCATAGTCGCCTTGGCAAGAGGCCAGGATGAGATCATACTTGATCAATTATGAACAATATCCTAACTTCATAAAAGCTTCTTAATAGCTGGTACACGTGTTCGTGCACGCACTTTAGGGCACTTTTAGTGTCATTTTAGTGTCAATAATGTGCATAATCACGTGTATTTAGTGCTTTTATATTCTCATGGGCAAAATAATGCGTTTGTGCTGTTTTTGTGTTAAGACAGGTGAAAAAGGGTCGAAATCGAACATTAAACGACCGAGGAGTCAAGGGATCGATCGAGGCGAGAAAGGAAGAGCCACATGAAGATCTCGGCCGAGACAGGATGTCAATCTCGGCCGAGATGGGCCTCCAGGGAATTTCTAGAGTTTTGCAAGATTGAAGATCTCGGCCGAGATTCAATCCAATCTCGGCCGAGATAAGTCTCCAGGGAATTCTTGAAGAGTATCAAAGATGAAGATCTCGGCCGAGATACAATCCAATCTCGGCCGAGATGAGTCAAATCCCAAAAAGCCCTAATTTTCCCTGTTTCACGTCTCGGCCGAGATTCCACCAAATCTCGGCCGAGATTGACCTTCGACCCAAAATTCCTGAAAACCCTCTTTCACGTCTCGGCCGAGACACACTCCCGTCTCGGCCGAGATTCACTACCCTGTTTTAAAATCCTGAATACGTTTTTGCCTATTTTTGACTAGCACTTTCTCTCCTTATATATATATCATTCCATTCGAATTTAACCTAACCTAGAACAACTTAGAACAACCTAGAACAACTTAGACAACTTAGAACAACCTAGAACAACTTAGAACAACCTAGAACAACTTAGAACAACCTAGAACCCATCCCCCACACATAATCAGCCACTTTTCTCCATTGGAAGCAAGAAAATGGAAGGGGGTTGAAGATCTTGATCTTCAACCCCTAACCTTTGGTTCTTTCTATCCTATTTTCATGTTTTCTTTAATTTTCTGTTATTTTATCTTTGTATTAGGTAAAATGGGTGGCTAGCACCCTTAGTTCACTCTTGATTATTGTGGAACCTTGAGTCCAAGACATTTATGTGATTATTACGGTTAATGTTACCGAAAATATTGTGTATTCAAGTGTTTTGTGTTATTTGCTGTTATTGGCTCACATTTATGAATTTATTATTGGATTGATCACCCTTTAAGGGATTTGTGAATGTGTTGCTAGAATAGGAGGCCACTATCCGTAATTGTAGGATTTCCGATTCCCGAGTAGCAAACAATAATTATTTATTGGTGATAACACAAAGTTTAACCTCTAAAACCGAGCTTGCGAGTTTTATGTTGAATTTATCTCGTTGTCCTAGTGTTTAATGCATTTGGTGATTGAATCTAAGAGAGCTTTTTCAAGGATTCGGTTAAACTGAATAGGGTTAGTCGAAGAGCTTGTTTTGATTAACTAAGATTAAGGGATAACAAGGCTATTAGAGCTTGTTAATAGCCTTGAGATAAGGGCTAGAATCACAATTGAATAGGGCATTGACAATAGTTACATAAATCGTCCAAGACCTCGGTGAAACATGATCAAGGGTGAATCGTTTTGTTATTTAAAAACCTAAAACCTATAAAAATCTCTTTATTTGTCTTTGTTTATTTAGGTGTAGTTGTTATTTCATTGACCCCCCACTTCTTTATTGTTTTCTATCTTATATACATTATGTTTCTTCATAATAATAGCTTAACACATAAAAGCAAAATTTGTTCGACCATTCCTCGTGGGATCGACCCTTGCTTGCCACTCTACTAGTTAGAGTAGTCGGTAAGGTTTAAGTGTATCTTCATACACGATTTAATTTGGTAGTCGGAAACGACGCTACCAAGTTTTGGCGCCGTTGCCGGGGAATGGTTTAGAACGATTTTGTTTTATGTGTTAAGCGTTAGTTTTATTTACATAGCTAGTTGTTTGTTTTGTTTATTTAAAGAGCATCCGTCGAGCCAACGACGTTAAACAAAGGCGCTTGTCGGGAGGCAACCCGACGTTTATTGCTTTTCGTATATTCAATTTCGTAGTTTAGGTTGCTTACTTATATTTAGATATTGTCTTATTATCTTCTTTTAGAGTGCAGAGACTATGATGATGAGGAACCGACCAATCCGTGAAATTCAAGGAGATAGCACCAAATGGGATTGAAGAAGCCCAAAAATCACTGTGAGTTAGGACACCAATTCGTACCCTTTCTTCCTCACAAACTTTGGTTTTTAACCAAGTTTGGGGAAGTCTTGGTAGGTGTACGTATTGGCAGCCCAAGAGTTTAACTTTCCATATGCTACTCTATGGTCTTTTGGACTTATTAGACTTGAAATGGTTTGGTATCTTTGTATGGATTAGTCTGTTGCATTTTTAATAAATTGTAAAGTGGTGAATAATATGGTTAAATTCGGTGAACACCAAATTGTACTCCTCTTTTCCACAAACTTAGTTTGCAACTAAGTTTGGGGAGGGGGTGGATTCGTACAAATTGGTAGCTCGAGAAAGCAATTGGATGAGTTTAGGAAGGAATGTGGCATTGATTAATGATGAAAGTTTTTGACAAATATCTTTGAAAGAAGCACATGGTAGAGCATGATAGACTTTTGAAACAAAATTGAACATACACTCAAAACTTTTGATCAAAATTGCAGCCGAGTGAGTTTTTGAGCCTTAGAAGATACTTCCATCTTTGGAGTAATTTAAACTTTCTTTCGGTGTGAAATTCATTGAGTGCATTTAGTTGTCTCTAGAACTTGCCATAATTCTCTATTTTGCATGTGTTGGTGCATTGTGTGACATTGAAAATGATCTTAGGCAATTCTTGACTTGAGCCTATTTTCAAGCTTGAAAATACTTCCTTTGTACCAAATTTGATATTGTCTCTAGTTGAGCCCCTTGAGCTTTTAGCCTCTTGTTTGACAGCCCAACTCTACAAGCCAAGTACCTTTCGATTTAGCCTTTGACCTTAATTGGACTATTTGAGTATGAGGGAGGCGGTTGGAAGGTAGTCGGGTAAATTTGGGATTGAAAGGGGTGAACTATTGGGAATATTAAAGGGTGGAAGGAATTGAAACAATAGGCAAAGAATCGAGAATACTAGTTTCTCTCCAATGTTTGTTTATATTTGTTGAAAAAAAAAAAAAAAAAAAAGAGGGAGAGAAAAATCGAAAAAATTGAAAAATCAGAAAAACAAAAGAAAAAGTTAGTTGTATATACTCAATTGTTGCTTTTGATTTGGAGAGGCTAGTATTATAAATGTCTTTTGATAGATGTTCTCAAAGTTGTATAAATTCAAAAGTAAATACACTCCAAGGGAGAATTGAGAAAGCATTTAGGTTGTGGACTTTGTGGTAAGGAGAAGAAATCGATTCTTGGGATTGGTTTACTAAGGAAGTAAAGAGTGAGGTTGAGTGACCATTTTTTGAGGGGTAGATGAGATTAGCTAACTCATTTAGTCCGTTTTATAGTCACTTATACCAGAAATTGGAGAAGAAATCGATTCTTGGGATTGGTTTACTAAGGAAGTAAAGAGTGAGGTCGAGTGACCATTTTTTGAGGGGTAGATGAGATTAGCTAACTCATTTAGTCCGTTTTATAGTCACTTATACCAGAAATTTTCCCACCTTACCCCAAGTGACCGCACTGTCGCGATGCGGTAAAATTAATTAAACCTAGCTACCCTTCTAGCTCGTAGAAGTGGTAAGTAGGGTCGATCCCACAGGGAGCAGGAAGACTCTTAGTGTTTAAATAAATCCTAATACTAGCAACGTATATAAGTATATAAATAATGGGGGTTTGTAACTTGATATATATTAACTAAAGAACTAAAACAGAATTTAAGCAAATTAACTATGACTTGTTCTACTTATAAAATAACGAATCCCAGCCCTTAATCTTATCTCCCCCTAGTTATTACTACCCTGTGATAGATGCAATTATTAACCAATTTTATCCTTAAAACTCCTACCCCGAGGTTAACAACAAGCTCTGCTAACCTCGTTATCCCTTATGTTTAACTAACCAAAACAAGCTCTTTGGTTAGTCTATCCAGTTGAGTGACCTCAGAATAAGCTCTCTGGATCTCATTAACCGGACGCCTAGAGAACTAGGATAACGGGATAGACACGGTGTGGACCTCGTAAGCTCGGACCCATTCAGACCGAGCTATATACTATCCTAGCGATATCACTCGCTATTCGCTACTAAGTGGCTATAGGTTCGTAACAATTACGGATTACGATTATAACCTAGCGTTACTTATGCAATTATAATCCTAGGTGATCAATCTAGCATATAAACGCACAAGCATTGAAGGATAAACAAATAGTATAACAACGTCTCAAGGAATCAACTGATTAATAACCACTGTAAATATCACAGAATAGCAAAACTAGGGTTCGACTCGATTAAGGACTGAAATAACCTACTAGCCGCTCATGGCGGTGACAAAAGACAAATTAAACTGAAAATACATAATTGTAAAGACTTAAGGACTAGAAAACCCGAGTATTGCCGATCTTGATTGCCCGTCTCCTTCGGAATCTCTCAATCTTGCTCTCTCGTAATGTTCTCGTTCTCTATTTCCGAGCATAAGAATCCCTTTTTATAGAGAAAGTCAATTTAGGTCGATTCTGGGCTTTAAAACGGAACTCTTGTGGCCCAAGGATTAATTAACCGCCTTAATGGGCCGCGACCGCGCTTACGAGCCGCGCCCGCGCCCGCTCCTGATCCAGCACCACGCCGCGGCCGCGCAAGTATGCCTCGGCCGCGCTACTTGTCCAGAGATTTTCTGCTTATTTCTTCACTTGGACCGCGGCCGCGCCATTTTGCCGCGGTCGCGGTGCTTTGTTCTTCATTTTCCGGCGATTTTTCCATCTTTTTGACCTCCGGACTTCATTTCCTCGTTGTGCATCCGGCCGAGTACGAATACTTAGCCTTAAATCACCTGTTAAGCTCAAAATGAAAACACAAACGTCAAATAGTCCAAAGGCACTAAAACAATCCAAATACTCTCCATTCTACACGCAATCATCACAATTCATCACTCTAACAGACTTAAAGTGCATAAATAAACGCGTGTACCAAAATCCCCCAAACTTAACCCTTTGTTCGTCCCGAACAAATCTAAATCAAACAACAACCAAGACACGGGTTTTAAGGCACTTTAAGTGGCAATTACGAGTTTCAGAAAGGTTTTCCAATAAAACATAGCAACATGATGTAACCGAGCATATTTGACAGAGCAACTTCAACTACTTTCATTGCTTATAATTTTCAACAATTGATCCTCACCGGAATTGTGTATCACTCTTCTCTCAAGTGTTTAAGGTATGCAAAGTACTACACTCGCACTGACTTATATGCAACGACCACCATATGCTTGCCTATTATTTAAGTCGGACCTAGTACTCAGCACGTGTGGCAAAGAATCAAAAAGGTCTTTAATTCGGTTGTAATAAAGGCTTAGGTAAGGTAGGATAAAATTTGGATGAAAATGACTAAAATGTGGACTAACCGAGTTATTCCTACTCAACCACCCCTCAAAACAATCACTCCCATCTCACTCTCCCAATCTCAGTACATCTCAGTACATCACCCCAAGGGATGACTTCTTCTACCCACGTCCGCATCTTTTACAACCAAGTGCTTCTTTTTTTTTTTTTTTTTTTTTTTTTTTTTTTTTTTTTTTTTCATGTGGGTACCACATTTCCTGGGACTACCCGATTTTTTTTTTTTTTTTTTTTACTAAGCACTTTTCTTACTCCCATCCTCATTTCTTTTCTTGCTTTTGCATTGCTTTTGCATTGTACATATTAACAAGTCTAAGCTTTTAGCACATAGGAGGGGAACCTTCTTGAATTTTCTATCACCAATTCCCTTTTCATATCTCATTTCACTCCCCTTTTTCAGCCCATAGGAATCCCAAATATCATTCCCAACTACCTCTCCTTTCGCCTCCCTCTTAACTAGATTAGTCCAATAAGGTCAAAGGCCAATTGAAAAGATATTCGGCTTGTAATATTCGGCTAACAAGTGATAGGCTCACGGCTCAACTGGGCTAACTAAGGGAAGTTACTTTTTCAAGTTCGCGGTCAAAAAGGTAATTATGTTGAGTGTCTGAAATAGGCTAATCAAGAAATGCCTAAGATCACTTTCTAAGCCACAACACACATTGACTTATTCACGACAGACATGCAAGGCAAGTTCTAGGGCCTATATGCACATAATCAATGAAAATCACACCGAAAGAATTTGTACAAGTTGCTCCAAGACTGGAGGTACAAAATAGGCTCAAGTCCTCACAAGGCAATTTTACTGATCAATGTTGCGAATTACAGCTCAATTTCCTATCCATTACTCGTCATGCTCTATCATATGCTATTCAAAACAAGTTTTAACAACAATCCTCATAAACTCATTGCCAACTTATCATCACCTTAATGTGTTAATTTTATCTTTACAACACAATTCAGTTTTCTTTTCCCTTCCTAGACTCGATCTAGACTCTACCAAAATAAACACAAAAAATCATAAAGACTCCACAAAACAAAATAACGAAACAGATGACTACGGCTCACAGGCCCACATACTATCAATGGCACACAGGCCCAATCCTCAACTAATGGCTCACAGGCCCAACAAACAAAATAGAAACAAACAGCATATTAGAAACGCTGCCAAGTCGCCCCACGTCACACCCCCCTCCCCCAAACTTGGTTGAAAACCAGAGTTTGATGGAAGAAAAAGTGGTGCGGCTTGGTACGTACTTACAGTGCTTTACTGAGGCGGCAGCGGGGGTGGATGCCTCCTTGTCCCCAAAAGGACTACATGTATTTCCACTGAGTTTCTTGCTGCCTCTGCCATTCCTGCTGTTGCTCTGACCACGTCTGCATCTGTGCCCGACGATCATCCTCCGTCTTGTGTTTTATGGTAATCCTTATTATGTAAAAATGCAAAAATATGAAAGAGAACTAATCTAATGCTGAATAAAAGAAAACGAAATAATTTAAAAAAAACCGTAAACATTGGGTTGCCTCCCAACAAGCGCTGTTGTTTTACGTCGTTGGCTCGACGGCTGCATATTCCCTCAGTGTTTGCGCCAAGGTGGTTTCCACATGGGCCCAGACCAATTCAGGCACTTTACCCCATTCCGCCTTTCATCTTCCTTTTTACGATGACGCACCAATGCGGACCAATTCAGCTTACTCCTGCACCTATTCTCACAATCATTCTCAACAAATGGGTTAGTCGCATCTGGTGAGAAAACAGAATTAGCATCTTCAGGATGTCCGATAGCATCATAAATATTTAACTTAACGATGTGGCCATCAAATTCCATAGTCAGAGTCCCTTTACCGACATCAATCTTTGTTTGGGCGGTGTTCAGAAACGGCCGCCCTAACAAAATTGGAGAAAATGTAGAGGAATCTCCTTGCATGTCCAAAACATAGAAGTCAGCGGGGAATACTAGGTCACCTACTTCTACTAAGACATCTTCAATTAGACCATCGGGGTATGTATTACTACGATCTGCTAACTGAATTACTATCCTAGTTTCTTTCAGTGGTCCTAGTTTTAATGCATGAAATATCGCTCTTGGCATTACATTAATGGATGCTCCTAGGTCTAGCATGGCATGTTCAATGTTTATGCCCTCTATTCTACAAGGAATGACAAACATACCTGGGTCCTTACATTTTGGTGGCATCTTCTTTTGGAAGATTACTGAGACGTTTTCTCCCATCAGGACCTTTTCATCCCCCTTGAGTTTACGTTTGTTGGTGCATAGCTCCTTTAGGAACTTGGCGTATCTGGGAATTTGCTTGATAGCATCGATCAAGGGGATGTTGATGTCAACCTTTCGAAACACCTCTAATATCTCCTTCTCTTTGTCAGGTCGTGTCGATCTGATCATGCGACTGGGGAAAGGAAGTGGCAGAGGCGGAATAGGTGCAGAATGTGTTGATTTCTGCTGAACAGGGGCCGCGGCCGCGCTGGGTTGCCTCGGTCGCGCAACTTCTACAGAGATTTTCTCTTCAGAAACGTCGAGTTGGCCGCGGCCGCGCAGGTCTGCCGCGGTCGCGGCTCTGTCTGCGGCTGTTCTCTCCGAAATGTCGTTTTTGTCATCTTCCAATGGTTGCCCGGGCTTCTTAAGCTCTCCAAGCTGGTTACCACTCCTCAATGTGATGGCACTGACATTTCTAGGATTTATTTCAGGTTGTGATGGCAGTTTACCACTCTGCATATTCTCTAGTCGACTTATAGCAGTTGCCATCTGGCTCATCTGTGTCTCGAGATTCTTGATGCTTGATGTTGCATCCTTTTGAAATTGCACAGTGTTTGTTGCTAAAGTCTTCACAATATCCGCCAATGATGAGTCGGGTACTTGTTCGGCTGGCTGCTTTGTATAATACATACCTCTAGGTGGTGGAGGTCTGTTTTGCCCACTTGACTGACCTTGCTGATTTCCATAGCTGAAATTCGGATGATCCCTCCATCCTGGGTTGTACGACTGGGAATATGGGTCGTACTTTCGGCCTTGGAAGTTTCCAGTTCCGACAACATTGGCGTGTGCTTCTAACTCATTACCCAGAACTTCGCAATTATCGGTTGTGTGATCGGTAGTATCACATATTCGGCAGGGTCGGATATTTGAGCTCCCCCCCAAAACAGCCTTCTGGACCATTTTGGTAAGCTGATCAATCTTCGCATCCATTTGAGAATCGTTCACCTCCCTCACTATCCGTGTTGAAACATCCCGTGTCCCGAATTGTTGAGTCTTAGCCGCCATTTTCGAAATGAGTGCTCTAGCAGCTGTCGGGGTTTTGTCACATAGGTCTCCCCCACTGGCAGAGTCCAGCATGTTCCGGTTTGACTGCGTCAGCCCTTCATAGAAGTACTGGATGAGCAACTGTTCTGTGATCTGATGTTGGGGACATCTGGCCACCAGCTTTTCAAAGCGTTCCCAATACTCGTACAAAGTTTCTCCGGGCAGTTGTACCGCTCCACTGATTTCCTTCCGGATGTTCGTGGCCTTAGATGCCGGAAAGTACTTCTCCAAGAATTGGGTCTCCATTTCCTCCCAAGTTTTTATAGATGCTGAGGGGAGGTAGTAGAGCCAATCCTTGGCCATATCCTTCAGAGAAAAAGGAAATGCCCGCAGTTTTATCTGTTCTTCAGTGACTTTCGTCGGCTTCATACTCGAACAGACGATGTGGAACTCCTTCAGATGTTTATGCGGGTCTTCTCCTGCTAACCCATGGAAAGAGGGTAACAGGTGAATTAACCCTGATCGGAGTTCGAAAGTGGTGTCCTCCCCCAAGTCGGGGAAGGTGATGCATAGAGGCTGGTGAGTAGTGCCAGTGGTGGCCAATTCCCGCATAGTCCTTTCGGTTGCCATTGCTGCTGGCTCAGGTTCAGACGCGGAAGATTTCTCGGTGACAAAAAGAAACTTAGGTGAGTTCAAGTGTATCGCAAAAATAAAATAAAAAAATAAAATTACGAGACTCAATATAGAACTGATAAAAATAAACACTTAAAATCTTGCACCGCTCCCCGGCAACGGCGCCAAAATTTGACCGCACTGTCGCGATGCGGTAAAATTAATTAAACCTAGCTACCCTTCTAGCTCGTAGAAGTGGTAAGTAGGGTCGATCCCACAGGGAGCAGGAAGACTCTTAGTGTTTAAATAAATCCTAATACTAGCAACGTATATAAGTATATAAATAATGGGGGTTTGTAACTTGATATATATTAACTAAAGAACTAAAACAGAATTTAAGCAAATTAACTATGACTTGTTCTACTTATAAAATAACGAATCCCAGCCCTTAATCTTATCTCCCCCTAGTTATTACTACCCTGTGATAGATGCAATTATTAACCAATTTTATCCTTAAAACTCCTACCCCGAGGTTAACAACAAGCTCTGCTAACCTCGTTATCCCTTATGTTTAACTAACCAAAACAAGCTCTTTGGTTAGTCTATCCAGTTGAGTGACCTCAGAATAAGCTCTCTGGATCTCATTAACCGGACGCCTAGAGAACTAGGATAACGGGATAGACACGGTGTGGACCTCGTAAGCTCGGACCCATTCAGACCGAGCTATATACTATCCTAGCGATATCACTCGCTATTCGCTACTAAGTGGCTATAGGTTCGTAACAATTACGGATTACGATTATAACCTAGCGTTACTTATGCAATTATAATCCTAGGTGATCAATCTAGCATATAAACGCACAAGCATTGAAGGATAAACAAATAGTATAACAACGTCTCAAGGAATCAACTGATTAATAACCACTGTAAATATCACAGAATAGCAAAACTAGGGTTCGACTCGATTAAGGACTGAAATAACCTACTAGCCGCTCATGGCGGTGACAAAAGACAAATTAAACTGAAAATACATAATTGTAAAGACTTAAGGACTAGAAAACCCGAGTATTGCCGATCTTGATTGCCCGTCTCCTTCGGAATCTCTCAATCTTGCTCTCTCGTAATGTTCTCGTTCTCTATTTCCGAGCATAAGAATCCCTTTTTATAGAGAAAGTCAATTTAGGTCGATTCTGGGCTTTAAAACGGAACTCTTGTGGCCCAAGGATTAATTAACCGCCTTAATGGGCCGCGACCGCGCTTACGAGCCGCGCCCGTGCCCGCTCCTGATCCAGCACCACGCCGCGGCCGCGCAAGTATGCCTCGGCCGCGCTACTTGTCCAGAGATTTTCTGCTTATTTCTTCACTTGGACCGCGGCCGCGCCATTTTGCCGCGGTCGCGGTGCTTTGTTCTTCATTTTCCGGCGATTTTTCCATCTTTTTGACCTCCGGACTTCATTTCCTCGTTGTGCATCCGGCCGAGTACGAATACTTAGCCTTAAATCACCTGTTAAGCTCAAAATGAAAACACAACGTCAAATAGTCCAAAGGCACTAAAACAATCCAAATACTCTCCATTCTACACGCAATCATCACAATTCATCACTCTAACAGACTTAAAGTGCATAAATAAACGCGTGTACCACCAAGCCAACATTACAACCTATTAAAGACCTTTTTGATTCTTTGTCACACACGTCGGTATACATCGAAGTTTAGATGATTGGCAAGCTTATGGTAGGCATTTTATGCATTTCAATGTGAGCGTATACACTTCCCTTTTGATACACTTGAGAGTCGAGAGATACACTCACCATGTGAGGATCTTAAGTTGTGAGTGTTATGTCTCGAAAGTAGTGGATCTAGTCTATCACATATGCTTGCTTTTATCATGATCGCTTACTCTTTCTTATGAAAATTCTGAAATCAAATGCCACTAAACTTTGCCCTAAACACGTGTCCTTTTGTCTTTCTCTTTATTGTTCGGGACGAACAAGTTTTAAGTTTGGGGAGATTTGGTACACGTGTTCGTGCACGCACTTTAGGGCACTTTTAGTGTCATTTTAGTGTCAATAATGTGCATAATCACGTGTATTTAGTGCTTTTATATTCTCATGGGCAAAATAATGCGTTTGTGCTGTTTTTGTGTTAAGACAGGTGAAAAAGGGTCGAAATCGAACATTAAACGACCGAGGAGTCAAGGGATCGATCGAGGCGAGAAAGGAAGAGCCACATGAAGATCTCGGCCGAGACAGGATGTCAATCTCGGCCGAGATGGGCCTCCAGGGAATTTCTAGAGTTTTGCAAGATTGAAGATCTCGGCCGAGATTCAATCCAATCTCGGCCGAGATAAGTCTCCAGGGAATTCTTGAAGAGTATCAAAGATGAAGATCTCGGCCGAGATACAATCCAATCTCGGCCGAGATGAGTCAAATCCCAAAAAGCCCTAATTTTCCCTGTTTCACGTCTCGGCCGAGATTCCACCAAATCTCGGCCGAGATTGACCTTCGACCCAAAATTCCTGAAAACCCTCTTTCACGTTTCGGCCGAGACACACTCCCGTCTCGGCCGAGATTCACTACCCTGTTTTAAAATCCTGAATACGTTTTTGCCTATTTTTGACTAGCACTTTCTCTCCTTATATATATATCATCCCATTCGAATTTAACCTAACCTAGAACAACTTAGAACAACCTAGAACAACTTAGAACAACCTAGAACCCATCCCCCACACATAATCAACCACTTTTCTCCATTGGAAGCAAGAAAATGGAAGGGGGTTGAAGATCTTGATCTTCAACCCCTAACCTTTGGTTCTTTCTATCCTATTTTCATGTTTTCTTTAATTTTCTGTTAGTTTATCTTTGTATTAGGTAAAATGGGTGGCTAGCACCCTTAGTTCACTCTTGATTATTACGGTTAATGTTACCGAAAATATTGTGTATTCAAGTGTTTTGTGTTATTTGCTGTTATTGACTCACATTTATGAATTTATTATTGGATTGATCACCCTTTAAGGGATTTGTGAATGTGTTGCTAAAATAGGAGGTCACTATCCGTAATTGTAGGATTTCCGATTCCCGAGTAGCAAACAATAATTATTTATTGGTGATAACACAAAGTTTAACCTCTAAAACCGAGCTTGCGAGTTTTATGTTGAATTTATCTCGTTGTCCTAGTGTTTAATGCATTTGGTGATTGAATCTAAGAGAGCTTTTTCGAGGATTCGGTTAAACTGAATAGGGTTAGTCGAAGAGCTTGTTTTGATTAACTAAGATTAAGGGATAACAAGGCTATTAGAGCTTGTTAATAGCCTTGAGATAAGGGCTAGAATCACAATTGAATAGGGCATTGACAATAGTTACATAAATCGTCCAAGACCTCGGTGAAACATGATCAAGGGTGAATCGTTTTGTTATTTAAAAACCAAAAACCTATAAAAATCTCTTTATTTGTCTTTGTTTATTTAGGTGTAGTTGTTATTTCATTGACCCCCCACTTCTTTATTGTTTTCTAGCTTATTTACTTTATGTTTCTTCATAATAATAGCTTAACACATAAAAGCAAAATTTGTTCGACCGTTCCTCGTGGGATCGACCCTTGCTTGTCACTCTACTAGTTAGAGTAGTCGGTAAGGTTTAAGTGTATCTTCATACACGATTTAATTTGGTAGTCGGAAACGACGCTACCAAGTTTTAATTAGGGGTTGAAGATCAAGATCTTCAACCCCCTTCCATTTTCTTGCTTCCAATGGAGAAAAGTGGCTGATTATGTGTGGGGGATGGGTTCTAGGTTGTTCTAAGTTGTTCTAGGTTGTTCTAAGTTGTTCTAGGTTGTTCTAAGTTGTTCTAAGTTGTTCTAGGTTAGGTTAAATTCGAATGGGATGATATATATATAAGGAGAGAAAGTGCTAGTCAAAAATAGGCAAAAACGTATTCAGGATTTTAAAACAGGGTAGTGAATCTCGGCCGAGACGGGAGTGTGTCTCGACCGAGACGTGAAAGAGGGTTTTCAGGAATTTTGGGTCGAAGGTCAATCTCGGCCGAGATTTGGTGGAATCTCGGCCGAGACATGAAACAGGGAAAATTAGGGCTTTTTGGGATTTGACTCATCTCGGCCGAGATTGGATTGTATCTCGGCCGAGATCTTCATCTTTGATACTCTTCAAGAATTCCCTGGAGACTTATCTCGGCCGAGATTGGATTGAATCTCGGCCGAGATCTTCAATCTTGCAAAACTCTAGAAATTCCCTGGAGGCCCATCTCGGCCGAGATTGACATCCTGTCTCGGCCGAGATCTTCATGTGGCTCTTCCTTTCTCGCCTCGATCGATCCCTTGACTCCTCGGTCGTTTAATGTTCGATTTCGACCCTTTTTCACATGTCTTAACACAAAAACAACACAAACGCATTATTTTGCCCATGAGAATATAAAAACACTAAATACACGTGATTATGCACATTATTGACACTAAAATGACACTAAAAGTGCCCTAAAGTGCGTGCACGAACACGTGTACCAATAGCCGAATGTGCGAATCATGGGAACTTATGTTGGAGATAAATTTCTAGTGGTACGTAGGTCAGACGCTAGAAGAGCGACTGGACTAAGACTCGTATGATGTTTAGAGCATGACATGCCCAAATTTGAGTGGGAGCTCCATCATAGCATGTATTCATACTACATGTGCTAAATGACGACCTTAGTAAGAGGAGTGATCGAATAGATCCCTGCTTCGTCATTATGTGAGCTCTTATAGTGATTTTTGTGCCCTTTGGGACTTTGGACTTTGTCATGAAGTGTAAGCTTGATTACGCTACTTTAGCATATGTTCAATGGCCATGGTTGATTCGGTCTGTCGGAGCATGACTAAGAAAGCTGTCAAGTCCAAGCAGATTGACATAAGAGGCCAAGGAAAAACTAAGCTGGTAATGCACTTGTGTACTATGACTCATAGGCCGGTCGACTAATTCGAAATAGTTTTGACATAGCCATGAGCATAGACACAATTTAGGGGTCAAACATGCTCTATATGCATTAGAGGGGTTAGAGATGTTTGGTCTAGTGCAACCATGTAGTTTGGGGTACACAACGAGTCTCCTGAGTTGATGAGTTATGTTAGCTGAGTGATAACTTAATATAACTCTCCTCACTTTATTTCATTCTGTTCTCGCTCGGTCGCACGCCTTAGTCTCTGTATGAAAGAAGAGATGTAATGATGAGAATTGTGGACTCTTTCATTCGAATGAGTCGGGTCAGATTTGTATGAGTGGGAGATGTTGGTTGCATCCATTTCTGATGGGTCCCGATATAGTTGGGATATATATCTGACTAGATATTTTGATATCTTATCAGATATATTTCCCAAAGGGATGGAGATCCTATCCATAATAGGAGACAGATCTCTCCCATACCAATATATATATACGAATATATTGATAATCATAGAGTACGAAAATAATACACCACAGAATACAATTCTCCCGATTTCTCTCTCTATTCTTCTTCTTGTAGTATCATCGAAGTCCTCCAAGAGTCTAAGGTGTGTATCAAAAGTCGGACGCTCTAGTAGTGTTCGTCAGGACGGGCTTGTAGACGAATCAAGGAGATTCATCGTTTGGGGAATCGACCAAATACAATTCTGCTGCGATATAATTGATGTATATCGATTCCCTATATACGTGATGTATTTTATATGCATTAATCACTAACACTAAGATTAGTCTTCTTTTCACGATTTTTTATCAGACACCGTGTTCCATATATTAAACTTCAATATTATATTAAAAAAATATAAAATTTTAATATGTGATTAAATGTATGTTAGACGTAAATATTTTTTGTGACTGATGATTTGTATTGTGTTTGGTAAATAAAATTGGTAAGACCTTGATAATTAAATGTATATGAAGTGGTGCTTAATTTTGACATAAACAACTTTTATTAGCTCAACCGTTACATGTGTTGATGCTTATAATATTATTAGAACAATGATACTTATTCACGAATAGATATATATTCTAGAGAAAATAAGGTTATTAATTTACTTTACTTTCTGATATTTAAATATTTTTAGATAGTCTAATGTCAAATAATATGAACTTAAATTACAGTTTTATGTTGTTCATGCACTAAAGTGATAGTAAATAAACGTTTTGGAACCAATTTGATAATTTGGCCATAGTTTAGGCTGAACTTTTCTACACTTAATTTAAATGGTATTTGAATACTATTTATTCTATTAATTTAATAGAGCAATCTCATAATTATAATTCTTAATAAGCATTGTTGTTTATTAAAATGTCTTAGACTAGATTTTTATTCGATCCACATTCTATATTACTTACAAATTTCGTTCTTTCTTTAAAAAATAATATTTTAAGCCTAAATACCGTATTATTATATATTGATCTATATGTATTATCGTCCATTATTTCAAACATACACTTTAAAATATATATTAAATTTTATTTTACAAGACAAAATTATTATTTTAATAATTATCCTTTTTTTCACGAATTTTTACAATATATTACTATGAAATTAAAAATTACAAAAACATATATAAAGAATAAATTAAAAGAAAAAATGCAATTTTACATTTTGCGGAATTATTGGGATACTATTCACAAAATTTTCGTATATCTATGATATTAATCGGTATTAATCATACTACATAGGCGCATAAATAAATGAGAAATTAGAAAATTGAAGAATTTTATCACTGTAATTTTATCGACACAAAATAATTCTACGCTCATAATAGATATATAAATTTGAAATTTATTGCATCGAGTATTTTTTTGAGTTTAAAAATGTTAAAATTCTTTATTTCGTATGACTCTATAAAATTATTTTTATTTTAAAATATTACATGATGTATTATGTTTTTTAAAGTAGTAAATAATGATATTATTTCTTTATATTTGAAAAAAATAATTAATACTGATATTATTTAGGATATAATTTTTGTTTTGTTGGTGATTTGCTTTTATTTAACGGAGATTTCATTTTACATATTAATATTATTTTTATTATTAAAAGTTTTTATAATAAGAAATATTTTCAAAATATTTAAATATATTGAATGTTTTTCTTATAATATATTGTTACATTATTAAATCTTATTATTCGTATTTAAATTACTTATATTGTTTGCTTTTATTTCTTAAATATTATTTTGTTCATGTTCCTATAATATATTGTTTATTTAAATAATTTACATACTTCATTATTATTATTATTATTATTATTATTATTATTATTATTATTATTATTATTATTATTATTATTATTATTATTATTATTATTATTATTAGTATTATTATATTATTATTATTATTATTATTATTATTATTATTATTTATTTACTTTTTTTTTTTTTTTTGTGGTTGTTGTAGTTGTTGTTGTTGTTGTTGTGGTTGTTGTTGTTGTTGTTGTTGTTGTTGTTGTTATTATTATTATTATATTTTTAAAAGTAAAAATATATAGCTTTAATTTATAATTCCTATTATGTACCCATTACCATATTTGCAAACTGTGCATTGCATGGGTATATACTAGTCCCAACTAATGTTTTTGCCAATTGCAACATATACTCCATGTTTAGTCACTAACTAGTACATTTTTGTTCTAACTTCACGAATACATTTATTTTTATCAATATATTTATGTTTATAAAAAGGAAAAAAACGTTTAAAACTGAAATAATTATTAACATATCACGAAATTTGATATATATTTTTATATTTAAATGATCTAAAAATTATTCCATTCATATAATTCTGAGATATTATAATGATTTTCAGCATGACACATGTTCATTTTGTTTGTTCTTTAGTATATAAAGAGTAAAGGAACATGTAAATCTTTCAAGATTAAAATAGTGGCGAAAATATTTGCATATTGATTGATATGTTCATTATGACAGATTTGAGTTGTTTAATAGATAAATTTATTGCATATTTGAAGCCATATATATATATATATATATATATATATATATATATATATATATATTCAAGTGATTCTGATAGTAGAATTAAGTTAAGTACAAATTTGCAATATTTACAATTAATTATGTACGAAATATCCGACAATTGTGGTATAAAATATCTCTAAAAGAATTCAAAAAACTCATTTGTTCATCTTATTGTCAAGTCTCGACAATCATCTAAAAATCAAATAAACAGAGGACCAATCAGATTTAATATATTCGTCAATCATGGTTATATAATTCAAAATTATAATGAGTAATAATCTTGAGTTGTTTTCATATATTTTTCTTTTGGGCAAGATATTCCGTAGGTATTGCACTATTAATAATGTTAAATTCATCATTTTTTTGTCATTAATTTGAATAATTTTTTGTTCAATTTTTTTTTTGAATAATTTTATAGTTATAATATATTTTAGAATGTGAGTGACCAAATCTAGTAATTATATATTTTATGTATCTCAAATGTTATTATTTTTTATTTTTTTAGATTTTTCTGATAGTTTTGTTACTATAATTGTCACCTGCACAATAAACTCATGAACTTGTAATTATGAAATGTTATTTTATAAAGATAGGAGGAGTTATAAGAACAAACAGAATTACTTTCGTTATTAAAATAAGGAAATTTTCAAATAATTTTTACTAGTTGTTTCAATGGATAGATAACATAATAGGCTTTTGAATACTCAAAAAATCTTGTACAATAGAATTAGTAAAAAAAAAAAGAGAAAGAGAAATCTCAATGGATAGTCACATTACAACGAAAATCTTGTACAATAAAATTAGTTACTCGCATGAAAACAATCCAATAAAAGAGATTAAAGTTCTGATTGAGAGAGATTAAAGTTCTGATTGCATCTATAACATAATAGGCTTTTGAATACAAATGTACATTTTACATAATAACATCATAAACTATAAATAAAGAAAAATAAATGTTGTTATAAATATAGAGTATTTGCATATCCTAACCCTTTTCAAGAATCTCTTAAATATTTAAGGTTTCATAGTTTAATAAAAATGATAAAAATGTTATGATATGATAAAAATAGTCTTTTTAATCACGCCTGCAATGAAATCCCTCTTTAACCATCCACCTTTTGATAAATTAATTTATGTTATACATAAATGTGAGATATTAGAAATAAAATTTGAATTAATAAATCATTCAAAAATATATAACTAAGAATATATCACATCTAAGGTAAACTATGTAAATCATGACAAAATTTAAATAAAAAAGTTTCAATATTTAAATAAAAAATATAAAATTTGAATATTTAAATATTGAAAAATAGTTTTTATTCCTAAAATTCTAATAAAATGATACTTGTCCCAAAATTCCAAGAGAATGACACTTGTCCAAGTGGTTTCTCTTCTAGTATATAAGAGATAAGAGATTTTTAACTTTTTAGCCCGAATTTTTTTGCCGAAAGTTGCAATTTGTGACAAAACGTAGACTAGTACAAGTTGCAATCGAGAAAAGAATTTAATTTAGATCCCAAAATGTCAAAACGCAAAAAGTTCAGGCTGATTTTAGTAATTGACCATAGATGTGATGAAGTTGATGCCGTTATAATGTACATAGAAACAATACTGTAAAAAACGAACTGCCGGTCTCACCACCAGTTGGCAGTTCAGTCGGTCGTACTGGTTAGATCGACAGTCTAACCGGAGAATAAATAATTACATTTATTTATTTTTGATGTAATTATACACATTATCATCCATAAAAAATAAATATTTCAACAGGAAATGCAATAAAATTACAAATTTCAAATAAAGATAATTATAGCTTAATATGCTACTTATGAACATATTCGTCTTTTATAAAATTTAATGAAGTATAGTCGTTAAATTTCTTTTAACTTAAAAATATCTTTTTATAAACATGACAAACATGACAAATATAATCAATAATGAGTAACTTGTTAAAATTCTAACTCATAAAGGAAATCAAAAGGAAATCTATAAGTAAATACACACAAAAAAGATAAAACAAACTAAAAAGATAAAAAAAAATGGGAATGACACTACTAGAATTCAAGTTTTTGTCACTACAAAATGTAGTTACAAAAAAAAAAAGAGTGGTCACAAAAATATTTTTAGTAACTAATAACATGTGGTTACTATAGGGTAGCCACTTATAGTAAGATGCTAGTTACTAATGTATTTGTAACTACCAGTAGTTACAAAAAAGTTTGTCATATTGTAGCGAATTTTGTTTAAAATTGTATAAAATACTTTCTGTAACTACTTATAGTTATAAAAGGAGTTATTTTTAGTAACCACTCTTATAATTGCAAAAAAATAATTACAAATACCTTTTTTTTTATAGTGTGATCAGTTGATATATATATATATATATATATATATATATATATATATATATATATATATTCCGGTTTCCCTATTTTTTTCGATTCAACCCTATAGGTTTAATCATAAAAATGATTTTATAGTGCACTGCTAAGCAGTTCTAACATCTATTTTTGATTGAATCATTAATATATTTGTCAAAGGACAGAAATTACATTATGAAAATTTGGAAAATTTTCATTTTTAGTTCAGTATGTTAAGTCTTGTCCAATAAAAGTCCTGTATGTTGGAAAATTTTAATTTTAGTCTTGTATGTTTTAAAAGTTGTCCAATTTAAGGACACTAACCATCCACTACAAGGAAAATGGTCTTTTGAGACCACAAAAAGTGGTCTCAAATAATGAGTAGTTGTCACAACTTAAGTAAAGTGGTCTAAATAATGAGTATTTGTCACAACTTATGAGTATTTGCAACTACTTTATTGTCGTCTCAACAACTCGGTCGCAAATAATATATTTGTGACCACAAAAGTGGTCTCAAATGCGTCTCACATATTTTTTGCAACAACTAGTTGTCTCTAAAAGTAGTCTTAAAGTTGTCTCAAATAATTTGTAGAGAGATTTGTGACAACAAGTGGTCACAAATAACTTATTATAAGTGACCACAATTGTGGTGTCAAAAAGTCTTATGCAAAAGACCTCTTATAAATTTAGCCGGAATTGGACTAATAAATTTAGCACTTTTGAGTGCTAATGCTTATGTGTTAAGTATTTGTCCAGATAACATGTCAAATCATTAAATTACTTTAGTAGTGATAGGGATAACCTGGTTACTTCGGGTCGGGTTAATACCTGAGCTCACTTACCGGCCCAGCAAACGCGCCAGCAAGCGCGAAGGCCCAGGCCCAGCAGGCCCAGCAACACGCGTTGGCCCAAAACGTAATCTGTTCCGCGAATCAAGTCTGTTCCGCGAATCAAGACCCATGATCTTTTCCCAACTGCCATGCAGATTTGGTGGGCAAGATTATAGGGATTTAGTTAGGGTTTTGATTTGGTAGTATAAATAGGTGAAAAGAACTCGGAATTAGGGTTCGCACTCCATATACTGAATTACTATCTGTAAACTCAACATTCTAGTAAAGGAAACACCTCGGCAAGAGTGATTTTCTGCCCGTGGACGTAGATCTCCGGATCGAACCACGTAAATCCTGTGTTTTTCCATATTATTTACGTCGATTATCGTTATAGTTCTTGGTTACCGGATTGCGCATTATCAATTGGCGCCGTCTGTGGGAACCCTTTAACCAATAATTTTTGACGTTTACATCGCATTCAAGAATCATGGTGACAACACGTTTGAATCAATCTCGCCATGGTGATCAATCTAACTAGGATCCGCCCGTGGATCAAGTTTTTCCGCCGAGGCAATTGCCGGCAGGGAGTACGTCTAATCATCAGGGCAATCAAAACCCTCCACTCCCTCAAGACCTGCAAAACCCTAATCTTGCTGCTGCTCAACCCCCGGTTAACATTCAAATTACCCCAGAACTGCTCCAGGCTTTCTTACAAGAGCATGCACATGTTCTTCAAGATTGGGCAGTTAATCGCCTACATCCCGCGGAGCCTGCCGCGGGGCCTGCCGGCCATAATGCTAATCCCGTGGTGCCTCCACCCCGTTCGCGTGACCAACAGGACCCGGGGCACCGCGGGCGTCAGGATCGACGACGGGAACGACCTGGTTCTTCCGAGGACCATGGGAGTTCTAATGAATCACGACCTCGCAATGAGGAACCTACTGATGTGGATCGCCGCCGTCCACTTAATGCGGCTAAGAGAGTTCGCTATGTCAATCCTCATGCTCTAGATCTTCAAGAGTATGAGCAAGTTCAACGCAATGTTGAACTGGACAGAATTCTGGGTCTTGATGCCAATGGAGATATCATCACGCCGTTCTCCTCAGAAATCATGGCCACTACCCTTCCCGAAGGGTTCAAACGGCCAGCTATACCACCTTATAATGGCACCGGAGATCCGGTCAATTTTCTTGGAGCTTTTAGGCACAGTATGCTTAGCCATGATAACATTACATCCCTCCAGTACTGCAAGATTTTCCCTGAGTACTTACAGGATGAAGCTCGGGTTTGGTTTGATTCCCTTCCACGCAACAGCGTATCCTTCTTCAGAGAACTCGCCGAGCACTTTTGGGCACGGTTCGAAGCACGGGCGAAGCCCATGGCCACCCTGGCCGATGTCATGAACATGGAACAGCGGGACGGTGAAACCGTTACGCAATTTCTTGACCGCTTCACAGCGGTAAGTCTCAAGGTGGGAAATTGCCCCGACGACGTAGTCATCAACGCATTTATGAATGGACTCCGCCCCGGAGCACTTTACACCGAGTTAGTTCGGAACACACCGGTCACAACTCGAGCACTGTTCAAAACAGTGTGCAAATTTGCTAAGGCCGGGGAGCAGACTCGCCAGAAGCGAGAGAAACACGCTAGCAAGCGGCAATCCGACAAAGCACAAACCGGGCCTAGTACTCGACCTAGTGCATTTTCCCGCCTGACCCCGGGGCGTTCAGAATCCCGAAGTGAAATTCCACAATTGACTCCGTTGACGAAGTCGCGAGCTGAAATCCTATCTATCCACAAGAACGATCTGCGACCTTGTCCGCGGATGACTGCTCCACCTGAAAAGAGGAACCGTGGAAAGTGGTGCGCGTACCACCGAGATCATGGGCACGAGACAGAGGAGTGCCGGGAACTCAGCAAGGAGATTGAGGAATGCCTCAAGAAGGGTCTCTTGCGGCAATACGTTGCGCGAACCAATGACCAACCTCGGACAAACCACAATGGGGGTTCGTCCCACAACCGCGGAGGTTATCATGACCGGGGCACTCAACAAAATCGGCCACCGTGGCAGAATAATCGGCCAGGACCTAACAACTACGCACGGCAAGATTCTGGCAATCGCCAGCAACCACGTCTCCCACCACCACCTCCTCCTCCGGGAGGACCCGACGACAACGCACCTCCTCACGTAATAAACGTGATATATGGAGCCCTACCCACCGGGGCTTCACGACATGCCTTAAAGGCAGAAGCTCGACGTCCTCCTCCCGAGGAGCCACGTCATAAACGCCTCCATCAGTCCGAGACTGTCAGCTTCACGGATAGGGACCCGGTTCCGGAGATAACACCTCACACAGACGCTATTGTCATCGACATGACTGTAGCCAACATAACAGTAAGGCGGGTCTTCGTGGATAACGGGGCCGCGGTGAGTGTTATATTTGCCGATTGTTTTCAAAGGATGGAGATTTCTCGGGACCAACTTCGGCCGGCCCCCGGGCCACTGCAGACTTTCACTCAAGGTGAAGTCCAGCCGGAGGGTGTCATCACTCTCCCAGCATCTTTGGGGACTTATCCGAAGATAAAAACCATCTTCGTGGATTTCTATGTGGTGAATTCCCCGTCACCGTACAACATGATATTGGGCCGGGACTGGCTCACCCCTGCCAAAGCCATTTGCTCCACGTATCACCTCGCGCTAAAGTTTCCCGAGTGACTCGGCAATTGCATGAAACCAAAAGGAAACGAAGGGGAGGGAGACTACTCAAGTAAGAACATTAGGTCTCCTTGAACTAAAGTCTTAAAGCATGGCGAAGTGGCTATCCGCGGGAGTCAGCGGGTTTCAAAAGAGTGTATGTATGTGGCACTCAAAAAGACTGCCAAGGTCCCACCCAAACAGCAGCTTCAAGTGGCATCATCGGTTCTGGAACTTCGGGAATGTACCTCGTTGGGGGATGCCACTGCACAAGTCCCGCTTGATCCGTCCAAGCCGGAACAGACAGTGACCGTAGGAGCCGTGGATGTGCCATGGCTACACCAGGCTATCATTCAGACCTTGCGAGAATATTCCGATGTCTTCGCATGGTCTCCTCTGGATATGCCCGGGGTCTCTCCCGACATAATAACACACAAGCTGAACATTGATCCCAGCATCAAGCCTATCCAGCAGAAACAAAGGAAGTTCGCTCCGGAGCGAAATGAGGCCATTCGAATCGAGGTAAAGCAACTCTTGGATGCAGATATCCTGTTCGAAGTATTTTACCCCTCTTGGTTATCCAATCCGGTAATGGTGACAAAAACCAGTGGGGCATGGCGAATGTGTGTCGACTTCTCCGATCTCAACAAGCACTGTCCGAAAGACTGTTATCCTTTGCCCTCAATCGACCAAAAGGCCGAAGCCATTACAGGGTACGTGGCACTTTGCTTCCTAGATCTATACAAGGGATACCATCAGATTTTTATGGATCCGCAGGACGCCTTCAAAACGGCATTTATCACTGCCTTTGGGTGCTTCGCTTTTAAGAAAATGCCCTTCGGGCTCAAGAACGCTGGAGCCACCTATCAACGTCTCATGGACTGTGTTTTCCACGACCAGATTGGTCGTAACGTTGAAGTTTACTTCGATGACCTGGTCATCAAAAGCTCCTCCCATCCTTCATGTGTGCAAGACATTGCCGAAACCTTGCGCACTCTGCGGCGCTATAACTTGCGACTCAATCCAGCGAAATGCACTTTTGGTGTTGGCTCCGGAAAGTTTCTCGGTTACTTGGTTTCGCAAAACGGCCTGCAGGCCAATCCGGCCAAACTTCGTGATGTGTTAGATCTGCAACCACCAAAAACATTCAGGGACGTTCAACGCCTAACAGGTGGTTTGGCGGCTTTGAATCGATTTTTGTCTAAAGCGGCGGAGCGCCAGCTCTCATTCTTTAAAGTCTTGAGACAAGCGAAGTCCTTTGAGTGGACACCGGAGTGCACCGAGGCCTTCGAGGCTTTGAAACGTCACATACAGCAGCTACCTACTTTGTCAGTTCCTCTCCCCGGAGAGCCGCTTTACCTATATTTGGCTTCCTCCGAGGAAGCTATTAGCGCTGCACTTGTACGTGAAGTCGATGGGGTTCAGCATCCCGTGTATTTCGCAAGTCGTGTTCTCCACGGGGAAGAGACACGGTACTCCGTGTTAGAAAAAACTGCTTTGGCAATTGTTATGGCAGCTCGGCGTTTACGGCCTTATTTCCAAGGACGAGAAATACGGGTCCTGACCAATCATCCTATCCGCCAGATTCTTGTCAAGCCCGAGGTGTCGGGGCGCCTCGCAAAATGGGCCGTTGAGCTGGGTGAATATGATATTCAGTACCTTCCCCGCCGAGCAATCAAGGGCCAAGCACTCTCTGACTTTTTGGCCGAAACCCCGGGAGACAATCATGAGTCTCCGACAAACAATGATACACATCACCCCGGTACCCTCGTGTCCTCACCTCAGAAATGGCAACTATATGTGGATGGAGCATCCACGACTCGAGGAAGTGGTGCCGGGGTGCTTCTCATCGACCCCGAGGAGGTTGAGATTAAATACGTCATCCGGTTCAAGTTCAAGGTGACTAATAATGAAGCGGAGTACGAGGCAGTTCTCGCCGGGCTCAGGCTCGCTCAATCCTTAGACGTTCGTCATCTCGAGCTCTTCACGGACTCCGAGGTCGTGTCCAGACAGATCCAGGGGACTTATGTCGCTAAGGATGAAACAATGGTCAGGTATCGTGCTTTAACACTAAAGCTTATCTCCACTTTTGATGCAGTTGTTGTACAGAAAATACCACGAGCTCAGAACACAAGAGCAGATGCGCTCAGTAAACTGGCCTCCGCGGTCCGAAATAATATATCTCCGGATATTATGGTTGAAGACTTGCTTCATCCAGCAATTCATGAGGCCACAATTTCGGTACTGACCGACAACGGTCCGAACTGGATGACACCTATCATCCAATATCTCCGAGATGGAGTTTTGCCTAATGATAAGCTACAAGCTCGGCAGGTTGTTCTCAAAGCTCCCAAATACTCCTTTCATGGTGGAGTTTTATATCGACGGTCATACCTACAACCGAATCTCCGGTGTCTCGCTCCTGCCGAAGCTACCCAAGTCCTGCAGGAGGTTCATGAAGGGGCCTGTGCTAGCCATATCGGCTCCCGGACATTAGCCAAGAAAGTTCTCCGCTGGGGATACTATTGGCCAACATTGTTCAACGATGCTCACGACTTAGTGACCAAATGCAGCAAGTGCCAGCTGCACTCCCGTGTAAAGCATCTGCCCCAGACCGAGCTCACTGGAATCCAGAGTGCGTGGCCGTTTATTCAGTGGGGCATCGACATTGTTGGTCCATTCCCCGTTGCTCCGGGCGGGCTGAAGTTCCTGGTCGTTGCCGTAGACTACTTCACCAAGTGGGTCGAGGCCGAACCACTTACAGCCATTACTGGTCAGAATATCTTGAAATTTGTGTGGCGCAATATTGTTTGTCGCTTCGGCATCCCGAGCACTATCATCTCGGACAATGGTAAACAGTTTGCCAATGATCCATTCCGGTCATGGTGTGAAGAGCTCCACATCAAACAGATTTTCACTTCGGTCGCTCACCCTCAAGCCAACGGGCAGGTTGAAGTAACCAATCAGACACTACTCACGGGAATAAAAAAGCGCCTGGATAATGCCAAGGGTCTCTGGGCTGAAAACCTTCCACAAGTCCTATGGGCTTATCGCACAACACCGCATACATCTACCGGGGAGACTCCTTACAGTCTTACTTACGGTTCTGAAGCCGTAATTCCTGCTGAAATCAGTGTGCCGAGCCCCCGCCTCCTCACATTGGTTCCCGAAGATAATGACGAGGCTCTACGGGCAAATTTGGATGAGCTTGAAGATCGCCGGGATCAATCATTCATTCAACAGGCCAGATGTAAGCAACGAGCAGCCCGGTATCATAGCCTCCGGGTCCGAGGCACTCAGTTCAATGTCGGGGACTTAGTCCTTCGGCTCAACTCAGCCAGCAAAGCTGCCCCCGAAGGAAATTACATGCTTCTTGGGAAGGTCCTTACCGAGTCGTTGCCGCGCACGACTCTGGATCCTATCAGCTTGAACATCTCAACGGAACCCCGATTCCCCGAAGTTGGCACGTCACTAACTTGAGGCGTTTCTATCTGTGACAGCCACATCTCAAGTACTATCTTATCTTTCATTTCTTTTACAGTTATTACCCTCTTTGTACTTTTGCGTTTGCTCCGGCACTTATTATTGAATAAAAATTCTTTGCTTATATAACCCGTTGTGTTATTCTTTACGTTACGGGGACGCCCTAACGCAGTCATATATCATTATTCGTCTCCGGACAATTAAAACTCTCTTTCGGTCCGTCCGAGGAGATTAGCATTTTTAGTCCCCGGACTCATACCACTTTCTCGTCTGTTTAACCGGATAAGTGTTTACTCCCGCCTGATCCGTCCAGGGAGATATATTACTCCCGCCTGATCCGTCCGGGGAGATTGGACTAATCCATACAGTGTTCCCGAACACCAAATTAAACAGTTAATAATTTTTCCCGTCGTGTTCCCGAATACCCGATTAAGTTGGTTCGTAACCTGTTACCTTCATTAAACCAGTTCGTACACACTACAACAGTTTTATTATTATCTGAATATTACAACATTAAGAAGTTTTTTACATAAGACTTCGCAAACAATAAAAAAAAAAAAAAAAAAAAAAAAAAAAAAAAAAAAAAAAAATTATAATAATAAGAAAACAACTATCTACGGCCCCCGAGCCAATATTCAGCGCTCCGGCGTTGGGACCATCTTCTCGGTCTGCGTTGGGTCCTCCGGGATCTTGTAGATCCTCGACCTCGGGCTCCGGCTCTGTTATCCCCTCGGGCTCCGGCTCGGTCATCCCTTCGAGCTTCCCTACGCCGAGGACTTGCTCTAGGTGCTTGCCTTGGGGCTTCATCTATGGTCCGCGCCTGGCTACTTTGTTGTGGCACGGACCTTGGAGTTTGGGCCCATTGCTCAGGGTCCCACTTCTCCGGAACCATCACCTCGATTTCTCTGGCCAGCTCCTCGACTACCTCTTCGGCAACCGCCGCGGGTTCTTCTTCGACTGTGACCACTGGAGCTGGCTCTTGGATAACTATGCATTTGGTTTTTCCGAAGGGTTTTTTCTTATCCTTCCGAGGAGCTCTCTGCGTACTTCGGTCCCGACTGGAGCTCGCGATGAATTCTTCAGCAGTAGGCCTCCACCTGCCTCGGCTCTTCAGCCCTTCATACATACTGAGAAGCAGCTCCAGGACTTCTCGTTTCCTCACGAGCTCCGCGGACTCGACAGAGCTCCTCGACATCAATGCCGCGATGTCACTCTGGATTTCAACGACCCGCTCCTCTACTTCTTCAAAAGTCAGAAGACCGAACTCTGAAAGAATTCGTTCATACTCCTTCTGATGAACACGGACGCGGCTCATCTCGGCAGCTGTAGTTCGATACTTCATCTTGAAGTCTTTGGCTCTTTCATTGGCCTCAACCATCTTCTTCTCTGCCGAGGCAACCTGCTTTTCCAGCTTTGGCACTACGTGCGTCTGCAGATGATTCTTCTCTCCGCGGAACCACTCAAGTGATCGCATGAGCTTCTTTATTGTTTCGTGTAGCTCCGCGGTGTTCTAAACAGACAACGAAGACAACCACATCGATTACTCTCAAGTATGTAAAGAGTTACATTCAGTTCGACAACAGACATAAAATTACTCATGCAAGTAAAACAAGAAGTTCAAGAGTTTGAAAAATAGAAGATTGTATTTCACAAGACGAAAGTACAATTGTTCCAAATTCAGTACATCGTTCCGCATACATTCCTAAACTATACAAGTTTAAATTTGCGGGGATCGACTGACCTCCCGCTCAATTGCCTCAGTCTCTTCGGGCAACTCCTCTCGCCGGCCCTCGGACACTTCGGCTTCTTCTCCTCCAGCTGCTGCGACGGCCTCGATCGCAGCTGGGGCTTCGACCTCAATCCGTGGGGGGGGCTCGGTGCTCCGGGGTGCGGTAGCCAGTTCACCGCGGCAGAATGCCAGGAATTCTTCGTCCTGGTCCACTTTGCAGTTTACAACTTCCGCGGCCGTCAGAAACTGCTTCTTCTCCCAGAGCGCCTTCACCAGAGGCCACTCCGGCAGCTTCGCTAGAGCGGCGTAATAGGCCTTTTCCACCTCGGCCACCGCCTCAGAGTCATACCCGAATTCCGGACGATTGATGTCCACATTCGGGTACGCCTCCTTCACCTCCTCCAGCACCAAGGCTCGTGTGGCTCTGTCCCCTATTGCCACAAACTCCGTCTGGAAGTCAAGGAACGTGCTGGTGTGTAATAATTTTTCGGCGAATGCCTTCAGCATCGCTCCTTGCCCTTCGATCACAGCGGCTTCCCGCGCCTCCATCTCCGTCGAAGCTGCAGATTTTCTCCGCGCAGAGCAGCGTTCTTGGCCCCTACACTGCGCAAGCGCACCACTTCGTTTTCGACCAAAGACGCCCTTTTACGCGCCTCGGCTAAGTCATGAGCTAGTTTGTCATTTCGCGCGCGAAGATCCCGCGCTGCCGCGGCCAGCTCTTCTCTGGCCTCCACCTCGCTTTTCAGGCCAACCTCTATGATTCCTCTGGCCAGCTGCAGAATCTTCTCGGCGTCCGCGCCGTCAAACCCCAGCCTACTGGGGGTCGCCTGTTCTACCTGGATAAGTTGAATACAACACGACACCAAGCTCAGACTTCATACTACACACCTCGTGTATGTAAAAGTTATGATCAGCGTTTTGAGTATTACCTCCGTACTCTCCCCTACTCGAGGTCTTTTGGATGGTGCCAGCGGAGTGCCGGTAGGCTCCGGCCTCCTTTTCATCACGGGAGATGGCTCCGCCGACATACCAGACCCCGCCTCTGGTCGCGCACTGGGGGGCGTCTTCCCCCGGGGGGACACCTCAGCGGCTTTCCCCTTCTTCTTGGCCGCTGCAGTCTTAGCGGGGCTTCCTGCTGCTGGTTGCTTTCCGAAGCGTCCCATTGCATATATGTCTATGGTTAGTCCTGCGCAACACGACAGTTATAAACAGCAAGATAAAGAACTCCTACCCTCTTCGGCGCCCCCATTGCCCGAATAGTACAGGCTCAATCCTGCCTTCTCCAATTCCTCCTCGGAGCAGAGGGTTTTGAAAGTCCCCACTGTCCGGAACGTATGCTTCACTTCGGCCCCCGGGCTCTCCACGGGGGCGGTATCAAGCACCTCATCACTCCTCCACTTCGGGAGAGCTATTTTATTCCTAATGACTATGAACCTCTCCTTCCACCCCTCTACTTTGCTCGGGTTCTGAACCTTGAACCCTCCTCGGGCTCGGGGACTAAAGGAATACCACCCCTTGGACTTCCCGAAGTTTTTTAGCTGGTAGAAGAACCTAAAAAGCTCTACAGTTGGTTCTACTCCAGCCTGTTTACAGACCACGGTGAATCCCACCACCTGCCTCACCGCGTTCGGCGCTAATTGACAGAGGGCAATACCGTAGTATTTTAACAATTCGATGACTACGTCCCACAGCGGCAATCTCAATCCTACTCTAAGGGGATCTATATACACGGTAATAAACCCCTGCGGTGGGCAACAGGCCCTATCCTCGGGGGTAGGATTATGTACTCAAGGTCGAAGGGAAGGTAAAAAGACGGGAGCTCCCTCAAAATTTGCTCTCGCGACATCCGTAGCGCTATAGAGGACACCTCAAGATCCTCCACCGTGCATTCATAAAACGCAACCATCATGACGTTGCACTCTAAGCCATCAACTCTGTCTATTGTTCTAACCTCATTCCTCTCCGGAATAAGATATGATAGGGGGGGAATATCTAACGGGGTACTCGAAGTACCTAATTCTTCAATCGAGGCCGACGATGAGGCAGAAGATGAAGAAGATGAAGAGGAAGACATACTTACTTGGTTTGAATTTGAAAGAGTTGATTTGAGAAGTTTTTTGATCTGAGATGAATCACGAATGCAGATTTCCTCTTTTTCCCGCTTTCTAAACTGATGAATCGCAATGAAGGAGATGAAAGGTTACTGTGCAATTACTCCAATTATATACGCAAAAATCAACGGCGTTAATGCAAACTATTCAAATTCAATAATGGGGATTTAAACGTGCGCCACACGCGCTTTACAGTTCCCAAGGCGCGTGGGGAACAACTTTCTTGGAAGTTGCAGAGCGTGTCACTTCACATCCCTCTCTCTTATGATGGCGCCGCCAATCACATCAACCTAACCCTTCGTCAGGAAGGTTCACACTACACTCCGGTGTATCGCCCTCCTCGGTCACACTACCACACTCCGGGGTTCCCTTCATGTTGGCCAGACAACTCACTCCGGTGCACCTCCCACCTCGACCAGGTTGTTACGTACTTACACCGCATTTCTTGCTTCTGGGAAGTTTGGCATCCCGATAAAGGTCTTAGACACTCCGGCCTAGCTCGACTTCGTATTCACAAACTGCTCCACCAAGTCCTCCGGGGACTCAGATCGACTTATTCGACCGTAAACACTTCGGCCGGCCAGTGACCACGGCCCTTCCTGCTTACCGTACCACTCCGGTGACAACCGAAGCTCCCTCCTCGCTTCGGCTGGGGGGGGAGGGGGCATCTGATAGGGATAACCTGGTTACTTCGGGTCGGGTTAATACCTGAGCCCACTTACCAGCCCAGCAAACGCGCCAGCAAGCGCGAAGGCCCAGGCCCAGCAGGCCCAGCAACACGCGTTGGCCCAAAACGTAATCTGTTCCGCGAATCAAGTCTGTTCCGCGAATCAAGGCCCATGATCTTTTCCCAACTGCCATGCAGATTTGGTGGGCAAGATTATAGGGATTTAGTTAGGGTTTAAATTTGGTAGTATAAATAGGTGAAAAGAACTCGGAATTAGGGTTCGCACTCCATATACTGAATTACTATCTGTAAACTCAACATTCTAGTAAAGGAAACACCTCGGCAAGAGTGATTTTCTGCCCGTGGACGTAGATCTCCGGATCGAACCACGTAAATCCTGTGTTTTTCCATATTGTTTACGTCGATTATCGTTATAGTTCTTGGTTACCGGATTGCGCATTATCAAGTAGCTCGCCCAAAAAGGAAAAGAAAAAGGTAAACCCTAATTTGTATGAGGTGCATTTCATTTTATTTTTTATTTTATTTTTCTTTCTTTCTTTCTTCATCTTTCTCAAATTTATTAGTCACGTGCGTCGCACGTGATTAATAGTGGCCAAATTGGCCATTTCTGATGGTCAGTGTCCTTAAATTGGACAACTTTAAAAACGCATAGGACTAAAATTGAAATTTTCTAATATACAGAATTCTTATTGGACAAGGCCTAGCATATAGGATTAAAAATAAATTTTTCCCATGAAAATTATAATATTAAATGAAGTTATTTCGGTGATTAATTTTAGATATGATGAAGTGGCACATCTATATTTTTGTCTTCAAACTTAAAATTGATGTAAGCTTACGTAGCTTGAATAGATAAAGCTGTAGAAAAATTAGAACAATCAAACTAGACAGAATCAGGGGAGGTAACTCAGGTCACCGGCCCGGCTCAATCGTGCTCGGTCTATCGAACGAACATTATAAGTGGTTGGGTTGGGCTAGTAAAAATTTCATCGGGCCAAAAATATTATTGAGCTCAAGTAGCTCATTCTCTTGGAATATATTAAAACTTTCAGATTGATTGTCGAAATTTTGAATCATTAAGCTAGGACTGTTGAACCTAATGGTACTTTAAATCTAAAATTTTATGAAGTAGCGATTCATCTAAAATGTCGAATGTGCTGAGCTAGTCCATCGAACCGAACCGATTCTACGAGCGGTATCTAGAATGGTGATTGAGGTTGGCGGTGGAAAACAAAAAAGATGGCCGAATTAAGAAAATATAAAGATAAACTCTAGAAGTTTGTCCTATAAAAGATGGGAGAGAGAAGATAGCAGAAGGGCGGTTTCTAAATTGTATTCTACTTTAGGTAATTTAAGGTGGGAGCACTTTAGTGTTAAGTTCAGGCAGGCTTCAGTTTGGAGTAGAAGATGAAAAGCAAGATCCGGACTATGCAGGTAAGATTTTATTCGCAATATTACAGTTTCGTGGTTTTTTTAATACAATTACATCTGCTGATAATTATTCAGCCTACAATATTTCTTACTTTAACCTACAACTAATATTTAAATCTACATAGTATCGTATTTGTGAGAGAAATAAAAAAATTATTAAAATGTGATTTTTCTTAATTCTTTTCTTCTCTTCTATAACGTAAATTAATTTGAAACGGAGAGTATAGCTAGCATATTAGCTACTGCCCATTGTCTTATATAGTCCATCTTATAAATTATTAGAAACAAGAAAGGAAAATGATAATTATATATGGAAACAAAAATAATAATAGTGATGATAATAACAATATGGAGTATAATAATGGATTCGATATGTGATCAACTATGTAAACTATTTAGTAACGCCAAGTTTCTAATTTTAAGAGCATTTCTTAATTATTCAAATCACTATATGGAATAATGTGTATTAACTGTTGGTGAATTAAACAATAACCAAATAATGCAAGGCATTTTATCTTAATGAACAGGCTACTGGTAAAGGGATATAGGAAATCAATTTCAAATTTTATGGATTTTGGTTAGTTAGACTTAGTTCATTGTAGAACGGAATGAGTAATACACAAATCCTAACCATTATCCCTTATCATCATAGGCTACGAGGGTGTTTGACTAAACTTATTTCAAACATCTTATAAGCTTAAACATCTTATAAGTTGTTCAAAGAGATTATAAGATACAATTTGTTAAGAGCTTATAAGTTATTAAAGTGTTTGGATAAAAAAATAAGCTAGCAATTGAAAAGAATAATTTAGCTATGTGTGTGTGTAGTATGTGAAGTGTGTGTAGTTTGTGAAGTGTGTGTAAATGTGTGAAGTGTGTGAAATATGTGTAGTGTGTGTAGTGTGTGAAACGTGTGTAGTGTGTGTAGTGTGTGAAGTGTTTGTAAATGTGTCTAGTGTATTAAGTGTGTGTAAATGTGTAAAGTGTGTGTAAATGGGTGTAGTGTGTGAAATGTGTGTAGTGTGTGAAGTGTGTGTAGTAGGTAAAATTTGAGTGTAACTTATAAGATCTTAAAAAATAAGATGGACTAGAGGAGATTTTTTTTTTCTTCTTTTTTTAGCTTATAAGCTCTAGGAGCTTATTTTAACATGTTATAAGTTGTCTAACATCTTATTTTACCAAACACATTTAAAGAACTTATAAGCTCTCAAACATCTTATAAGATGTTTTGAGGAGTTTATAAGCTTAACCAAAAACCCTTTACATGTATTCCACTCACCATCAACTCATGATTCGACTCACCATCAACTTATGATTCGAGGAAAGCAAATTATTGGAGTACTAGGTAGTCAACTACAAGAGATGAGGTAGGAAGAAATTTATTTGAACATAGTATTTATTAGGGCTGTAAATGAGTCGAGTCGAGTCGAACATACTGTTGTTCAAGCTTGTTTGAAATGTTTTCGAACTTTTAGTATAATGTTTGAGCTTGTTTGATTATTAATCAAATCGAACTTGAACAAGCAAGCCGAACACAAGTCGAGTTCGAGTAGTTTGACATTTTTACACTTGTTTTAACATCTTTGACTTATCGAGTTCGAGCTTGTGTCGAGCTTTGGATTTTATCAAATTTTAAAGTATATTCAAGCTTGTTTGATATCTGTGTTCAAACAAACTCCTAACAAATGATCTTGAAGCGAGAATCACGTAACTTGATTTGATTTTCAGGCTTATTATTTGTGACTTTTGGCCGTAATACATGTAGTGGTATAGTTGTTTATAAAGTGTTATGTTCCAGTGGTAATGTAAGTGAACATATTTCTATTTATGAGCATATTGATCATGATCATTAGCATATAGAAAGGGTTTGTACAAGTACGTGAAATAAGTTAAAATGACATAATTTCGAAAATTGAAAATGTTATGGGATTGGTCACCACTGGCACATCGAGAGTTTTTATATATTATATAATGTGCCTCTGGGGAGGCTTTCGATAGTAGGCCTAACACGGGAGAGAATCCATAAAGGGAACATTTATGATGATGGGTATGACAAGAGTAGATTGTCCAGAGGACTGCGGGGCAGGCAGAACCGGACCTTTGGTGGTCTAGAGAGAATAGCCACTTGGTCATACTAACCATCAATTATGTTTAGGGTGGACTAGAAGCGAGAAGGAGGTGCCTTGGTAGTTACAAGTATGACCGATGAGTGCTATTTTGGTGAGGTTTGTGTCAGGAGCTGAATCCCATCAAAAGAATTTTTCTTGAGAAAAGAATTGAAAGAAATGATTTTTGTGCATAAGTTTGCATCTCATCATTATAGTTCGGATATGACGTGCAGTCAATCATATTATGCGCTTTTCATGCATAATTTATGCTTACTGAAGTTTAGCTTATATAGTTCTTGCATTGTAGGCGAACTTGTTAAAGATGTACTGCGTTGGATGTTGGTGTTCTTTCAGATTCTGAGAGTTGTGTACATAGATGACGACCTATCGGCTCACAGTCTGGGTATTCTAATTGAGTCAGTATAGTATGTCACAAGGTTTTTGTTGTGTTTTGGAAATGATGAATTGATTTGTTTGCTAGTATTTTAACCTGTTTTATGCTTGTTTCTTTTAAAAAAATCGCAGGTGAGCACAAAATCTAAATTATCAAAATATTCCTTAATTATTGTGTATTAAGCTGCTAGAAAATGAGGTGTTGCAACGGATTGGTGATTCAATCGATTGAACCAATCCGATCAGTAGTTTAACTAAAAAAATTGATAGTCACTATTTTCTTTATGATAAACACATTACCATCCACATAAAAAAATTGAAAATTATCTGTTAAACTTGAAATTTCGAATAAGGATAATATTTAATACATTGACATGGTATTAAAGAACACATCTCTAGGACCTATTATAAAGTGTAATCCATCAACTTAATTAAGCAAACCAGTGCTTAATTAATGTTTAGTACTTTGTAATTAATTGTAACTAATTAGACTTGAGAGTTTCTATCTGATTAAGGTCTTAGTAGGAAAGAGGTCTATTCAATCTCTCTAAATCACTTTGTCATTAACTTTTTAACTAACATATATGGGTAAGTTTATTTATGGATGGAGGGTACGTGACAAATTTATGTATAAAAATTCTAATTATAAAAGTTCTAAATCTTGTGTATGTTTTGTAATGAAATTTATAAAATATAAACACTTGTTAAATAGCAAAATGAGATAATGAAAAATGTTTTATAGCTACTTTTCCACGTAGATTCTTTTAATCACTTTTAAGGGTAAATTACTAAATATCCTTTATTAATAAATAGAAATTGAAAATGCAACACCACTGCTTTATATCGAATCAATAATTTCGAACGACATGATCTTCAATATATATACATATATAGGAGATTATCGTCTTCGATATAAACATATATCAAAGATAATAACGTTTGATATAATCATTGAGTTTCGATATATGTTTATAACGAAAGTCATACTTATCTCGGATAATGACCTTCGATATACTTACTTCCAATATATACATGGAGCAACAATAATGCTGCATTTTCAGACTTTCATTCATTAACAACAGATTAAAAAATAGCTGAAATATATACTGTCAACAACTGGTATATAAATATCTATGCCTCTACGGATTGGCAAAAAAACAATTACTGCGAAATAAAATATTGTCAAATCATACTAAATTAAAAATTTACCAAAATGTAAAAATAAAATAATAATAATTAATCTTTGTCGGAATTAAATCGATCGGTCAGGCCAATCGATCCAAAAACAAACTATCAACTTACTACCACAATTTGAATTATATCTTGATGACTACAATTCAATTGAATGAATTCTTCTAATTAAGCAATATATCATTCTAACTTCTAGTTCCATAAGATCTATACCATAGAATCACAAACCCTAAAATCCTATACCCAATAACAAAACTAATCATCATGAACACATTATTCCATTGTTGAGACTCCTTCAAATCTTGCTGCTTCAAGAATTCATTTCCATACAAAAAGCACTCACCATTAATGATCTCCAAGCATTTCATCTTCCCATTTTCTCCCCCAAACTCGTTAATCATAAAACACTCATACGGATACTTGAATATACTCAAATACTGCATGAACTTCCACCCCTTAGGTATCGAATCCTTTGTCAAAAAGTAGCCGGAAAAGAGAAAAAACGAGCCGGTGATGCCATAGATCACCGACATTCCTGTGATGAAGTTCGGTACTAGCGCGCTGAAGCACGCGACGAATGAGTTTGACATCAACACCACCAACCAGATCACCAGAGTAAAATAGGCAAACCCCCAAATATCGCGGCGCAGGCCAACTAGCCAGTATACTGGCGTAGTGTAGAGGACAGCGACGAGTAAGAGGAATGGGACGAATACTAGAGTGTTGGAGATTACGTAAGAAGAAATTCTGTAAGCTCCTCTTGATGTCTCTCTCATCAGAATTGTTCTCTCTTGTAAGAAGATTGGAAGAGCTTCTGTCGTTGCCGAGATTAAGAAGGTTAGCGTGAAGGCGAAGAAACCTACTTGGTTCTGCACCTTCTTTTTCTTCGTGCTGCTGAATGCGTTGATGAAAATTGTCCCGAACACAATTCCTGCCACTAAGGCCTGAATCGTCTTCGCTGCGAAAAGTTGCTTGGTGCGGAAGATGTTTCTGGAGAATCGTTGTGTCAGAATTAGGACCTCTTTGAATTGAGAGTTTTTGTAACTGTCGTCATCTTCTTCGTCTAGAGTGAAGATTTGATCCGTTTGTTCTTCGATTTGGCATGTTTCGGTTACCTTATGATCTCTCTGCAAACTTTCTATTGCATCAATGGCGTATTCGAGCGCGTTGACACGTGGAGGTATCACATGGCCTGCGAATTTCAGCCTTTCTTCTAGAAGGTTCAACGAGCCACTGTGAAGAACTGTACCATTGGATAACAGCACAACTTTGTCGATCAAATCGAGGATCCGAAAACCAGGTTGATGAATCGTCACCACAATTGTTTTAAACTGTTTCTCCGCCATTGATTTGAGCAGCACCATTACATGAAAAGCCGACGCCGAGTCGAGCCCCGACGTCGGCTCATCGAGCAGGAGAACCGTCGGATCGTGGACTAACTCAACTCCGATCGACAATCTACGCTTCTCCCCACCGGAGATCCCCCGAGTTGACTCACTACCAACTCGACTGCCGGAGATCCGTTCAAGCCCTAGCTCCTTCAGCAGCTTGTGAACTCTGGCAATGGCGTCGTCACGGCTGGCCTTCAGCCGCAGCCGCGCGCTGTAAGTAAGCGTTTCTTCGACTGTAAGAAGGGGGAATAGAGCATCGTCTTGTGTAACGTAACCGGAAACTCGCCGGAAGTTTGACGCATTCATTGGCTCGCCGTTGGTGAGGACGCAGCCGGAAATCCTCGAAGGAATGGTTATTCCAGCGAGGATTTCCAGCAGCGTCGTCTTGCCCGCCCCGCTGGGGCCGGCAATCGCGGTGAGTTCGCCGCATTTGGCTTCACATGTTACATTCTTCAGGATATATTTGGTGCCGGGGACGGGGACAGGGATAGGGACGGATCCAGAATTTTGTTCGTCGAAGGCGACGCGGTTATTGAAAGGAAGCCAGTTGAACTTGGTGTGGGTTGAATTTAGTTTATAAGAGAGGTTTTTTGTTGTGATTTTGTAGTGTGTTTGTAGGTGAACAGATTGTGGACTTGTAATAGGTAACTCCATTGGTATGGAATTTGTTGAGCTAACTATGAGATTTTTGCTTTACTTTATAGAGAGTGAGAGAGATGCATGATGTTATGTATGTATGTGTGTGTATATATGCACATGTCTTTCATGACCGGACGCCGTAAAACGGTGGCGTTTGATTCAGACAAGTGACCTTAGTCAGTCGAAGGTTGTAATAATCATGTTGAAATTGATGGGTCCCACTTGTAGAAGCAGATTGTTAATCCTTCCTGGCCTGTGAAGAAGGGGGAGACACATGAAAGATGTTATTATACGGTTGTTGTGTTGCACAATTTCTGTGATAGGAATTTGGCCCTTTCAAGATTTAGGAAAAAGCTGTTAGACACTCTACGTAACAAAATATCGGAGAGGTATCCTCTACTCCATACTTGGTCGGCACTAGATCGGGACTATCAGTTAGTTGGGGCTAAGCAAAAGAGGAAATTGCGGTTTTGGTCTCACAGGACATAAGACAGTTGCATTTTGGTCTCAAAGTTTTCATATTTGATCCCACAAATATAAAATTGAGCACATTTAGTCCCACCGTCACGTTTTCTGTTATCTTTGCTAGCACTTTTAGCTCCAAAGTTTTTGTGCAGTTTTGGTCCCAACCAAACAAACACTATTAGTTCCAAAGGTTTTGTGCAATTTTGGTCCCAACCAAACAAGCACTTTTAGTCCCAAGATTTTTTGCATTTTTCATCCCAAACCAGACAACCATTTTTTCCCTCCATAAATCAATTTTTCGATTGATAGCTGATTTGATCTATTTTCCTCTACTTCCATGCTCCTCTTTACATCAACCAATATAAAGTAACTTAATCTCACCTCTCAGTTTTTGCATGATATTTGATTTTGCTTCACCAATTCATCCGAGTCACTTAACTAAAAAAATTGTATAAATATAAATGAGAAATGCCAGTAAGCAAAGTTCTTTCTCAGTCTCAGCCAAACAGAATATTGGAACGTAGTTAAAAAAAAAAAAAATTAATGGTTTTCAAATCCATGAACATCGAAACAATAAGAGATTTGCTACTCTATGGATTTCATTTAAATGAGAACATTCTAACTAACTTTTGAAAATCTAGAAAAACTGATTATAAGTTGTAGGATCTGAAAAGGTCTTCATTATTAGTAATTTGTACTTGTATAATTGCGTGAAAAATGGTCTGTAACATCTCATGTCACATTCTCAAATTCAAATTCATTTGGATTCCAACCAAAAAAATACCTCGTACATGGGATCATCAACGATATCCTGTATTTTAATCTACTATACCTTCGCAAATTAATTTTTCTAGATCATGAGGGGCCCACAAATGATCCACGAGGCAAGGTCGTCCTTCATCAAACCTCACCCATGGCTTCCCCTTCCCGCATGCACCGCGGCAGTTATTCTCTACATTATACCCACCTAGACCATGTTGATTCCACCTATGATCAATTCCCTTCTACCTCCCCTTCGAAAACCAACATGAAGGGGCGGAAAAATTCCAACTCATATATCCTCCTCTCCCTCTATATCCATCAATTTCCCAATTTTTTCTGTGTAATCTTTCCTTCTCCATCTCTCCAGATCCATCACCATCACCCCTGTGTTGAAGTAACACGCCTTATTCCCTTTAAACATGCCCGAAAAAATTGGGTCGAACTAATATGCAATAAAAAAGAAAAAATGGGACTGAAAATGAAAAAACAATGGTTCTTGAGTGTTATGAACTCCCTTCCCATAAGAATGCTTCTTAGCATTGCCCAAGACACAATGATCACATAAATCAAGTTTCATAGATTGTGTATTTCCAAATCCCTTCTTCTTTAACAGTTCATTCATCCATTTTTCTCCAGTATGACCCAATCTTTTGTGCCATAATAATGCTTCTGTAGTATTCATAGTATTATCTACAAAATCAGTTACAGAACTACCAATAAGGATATACAATCCATTTACTTTCTTCCTCTTCATCACTATTTCCCACATTTTTTTACATGAATAAAATCATCTTCAGTATTGAATTCACAACTAGATGCATTCAATGACCCAAGTGAAATTAGATTTCTTTTCAATGCAAGAATATACCTCACTTGGGTAATTAAACTCTCAACTTCAGCAACCATCATGATTCTGACTGAACCACTGCCTTGTACTTTGCATGTGTAATCATTACCAAGTAGCACAGATCCTCCATCATATTTCTTGAGGTCTTGAAACCAAGATTTATATGGGCACATGTGGAAAGAACACCCTGAGTCCAGTACCCATTCATCGCTCATTTTTCATCTGAGATTATTAACACTTCATCATAGCCTTCTTCTGCAACAGTTGTATCGGCATCTTTTGTTGTCTTGCTTTTATTTCTTCTCTGTACAATTCTTCTTTAAATGTCCCAGTTGTTTACAGGAATAACACCTTCTTTTCTCCACCCACTCAGTATTCTTCTTGCCTCTTTCTTTATCAGATTTATGATTCTTATTCTAGTTTCCTTGAAACTTCTTCTATTGCTTGTTCTTATTAAACTTCACATTCAAAACCTCTCCAAAATTCTGAGGTTTATTTTCTCCCAGAAACTGCTGAAATTTTATTTTGAGTGAAGTTTGAATTGAGTCAAAATTCACTTGTCTTATCTTCCAAACAGCAAAGCATCCTTGAAATTGTCAAATGTCCTTGGAAGAGAATTCAACAACATCAAGGCCTTATCATCATCTTCAAGGTTTACTTCAAGATTCTCCAAATCATCAACCAATCTGTTGAACTCATCCAACTGTTCAAACAAATTCTTATCGTTTGTCATCTTGAAACCAAATAATTTTTGTTTCAAATACAACTTGTTGGAGACTGATTTGGCCTGATACAACTCCTCCAGTTTCTTCCAAGCTTCAATGGTTGTTTTTGTTTGGGCAACCTCCCTCAATGGCTTATTTCCAAGGCACAGTATGATTGCACTGTGAGCCTTCTCAATTATCTCATTCGTCATGGTTTGATTAGTTGAAGACCAATGATCTTCAGGCTTCAGAGCAACAACAAGACCATGTTGTGTCAACAGAGCATTCATGTTGATCTTCCAAAGCCCAAAATCATTCTGCCTGTAATCTTCTCCACATCTAACTTCATTGCTGTCATTTGAACGTCCTTTTCCCACAAACGGCGCCAATTATTAATTCAAATAATAAAAAATTGAACTAAATTGTGGTCGTTGAAATCGAATAATTACGCGAAGAACAAGCACAACTTCAACCGAACGCAGACCAAAACAAAAACGAGATAATCAAAGCAATTTTAACATGGTTCGATCAATGATCTACATCCATTGAGGATCGCCACACTCTCAATCCACTAATCAATCAAAGAATTACAGATTACAATTTTCTTTCAACAAAACCCCCCAATTTAATCCTAAACTGGACTATGAACCCTAGCTTGATAATTCTCTGAATTTTCTAACTTATTCAAGGGGAAATCTATGTATTGATGTTCTACTCAACAAGGTACACACACACACACACACACATAAATATATATTTATATATATCACACTTCGAATCACATAAATAATCTAACAAATTGATCGAGGCAGCTGAGCTCTGTTTTTCGCAAGCTTAACAACTTTTTCAAACTTAACTGTCGGTGCGAATTAGTTAGCAAGTCAGTTCTTCAAATGCACCTGGTTCAATGTAGTTTGACTCCAGTTTTGAGCTCCTGGACCGGGTTATAACATATGTTGATCTTACTTTGTTGAAATCAAGCCATAATTCACACTAAACACACTACACACATTTCACACACTACACACACTTCACATATTATGCAAACTACACACACTTCATACACTAGTACACATGTTTATGCATGCATATTAGGTCACTTTAAGTGTCGTTTTAATGGCATTTGTATGCATAATTGACTTAGTTTCGTATTATTGGGATATTTGAGGGTTTGGACCTGTTTTGATAGTATTCAAGTTATTTAAGACCAGAATTGTGCATTTGGTTAAGGATGGACGAAGGAACGAGTCCCGGGAAGTCCAAAACGGAGAAAAATCGAGCTAAGTACGAAGAAGTCAGTCGCAGCCGCGACACACATGCGCGGCCGCGACTAAAGTGTGCTAGAAGAGCTAAAAACGCTGGACTTTCTAAGCCGCGGCCGCGACTAGCCAAACGCATGACGAGCACGACCGCCGCATACCTGCGCGGCCGCGATAATCTAATTCGGATTCTAATTCTTGGGCTGCAAGAATTCCTAATTTAAGCCTAATTCACCCCAATTTATTCCTAATTATAAAGGAGTCCTCAGGTCCGAAAATAGGATGGGACTTTTGGCTTTGGGAGGATTCCGGAGAAGACGAGCAAACAGAGAATTGGCATCTTTTGGGTTTTTCTGTATAGTTTATGTTTATTTTTATTAATTCAATTATTTCTTTTGTCGCCACCATGAGTGGCTAGTCGTTTATTTTCCGTCTTTAACTATGTTGAATCCTAGGAAGATATTCTTGTAATTTTTACGATAATTATTTGATTAAACTATGTTCTGAAATTATTTATGTTATTCAGATACTTATTATCTTTTATATGTTTGTTATTTGGATTGATCACCCGGGTAGGAATCATATAATTGTTGCTAGGTTGTAATTCATAATCCGTAATTATTATGAGTTTACTTCTAAAAGTAGCAAATAGTGAATTCATTCGCTAGGATAACATAAATTACGGTCACTTGTACCAAGCTTGTGAGTACACCGTATCTATTCCATTGCCCTAGAACTTTATGTGTTTGATTACTGGTGTTTTAGCGATCGTATCCTAGGACTATTTAAGCGGATAGATGAATTGCTAAGCATATCTATGATTAATTACACTTAAGGGATAACAAGGATTAGTAGAGCGTACTTGCTAATTCTTGAGATACGAGTTTCAAAACTAGTTTGTCAAGCAGTTGCATTAATTACAAGAATAATTCGGACTATGGGGTACTGGGTTAAAGACGGGAATACCTTTTATAATATTTGAATTCATCTTTAATATACTAGTTTAATTGTTATTTGCTTTAGTTAATTAATTCAATTAAATCCCCCCCCCCCCCCCCCCCGCCCCATAAGTTATTATATATAGTATTATAATTAGTTGCATAATTAGGTTAAATACGATAACACGCTTGGTTTTCCCCTCGACTTACCCTATCTACTACTAGGAAAGGAAGTTAGGAAATAAATAAACTAATTTGACTGCACCGTCGGGTGCAGTCACACACACTATACACACACTACACACATTTCACACACTACACACACTTCACGCACTACACACACTGCACACACTTCATAGCTAAATCACTTTATTCAATTGCAAGTTTATAAGCTCTTTTATCAAAATACTTTATTAACTTATAAGCTCTTAAGAAATTACATATTATAAATTCTTTGAACAACTTAAAAGATGATGGAGCTTATGAAATGTTTAAAATAATTTTAATCAAACACCCTCTAAACCGCCGGCTTACAGCATTCTTCAAGGTTCAAAGACAAGCGTTTGGTAAATGTTTAAAATTTAATATTGTATTCATTTATAAATAAACCTAGACGTGCACCGTCCGTTCCACGGGATATACTATATTCTGTTTAAATTCATAATTTGTGATAAAATAATATTATATATAAATTATATAAGTTCTTGTACTTTATCGTACAACCAAAATTACTACATAAATTTCTCTATGATACACCGTATTATTTTTTTAACAAATTATTTGTTATAATATTAATTAAATGTACGGAAAAATAGTACTTTAAAAATTCCGTCCCATCTATATATATATATAAAAGTAAAATGAGGGTTATTACTGTAAATTACCTTTTCCCGCCTAAAATACATCTTTAATGCATTCTTAATTTCTTCTAAGACATTAATTATATTTTTTTGGTTCAAATTAATATAATATTAAGTATTACCTTCCTAAATAAATAAATATATACTTTATTAAATTAAAAGTAAAAGTTAATGCATAATTTAATGATTGAATAATTAAATTATTATATTTGCAAATATTAATTTGTTATAATTAATCATGGGACTACGATTTTCACATATATTTATATATGATAATTAATCTTGAAATTATTTTTTATTACATATTCATATTTTCTATTTATTAATATTATTTCTTTATAAATTTACACTTTGCAATCTAAACTATGACATTTTACATGTGCTACAATCTATATTTCTATTTAAAAAATAAAATTGACATGCTTGAGCTAACTAGGTTTTTTAGAGTTCTCAATATAAATAATACTTTGTTGCATTTTTTCATATTTTGCAACCTAAGCAAAATATACATATATATATATATATATATATATATATATATATATATATATATATATATATTAAGTGTATCTTTAAATAAATTTCAATATATACATATATTATTTAGATATATTGAAGAAATCATATGCTTTATTTTGTTAGTCCAACTATAGAATAATCATTGAATTTTATTTTATTAATATCAAGATTTATTTAAAATCTAAAAAGTATTATGAGTATATTAACCACCATGTAAAATATTAATACTTGAAAATTATTTTTTCTTAAAATAAAGTAAATAGTTATAGTTAAAATTTGAAAAAATTATTTGGATAAAATCAAAATATTTAAAATTTTGAAAAAAAAAAAAAGAAAACACTAATTTTCTTATAATACAATTCAATTTATTTTATTTGATATATTTTGGTGTGTCGTGTGATATTTATGTATTTGTGTTTGTTCTAATATTCATTATCAATTAAGCTATTGCAGTGTTCACATAGGTTAAGGTGGATACACACACACACACACACACTAAATATATGTTTGAGTTTCAATATTAGGAGATACTCATTCTTAAAAGTAGATATAATTTATTTTTTACATTGGATATTTTATCTTAATATAAATTTATAAAATAATATATTTATAAAATGTAAGTTATATTAAATCCATATATCACTTGGCAGAAATTGATCTCTACATTATTTAAATTTTGGGTTTCTATCATTTTGCAACATGTAGTATGCACGTTTTTCAGTTTTTTTTCTTCAATCACAACCTGAACTATACGTTTTTTCACGTTTGCAACATCTGCCAGCAATTTAAGTGCGAAAAATAAAAGAATATTAGAAAATATTTAAATAACATAAATTTAAAAAAAAAAATCTAAAAAAATATTTTTTTAATGCTAAACTTCATTTAAAATACTAGAAACTTAACTTAAACATGTTGAAAATATATTTAAAAATTAAGTTTTTTTTTTAAAAAAAGTTCAAATCAAATCATTTTAAGTAAGAAAAAATAAAAAAAGTTATTATTTTTTTAAAATCATAAAGCTATTATAAATTTCTGAAAATTATCTTTTAAACTCAAAAAAATTATTTAAACTATTGAAAGTTATCTTGAAAATTTATTTTAAAATCTATAAAATTTCGTTTAAGACATGTGAAAGTATCTATGAAAAGTCAAATTTTATGATATAAGTATATTTTTAATTATTTTTTGAAAAAATAAATCCTTTTAAAAATATTTAAAGTTATTTGAAGTTATATCAAAATTATTCGATCTTTTTTTATGAAAATTAATTTTTTATTAAAATAATTTCTACATTTTTTTCAGTTAAGTTATGATATTTTAAATAATTTTTTAGAATTTAAAAATAAATATTGTATTTTCTAAACATTTTTATTACTTTTAAATAGTTTATTTTCTCTCCGAAAATTGCTACCAAAGGTTGTAAAGGTGGGAAAGCACAAAGTTCAGGTTGATCATAAAAAAAGAAAAAATGATTAATCAAATATTCATTTAGTTAGAATATCATAATTATATTTTTTTTTATATTAGATTTAATTTAATAAAATAATTACTTTTAAAATAAATTTTTGTGCATCGCACGGGAGCGATACTAGTGTTTTTGAATAACATATTATTTTACCTCTAATTGAGCTCTCACAGTTCATATATTTGATTGGACATATTTAATCTTCAATTTTATGACATAATCAAAAGACTTATTTCGAGAAATGTAGTCCTATACATGTCTACTAGGGTTAAATAGAAAATGTACCTTATTCAACAATTATACATATGAACTAGTTATCTTGTACAATAGGTGCACGGTCTTAAATCCGTGTAATTTATGCAATTCGTGTTGTGAGTAGTGTTCATAAAAATATATGTTAATACACAGTCCGGAAAACACCCAATCGAACAGTAATTAATGCAAACAGAATGTAAAGACACACAATATACGTGGTTCGATCCGGAGATCTACGTCCACGGGCAGAAAGCGGCAATAGCCGAGGTGTTTCTTTTTCTTGAACGATGAGTTTACAGTGCGTATTACAGAATGCAAAGTGCGAACCCTAATTCCGAGTTCTTTTCACCTATTTATACTACTAAACCCAAACCCTAACTAAATCCCCATAATCTTGCCCACCAAATCTGCATGGCAGTTGGGAAAAGATCATGGGCCTTGATTCACGGAACAGATTTGATTCGCTGGACCGAACGTGTGTTGCTGGGTCTGTTGGGCCTGGGCCTTCACGCTTGCTGGCGTGTTCGCTGAGCTGGCAAGTGGGCTTAGGATTAACCCGGCCCGAAGGAACCGGGTCATCCCTATCAGATGCCCCCCCCCCCAGCCGAAGCGAGGTAGGAGCTTCGGTTGTCACCGGGGTGGAACCGTAAGCAAGAAGACCGTGGTCACTGATAGGCCGAAGTGTTTATGCGTGATGGAGTGTGTCCGCGTCCCTGGGACCTTGCGGAGCAGTCAATGGACGCAGTGTCGAGTTGGGCCGAGGTGTTTGGGACCTATAATGAGATATCGAATTTCCCCGAAGCGAAAAACGCTTGTAAGGATATTACAGTCTGGTCGAGGTGGAAGGTACCCCGGAGTGAGTAGTTTGGCCGAAATGGTAGGAGTCCCGGAGTGTGGTAGCATGATCGAGGTGGAAAATACACCGGAGTGTATCTTGAATCTTCCTGAAGAAGGGTGAGGCTGATGTGATTGGCGGCGCCATAATGAGAGAGAGACGTGAAGTGACACGCTCTGCGAGCTCCAAGACAGCTGTTCCCCACGCGCCTCGGTAACTGTAAAGCGCGTGAAAAGCACGACTAAATCTTCATCACTGAATTTGAATAGGCTGCATCAGAGCTGTCGGTTTTTTGCACTTATATTGGGAATAACTGCACAGTAACTTTTCATCTTCTCCATTGTGATTCATCTGTTTAGAAAGCGGGAAAAAGAGGAAATCTGCGCTTGCGATTCATCAGAGATCAAAAATTTCTCAAATCCACACTTTCAAATTCAAACCAAGTAAGTATGTCATCCTCTTCATCTTCTGCATCTTCTGCCCCTTCTTCGGCCTCAATCAAAGTAGTAGGAAGCTCGGGTAAATCGTTAGATATCCCCCCCCTATCATATATCATTCCGGAGAAGGATGTGATTAGAACCATAGACAGAGTCGATGGTTTAGAGTGTAATACCATGATGGTTTCGTTTTACAAATGCCCGGCGGTGGAGCTTGAGGTGTCGTCCATAGCGTTACGGATGTCACGGGAGCAACTTGAGAGGGAACTCCCATCATTTTATCTTCCCTTCGACCTCGATTACATAATCCCTACCCCCGAGGATAGGGCCTGTTGCCCACCGCAGGGGTTTATGACCGTATATATTGACCCCCTTAGAGTAGGATTGAGATTGCCTCTGTGGGGCATAGTCGTAGAGTTGTTAAGATATTACGGCATTGCCCTCTGCCAGTTAGCGCCAAACGCGGTGAGGCAGTTGGTAGGATTTACTGTAGTTAGTAAGCAGGCCGGAATAGAGCCAACTGTAGAGCTTTTTAGGTTTTTCTACCAGCTGAAGAACTTCGGGAAGTCTAAGGGGTGGTACTCCTTTAGTCCCCGAGCCCGAGGAGGGTTCAAAGTTCAAAACCCGAGCAAAGTAGAGGGGTGGAAGGAGAAGTTCTTATTTGTTAGGAATAAAATAGCCCTCCCGAAGTGGAGGAGTGACGAGGTGCAGGATACCTCTCCTGTGGAGAATCCGGGGCCCGAAATGAGGCACATATTCCTGCGAGTGGGGACTTTCCAAACCCTTTGTTCCGAGGAGGAACTGGAGAAGGCTGGGCTTAGCCCATATTATTCAGGAAATGGAGATGCCGAAGAGGGTAGGACTATCATTCCGTCACAAGTTGTATACAATATAACAATGCCAATCTCTGAATGTGTGTTTGTCATGTGCAGTGGGCAAGTTCAAGAGCGCTGCTAGGAAAAGCACCGAGGCCAGCTCGGGGGGCCGAGGTGATAGCTCGAAGACGCCGGAGCGACAGAGAACAACAGCTGGGGGTAGCCACAGGGCGGACCCTGAAGACACCATTCCCCTCTCTGGGTTGACCCCGAGCACAAAGAGAAGGGTCACTACCCCGACGACACCACCTCCTGCCAAGAAACTACACGTGACCCCGGCTCACGAGGTAAACTCGTAAATGACTTCGTTATTTTCTGCATAGATCCATTATAACAGCAAGTTGATGCAGGGAGAAGGAGGAGAGGTGTCTGCCACAGGGGCCGAACTGGAGAAGCTGTTGGAGCCTATCCGCGGGCTGGTGGGCAGGCTGGAGAAAGAATCCTGCCAAGGCAGGGTTGCCGAGTTGGAAGCCGAGGTGGCTAAGCTGAGAGCTGGCTTCGCGGAGGCTAAAAGGGGTGTCCAAGCAGCTCGGGACCGGGCAGCGGTTGCCGAGAGAGAGGTGACCAGACTGCGCGAGCAGACCCTCGAGGTTGCCAGTTTACGAGGCGACCTCTATGCAGCTCGGGAGGAGCTAAATAAGATCGTCTCTGGTCAGGGAGCAATGCTGGAAGCATTTGCAGAGAGGCTGATGCAAACTGGGACGTTTCTGCAGTTTCTGAGCTCCTTCGTGGCTGCGGGTGATACGGCCACTCGAAGCGAGCTGCTGGAAATCGTTCACGACAAATACCCGGAGGTCAACGTCTACGATGAGAGCTTCGGGTATAACTACGAAGCTGTCGGGAACGAAGACGGTGCTTGCTTTGACGTGCTGACCAAGGCTCCAAAGTGGCCCCTGATCGAGGCCTTGGCGAAGAAGAACACCATCCTTACTCCCGACATCATAAAACGGTGCAACGAGGACGAGGACAAGGACTTCTTGGGCTTCCGCAACGGCTTCTACGTACGGGAGATGAGGGACCGAGCTCCCATTCCGCGCCCAGAGGTGACAACAATTCCCCCCGCGCTGATCGAAGGCCCCAGCAAGACAACTGAGGGTACAAGTGGTGTTGGGGAGGCCCCGGGAGGAGATGAAGCCAACCCTACCCCCGGAGAGGTCAGTGACCTCCCTACTCATGAGCAGAATATAGAGTAGATAAGCATGTATATAGGATTTCATGTAATCGCTTGCTTTGTAAAGAAAAACCCGAGCTGTCTTCTCTTGTAATAAAAAATCTTCTTTTGTATGAATGATAAATGCTACTTCTCTCATATATATGCTATGTATGGACAATAATAAAGTCTGAGAAAACCGAGGTGTCTCCTTTGCCAGGAAAATATTGAAAACCCGTACGAGGTAATAAAGCAACTCAACTCATCAATAGTTTGGTTGCAGAAAGAGCGGGATATGTTGATGTTGCATGAAGTTCCCCGACTGTCAAGGACTCTTGCTTTAATGGAGAAAAGATATGCCAAGGTGGAGAACGCATGGAAAGAGTCCGCACAACAAAATAAGCAGTACAAGGCACACTGCATTGTGAAAGATCTAGAGCTAGAGCAACTCCGTATCAACCAACAAGAGTGCGAGCATCTTCTTGTGGACAGCGGTCGAGTATCAACGAAAGATATTCGAGCTCGGCGGGCCGAGGTTCGGGAAGACATCCAACACCGGAGTGAGCGAAGTGATGCGAATGACCCGGAGATCATTAGGAGCCGGCTGGTGTTAGGATTTCTAGCAGAGCTTGAGAAGAAGATCAAGGCCCGGAATGAGGCTTTGAATATTGCCGAGCAAAGTGAACCAGAGCCTATCCGCAAGGAAGGATGTCGGGGCAAGAAAACAAAGCCTGATATCCCTCAAGAACCAGAAAGGACTCACCCCGAAGAGCCAGAGGCTAGTGGTCCGGCAGTGACGGCGCTGGCCAAGGAGATCGACGAAATGCCTGCCGATGAGTGGGATGCTGTAGAATGGGCCAACACTCGGGAGAGGGAAGGGAGGAAAAGCTCAACTCCGCAGAGATCATCAAAGCCCACTCGGCACAAGACGAGAGAAGGCATAAAGAAAACCACCGAAGTGATGGATCCTCTGGCGCCACTAGAGTGGGGCCATGCAGAATGGGCCACCATGTCAGGGCCAAGGACGAGAACTGAGCACACGGTGGGTGACCGGGGTCCCCATATGACGAGTCAGCGTCGAAGCCGAAGTGAAGCCGAGCACCGTCGGAACGTGCAAGAACCATCCCGGAGGATGGGACATGCTCAGTCAGAGACAAGACGGCGCGGTTTTGGGTATTGGCTCGGGGAAGACTCCGGAAAGAAATAAACAATTACTGATATCTTTTAGCAAGATTTTTGCTTTATTAGTTAGGAAAACTGTTTGATGTTGTACCATTTTGGAAATAATAAAACCATTATAGTTTAAAGAAATCGACAAGTTATAAATAACCGTAATCAGGTGTTCGGGAACACAGGGAGAACTGTTAAATGTTTCAATCGTTAAGTAATTAATTGAGTGTTCGGAAACACAGTATGAATAGGTTACTCCCCGGACGGATCAGGCAGGAGTAACGTCTCCCCGGACGGATCAGGCAGGAGAAAACACTTCTCCGATTAATCAGACGAGAAAGTGATACGAGTCCGAAGACTAAATGTGAATCTCCTCGGACGGATCGAGGGACAGTTGTGATGGTCCGGAGACTAACAACGATCATATGTTAGCGTTAGGGCGTCCCCGTAACGTAAAGAAAAACACAACGAGATGCATAAACCGAGATGTTTTATTCAGTAATAAGTGCCGGAGCAAACTTCAAAAGTACAAAGGGAAATAATAACTAAAAAAGAAATCAAAGGAAAGATAGTACTTGCGGTGTGGCTTTCACAGATAGAAGCGTCTCAAATTTGTGACGTGCCAACTTCGGGGGATCGGGGTCCCGTTGAGATGTTCAAGTTGATAAGAGCCGGAGTCGTGTGCGGCAACGACTCGGTAGGGGCCTTCCCAAGAAGCATGTAATTTGCCCTCGGGGACAGCTTTGCTGGCCGAGTTGAGCCGAAGAACTAAGTCCCCGACATTGAACTGAGTACCTCGGACCCGGAGGTTATAGTACTGGGCAGCTCGCTGTTTGCACTTAGCCTGCTGGACGAACGCTTGTTCCCGGCGATTCTCAAGCTCATCCAAATTTGCGCGAAGTGCCTCGTCATTATCATCCGGAACTAATGTGAGTAGGCGAGGACTCGGCACACTGATTTCAGCGGGAATAACGGCTTCGGATCCGTAGGTAAGGCTGTAATGAGTCTCCCCGGTGGAGGTGTGCGGCGTTGTGCGAATAGCCCATAAGACCTGTGGCAGGTTTTCGGCCCAGAGACCTTTGGCACTATCCAGTCGCTTCTTTATTCCCGTGAGAAGGGTCCGGTTGGTGACCTCAACCTGCCCGTTCGCTTGAGGGTGGGCAACCGAAGTGAAAATCTGTTTGATGTGGAGTTCTTTACACCATGAGCGGAATGGATCGTTGGCAAACTGTTTACCGTTGTCCGAGATAATAGTGCTCGGGATGCCGAAGCGGCAAACGATATTGCGCCAGACAAATTTCAAAATATTCTGTCCGGTGATAGCCGTAAGTGGCTCGGCTTCGACCCACTTAGTGAAGTAGTCCACGGCGACGACCAGGAATTTCAGTCCTCCCGGAGCAACAGGGAATGGGCCTACAATATCGATACCCCACTGAATGAACGGCCATGCACCTTGGATTCCGGTGAGTTCAGTCTGCGGCAAATGCTTTACCCGGGAGTGTAGCTGACACTTGCTGCATTTGGTCACTAGATCGTGAGCATCGTTAAATAGGGTCGGCCAATAGTAACCCCAGCGGAGAACTTTTTTGGCTAAAGTTCGGGAACCGATATGGCTTGCACAGGCCCCTTCATGAACCTCTCGCAGAACTTGAATGGCCTCGGCAGGGGCGAGGCACCGGAGGCTCGGTTGTAGGTACGATTGTCGATATAGAACTCCATTATGAAGGGAGTATTTAGGGGCTTTGAGTACAACTTGTCGAGCTCGTAGCTTGTCAGTGGGCAGAATACCATCTTGGAGATAATGAATGATCGGAGTCATCCAGTTCGGGTCACTGTCGGTCAGTACCGAAATTGTAGCCTCATGAATTGCTGGATGGGCGAGGTCTTCGACCTTGATATCCGGGGATATATTAGTTTGGACCGCGGAGGCCAACTTGCTGAGTGCGTCTGCCCTGGAATTCTGGGCTCGCGGGATTTTCTGGATAATAACTGCATCAAAAGTTGATATGAGTTTGAGTGCTAGAGCGCGGTACCTGACCATTGTTTCTTCTTTGGCGACATAAGTCCCCTGAATTTGCTTAGACACGACCTCGGAGTCCGTGAAGAGTTCTAGGTGACGAACACCTAAGGATTGTGCGAGCCGGAGCCCGGCGAGAACTGCCTCGTATTCCGCTTCGTTGTTAGTCACCTTGAACTTGTATCTGATGACATATCTAACTTCAACCTCCTCGGGGTTGATGAGAAGTAGTCCGGCGCCACTTCCTCGGACTGTAGACGCTCCATCTACGAAAAGTTGCCACTTCCGGGGTGAGGGAGCGAGTGTGGCGTGGTGCTGTGTATCATTGTCTGCGGGGGATTCATGATTGTCTGCCGGGGCTTCGGCTAGGAAGTCGGCAAGTGCTTGACCCTTAATTGCTCGGCGGGGGAGAAATTGGATATCATATTCGCCCAACTCAATTGCCCATTTGGCGAGGCGCCCAGATACCTCGGGTTTTACAAGGATCTGGCGTATAAGGTGATTGGTCAAGACTCGTATCTCACGTCCCTGGAAGTATGGCCGAAGACGCCGAGCTGCCATAACGAGGGCTAAGGCAGTTTTTTCAAGCTCGGAATATCGAGTCTCGGCCCCATGGAGCACCCGGCTTGCAAAATACACGGGATGTTGAACCCCCTCCACTTCGCGCACAAGAGCGGCACTGACAGCCTCTTCGGCGGAAGACAGATATAAGTACAGCGGCTCTCCGGGAAGAGGAACTGACAGAGTAGGCAGCTGCTGTATATGACGCTTCAAGGCTTCGAAAGCCTCGGTACATTCTGGAGTCCACTCAAAGGACTTCGCTTGCCTCAGGATCTTGAAAAATGGGAGCTGGCGTTCCGCTGCCTTCGATAAGAATCTGTTCAAGGCCGCTAGGCCACCTGTAAGGCGTTGAACATCCCTGAATGTCTTTGGTGGCTGCAGGTCTAATACATCGCGGAGTTTAGCTGGATTGGCCTGCAGGCCGTTTTGTGAAACCATGTACCCAAGGAACTTCCCGGAGCCAACACCGAAGGTGCATTTTGCTGGATTGAGTCGCAAGTTATAGCGCCGCAGGGTGCGCAATGTTTCGGCGATATCCTGCACACATGAAGGATGAGAGGAGCTTTTGATGACCAAGTCATCGACGTAAACCTCAACATTGCGACCGATCTGGTCATGGAAGACGAAGTCCATTAGACGCTGATAGGTGGCTCCAGCATTCTTAAGCCCGAAGGGCAGTTTCTTGAAAGCGTAGCACCCAAAGGCAGTGATAAACGCCGTTTTGATGGCATCCTGTGGATCCATAAAGATCTGATGATAACCTTTGTACAGATCTAAGAAACAAAGGGCCACATACCCCGTAATGGCTTCGGCCTTTTGATCGATGGAAGGTAGAGGATAGCAGTCCTTCGGACAATGCTTATTGAGATCGGAAAAATCAACGCACATTCGCCATGCCCCACTGCTTTTTATTACCATTACTGGATTGGACAACCAGGAGGGGTAGAATACCTCGAACAAGATGTCCGCATCTAGGAGCTGTTTTACCTCAATTCGAATGGCTTCATTTCGCTCCGGGGCGAATTTCCTCTGCTTCTGTTGGATTGGCTTGACACTAGGATCGATGTTCAGCTTGTGGGTAATCACCTCGGGAGAGACCCCGGGCATGTCCAGAGGAGACCATGCAAAAACATCGGAATATTCTCGCAGGGTCTGAATAATGGCCTGATGTAGCCATGGCACGTCCACGGCCCCTACTGTTACTGTCTGCTCCGGCTTAGACGGATCTAACGGGATTTGAGCAGTGGCATCCCCCAATGGGGTACGGTCCCGAGGTTCTAGAACCTGTGATGTTACCTGAAGCTGCTGTTTGGGAGAGACCTTAGCAGTCTTTTTGAGCGCCACATACATGCACTCTTTTGAAACCCGTTGGCTGCTGCGGATGGTCACTTCACCATGCGAAGTGGGAAACTTTAGTGCGAGGTGATACGTGGAGCATATGGCTTTTGCCGGGGTGAGCCAGTCTCGGCCCAATATCATGTTATATGGTGAGGGAGAATTCACCACATAAAAGTCCACGAAGATAGTTTTTATCTTCGGATAAGTCCCCAAAGACGCTGGGAGAGTAATGATACCTTCCGGCCGGACTTCACCCTGAGTGAATGTCTGTAATGGCCCGGGGGCCGGTCGAAGTTGGTCTCGGGAGATCCCCATCCTCTCGAAACAGTCCGCAAATATGATGCTTACTGCAGCACCATTGTCCACGAAGACCCGCCGTATTGTTATATTGGCTACAGTCATGTCAATGACAATAGCGTCAGTGTGGGGTGTTATCTCTGGGACCGGATCCCTATCCGTGAAGCTGACAGTCTCGGACTGATGGAGGCGTTTGTGACGTGGCTCCTCGGGAGGAGGACGTCGAGCCTCTGCCTTTAAGGCATGTCGTGAAGCCCCGGTGGGTAGGGCTCCATATATCACGTTTATCACGTGAGGGGGTGCGTTGTCCCCGGGTCCTCCCGGAGGAGGAGGTGGAAGTGGGAGACGTGACGGCTGGCGATTGCCAGAATCTTGTCGCGCGTAGTTATTGGGCCCCTGCCGACTATTCTGCCAATGTGGCCGATTTTGTTGATTATCTCGATCATGGTAACCTCCGCGGTGATGAGACGAGCCCCCATTGTGGTTTGCCCGAGGTTGGTCTCCGGTTCGCGCAACGTATTGCCGCAAAAACCCTTTCTTGAGGCATTCCTCAATCTCCTTGCCGAGTTCTCGGCACTCCTCTGTCTCATGTCCGTGATCTCGGTGGTATGCGCACCACTTTCCACGGTTCCTCTTTTCAGGAGGCGCTGTCATCCGCGGACAAGGTCGGAAATCGTTTTTGTGGAGTGAAAGAATTTCAGCCCGTGACTTCGTCAGTGGAGTCAATTGCGGAATTGCACTTCGGGATTCTGAATGCCCCGGTGTCAAGCGTGAAAATGCGCTAGTTCGCGTACTAGGACCAGTTTGTGCTTTGTCGGCCTGTCGCTTGATCGCGTGCTTCTCACGCTTCTGCCGAGTCTGTTCCTCGGCCTTAGCAAATTTGCACACTGTTTTGAACAGTGCTCGAGTTGTGACCGAGGTGTTCCGAGCTAACTCGGTGTGGAGTGCTCCAGGGCGGAGTCCATTCATAAAGGCGTTGATGGCCACATCGTCGGGGCAATTTCCCACCTTGAGGCTTACCGCTGTGAAACGGTCCAGAAATTGAGTAACAGTCTCACCGTCCCGTTGTTCCATGCTCATGACGTCGGCCAGAGTGGCCATGGGCTTCGCCCGGGCTTCGAACCGTGCCCAAAAGTGCTCGGCGAGTTCTCTGAAAGAGGATATGCTGTCTCGCGGGAGAGAATCAAACCAGACCCGAGCTTCATCCTGTAAGTACTCCGGGAAAATCCTACAGTACTGAAGGGATGTGATGTTATCATGACTAAGCATACTGTGCCTAAAAGCGCCAAGAAAATTGGCCGGATCTCCCGTGCCGTTGTAAGGTGATATAGCTGGCCGTTTGAACCCTTCGGGAAGGGTGATGGCCATGATTTCGGAGGAGAACGGCGTAATAATCTCTCCATTGGCATCAAGGCCTAGGATTCTTTCCAGTTCAACGTTGCGTTGAACCCGCTCATACTCTTGGAGATCCTGAGCATGAGAATCAGCGTAGCGAACTCTTTTAGCCGCATTAAGTGGACGGCGGCGATCCACATCAGCTGGTTCCTCATTGCGAGGTCGTGATCCGTTTGAACTCCCAAGGTCCTCGGAAGGACCAGGTCGTTCCCGTCGTCGATCCTGACGCCCGCGGTAGCCCGGTTCCCGCTGTCCGCGCGGGCGAAGTGGAGGCACCCCAGGATTATCATTATGGCTAACAGGTTCTGCGGCAGGCCTCGCCGGGCGTAGGCGATTAACTGCCCAATCTTGTAGGACATGCGCATGCTCTTGTAAGAAATCTTGGAGCAGTTCTGGGGTGATTTGAATGTTCACCGGTGGCTGAGCAGCAGCAATATTAGGGTCTTGCTGATCTTGAGGGGGTGGAGGGTTTTGATTACCCTGATGATTGGATGCACTCGCTACCGACAATTGTCTCGGCGTTGTAACTTGATCCACGGGTGGATCTTGATCGGAATGGTCTCCACGGCGAGCTTGATTCAAACGAGTCGTCACCATGATTCTTGAATGCAATGTGAACGTCAAAGATTACCGGTTAGCGCGTTCAAAAAACTGCCTTGTCGTTCCCACAGACGGCGCCAATTTGTTAATACACAGTCCGGAAAACACCCAATCGAACAGTAATTAATGCAAACAGAATGTAAAGACACACAATATACGTGGTTCGATCCGGAGATCTACGTCCACGGGCAGAAAGCGGCAATAGCCGAGGTGTTTCTTTTTCTTGAACGATGAGTTTACAGTGCGTATTACAGAATGCAAAGTGCGAACCCTAATTCCGAGTTCTTTTCACCTATTTATACTACTAAACCCAAACCCTAACTAAATCCCCATAATCTTGCCCACCAAATCTGCATGGCAGTTGGGAAAAGATCATGGGCCTTGATTCACGGAACAGATTTGATTCGCTGGACCGAACGTGTGTTGCTGGGTCTGTTGGGCCTGGGCCTTCACGCTTGCTGGCGTGTTCGCTGAGCTGGCAAGTGGGCTTAGGATTAACCCGGCCCGAAGTAACCGGGTCATCCCTATCAATATACTAATGTTTATACTAAAATAAATTAGTTATTTTGAAGAAAGGTACGGTACTGAAAATTTATTACTCCCCCCGTTTCCCTCAGCTTTGCACACTTTTCATTTTATTCCGTCCCATTCAGTTTTGCACGCCCTTAAAAAGAAAAATTTTCTTATAATTTACATTCTCACAACTTTCACCCTCAATCTCCACATTTGAAAAAGTCATCCATAAAGCAAAAAGTAATGTTTTCTTAATATGTGTGCCCGTTCCTACGTGTAAAACTGAGCGGGGCGGAGGGAGTAGTATTTATGTTGAAAATATATCACTTGTTCAAGAGAAAGGTATCATCATTTCAGTATAAAACAATGATACATTTTCATGAATTTACTGATTAACCCAGACTACACAGATCCAAGATCCACGCACCTGAGAAATTTCATCTCATAAGCACAAATTATTCCCATCTCACTAAATTTCTTAACACCCTTCACTAAAACTAAAAGATGCATTCAATCTTCTCAATACACCTCACACAATTTCCGTACTAAATTAAAACTAAAATAAAATAAAAGAAACCAGAAATGAAATAAGACAAAAAAAGATGAAGAAAGAATATAACGGGTGTGTTAAAGTGAAGGGCATTAATGGTGCTAACATCACTCACATGTACCAACACTAAATTACAAATTTACTTAGAAGGCACCTACAATGTTGCCTCATCTGGAAATTAATATTTGATTTGTTAGGCTGTGTAAGTTATCTAGAAAGAGAATTGAAGTCCAGATTTCCGGCGCCACCGTCGATTTTCCGGCAATGATTCCACATTCAATATTGTGTTTCTAGATTGCGATCAGCAGCTTCGGTCATGTGTTCAAAGGTATACTCTACAATTAAGGCCTTAAAAGTCCGTACATACCGAGGGAGACTTCGTCTCGTTGCGGAAGCGTTAAACGTCGAAGCTGCGCACCAATTTAATTTGATAATCGAAACTTCCTCGTTAAAGATGAGAATGAAGGAGTGTAACAAGAGAATTTGTGGGGTGCGTTGAGAAATTCAACATGCTATAAATCATCCACATCATATATATATATATACTAGTAGTATCCCTGTGCGATGCATGATTTGTAAGTGTAAATGAATAAATTAATATTTTTTATATTTTTATGTATTTTTAATATAATAAAATGTTACAATCAATATGTAACGACCTGTAAATTATTTAATTATTATTATATTTCATTATCTATTTTTGTCCTATGAGAATTATTTATATTTCGTAAACTATGGAAATTATTTTAAGTTATGGCTGAAAGTATATTTTATGTTATTCGACTTTTAAATATTTAATTTGGATCCTAGCCCAATGCATTAATCAAGCCCAAGTTAGCCCATAATTTTTACTTAGGAAACAAGAAATAGGAGTTCTTAACCTAGGTATATAATCTATAAATAAGGGATTCATGTCATAAATTAAAATCGTAATCCAAATCATCTATTTTTCTTAAGAATTTCGTGCATAAGCCCTAGAAGCCCTTCTGAGAGCCGTCAACCTCATTTTCCTCTTTCACTCTATTTTCAAGGTATCTTCTTTGAAAAATTCGAAATTCATGCCAATACATATTATTTTTCTATGAATTTTTAGTATGTTATTCCATTATATGTTCTCAAGTTACAGTAAAAATTTCAACTCCATATGAGTCATATTTCATTTTATATAAAATTTCTATCTCCGCTGATTCAGATTGTAAATACTATGTTATTCCATCTAGAAAATTCGTGATATATATTTATATGTCTTCAAATCTTATTATTTTTGAATATGTTATTCCCCACTATGTTATCTATTTTATATAAAAGTTTCAAATCCATCCAACTTATATTTTATTTTATATAATCGTTCTATTATATCTACACATGATCTAAAATATTCTGCTTTCTGATTTAAGAAATTCGAAAAACATATTTATACATGTTGAAAAATTATGATTTTTGGATATGTACTACATATACATGTCTTCTATTATTATGTAAATTTTCAAAGTGATCCCTTTAGTAATGTTCGAGTTATTAAGGTTTTTCCACCACTGTGCAGAATTTACAGTTTCGACTTATTCGATTTCAAAAATTCAAAACCCATAGTTAAAATTCTTGTAAAATCATGAAATTTTATTATGATACTTTTAAGAAAGTTTATTTCCTGATATAAAAGTTTCAAAGTTTTATCTCTTACCTTTTATGAAAAATAAATTATTTATCTGCTGCTGCGCCGCAAAACTATTCTTAAAAGTTTTTTATTTCTTTCAAATCTATTTTCAAAATTTCCTAAATCATCAACCAAACCCTAAATTCCAAAATTCCAAATCCCATGTATTTAATTGGAGATCAAGATAGAGTCATGCATGCTTAAGTAGGAAAGAGACGAGACTACTGAGTGCTACAAACAATAGAGTAATTGCATCTACATTCCGAGTTGCATCACAATTCAGGTGGGGGTTTACTTTTTATTTCAATTATGTGCTTAATTAACTGTGTAATTTATATATGTTATATTTCAAGTTACAAGTGTATATTCAATTTATTTGATATACAAATTCAAGATTTCCGTGAGTACATGGATTACAAGTTACAAGTTACAAATTTATATTCAATTATTGAGTATAATATTCAAGTTGCAAGTTACAAGTTACAAGTTATGACTGTTTATATTTTATGCTCTTAATTTTGTATATGATTGTTATGAATTGTGATCCTCCACGAGTTGAAGGAAGCTCACCCCAACCCTTTATTGAGCCAGGTTAGCTTGGAGCGAGCGGGTGGAGTACGAGGGGAGTCGAAGCATATGACAACATGACTACTTTGGTGCAATTTATACAAGATGACTATTTAATGGATAACGTGTTATTACTTGTTTATGTTATTTGACCAATTAATTTTTAAGGAGTGTTGTTGTTAAGTTATAAATCAAATGAAATCTTTGACATGGATTCGAAATTATTTTCTATGTTGTGAGTTTAATGGGGAAGCCTACTTCACTAGTTGCATGATTAGAAGGAGTTTTATATATTTATCTTGAAGCATGGAATAATACTTAAGCTTGTTATATAAATAGTTATTTATAAGTTGATCATTGAAGTATTTCATGGATTATTGATTTCTTAGGATGTTAGCTTTGAGGAGATTAAAAATATAATTTATTTGTGATACTGTGTCGTATGTGTTTAGTAAGCTCCGCTGCTATGCATGATTTAATCTTTATAATCTTATGCATGATTTAATCTTTATAATCTTTAGGTTAATATGAAACTATAATATGGAAGTTTGTTAGTTCTACATTAGTTTTGTTAGAAGCATGTTTAGAAATAATTTTATTTTGCCTATTTGATTATATATGCGTAATATTTCATGATAATTTATTAGTTAATAAACGTTTCAGTTATAGTCTGAGGATGCTGGTGTTACTCCGTTGCCGTGTGTTTATGCGGTTTCCTTAACGGCCCGACTAAGAATTGGCTTTAATATATGTGTGTGTGTGTGTGTGTGTGTGTGTATATATATATATATATATATATATATAAAGGTTCCATGATTTGATTTATTTAAATTTAATTAAGATTAAATTACTTTATGAAAATCGGGTCGTTACAATAAATAATAAGATATGGAAAATTATATGTTAATGAAAAAGAGTGATTGAAAAATATTAAAGACTAAAATATATATTAGTATGAATATATTTTTTTTTTTTTTAGTATATGAATATCTCTAGCATCCTTCCATAGAAGTTATGTTGATGATTGGGGTTGGAATTGCAATATGCGGTTGACAGAGGATATAATTGTAATGTTAAAAATTTAGTTACCGTTTTCATAAATAATTTTTCATTAATAATATTCAATAAATTTATAAAAAAATTAATTTTAAAACAATATGTTTTCTTGGGGCGGGGCCAAATCAGCGGAAATAGCTTTATCCTATTTATTTTAGGCTAATATATGACAAGTTATTGCCAATAATTATGTTTTATATTAGGTTTAAATTTTACATACCAAAAATTGTGATTTTCAGAATTTATAATAGATTTTGGATGGAAAAACTTCAAAGTTACTAATTTCAATGAATTTTGTTATTATATTAAGTATAGATATATTAAAAAGATTTTATATGCTCTTATAAATTGTATTACCTTTCATTCCCAAGAAAACGAAAAAAGAGTTTAATATATGAATAGTTTGCAACTTTCTATTTTTTCCATTATAACCAAAATAAAAGTACAAGTGGCTATAAGCCGTCAATTTGAATCACAAATTTACCACTACAAACATTTTATAAACTTTATTATCTTAATTTATTGAAATACTTTAATAATTTATTATACAAGCCGACGATCTCCATAAAATCACTTGTTTTATTTATGTGTGTAAGGATTCAACACTCAAATCCACCCCAACACGTTCGGCCAAAGAATGAAGAACAATGGCCGGAAATTGAGAACCAATTCAGACGAACCAGAAACCGAGAAAAGAAAAAAAAAACGCGAACAGAAAAGGAAAAACAATCACACACAAGATTTTACGTGGTTCGAACAATTGTTCTACATCCACGGAGGATCAGCACACCTCAATCCACTATCAATTTCACAAGAATACAAGAATTACTCCAGAATTACATAATCCCTCAGTCAAGAACCCTAAAACTGAAATATGTAATTCTTATCTCACAATTCTCTCTTGACACTGATTAAGCTAAGGGGAAAACTGTAAATCGTGTATTTATACATCATATAACACTGTTCTGTATAGAAGAATTAGCTCAAATCATCCGGGAAAAAGAGTTATCAGCTCAACTGCCTCACAACGGTTTCAAAACCGTTGTCTAATTCTATTTCCTGCAACTGCTTCATAACCACCCTGAACCGGTGGTTATGACTTCGGCTTTCTCCACAAACCCGTTATTCCGGTCCGGTTCTTCAGCTGATTTATCCGGTTCCTGAACCACCACAGCCTTTTATACAGAATTTGGTTAACTTTGATGCAATTGATCCATTCTTCACAAATCTCCATCTCAATAAATCAAAGTGTGTATCATATCCTCAATTTTCACCATGTATTACTTCAGAAACATGACTCAAGCTTAACCAAGCTTGAGCAATAAACAAACTTTGCTCCAGGAACTGATTTTGTAAGGAAATCAGCAGCATTCTCCTTTGTATGTACCTTTTCCACCCCCACTGTTCCAGCTTCAACAATATCTCTAACAAAATGCATCTTCACATCTATGTGCTTTGATCTTTCATGAAAAACATGGTGTTTAACCAGATGTAATGTGCTCTTATTATCACATAACACTGTAACACACTTCTGTGTTACACCAAAGTCTTTCAGAATTCCTTTTAGCCAAATAGCTTCTTTACAAGCATATGTTACTGCAATATACTCTGCTTCTGTTGTGGATAGTGCCACTACTGGTTGGTGTATTGACCTCCAGGATACTGCTGTTCCATATAATGTGAATACATACCCTGAAATAGACTTTCTAGTATCTATATTTCCAGCAAAATCAGCATCCACAAATCCCATCAAGGGTTCATTACCTGAGTTTGTTTTCACATATTTCAAACCTAAGTTGACTGTTCCTCTTAGATATCTCAGAATATGCTTCAGTGCTTCCCAGTGCTCTCTTCCTGGATTTGCCATGAACCTACTCACTAAAGATACTGCAAATGCTAAATCTGGCCGGCTACAAATCATACCATACATGAGACTCCCTACTCCACTTGCATAGGGTATATTTTGCATGTATTTCTCTTCAGCAGGTGTTTTAGGGCTTTGATCTCTTGATAGTTTGGTTTGTTGCCCCACTGGAATTACCAATGGTTTTAATTCATGCATGTTGAACCTCTCTAGCACCTTTTGTAGGTAATCCCTATGAGATAAGCACAACACTCCAGCTTCTCTGTCTGTGATAATATCCATTCCTAGCATTTTCTTTGCATTTCCCAGATCTTTCATTTCAAATTCAGTACTCAACTTTCCCTTTAGCTGTTGAATCTCCAGCTTACTCTTGCTGGCTATTAACATGTCATCTACATATAACAACAGGTATATTTGATCTGGTTTTGCATTCTTCTCAAAATACACACAGTTGTCATATAAACTTCTAACAAACCCAGCATTTATCATGAATTCATTGAACCTTTTGTTCCATTGCCTTGGGCTTTGTTTCAACCCATACAAAGACTTTTTCAAGTGACATACCTTGTCTTCTTCTCCAGATTTTTCAAAGCCTTCAGGTTGCTTCATGTAAATATCTTCCATTAGCTCTCCATGTAGAAAAGCTGTCTTGACATCTAGTTGTTGAAGCTCAAGATTTTCCTGTGTGACTTTTGCCAGCAAGACTCTGATGGAAGTGTGCTTGACTACTGGTGAGAATACTTCATGGAAATCAATCCCTTCCCTCTGTGTGAATCCTCTTGCTACCAGCCTGGCCTTATATCTGATTTTCTCACCAGTTACCATTTCCAGTTTCTTCTTAAAGATCCATTTGGAGCTTATAAGTTTCTGACCACTTGGCTTCTTTACCAGATCCCAAGTATGGTTTCTCTTCAGAGAATTCATCTCTTCCAGCATGGCATTGATCCATTGTTTCTTCTCAACTCCTTTGATAGCTTCTGTGTAATTCTGTGGTTCTGTATACTCAAGAGATTCTGCAGTATTCAGAGCATAATATACCATGTCAGCTTGTCCATACCTTCTTGGTGGATGAACTTCTCTCCTGACTCTATCTCTTGCCAAGCTGTAGTTTCTTAGACTGTTTTGCTCAGGTTGATCTCCTTCACTGTCTGAGGAACTACTTGATTCTTCAGGGTTAGCTGGTTGAATTTCCTGTTGAGTCCTTACCCCTGATACCTCCACCTCAACTGGTGAGATTTCCTCTTGATTGGCTTCTTCAGTTTCTGACTGATTTCCAGTTGAGAGATATCCCATGACTCCTTCATTGAACTTCACATCTCTGCTAATGATAAGTTTCTTGTGTCCTTGTTCAACACACCACAACCTGTAACCCTTTGTTCCTTCTGGATAGCCAAGGAAAACACACCTTAATGCTCTAGGATCCAGTTTGTCCTGCTTTATGTGAGTGAAAGCCAAGCACCCAAATACTTTAAGCTCTGAATAGTTTGGCATCCTCCCATACCAGATTTCATTTGGAGTCTTGAAATCCAATGATGATGAGGGGGTTTTGTTTATGAGGTAGCAAGCTGTGTTTACTGTTTCTCCCCAGAAACTTTTAGGAAGCTTTGCATCTATCATCATGCACCTAACCTTTTCCAGAATAGTCCTGTTTAATCTCTCAGCAATGCCATTCTGTTGGGGGTTCAGTGGTACTGTTCTGTGCCTCACAATTCCCCTTTCTTTGCAGAATTCTGTGAATTCATTTGACAGATACTCAAGTCCATTGTCAGTTCGCAGATATTTGAGCTTTCTACCCCTTTGGTTTTCTACTTGAGTGCACCAGTCCTTGAACTTTGAGAATGCTTCACTCTTCTGCTTTAAGATATATACCCACACCTTTCTGCTGTAATCATCAATTATGGTTATAAAGTACTTTCCACCACTTAAGGTTTCTGTTCTGGCAGGCCCCCATACATCAGAATGGGCATAATCTAGGATTTCCTTGGTGGTGTGAGTAGCAGTCCCATAGGCTAATTTCTTTGATTTTCCCATTGCACATTGGTCACAGAATTCCAAACTGTTTGAGTTCAAATTTCCAATTACTCCTCTCTTTGCCAGCTCCTTCATTCCTTTTATTCCAATATGACCCATTCTTTTGTGCCATATCATTACTTCTGTTTTACTTAATGTGACATCTGTAGATCCAATGACAGATTCTCCAATCAAGATGAACAAGCCATTCTGTTTCACTCCTTTCATTACTACTTTATTGTTCTTAGTAATATGAATATAACCATTCACAGTACTAAATTCACAACCAGTTTCATTTAAGGAACCAAGTGATATTAGATTCCTCTTGAGTGATGGTACATACCTCACATTTGAGATAGTTCTTGGGACTCCATCATACATTTGAATCTTCACAGAGCCCACTCCTTTGACCTTACATGACTGGTCATTTCCCAGAAGGACAATTCCTCCATCAGTTTTAGTCAATTTTTGAAACAGATGCTCATGAGGACACATGTGAAATGAGCATCCTGTGTCCAGAACCCATTCCTTGGTTATTCTTCCCTCTGATACATTCAGCACCTCTGCCAGATCATCTGCTTGTTCTACCACTGCAGCATCTGCTTCCTTTTTCTCAGATTTGTTTTTTCTTGAAGGACAGTTCTTCTTGAGATGTCCTGTTTGTTTACAAGAATAACATCTCCTCTTCTCCACCCAACCTGATGGTTTCTTGAAATCATTATCACCAGTTTTATTTTCTTTCTGGCCTTGATTTTGATTCTTCTTCTTTTGAAATTGCTTCTTGAATTTCACATTCAAACCTTCAGCAGCAGGGTTGAATTTCTGATCACTTTGAAGTTGTAATCCTTTGGTTTTCAAGGAAGTAACTATTACATCATAGCTTAATTTCTCTTGTCTACCAAACATTAGAGTATCTCTAAAACTTCCAAGAGACTTAGGTAGAGAATTCAATAACATGAGAGATTTATCATCCTCTTCCAAATTTATACCGAGATCTTCAAGATCATCAATCAAATGGTTAAAATCATCCAGTTGATCAATCAACGTTTTCTCCTCAACCATTTTAAAAGATAGCAGTTTCTGTTTGAGGAAAAGTTTGTTGGTTACCGTTTTTGATTGATACAACTCCTCCAGTTCCGACCATGCCTCCAAAGCCGTTTTGCATCTTGAGATTTCTCTGAGTGGTTTATCTCCTAGACACAAAATAATAGAGCTTAAAGCCTTCTGGTCGGTTTCTTGGAACTTTGGCCTTTCTTCAAGCGGCCAATCTTCCTGAGCCTTTAAAGCCATGGATAAACCATTCTGGATCAAGATTGCGTTCATCTTTATCTTCCACAGAGCGAAATCATTCTTCCCTGTAAATCTGTCCACCTCCATTTTCATGCCCGCCATGGATCTCTCCTCAGGTTCAAAAAAGGTTCCCACAGACGGTGCCACTTTGTAAGGATTCAACACTCAAATCCACCCCAACACGTTCGGCCAAAGAATGAAGAACAATGGCCGGAAATTGAGAACTAATTCAGACGAACCAGAAACCGAGAAAAGAAAAAAAAACGCGAACAGAAAAGGAAAAACAATCACACACAAGATTTTACGTGGTTCGAACAATTGTTCTACATCCACGGAGGATCAACACACCTCAATCCACTATCAATTTCACAAGAATACAAGAATTACTCCAGAATTACATAATCCCTCAGTCAAGAACCCTAAAACTGAAATCTCACAATTCTCTCTTGACACTGATTAAGCTAAGGGGAAAACTGTAAATCGTGTATTTATACATCATATAACACTGTTCTGTATAGAAGAATTAGCTCAAATCATCCGGGAAAAAGAGTTATCAGCTCAACTGCCTCATAACGGTTTCAAAACCGTTGTCTAATTCTGTTTCCTGCAACTGCTTCATAACCACCCTGAACCGGTGGTTATGACTTCGGCTTTCTCCACAAACCCGTTATTCCGGTCCGGTTCTTCAGCTGATTTATCCGGTTCCTGAACCACCACAGCCTTTTATACATAATTTGGTTAACTTTGATGCAATTGATCCATTCTTCACAATGTGTTTTATCTTTTGTTTCATTTACTTACGATACGTGTATTAAACAATGTCACTAATTAACATATATCGTATATTAAAAATTATGTAATAGAAGATACAATAGGTAATCTAACGACAACCTAGTTCGGTCAATATATTTGGGAATGCTAGCCCAGCTCAACCTTGTTCAAAATAATTATCAATTTGGACCGGTTCAAAGAACATATTGCGTCCAAACCAGTCCAATTAAATTCAATTAAATAAAACAAAGTTCTTTCTCTTTCATTTTTCAGACCATCCATGTGCAGATGAAATATTTTTATAAAATAAAATTAATTCAAACTTAACAATATGACACACCATAAATAAATCTACATCTCCCCAAATGGGAGCTAAAATTACTTTCTCGTCTCATAATTTTCTGCTCAATTAATTTTCTTTAACTATAAAACGAAATTAAAAAAAAAAAAGAGAAAAAAAAGCATTACATATTGCAATGAAAATCGAACTATAAAAATTATAGAATGAAAAGTGATTTTAATCCTGAACAGAATAACAAAATTAACAAAATTAAAAACAAGTGGATGTAAAATCAATCACTATATTTTTTTATGCCCTTGTTCTTTTGTTCTTCTTAGTTTTTCTCCCTCTTTCAACCAGTATAATTAGTAAACTTGTATATTAGTAAAGTTAAGTTATATTTCGGATATAATTAAAAAGTCGCCAAGATATTATATATGTTCAAGTTGAGGTTCCATTGTCAAACTTTAGCATGCTTGCAGAGCCCTCTCACTTAACCAAAATATATATCATTTATTTATTATTCTTTTTGGGCAGTAAAAACAATATTATATTTTGATTTATATAAATCACCGTCACGCAGACATTTATAATTTATTGGTATAATTAGTTTAACAATTGCACCCGCTTATCCGCTGTATATATATGTTAATGTATTTATAAGTTGATCGATGGGCTAAAATCTTTTTAAAAGAAAATCTTATCTGAAAAATAATAATTCAATAATTACGTTACGATGAACACATTAACATATGCCCATGGTAGAAAACATTCCCAATAGTTTAGATGGTGAAATTTAATTTAATTTTTTTTATATAGGACATATATGTATTCCAACTGTTGACCCCTTTAAACATATTAATATATTCATTTGATTTGCAGTTTGTGAAACAGTCAATTCTTCTAAAAAAATAAAATCAACTAGCTAGCTGTCCTAATCATATATTTCTGCAACTGGCTAGGTGTATTTATTTTTATGTTAATAGAAATGTAAAAGTCTCACTACTTTTTTTCAATTTTTCTTATTTTTCCTATGGTATTAATTTTTCTAATTCTTTTAGTTCTCTTTTTCATTTTTATTTATTTCTTCCCTTTTTTTTTCAGTTTTTCTTGTCGTAGGTTTTTTATTTTCAAATTTTAGTTTTTTTATGGTTTATATATCTTTCTTATTTTATTTATTTTTCAATTCTTTTGTATATATATATGTATATATATATAATTTGAAAGTTGGTCTGATATGAGATGATCACGCGACATATCTACTCTAATTATAAATAGTGTGAAAAGTAAGCATCCACATTGAAAATGTGATTAATTAGCACTCTTCAATTATAATAAGTAAAATAAATAGATTGAACCTAATAGGTGACTAGTAACTAGTGGCACTAGTGTACTATACTCGAGAGGGAAAAGAAGGACAATATGTGCCCGTTTGGTTGCTCATCTCAAGAATTGAGTCGTTATATTTTTATGGGCCTTTGAGATGATTTTAACTAGGATTGAAAAAAGGTATTTGCAAATATATGGTGGCAATAGATCGTATTGTCGAGTAAATTATTTATATGATTATTCAAACACACGGATTTGATCTCGAGTACTACAAATAATTGCGCTACATGCACTATCGCTTAACTTTTCATTCTTTTATTCTCCCTCGCCCCCCCCCCCCCCCCCCCTTTTTTTAATTTTCTTCCACAAAACAACCTGTTTCTTTCTTTCTTTTTAATTCATGGTTCACGAGTTCATGAGTTCATGGTTCAGGTTCAAATTTACCGTCTAGAATTTAAGCTTTGTTATTAGCCTATAGTTTTATTTTACGCTTCATAAATTATTTTTTCATGATTTAGGTTTTATGTCTCAGTGTTAAAAAATCAAAAGAAAAAAAAGGAAGAATGAAGTAGATTGTTTTGGAAGGTAAAAAAAGAGTGAAGGAATGAAAATATGAGAACGTTAGCGCATGTAGCGTAATTATTTATAGCGATCAAGATCAGTAATAATCAGTTATCTGCAAAACTTAATATATATGTTAAAGGTTCTGCCAAACTTATCTGGCGTTATATGTAGTGCTAATAATCAGTTATCTGCAACAAACTTAATAATGAGTGATTACAACTAGTGACGGGGCCAGGAATTTTTTAGAGGGAGGCCCAACTACAGTTAAATCTATAAATTTATTGTACGGGGGTAAAATTTTCGAATTACACTCGATTGGGTGAATTTTTTTATGCCAAATGAGACGCACTTTGTGGAGACTGGAAAACAAACTCTCATATATTAGCCTCTATTTTTTATAATATTTGACAAATTACATTAGAAAATAAAATTTTGGACAATAAAAAAGGTTGGACCACCGCTTTTGGCCCCTTTAATCAGTCCAGGGTTTCAACAATATTCAACTCTAACACTAGAAAGTACGAATATTGTTGATGAAATCAATAAATTGATTTACAAAAATGAATAATCAAGATATAACGTTTGTAATCATTCATTCTATTTTCTTAGAATATATATCCTATTGTTTACACTTAAAAATACATCTGTTGATTATCGTTAAATAATTATTCAAGTTAAACAATATAATTAGTATTTTTATTTAATTAAATTGTATCAAAACTGATTAAAATACACATACATAGTAACAAATTTGTACGGGGCCAGGGGCCAACGCCCCCTTTGGCCATGTAAGTCCGTCCTGAGTACAACGCATGAATTTACAAAATCAATAATGCTTTGCGGCTGTGTTGTGTAAGTTATTTATGAATTTGCAAACATACAATATAGTTGTTAAAGGCTCTGCCAAATTTATCTGGCGTTACAGGTGATTTCTAATAGTCAGTTATTTGCAACAAAATTAATAATGGCTAATTACAACAGAATGTACAAACCTAATAATGGTCCATTTACAGAATGAATAATGGGTTGGGCCTTTATAGCAATGGCCCATTTACAAAGGTTTGGGGCTTTGCTTAATAGTGGTCCATTTACAAAATTAATTAATACTAAGAATGGTTTCAAGCTTTGTCAACATGGTCATTTTCATAAAGATACATGAATTTATAAAATTGATAATCAACCATTCATTTACAAAATTAATTATGGTATTTTCATAACGGTCCTTCATAAAGTGACGTAAACTTACATGATTCATTCATAAAATGACGTAAATTTACAAAATTTATAATGGTCCAAAATTTATAAGTTGTTTCAAGAGCATATAAGATGTAATTTTCAAGAGCTTATAAGTTAATAAAGTGTTTGAATAAAATAACTCATAAGTTTGTAATTAAATGGAGTGATTTAGTATGAATTTAGAGAATTAGTGTGGGAAGTTTGTGTGGTGTGTGAAGTGTGTGTATTGTGAGTAAATTGTATGAAATGTATATAGTGTATATAGTATGTGTGAAGTGTGAAGTGTGTGTAGAATGTAAAATTTGAGTGTAATAATTAAGATCTTAAAAAATAAAATAAAAATAAAGTGTGATATATCGAACTTATTTTTTTAGATTTTATAAGCTTTTAGAATTCATTTTTAATCTTAATTGACAATTTGACAAGAATTAGGTAAAATTGCAACCCCAACAAAAAATGTTTTTTCCGTGAGCATTTAAGCGAAAATTGGTTGTTATTGTAGCTATCTTATCGTTTCGTCCGGTTGTCGTGGGCAAAGCCATCAGTCACATGTCAATAACTGTATCAATTATTTTTGGATAACATTCAGAGCAATATTCTACACATGGTTGGTTAGATCTTATTTTCATTTTACGAGTTTATTATAAAGCTCGAGTTGCCACATAATGAATGTGTTTACTTAAGACTAGGAGTGTTGAATCAAACTTGATTGAGAAAATTAAGAAGTATATTTTATTGAGATTTGAGCCCTTAAATTTACTGAGTCAAGCCTTAAGTAAACACACACAATAAGTTTTCTTCTTCTTACCCCTAAAAAAAAAAGTTCTCTTTCTTTCTTTAAAAAATTTTAAACAAGTAAAAAACCTAGCCTCTCTAAACATCTTTCTCAAATCTGAACCTAGCCCCTTCTTACCTCATCTTCTTCACGGAGGATGATGGGGTATATTTATTTTTTATTTTCGTTTTATTTTCCTCTTGTCTTTCTTTATAAGAGTTTCCGTCTCCCTTCAATAAGTGGGAGTTTTATTCTCAAAAATAATAGAAGATCCGTTATTCGTTATGTTTATTTTAAAGATTTATTCGTCGTTCAATATTTCAACATTGATTTGTTCATTTATTAGGGTTTTCACTAGAAGATTACTGACAAATTCGAGATCAAGTATTTTGGTACGCGATTTGTTCAATGTAATGACGATTTGTTTGATTTAATAGGTTTAGGTCTATTAGTTTTGTGCTTCAATGGTTTCATATGTATTTATATTGTTTTGACTGTTTCTTCCTATCCATCAATGCTGATTCCAGCAATTTAATGATATTTTATTTCAAAAAGATAAATAAATAAATTTTAAACAATATTTTTCTGCTAAAGATGAATTATTTTTGTTTTCTTCCAATCACCCATTGAAAATTATTTTTCTTTTAATTCTCAATTAATTTACTTGACAATATCTATTTTACAGAAATTAGTTTTTATAGAGAAAATCTCAATCATTTTGTAGTATAGTATAGGGTTGTACATGAAATTTGGAGATTATCGAAATGCGAACTGAATAAGTTTCAAAGCGAAAAAACTTATTGGCCATTTGACTATTTCATAATCGAACTGAATCGAATACTTTTTTGGTACGAATTTTGATATTTCTCAATTTTTTTAAGCGAAAATAATATTAAGTCGTATCGAACTCTACTGAACCAAATAAGAAAAATAAAAAAATATAAATTTAAATATATGATGTACCTACTAATTTAAATAAGAATTAAAATTAAAATAACCCATAATTTTGTAATTAGTTATCTTTAAAATAAATAATTAAAGGAACCTTATATTTAATTATTATATGATTTTTAAAACACAAGTTAGTGAATATAAAATAAATTTGATGTAATAAAATTATTTATTGTGGTTAGATGTCAATAAATTTCGTTTTTAATTGAATCTAACATTCAAATGAAAAAAAAAAAAAAAAACCCCCTCCAGTTATCTAAACTGAACCAAACCGTTCCATTAGATCCAAAATGCCAAATCGAACTATCCCACGAAAATAATAAGCATACCATACAATCCTAATTTTTATTGATATTGAATACTTATTTTTAAAATAACTGAAATTTGGCATGCATCGAAAATTTTAAGCCACACGTACGCACACTCCTACTAAGGGCCCATTTGGTACCCACTTCAGGAAATGGACATATTTCTTAAAATCGAAATGTATGGAAAATAAACCTAGTTTACATTCTAAATCATGTGTTTGGTACACTGTGCTACTAACAAGAATACATTTGCTAGTTGTTTGGTAGGGCGGGGTGTAAGATAGATTAAGACTTAAAAAAGACACATTGTCCTTACAATCTTTTTTGGTTTCCTACCCACCCCAATTGCAGCTACGGAACACATGCTCTCATTCTTTACCGTGTTCTTCAATATCGGCTCCTCACTTGCAGCACGAAGACCAACCTGAGCTCGTTTCCAGCCTAGAAATCAGAAATGAACAATCCACAGAGGTAAGAACCATCCTTCTTCTAAACACTTTATTTTGACAGATTCTTTTTACGTTGATGCCTCAATTTAGGGCTTGTTTACGACCTCAAATTTTTCGGATGAAGAATTTAGTTGGTTTTGAATTAAAGCGGTGATTTGAAGTTTCGGACTTAGGGTTACCCAATGACTTTTAAGATTTATCTTCCCATTTTATTGATTCAATATGGCAGATTGAAGCCTGAATTCTAATCGATCTCAATTGACAGAATTATACCCAAACTTGAATTGCATAGGAATCTTGAACCCTATTCTTCATATTATTAATACCTCTTGTTGGGTTAAATTTCTATTGCAATAAAAGTTATATTTCCTGAATTTCTTTGTTCGAAAATTTGTGTGTAACGGCGACATAATCGATTATTTGTACTGAAGCTAATTGGGGCATGGATCAAAGTTGGCCTCCAGAGTGTTGGTTCCGAAGAGGTAGAAATGTCCATGTCTCAAGCCTACGATAAGGCCAAGAACCGTGGTTGGTACTTCTACAAGTGCTCGACACACATTCGTCACGAACGATATTTCATTTGGTTAGGGACAACCCACCGGAACGCCTCTCTCATTTTCTCCACGTCAATCCCACTCGTAATTTATCAATACATGAGTATGATCTTCATTCTTCCACCACTCCAGTCCCAAGCTCACAGGTCCCGTATACCAACAACCTTACCGTGCTAAACCTTGATATCCAAAGCACCTCCATAGGAGAACAACAAAATCTTCAAACCACAATGGCCGCACGAGATGCAAACAATGTATTGCTAGGAATTTTACTACTGTTAGTAGGTTTCATAAGTGGGAAAGCAAAGCGAGTATATTTCAGTTGTTCGAGCTATTTACAATCGTACTTTAAGTTTTCCTACAAATAATTGCGTTGTAGTTATATTTGCTCTATTTTGAAGTTCAGTGTTGTAGAATATTACTTCAATTAGTGGTTGCAATCAGCTTGTTTTCAATAGATTTAGTAGTGGACAACCTAATGGCATGTAAGTTGGATTGTACTGATGTTATTGCAGTGCTAATGTGTGGTTTCCGGTGGCATTCTTCTTTTGGGTTTTTAATTTTTTTTGGTAACTATAGTCACAAAGATAAGTACATCGGGGGGATTTTATGTAATATTCCTAGCAAGATATGGTTTTGAGAATCTAGCAGTCCTTTGATATCTTTCTTGTGCAGTCCATTGCTGAAAATCTTTGGATATGTAGTTTATGTCATTTTGAGAGACTTGTCAATTTGAGATACTTGTCATAACAATAGATTCTTTCATTGGATATTCAAATATCTATTCTACTCAAACACTACATCTTGGAGTCCTATAAAACTGCCATCCATAAATCTATATTTCTGCCATTCCACAACGGGCCACTTTCTTCTACAGTGCAGCTTGGAGTATGCCTATGGAGACGATGTTTGTTTGCAGCCTTGTGAAGCATTGTGAGGAAGAGAACTGGGCAACTGACTCAAGGAATGTACAAGCCATAACGTATTGCTCATCTTGAGTTAAACGAGGCGTTTGGTACAAATTTCAAACTAACCGACATGCTCGTTCGTCTTAGGAAGCTTAAGCATTGTTATTTTCTCTTTTAGAGTTTGGTTGAAAGTCAAGATGTTGTCTATGTTGACAACTTAAATGCTATTCTTGCCTGTTTGTTGGTGGGCTGCGAAGATCCAAGTAGTACCATTTCTGTATCCGAATATCTTTTAAACCTTCAGTTTTTTGTAAAATTTCTCATATAGAACATGCTCTTTACAGGAGACCCGATTTGCTCAGGTTTATTATCACGAAGGATAAAACCACTATAAGAGTATGGTGATCTTGTTCAGCTCTGGATTATTCAGTGCCTCCTAAAGCACCCATTATACAAATTATCAGTGATGATGACGAGAGTGTGCCTGGTGATGGTCAAGGTGAGGCTGAAAATGTCAACGAGGTGATCGAGATTGAAGACCCTACTATTGACTTGGAAGGACATGCATTAGGGAAACTAAACATAAAAGACCAAGAGGCGATATCTCCCATCACAAGGTCTTTTGTCCCGAGGAGTCGTATGCCTTCTCACCCACGCCCAACTAGATTTTATGTTGTAGTACGTAAATCCCTAGCCAGCGAGGGGCCATCCCGTGTGAGGGAGGGTATGTCTATTGCCAAAGTTGACGAGGATCCAAATCCGTTAAACCCAACATTTAGCTCATCCTCTTCGTCAAGCTTTCCAAGGGCTTCTTCGGCATTGGGAAGAAATAGGTGGTTAGCAAGGGTAGTAAAAAATTTGCCACGGATTTCGGGTAATTTCATCTGGGCGGTAGTATGTGCGTGGTATTTTTCGAACCAATGTGGTAGAAGTCTGTAGTAGGCATTTAAATATTTCTTAAGAGTGCAAGTTTGTTTTTTTTTTTTTTTTTTCTTTATAACATTTATTTCCTTTCCTGGGACGTATTCAAACACCTTCTACAACCTGTATTTTCACCTCTTTCCCTGAGGTTGTAGGCTTTCGGATATATAACTATTTTAAGTTGTTGGTGTAATTCGTTTTTATATAATTTGTGTTGTATAGAATTGGGAAAAAAACAAAACCAATTTTTTTATGTTCTTTAGATGGTCAGCCAACACAACCGAAAAACTAAATACCGAAGCATCATTAAAAGAAATGAATAGGACATTCTTCGACTAATTGATGGTCCAATAAGCAGGCCACTTTTAAATAATAATGGTCAAGAAGTTGTAAATGTTGATTCTCTTTTGTTTAGTACGTTGAATTGGATACAGGGGATGCCATTTTATCTATAAAGCTGCCAAATAGCATGCCAATGTTGATACTATTTTGTATCTATGCAAACAGTAGACGGATTCCTTCCCCACATGTCTATGTGATATATGACACAATATTCCAACATCTTCTCATTGTGTTCAAGTAGCTAATGTGATTTCACTGAAATGTTATGCCAAATCGATTCAAAGATTTAAGAATATTCACCTTTATTTATTTTCAGTGAACAACATCATCATAATATTTTTGTGCATGTTACACAACAATAATTTACCAAATGAACAACAATTACTATTTGTTTGTTTATAAATTGAAGGGTTCTTTGCAGATGGTAACTCCACACAATAACTTACTATTATTTTAAAAAAAAAAAAAAATTATTGTTGCTAGAAATGAATTTCCGTCCCGTTCCACAGTTCTACTCGGTAAATTGGAGGGAGCCGATTGAGAGAAAATTTGTGAGTCTACTTGTTCAGCAGTACCATCAAGGCAACTAGTAAGGAATTCTAGAAGTGAAGATGCTCTCATAATAGCGGAAAGTGAGTTGAATGAAAATTTCAGTAAGAACTACACGCTCAAAGACCTTCACGTTTGTGTAAGAAAGCTAAAATTGCGCTAACACCTTTTCCTAAGGATTCTGGCGTACTCGGATGTCGTGCGGCATGATGCCACAAACACAATGTACCCGCCATTGATATAGTGAGCAACTAAAATTCAGGTTAAGTCCTATCATTTTATAGTTTACTGAACTTTATTTAAGTCTAAAAAATAAATGATTTAGTTTTTATTTATTTATTTATTTTTTGAGCAGGAGACACGACTTGCAAAGTTTTACTTCCATGGGGAGAGCCGCACCACAAGAACTTAGAATTACTTTTTGGCCAGGAGGTTGGTGTCGAAGATCCCCGAAAGTTCCCATCACCAGTGATGACGATGACGATGATAATGATGATGAAGTTGAAGAAGTCGCCTCTTTAGGCTAATTGAATGAGGTTTAGTTGCTTGATATTTGGGGTAGTCGTGTTGGATGGTCTGTATTCCCCAGTGTTTTTTAGTTATGGTAATTTTATATGGTCTTGTTTGTTACTTGCTTTTTTTTGTGGTTTTGATTACGGTATAATGTACACGTCTTTACGCTTTTCACATTTCGGATGTATCATTTCTACAAAAATGTTGAATTACCAACTCCAACTCCTTAAGCTGCGAAATATTTTAAAAACTTTACACACTCACATAATGATAAACAGGGTATATGAATTAAACGTGATTTTTTTTTTCTCTTGTGATTAGTGAAAATTTGAAGAGTGGAGAATTTAGTGAAATTAAATAGTGAAAGATAAAAAGCTTAAGGTTTTACTGAAAGATTTTAACAAGAAGATAACTTTTATAAAATGCTTTTAGTTGGTGTGGAAAGCCAACTTTCACCCACTCAGCTTCTGCATCATAACATATGAAAATTTAATATTGACAACACCAAACACGTCTTATAAAATAACCAATTAGAAACCAAGTCAAAGAAACCACTTACACACTAGCATCATCAAATAAAAAGACACCCAAAATGACACAAACATTCCGTATACAATTCGACAATTTACAGATATCAATCAACCTGGTGTTATCCCTTGCTGAAGCAGTAAGCAGCACACAAAATTTTAGAAAAGGACATCAAATGGACAATTACAAATTCTAAGAATTAACAAATTCAACAGAATTATCCTGCATAAAAATCCACCTAGACGGAGCTGTCTTAACAACATCGGACACTGATAAAAATAGTACCAATAATATTGAACTAATCCACCAAATATTTACATACCAATGTGGTACAACCACATTCATAAATACAAACCATAGTTCACGGAACCTTATGTCCCACAAAATTACATCTAAAATCTAAATCATTGGATGCATAAACTTTCCGAATCGTCTAAAGTGCCATTAAAGTTTCAGAAAACCAACAAAAGCAAATGATATAACATGGTCATCCAAAATAATAAAAAAAAAAAAAAAAACCACCCACAATCGTTTCAATGGAACATGTTAGAAATCAAATATTATCAAGCATCCGTTTTATGAAGCGAGCTTTTGCTTCATTAGGCAAACCGTTAAAGCCCTCCAGATACTCCACAATCTTCAGCATTATGAGCATTCCATCGAGCTTTTCATCTTCCGAAAGTCCGGACAAGCTACTCAACAACCATACACTTCATTCCTCGAAGCGGCAACATCAAACTCGTAGCCAATCCGGCATGAAATGTTGTCAAGACACTAATCACTCGAACAACAGAGCTGCCCGACTAGGTCTAAATCTCTTCTAGACCGTCATCAACTTTCCCTTTGCTACCGGCTAACTAAGTGATACAAGCCGGTGTTATGTTTCCCCTTCAGCCAGATCAGCAATTGGGTAGGGGATGACATTGAGGGTATTGTCACTGGCACTCTCAGTATTTGCATTATCTTGGTTGATAAGGTCATTGGCAACATCGATCACGTCCTCCACATTCTCGCCAGTAGCACGGTCCTTCCCAAAGGTCTCGATCCATTCCTTATAGTTAGGCCAACTCTTGAACCGCATTAGACGCGTCATAGGATCATTCTGCATCTCAAAACCAAGTCAATTAACCTCAGCTTTGGCATGTAGTACATTAAATTCTAATTTATTAGACACAAAAATAAAGTAATTAGCATTACCATTAGAAGGATTCAGAAATTTAGTACTCTTTTTTCGATTACGGATGTACCTTCACCATGGCTTCCCGCTGCTCGTTATTTGTCGAGATCATCTTGTTAGTCCGATTATAGCCAATGCCCCATCATTGTCGAAAGACAACCACACGGTTTTTTCCATTGCAAAATCTTAAAGTTCACTTGCAGCGTGCCACGGAGGTCAGTCCTGGGAAATTCCTTAACCAATTTATGTTCGAGCAGGTTCGATAACCTGGTCTAAAACCAAGGACTAAAATATCGCGAGATCATCTCGCGAAATCAGCTCTCCCGAGACGAGATTGACATGTTATAGCTTTTTGTTGGAATATCGCGAGATTTCGCCCAAATCCGTTTTTTTTTTCTTTTCCTGTTTCAACAAAATTTTAAAAACTTGTCCAACCTTGGTTTCGAACCTGAGACCTCTAGAGTGAGGCTCCAAGCTTTATCCACCAGACCAAATCAAATACATGTGATTATGTCTACATAACATTTATATAACCGATTCAGTAAAATTCTATTTACAATAATATATACCTTATGGAAATGAAAATTAGAAATAATTGGCTATTTTTGGCCCATAATAAGTTATCAAAATGAAAATAATTGGTCCATAATTAATTATCAAAATGAAAATTAGAAATATAAAAACTAAGTATAAAATAATAATTGGGCATTTTTATAAATCTTTTGTTTTGTTTATAATTTTAAGATGAATTTATGTATTAAAGTTGGTTATGATATTTTTAAAATATTTTGTAAACTTTCGAATTTTTAATATAATATTTCCGTATTAGTAATTAGTAATGTTGTATGAAAAACGTCAAAAATATTTTATATTGCCACTCATTATTTATATTATTTTATATTTATAAATTAGTTGTAAATAAATCTATTTCTATCAAATTTAAGATGTGTATATGTATTTGAGTTTGTTATAATAATTGTAAATATATCATGTTGATTTTTTAAATTTTTAATATATTTTTTAATATTTTTCAGAAAATTGCACCGATATTCCAATATTAATCGATATATCACCGATATCGTAAATTGAAAGATCGATATCTCCGCGAATACCGATATTTTCGTCCTTGTCTAAAACCATTGTCCCCCTTCCAGCCAATTGCAATGAGTTCCTTGAGTAGTCTAATAAGGACCTCCTCTTACCTATCAATCTAGCTCCTCCTAGTTCCCTTTGTATTGGTAGGGCTCGAGCATTCATTTTTCCTATACATTCAAAATAACATACCTAAATATTATATTCTATCAACATTTAGGTCTGCAAGCAAGAAAATATCAACCATACAGAAAATTCCAAGGACATAAAGAGTTTAAAGTGCAAAACTCATTAAATAAGTGCTGATGCAATCATCCCATATTATATCTCACAAGTTGTCATATTTAAAAGAGTACATAGTTCACAATAGGCACTCAAGAAAAACCAAACCAAAATTTGCAATTACATGCTAGTTATAATATGAATACAATTCAGTGAAACTAATTTAGTAAGTCACACTTTTTTCGTGGAATACATTCTAGCTCATCTATTATTCTTCCACTCTAAAAACTGATTTTGAGCTAATTACTCTCTCTACGCATTCCACTCGGGGCTGGATTCTATGGTGTCAACAACCTCATCCATGTCTTCATCTTCATCATTATTTGCTTCATTGGTCGCTAAGAGTTGTTCAAGGGGGTCGACCAAAATTTCATTACGAACAAAATTATGCAACGAAAAACAAGCCATGACTAAACGGTTCTGGATTTTGATTGGGTAGTACGTGGCACTTCTCAGAATGCCCCACCGCATTCTTATGATACCGAAGGCACGTTCTATAACATTCCGAGCCCTCTTGTGCCTCATTTTAAGGTGTTCTTAAAAGTTACTAGGCTTGGCCGATGACTCTCCCCACTCGTCAATGTGGTATCTAACTCCTTTGAAAGGAGTTAGAAAACCTTCACTATTTGTGTAACCGTTGTCACACAAATAGTAGGTCCTTGTGTAGAGGAAACATCAACAAATTAAAGTGTTCAATTTAGCCTTCAAATTCTAAACTCTCAAATTGGAGAAATAAGGTAGTTAAGTCATGTACCCTTTGTAACTCTTAAACCGTTCGACCTATTGACATCATCTCTTAGGACCAAGGACGTAGATCTCGCAAAAGATTTTGGCAAAATCTCACTGAAATCTCGCGAAAAGACACCCAATGAGATAAAATACACATGTAACAATATTCTGTAAGTTTCTCGCGAGAATTTCGCGAGATTCCCGGCGATATAATGCAATATATCATTTCGGTCATGAAAGCTTCATTATTTGACAGATTTTTTCGAGATTCTCCACGAGATCTCTTTTTTCACGATAATTTTATTTTTTTTTTAAATTTCAGAAATAATGCAAAGCCTGCAAGTTTTGGCTATAAAGATGGTAGATGGGTGATTGACATATTTGGTGGGTTTATAGCTTTAAAGGACATGGACACTTAATTGGTGGATGGGGCCCTTACCTCAATGTTCTTCTTCTCCTTATATTTCCGTTGATTTGCAGTAAAGAATTGGGGAAGTGATACAGAAGATGGACACTGCGTGACATAGAAGAAGAACTGATAATCTAAAAAATATTGGGTTTGGGAAGATTGAAGAAAAAGGCATGAAGAAGAGGGAATTATGAAGAAAAAACGTGAAGAAAAAAACAGTGATTTTGGAAATTCTGCTGAGGGGAGACTGGAGAAAAACATGAAGAAGAGGGTTGCTAAGTGCTTTTGAAAAAGTTGAAAGGGGCAGAAGTGCTTCTGCATCGGCTGAGAGATTAGTAAATTCTAGGTTAGACTTTTTTTTATATTGCGAAGAGTTGGGCCTATTTTATACCTATTTAAGATTATTTGGGCTTCCTTTTAAATTTGGGTTGGGTATTGTTAATTGAGATTTTATGGGCATGGTTTTAGTTTTGGGCTTGGTTTTAGAATTTTTTTTTTTTATTAACATTTAATATCTTGATTTTAGATTTGGACTCGAAAGATGAATGGAGCATTGGGGAATAAATTCGGGCTGCGTCGTGGAAGCTGTATAATTCTGGAAGAGAATTGGAAGCTGCTGGTCACAAATTGCAAAACATGTATTGTCTCTGTATATTTTAAATTCTGTATATGAACTTTTATTTTTCTGTCTGATCCAAATATATACATGAAGCTAGAATATTGTGTATTTTCTGAATTAATGACGTTTTTATTATGTTAATTCAAAATTTGCCTCACGTAATAACAACCTTACATTTTGGACATTGAAGTACATACTTAAATTATATATAAGTAGAGTTTTATTTGATATTTACAATTTGAAATTAGTAAATAGAAAATAATGGTAAAAAAAAAATACGGAATTGGCATATTTTAAAAAGAAAACAACTAATTTGTCACGCAGCTTAAATAGATTATGGAATTTACAACTTAAAATATTAATAAGAAGAGATTGGAAATAAGGTTAGGGAAGATATTTACAAATTATAAACTTTTTTTTTAATATAATAAGAAGAGATTTACAAATTATGAATAATAGGGATTACGAGATTATAGGATTTACAAAGTATAGGGAATAAATGATTGGATATATTCATAATAAGAAGAGATTTACAAATTATAATATTTTTATTAAAAAAATCTAGAATATTAATATAAATGAAAGAAAAAGACAAATTTCATTGAATAATCATACCATTAATGAAATAAGAGAATAATATTTCAACATAAGAGTTAAATTTAGAATGTGTTTGCTTAAGGCTGGGGAGTGCTGAGTCAAATATGCCTGGGGGAGTTAATGGGTGTGCTTTATTGGGATTTGGTCCCCTAAATCTACTGAGGAAAACCTTAAGCAAGCACCCTCTTATAAAAGGAATGGTTTTAAATAAAATTATATTCAAAAAGTGAGATAAAAAAAAGGGGGTAGAATGTGGGGCCACAAGAATATAAGCCCGATGTAACAGGTCCAACATGTCTAACCTACGGGGCTAGAAGCCCAATTCTGAAACACTGATTCATTAGGCTTTCTAGCCAGACCCAATTCTATTTATTTGTTAGGCTTCTGGAGGGTTGTTTAGGATAAATGTTTTTAAACGGTTTAAGTCAGACCATTTTTTTTTTTTTTTAAATTAAAAAAAAAATCTACATATTTCTTGGTGGAAGAAAATTAGGGTCATGGTTCAGATTTAACTTTTTACTGATTACCTGAACAACTGTATGAAATGTAATGGCGAGTGGTAGCGACGTTTCTGTTCGGAAGTCTACAAGATATGATTACGCATGGAAATATGCTAGTCCTGTTGCCGACAATAAAGCTGCTACAATGTGTGACTTTTGTGGAATTGTAATTAATTCCACACTAGAATCAAATATCATTTGAGTCACACGGGCCCAGAAGAAAATGTTGCCCAGTGTAAAAATATTCCTCCGAAAGTGAAGAAAGAGATTCAGGATCTGATTAGTACTAAAAATGCTGCTAAAGGGAAGAAAGAGGCAAAAATGGCTGCAGAGCAGAATTACAACGAGGTTTGTCACATGGATTAGTTGACAAAGATGATGATGATGATGATGATGATGAAGAAGATTATATCGCGTGTCTGCCGAACCTTAATCCAACTGAACAAAAATACTACCAAGCTACCATTAGAGAGTTGAGAGCAAGGGAATGGGAATGACACCAAACCCAACATTTGGAAGTAGTAAAGGAGGAAGTCTGAGTAGGTGAAAGGGTACACAATCTTCTCAATTTCGTCGAACGCAAAGTGGTCGATCAATGAACTTTGATCCCTCCCCTGCACCTTCTTTATATAAATCATTCGATGTTAAAAGAGGATAAATAATATGTTCTCTGGTGATAACTTCAAGGAAAAGTTGGGCAAGATGGTCAGTAAGTTTTTCATTTATGATAATTTACCACCAAACAGAGCGTCCTCTCACCACTTCAAGAATATGATTGCTTGTGCCCAGAAGTAGGACAGGGTGTTCCCACGCCTACTCCATATGAGATAAAACACAAATATCTGGACATGGAGTATGCAGAAATGCAGTAATACATAGGAAGACAAAGGGAAAGTGAGAGGCATATAGGTACACAATTATGGCAGATGGATGAACTGGGGCGACGAAAATGTCCATAATAAATTTCATGGTATATTGTAAGGGCACCACTACTTTTATGAAATCCGTTGATGCATCGAATAAGATCAAAGACCATGCCTACATTTACAATTTGCTTAAAGAAATTGTGCGGAAGGTAGGAAAGCACAATGTTGTTCAAATTGTAACCGATAATGGATCAACTTATGTAAAAGTGGGAAGGAAAATGCAGCAAATGTATAACTTATATTGGACCCAATGTGCTGCTCACCGCATTAACCTCATTTTTGAAGAGATTGGAAATAGGGATAGAATCAAGGAAGTAATTGTTAAGGCGAGACATATAACCAACTTCATTTATAATCATGGTTAGTTACTTGCGAAGATGCGAGAGGTTTGTTAGGCAGATATTATAAGACTGGGGGCAACATGTTTTGCGACTAATTATATCTCCTTAGATAGCCTCTTCAAGAAAAAATATCACTGAAAATAAATATTACTAGTGATGATTGGACCGCGAATAACCTAAGTCGAATAAAGGTGGGCAAGGAAGTGGAAAGTCAAGTGCTTGACCATACATTCTGGGATGGAATGCAACACACCATGGCTATTTTTGAGCTAATATATCAAGTGCTCCGAGTGGTTGATACAGAGGTTGGTCCAACTATGCCAATCTTATATGACTCGATTCAGGTTATGAAAGTTAAGGTCCAAACACTAAGAGCCTCACATTGGGTGACAAAAATAATTAAGTCTAGGTGGGATTGTACACTTTCTCATCCACTACATGCAGCAGGTTATAGTTCTTTTATTTCTCTATTTAACTTTGAATATTGTAAGCCTGATTTACGTTTCATAACAATATTCCATAATATTTGCAGCATATTACCTTAACCGGAGATCCCAGTATCAGCATGGAGCAGATGAAGATCCAGATCTACTTCAAGTTTTCAATAAACTGCACCTTGACTCCGACGGTGTTGCACAATTTTGGAATTAGGCTAGCTCAGTTGATATGAAAATTACTAGTTTCTTTTTTACATTTAATATAATTACCTAATTATTAATTTTTTTTGTACTTGTACAGCTCATCTGTTTTCGTGATGCCAAAAATCATTTGGTGACTGTACTATTGTGGCTGCCAGAAATACAATGCCAACACGTAAGTAGATTTTTTATTGGATGAAAAATTGACAGTACTTATATCGTTTACAACAACATATTTTTTGACAAAGATTGCTAAATTGGCAGCCGATTGGTGGGTTATGCACGGTAGTTCAGCACCGACAGTTAGGCAACTAGCCATGAGATTGTTGGCACAAACAACATCATCTTCTGTATGTGAAAGGAACTTGAGTACCTTTGCATTGATACACAGAAAACAGCGAAGTCGTTTTGCATATCTAAGCTCGAAAAACTCGTATTTTGCTATTACAATATGAAGTTAAGGATACGAGTCTTGGAGGCTGAAGCAGATAGGGCTGTTGAGCAAGAATTATTGGATTTAGCGGACATCACTGCTGAAACCGATAACGAAGAAGGTGATCAAATATATCAATGGATTCGGCCATCACGCCTAGACGATGATGAAGGCAATTCTGATCCACAAGTAGTTGAAGCGGCTAGCTAATTTGGAATCGATGTGGATCAAGTGTTGTGTGACGAAGTTGGTGTAACTGGTATTGGTACTGACTCACATGTGGGGAGCTCATCAAATGATGGGGGAAGTGATGCCGGTGGAAGCAACAATGGTGGACTTAGAGACAACTATGGAGATTATTTCTCAAATCAAGGGAATATGAGTCCATTCATTGTTGAGCGGGAGTACACACACGCTACTTAAGATCAAGACCACAGAAGTAGAGCTGGAGGTCCAGGGATAGGGGCAATTGGGAGAGATTACACGAGACGACGTGGTCAGAACCAAGGCCCGAGCTCAAACACTGATGTAGCATCCCTCTCGTTAAATTTTAACTCCCTGAGTATGAGAATTAATCGAAGTGATATGTATTTTAATTTCTTTCCACACAAGATTGCAGCAAGATCACTCGAACAAGACTGGACTAATCGTAGCATGTCTGATTACCCAACCCCTCAAATGGTAGATGGAGGACATCATCATGTTTCTTGGGTAAATCCGAAGTATTCGGTCTATGGACTGACGGTTGAGAGAGACGCTGAAACATACGCATATCATCTTGATGACTATCTTTATCATTACGCTACCGCGGTGAATTAGTACCACTATGCGAATACACAGATAAAACATCTGGTCCATTCGAGCCTCATAGGGCATCATTTTGGTACTAGAAAGTAGTAATGTATTATGAAAAGAGTTCAGAATGTGTCCTGTGTGGCTGGACAACGTTTGTATTGTTTATTATTTATTAAGTAGTTGTAAATATGTGAATTTGGCTCAATTTTTAGCTTAAATATTTGAATTTAAGTTAGTTTATAACAATCTATAAAATATTGTGATAAATTATCTACTTTAATACATTTTTTGGAATTTTTTAAAAAATTACACTGATATTTCTCCCGATATCGAAATTTCTCTGAAATCTCTCTAAAATTGAAACACTGATAATTCTGTAAAAACCGAGATTTTCGTTCTTGCTTAGGACCCTAGCATCTGCAGTAGAGTCCTTCCATCATAAATAAACCTCATGTTTCTGTCACAAACACCAAGTACATTAGTCGATATGTTCCCCTTTCTTGTCCTGTAATGACCCTTATTAGTCCCCGTACAATTACATTTACATATGTCCCATTCAACACTCCAACACAACCCTATTCCAATAGTAATTTTGGTTAATGAATTCAGTTGATTAATATAAACATTGACAGGAGAAGTACACAAAAAGATAAAGTTACCTTGAACCATTTCCACCTAGGAATTGTACAATCCTCAGCGACTGGTTCGGGATTTACAAGCAGAAGTGCATGAAGCTTTAAGACTGTTTTCATCACATTATGAACATAACGCGATACAGTTTGGCCTGCCTCCAGAGATCAAACGTCATACAATATTTTTTTTTTATGGGAAATGACCAATAAAAACATGGTTACCTGCTCCTGCACGCTAACATATTTATTATCATCTAGGCCAACTAAATTTCGCAACAGGAAGCATAGCCTAGCAAATGTATTCCTATCCATTCATAATCGTTCAATACAGTCCGTATCTGAAGCTCCTACAAGCCTATGTATGTGTGTGGCTTGATCAGGAAACCACTCTATCATGGTGTAACGTGTGGCAACATCGACCCGTCTACATACTCTTCTTTTATACTTATCCAGGAGACACATAATTAAAACTATGGTCATAATTGTTTCATGGACGAGTTCATTAGTTAGTAAGTAAATAGCAGCGTTTTTCCTGGGCAGTCTTGCCATCCTAGAATTATAAGACATAAATTGCTAATTTGTTGATAATTTAATATAGGCGTAAAGCTAAAACAACAAATGAGCGCTCCTATGAGTACCACCAAATGGGCCCTATTCAGTGTATAAACACATTAACAGATAAAATATCGCACGTCGACCAGCCCATACATATAATGTCAGCAAATAAAAAGTCAGATAGGTTTTCATTTAAAAACGTATGTGTGTGAACACATTAACAGGGTATGTCATAGCCAGACACACCGGGTAGTAGCAAAAAGGTGTAAAATCAAAATAGAATATCAATTATTGATTTCAACAAAGAGAATTCAGTAAACAATGGTTGAAAACTTGCCTACAAAGCCCAGTAACTAGAAAACACCATTAGCTAGTTTCGAGCTTTATCATAAATGGAAAACATATAGAAATACCGAATAACTTGCAACTAATTTTATGCTGATAACGAACTTGCTGGAAGACCCCTACAATGGGTACCTTCAAATTAAGATGTACACCCAAATTAACAAAAATTGGAGTTGAGAAAAGCCCAATCCGAACAAGGCTAGGAAAACAAAAAATAAAATGGTGCGAACAAAATCACAAATTAGATGTTAAGCACAAGCGTATTGTTAAAGAAACACATATAACTTCATCACATCAAAATTTTTTATCACATCCAAAGAAAATTTACTACAGTAACACAAATTACCGAAAATTTACCGTAGCAACACAAATTATCGAAAATTTCCAAGGTGCTTGTTCTACGCGGTGTATAATAAGTTCTCTAAACATACAAATTTCCGTACACACCCACATTATCCACAATCCTAAAAAAACCTACAAAATCGAAGTGATAAATATTGTGCGCTGAACGGCATACTGCACATAACTCCTTCTCTTTGCTGTCGAAAATCCGTAGTGGGTTTACTATTTTTACCTAAAAAAATTAAAATAAACTTTTCGCTGTTGTGTCTTTTCTCTATCATACATCAGGTAGATGGTTTGAAGTTGGTATGTGCATTATATTTTTAGTTATCAAAGTGTTTGAAATGCGAAGAACCATTCTTCGGAGATCCCATTTTTTTTTTTGAAAAGGCAGAAATTTTGCCGATTTTCTCCATAAAACCAGATCCCTAAAGTCCAATCATATTTCGTATAACGAAACTAAAATTACCTGGAAGATTTCATGTTGTTCGTCGATTGAACCAGCGGCGAAAACCTCTGTGGCCAAACCCTAGTTGCTGAGTGTGGAACGATACTGAATTCTTTCCCACTTATCTTAGAATAAGGTCTCCGTCGATGTAAATTGTCTGGAGAAGTGTGCCAAGGGTGTGGTAAATATTTCAAGTGGCATTTTTGGTACACTATTTAATTAAGTTTCTGAAACCCACACCGAAGGCAAGTTCCCTTTACTAAAGAGGAGCAATATTTTGGCAATCGGACTACTACTTTTCTAGGGTAGATTTTCCCTTTTTCAGGGCCTGGCTATTGCTGCCAAACAACAGAATTGGGTAGACAAAGCTGCTTTTGACTAAATCTACCCCATCAAATGGCTAAGTACTAACCAGGGATGAAATTCTCGCAACATTTTGCCGAAATCTCGCGAGAAATTGGCCAGCAAGACAACTAACACACAAATTTCTTTCACTTTTTTGCGAAAATCTCGACGAGATCTTGCATTTTCTCGTTTCGGTCGGGTTGCTTCAATTTTTGATAGCATTTGGCCGAGATTCTCGGCGAGATCTCGGCCTATCTTGCATAAAATCATTTTTTTTATATATATATAAATTCAAAATATGTGGAAATCTGAAGAAGAACGAAGAAGGACAAAGAAGAATGCAATAGTGCACAATGAAGCGGTAGGAGAAGAATGCGGCGGCCAATAAAGAGTTCCAACTTCCAGGTATAGATGTTTGTTATTTAACAATATTTGGGCTTGATTTTATAATTTTATTTGAGATTATTTGGGCATAGTTTTAAATTTGAGCTTGATTTTAGTTTTTTAAGCTTAAATATTTGTATTTGAGTTAGTTTATAATAATTCGTGGTATGTTTTAATATATTTTTTGATTTTTTTAAAAAATTACATCATATTTTTAACGAAATCGAAATATCGAAATATTCGTAAAAATCCATATTTTTTCCTTGACACTAACTAATTTTTTTTTTTTTTTTTAATAATTCTAAAAACTTCGGGAGGAAAATGAAATTCCAATCATATGCTATCCACGTGCCAACGAGCCATTGGCTACTGAGATTTTATGCGCGGATGATATCCCGGTCGTCTTAAACGCATTCCCCAACCGCCGTAACGCCCAGAAGCTTCTACGCCACCACCACTCCACCGCCGAGTAATATCAGCCGTGAAAGCTTACGGAAAATGTCCTTGAGCACTGTACCAAAGCTCAACAATGTTAGTATTTGGGCCGCACACTCGCACAATAGAAGTTCACCGCCGAGAATCCGGATTGCGGCGGCGGCGGCACAGTCAAGCGGCGGCGGATTGACGGTCGAATTCGAGGAAGGTCAGCTGGAAAGACCGAGTTGGACTGGGGAAACGCCGCTTTCTCGGCTTGTCGGAGCCCTAATTTCCTTTAAACCCCTGTTTTCTGTTATGAAACTTGGCGCTAGACAAGTTTTCATCAGGTAATTTTATTTTTTAATTTTTCTCGGATTTTATTTATTATTTCTGCTCTTTGAGATTTCTTATCTATACTTAATATAATAACAAAATCCGCCCAAATTAGTAACTTTAAAGTTTTCCCGCCTATAATTTATTACTAATTTTGGAAATAACAATTTTTTATATATAAAATTCAACCCCAATATAAAATATAATTATTGTCAATAATTTGCCATATATTAGCCTAAAATAAATATTATAAACCTATTTGGGCTGATTTCGCCCGGGCCGAAAAAAAATATTTTCTTAAAATTAACTTTTTAAATAAATTTATTGGGTATTATTAATGAAAAATTATTTATAAAGACGGTAATTAAAATTTTAACATTACAAATATATCCCTTATCAACCGCATACTGTAATTCCAGCCCTAATCATCAACATGACTTCTATGGAAGGATGCTGGAGATATTCATATATTACGAAAAATAAATATCCATACTAATATATATTTTAGTTTTTAAAACTTTTACAGCACTCTTTTTTCATTAACATATAATTTTTCATATCTTATTATTTATTGATTATAATATTTTATTATATTAAAATTATATAAAAATATTAATTTATTCATTTACACTTACAAATCGTGCATCGCACGGGGATACTACTAGTTGTTCTAAGTTTGGAATTGAATATTTGGTGAGGGAGAAAGAATAGCAAATGGAGAAGTGCAAAAATTAATAAAAATTTAGTTCTTCACTTTGGAATCTAACTAGAAAAAGCTGAAACTCAAGTGAATAACTGAACTTCATCTGATTAAATTATACAATATAGTTGTGTAAATCTAGTTTATTTTCTATTATTCCTTCTGTAAATAAACTAAAATATTGATATTTGTGATTTGAATTTGGACAGTACAGCTGAGAAAACCAACATTCCATGGAGGGATATGACTAAGGAGATTCTCGAGTCGGATGTGTACAAAGAGAAGGATACAATCGAGGATTCATCAATTGTCTACCCTGATTGTAATATTCTTTTCTCAATCCTAAAAATGTTTCTGCTTTTTAATTTTCATGCATACTTGTATTCGTGTTTAGTTTCTGATATCTGCATTGCTGCAATCTACCCTTATTCCAGAAATTCGTTGCCTGTGTGAATATATACGATAAACCAGTTACTTGAATCCAATTTTTGTGTGTTTGTGAATGTAAAATAATTGATTTATGTTGAATTTTGTGCAGATTATCTCAATCCTTTCCATGCATATGATGAAGGGAACCTCTCATGGCTGGTAACTGATTTTCTCTACAATTTGTATCTTACTGATTAAATTATGCAAAAACAATACTGTGATAGTTAATCCATTTTTCTACAACAGGCTGCAGCAGAAGCAGAGGCTGCAACCATGTCAATGGTGAGACGGGCCATACCTTGCGCTTCATCTCTAGACGAAGCCAACCAAATAGTTCGTGGGAATTGGCTTCAAGCAATTGAAGATCATCACAAGCAATATTCAGGAAAATCAACAATTGGAGACATTCTAGATATTGGATGCTCGGTTGGTGTTAGCACGAAGTTTCTTGCTGACAAATTCCCTTTGGCCAAAGTCACTGTACGTCTAGCTTATGTCTCCAACTTATTCAATAAAACTAGCTGATGATTTACTACAGATCTTTCGGGGAATAGTATGGTTAAGTAGTGGTACTATTTAGCAGGGACTCGATTTATCTCCTTACTTTCTTGCTGTTGCTCAACATAACGATAAGAGAAGAAACAAGGGGAAACAGATGATGAGATGGATCCATGGAAATGGTGAAAATACGGGCTTGCCCTCAAAATCATTCGACCTTGTTTCAATTGCTTATGTGGTATGTATGCCTCATTTTCCGCACAATATATTTCTTTCCATTGACACAAATCATTGGCCGTATACAAATTTGTTTTGTGTTTGTGTGAATGCAGTTTCATGAGTGTCCTGAAAGAGCTATAAAGAATATGGCGAAGGAAGCATTCCGGCTGCTTAGACCCGGAGGCACTTTTGCTGTGACTGACAACTCGGTATTTAACTAAGAAAACATAGTTTTGTTAATAATATTGAAACCTTATATCCACAATCACAAATATTCATGTCTAAATGTTACTCACTGTTATTTGTTTGTCATTTTCGCAGCCAAAATCGAAGATTCTTCAGGTAATGTTTCTTCTGAACCCCTTAACCGGACAGTAGGTTGTTTATGATTTTAAGCACATGTTTGAACTTATTCTCAAGGCTTGTTTGGTTATGATGTAATGCAGGAACTATCGCCAGTGCTTTTCACGTTGATGAAGAGCACAGAGCCTTTTCTGGACGAATACTACCTCACTGATCTCGAAGGAACATTGAAGCAAGTCGGCTTCGTAAACGTTGTGACAGCCTTGACTGATCCTAGACACAGAACTGTAACTGCTACTGTCCCATTTTGATGTTTAATCTTTTCTTTGTTTACCCTCAAATACATTATACATGTATCATTGCTGTTCCATTACTTGTGACACTTGTAAATGAGCTAATTTTCTATGGTCCTTCTGATTGATGCGTGTCCACATACTTGACCAGAAGCTATCTTTTATTTTTATTCTTTTCCTGTAGTATCTGGCGACCCGGCCCGACAAGCCAGCCGAAACGCCCGTGAGTTAAGGTGAGCTGGGCTCTGTTTTATATACCTAAATAATGTTTGGCCCAGCCTGGCCTGATTTGGTCCTGTGGCCCAAAGTGGCCTGATTTGGTCCTATGGCCCAAAGCGGCTATATATCGACCGCGTTGGGCCGGTCTAAATTACCCTTAGCCTAAAATAAGTGAGTCTATCCCAATCCATTTTTCTAAAACATACTAAGAATTTTGGACATGCTTGCTCTCTGTTGGGCTTTTGGCCCATGAAAAAGGGCCTGTGGGACCCGATGGCAATTCGGCTTGGATTCATATAGCCCGTTCTGCTTAAAATATTGAGTAGGCTGGGCCTATCCGCGGGAGTGAGCTGATTTTATCACCTCTATGATGGTGATGATGTCACAATTAGGTGTTGAAAATTAATGTCGTCAATGTTGCTATCGAATTTTTTATAGTTCATAACAAACAATAATAACTTTTGAAAAAGTTCATATTGCATTTGAAAAATGACGCGCATTTGATTAGATATTCACTATTATCTTCCGTTGCACAAATTCTTGATTAGTTTTAACTAGTCTTAGCCTAGATGTTTTAATTCCTTCCTGCTTCATGCCGCCAAGGTCTGACTAGACGCTAAGTCCTTGTCTGTCGCCAGACTAGCATCTACGACATTACTATAATCCTAAAATTATCTATACACTAATATAAAAGTGTCTTAAGTTTCAGTCAATTTATGTTTAACCTATTTCACCCCTTTTAAATTTAAATATTCTAAGGGCTATATTGTAATTTCTTAACAAATCCTAATTATTATATTTCGATCCTAATTTTAATCCTAATTGTATTATAATATCATAATTATATACTTTGTTCTGTTTCGATTATAGTTCTAATCCTAATTGTATTCTAATATCCTAATTATATATGAAGATTATTTGATTTGTTTTATATCCCTACTCACAATTAGGAGCCAATCCACGGAACATCAAGCCAACACCAAATGATGATTATAAGTTACAATAAGTATACTTATATATACGTATACACACACATAGTAAAATATTAGAAAAAGGGCGACCCACCACCAGTTCATGGATTTTGAACATTTAAATAAGTGCACATATATATGTGTGCTACTTATTTGTGTAAATCAGATAACTTAAATAATATTCCATCTGTTCCATATTAATTGTCGTTCTAGAAAAAATAAAATAACTAAGGATGAAATATTTTGACAGATATACCCTCAGCTAATATTAAGGATACGTATTTGACCGAATAAAATATCTGTAATAAATTAAAAAGAAGAGATATTTTAGGATTTAGCTCAGGGAGAAAATTGGTAGAATTTGGTGAAAAATATTTAAAACGTCAATTAATTGAAAAAATGAATAAATAGCTAGAACGACAATTAATATGGAAAGGAAGGAGTATAATACTACAATTAAACACATATACATAGCATATATATTATTATAAATAAAATGTTAAATTATAAACGAATCAAAGTAAGCATTATATTTTATAATTCTCTAACTGGATTATTTAACTGTTTCCTAAAAAAAAAAAAATAGATTAATTAACTTCTTATCTGCACAATCAAAGTAACAATACCCGAAACCTCAATGTTGAAAAAAAAAATAATGATAACAACAACCACAATCATGCATAGACAATAAATTAGGGATGTAGAGCGGCTCAAAACCGTGCAGGATTAAGTTTTCATGTAGTCGGTCACTAAAACTGACCCGACTAAACTAATGCTCCATTACCTTAAAAATTATTAGAATTAACCTAAAAGTAGTTGGACTGACTCCAGTAACATCCCAACAGTAAATTGGATAGTTTTTTTTTTTTTCGGACAAAAATAAACGGGCTAGTTTCTCTAAAATATCAAGTTGTATATAATTAATTATTTTAAGCACGTAGAATAGAGCAACTCACTTTAGTATAGAATATTATCACTTTTATATAACTACCAAAGAAGGGAGAAGGGGCACGCCGGCACGGGTCAATATAATATGTTATTTCACATTTCCTTGACAATTTATCTAAGTATAAAAATATAACGGAATTGGTTGCAGCTTAATTGATAAAGTATCTTGTAATCCTGGCAACTGAAAGTGTCTTAAGTTTCAGCCAATTTACGTTTAAATATTTTAAGGGTAATATTGTAATGTCTTAATGTATCCTAATTATTATATTCTGATCATAATTTTAATTCTAATTGTATTCTAATATCCTAATTATATACCATTATTATATTCTGATTTTAATTCTAATCCTAATTGTATTATAATATTCTAATTATATATCAAGAATCGTTCATTGTATTCTAATCATATATCTTAATTGTATACCAAGCACATACCGTCATCAACGCACATTAATTAATTACCAATTTTCACAATTTCATGATTATCTTTCTTAGAAACGCTTCTACACAGTCTTAGGTTTCAGTCAATTTATGTTTGACTTATTTTACCCCCTTAACTTTAAATATTCTAAGGGCACTATTTGAATGTCTTAACATATACTAATTATTATATTCCTATCACAATTTTAATCCTAATTGTATTCTATTATCCTAATTATATACCATTATTATATTCCGATCTTAATTCTAATTCTAATTGCATTCTGATCACTTATTGTGAGCTATGTCCTATTGTTTGTGCGTATAACATCTCGAATCACTTATTGGACGAGATTTTTTGAAAAACACTCTCGATTTTTGGTTAACCATAGAGAAATCAAGAAACGACTTCAACCTCGAATCGCTTGTTGATCGAAATTTCTTGGAGAGCATACTCGATTTTTTGCTAACACCGAAAAAATAAAGAAATGAATTGAATTGTCATTCTCAATTTGTGGCTAACCCCGGAGAAATCAAGAAACAAATTGAATCGCTTATTGAAGGAAAGTTCTTGGAGAGTAGTCTCAGTTTTTAGCTAATCCTAAATAAATCAAGAAACGAATTGAATGAGTTCATTGATCGTGTAGAGAGGTTCGTCTCTATTATTTTTTTACATGCAAAAAAATTAATTTCTTAGCGGACGAAATCCTCTTTTCTAGATGGTTTATTGTTTGTCTAAGTTCTTAGGTTAGTGTAAATAAAATAGTGTTCTTCAAGTGCACATTGCATGATTGAAACCGGAGATGAAATGTAAATATAAACTCGAGTATCTATTTCACAAAGCTATGTTTTTCACTTTGGATTCCTCTATTGCAAACAATGTTTCATTCCCGGATTATGTCCTCTTTTATTTAAAGCATACCAGAGATTACTTTGCACTTACATGACATTGTTTTTGATGCACAATTAAGGGTTATTTTTCTTTTTTTCATAATTTCCGATATGATATGGACAAAAGACAAAAAATGATATTGTCCAACAGACAATCAAAACAGTGTGTACACGACCTTTATTGATAATGTTAGAATAATAAAAGAACACAAATTGATTTGCATTAAATTGATAATGTACACATGACATTATTTGCTTGTCCAAAATAATTCTTAGAACTGGTAAAAAAAAGGGGTAAGCATTATTCATCTATCAAAATAGTGGTGTTGGTGGTCATCATAAATATCCTCGATAGGAACTATTAAAGTTGTGGCCCATAACTTAATATTCGGAAACCTGAATTTTTTGGATTTTATTCTTTCGTTGTTGCACCATAACTTTAGACGAGAGGATATTGTGGAAGAAATTTCATTTTAGTATGGATCGTCATTAAAAATTATGATAATCTATCTGGTTAGAAAGAATTAAGAGTTTGTGAATATTGTAAAGAGTCCATATAGGCGATGGGAAAGGGTACACTTGATTGGTGGGATTCATTTTAAGGAATTCAAAATTTTCATTGTATCTAATAATTCTAGAGATTGAGTACATTTTTGTAGATTGTATTGCTTTTAAGGATCTCTCTTGTATAATAATACGTTCATCTCTTTTATAGGGAGAACACAATTTATAGACCTACTACCATTTCCTCTAATGGTTGGAGGTGTTGAAAATGAGGCAAAGATATGGTATGACTCCTGTAAAATTTGCACTGGATCGGTGCACAAAAGGGAGACGACTACTAGGGGTGAGCATTCGGTCGGTTCCGTTGAAAACCGAACCGAATCGACAAGAACCGAAATCGAATTTTTCTATATTTTTAAAATCGAATCGAACTGAACCGAACACATCTTCTTAACCAAACCGAATTGAATAAGACAAAATCGGTTTGGTTCGATTCGGTTATCGGTTTAGGTTTTGAAGTTTTTACATTTTTATTTTTTAAATTTTTATAGCAACAAATCTCGATTTTCATAATATTTTTTCTCTTAAATAGGCAAATTAAAGAAGGGACCAAAATATAGGGATACATTTTAATTTTCATGCATGTTAAATATGAAAATTACATATGTGTATCAATCCAATCAAGAAAAATAATATACAATAAATATATTATTGAAAATATATAATTAAATATGAGTAGTTCGATTCGACTCGGCCAACTGAATAATTTTTGGTTAAGAACCGAACCGAATTATAAATCGGTCTAATATTTGGAACCGACCTGATCCGATTGCATATACAAAATCGAACCGAACCGAACCGAATCACTCGATTCGGATCAATTTTTCAATTTTGCTCACTCCTAACTATTGCAATATGAAACACGTATTACAATGAGCCAGTGGAAACAATATCAGTGAATAAATGTGTCTATAATAGAATTTTCGTGATACTTTCATAATGATGCACACTCACAATTAATGATATTTAATATACTACAGGCACATAATAAAACTATATGTTCATCAATTAATCTCAACAATAATCATGTCCGATGAGATAGCAACAGTATATGTTGGATGTTCAACACATGAATACATTAAATCCATAGAAGAGGTAATAAATTACTTTGCAAAAACCATCACTAATAAATTCGTAAACTAAGATAAATCTAATACAGGACAAAATGAACATATACTACGAAAAATTAATCTTACAGAATGCAAATGACTTGAGGTTCTTGATCAAACAAAATCTAAACACTAAAGTTGTCGAAGGAAGATTGAATGCAATAACATTGACAATAACAGAGACAATATAAATGATAAAACCCACGGAGCAAAAAGAAGAGAACAAGAAAGATACAACTACAACAATACTTGAGGAAAAAAAATATAAAAGTGGAAGAAAAGAAAAGAAGGCGAACAATAAAGGAAAAACAAGAGGATGAAGAAATTATAAGAATGGAAGAGAAGAAGAAACGACGGAATACAAAAACAAAAGTAGAAGATTGCATTCAAATTGGAAGAGATGAGGAGGTCATATAGATCACACACAAAAAAAAAAAAAATAGAGGTGTACAAGAATACAACTTCAGTTTTGGAGGATAAAACTACAGAAGTTGAAGGGAAGAAAACGAGAACAATATCAAAGAAAAAATCACATGAACAAACCACAACAACGGAAGGAGAATAAAGGAAGAAACGCAAACTGAAAAATAGAAGACAACATTCAAATAGAGAGCAATGACTCAAACAAATTTTTAATAAGTCACAACAAAAAAAGACCTCGATAACAATGAAGATCAAGAAGGAGAAACATAGAAGCAAGTGCATCTGTAAAAAGAATCGTCATTTCAAAATTATTTCCAAGATAAATAAGTTTTTATTTTTCCTTTTTTCTTTTTATTTGTACTTACTATAGATGAATAATTTAATATAAATCAAGAAGCAATTCATTCATACGTACTATGACAAATTTGTGATGTTACAATTTTCCTTGGGTTACATATATTATTTATTATTAGTTAATTTAGTAAAAATGTTAGATCTTATTCTACATACTATGTTTCGACTTTCACTTAAACTGACATGCTAAAAATTACGCTTTTTTTTTTTTTTTTAAAAATGAATAGGTTACTATTGAGATAAGACCTGTTTCACTTAATTACACGGGAAATAAGTGATCTTATGATAATATTATGATTCACTTACACAATGCTTCGAGAAAATAATTTATTCTCTTAATACGTCAAGCTAAAAACATTTCGAAATTGCTAAAAATAAAAAAAGAAATACAAAAATAAGTATCAAAATATAATTTTTAAAATTAATATACTAACTGTCGCACGTGCAATGCACGTGCCAAGTTCTAGTATTATCAAAAGTGGCATGTTGTTCTTCCTAATAATGTTAATTTTTTGCAGAACAATAAAAGATATTTTGTGTTCACCTAAAACAAATAAGGTGAAGTGGAGCACATGCAATGAAATATCATATAGGATGTCCGTATAAAATCACATGTTATATTATGATTTTTTTTTTTTTTTTGTATTTTAAAATGTTCACTAAGCTATACATATATTAGATGATGTCACTAATTAACATATGTCATGTACCTTTTTTTTTCCGAGATAATTTGTACACGTCTCTCGGCACGTGGAATCAGAAATAACTACATTTTGCTTTTTAGTTGATTTCTTCAAATGTGGAGATTCAAGGTGAAGATTTTAAAGGTAGAGATTGTAAGAGAAAATTCTTTTTTAAAGATATGCAAATTATTTCGGAATCCATAAAAAAAATATGTAAATTATCTCAAAACGAAGAAAGTATTAAATTCCGTGTAACGTAAAATAAAATATCTAAGATAATAGACGATTCGGATTCAAAATAGAGGACCTCATTCTGAGATAGGGACAGTGGCTGAAATTTTAGACTAAGAAGCAAGAATTGTACCGAAAAGGAATGTGTACTCAAGTCAACCGTTTCCATGTCGGTATATATTATATGGTGATCACCACTCGTAGCCCCACTCAGCAAAGTCTTCACGCCTGTCTCCCTTTCGTTGAATAATTTTAACACTCATCTGAAGCACGAATTTTAGATAAATTTATGTAATTTGCGTTTGAATCTTTTGTCATAAATATATATCACTATTTTTACAAAAAAATATATTATTTATTAATATATTTTTAGCATGATTCATTTCTTCATAAATATTTTTCAGTATCAATACTAATACATTTTTATGAAAAACTATCTATGATCAGAATTGCACAGATTTTATTTACAAGAGAACTACACTAATTTTATATGCATTAAGTATGACTGTGTCAAATTGAATAGTTTCCTTTTTCCGATGAATTGTAATCTTCATTATTAATTTTCATGTATATTTTGTGTCACTTTGTAAATGAAAAATCCTAATTTACTGCAGTTGTATACGGTACATGTACAATTATCCCATTAATTTCTAACTTTTAATTTAGAAAATTACCAAATTCGAACAATTAAAATATAAAACACTAAATTCCAGAATTTGAAGAGCTGAAATGATTAGTTTTTGTACCACACGTAAATAATAGGACCGAGTTATGCATTTGCAGCATTTCTCCCCCTTTTCATTCAAAACTAAGGCGGTTGTGAGTTCCAACTTGATATCCATTGCCTTCTTTCTCTCTCTAAACCATGGAACAGAAAGCTGTAATGCTGTTTATCTTGGCACTGTTCTACTCAGCAGCATCTGCTCCGCACAAGTTCAATGCAGATGAGACATCTCTTCTAGCCCTCAAAGCACGCCTAGATCATTCCGACATCTTGGCCAACAACTGGACACAAGACACTCCTGTCTGCTCTTGGACCGGCGTCCATTGTGGGCGGCGGCATCCAAGAGTAACGGGCCTATATCTTCCCGATATGGGCCTAGGAGGAAACATAGCCAGAGAAATTGGCAACCTCTCATTCCTCACATTCTTGAACATGAGCAACAACACCATCACCGGCCCCATCCCTGCTGAAATCGGCAACTTGAGACGCCTTCGGGTTTTGGATGTGGCGTTTAATTTCTTGAGCGGGTACATCCCCGCGAGCTTGTCTGCATGTGTTCAACTCAATACACTCTATCTATCCAATAACAGTTTCACTGGATACATTCCAACAGGCTTCGGGAACTTATCGCAGCTTCAGTTACTCAGTGTAAAGGATAATCAGTTGACAGGTACTTCCTCCGATTCTAAATACTAGTGGTTTTAGGCTTTGCATGAGAAATTAAGAATACCTGAAATGGATAACTATAACCTTTTGTAATCTCTGCTACACTAAATCTCTTATAAATTTTACGGGAAAAATCATTTTTAGTCCGGTATATTAAGTCTTATCTAATAAAAATCTTGTAAGTTAGAAAATTTTAAAATTTAGTCCTGTATATTTTAAAATTTGTCCAATTTAAGGACACTGACAATAAAAAACGGTCAATTTGACCACAATTAATCACGTGGGGTCGCACGTGACTTATAAATTTAAAAAAGATGAAGAAAGAAAGAAAAATAAAAATAAAAAATAAAATGAAATACACCCCATACGAAAATTAGGGTTTACCTTTTCCTTTTCTTTTTTAAGCAAGCTACTAAAGTAATTTAATGATTTGACATGTTATCTGGACAAATACTTAACACATAAGCATTAGCACTCAAAAGCCCTAAATTTATTAGTCTAATTCCGGCTAAATTGATCGTTGGTGATGATCAGTGTCCTTAAATTGGACAACTTTTGGAACATACATGACTAAAATTACAAATTTCTAACATACAGAATTTTTACTGGACAAGGCCTAACATATTGGACTAAAAATGAAATTTTCTCTTTCTCCTCTCGTACTAGAATGGATGCGTGGATGCGTGTAATATTGAAAACAATGATAACACTACAAAATCTTTAGCGCGAGTTTGTTGGAATATGTTCAGAGGTAATATTGAAAAAATATGGTTTTTTTTTTTTTGGAATGTAGTATTTTTTCCAACAAAGTGATTTTTCCTAAAAGGATTAATCAGAGGGAATATATTTTATGTTATGAAATTTTTTCAATTTACATAAAAATTAGTAGAAAGGTTCATGAGAAAATTAGTGAGGTGTTAATCGAATACAGTCGAACAACAACAGAAGCTAAACACGTTGTCTTTTAGCATAAAATTAGCATAAAGACCAGTTTAACCTATGCCAACGGTTATTTCCTAACAGACTTCCATTTTAATGAAAACATCGTGGTTGACCGTTGTAGTAGTGTATTCAATGCTAATTTATATATTATTAATTGGTCAAAAAATTATATCTTTTGGTTCATCACTTCTAAATATTAAAGTTTCAGATATTTATGCCAATACTATTTTTTGTTTTATTTCCACATTTATAAGTGTGCCTCCAATCTTCCACAAATGGTGAAACGTCTTCTGCTGCAATTGCACCGGTGCATGATAAGTGTATAATGTGATATCAGAAGTATTCTAAATGACTAAACAACTAATTTTTTTTCAGGAGAGTTACATGGTTCAACAATTTTCAATATATCTTCTCTGCTGTACATTCAGATGGCATTCAACAAACTATCCGGCAGCATCCCAAAAGACATATGCAGCAATCCTGCAACAAAGCTGGAAGAACTATGGCTCGGCTCGAATCAATTCGAAGGAGAGATCCCTTCGACTCTAATGCGTTGTCGTTCTCTCAAAAGGCTCTCTCTGTGGAGCAACAATTTGACAGGAAACATCCCGAGTGAATTGTGGAATGAATCCAGCATTGAAGCCATTTATTTCGGCCGCAATGGATTGACGGGGACTATTCCGACCTCAATTGGTAACTTGTCAAATTTGGCGTTGTTTGATGTTAGTGAAAACAGATTTAATGGAATTATTCCTCCAGAAATGGGACAATTATCCAGTTTAACATGGTTGAATCTCGAGGTTAACATGTTCAACGGTGAAGTGCCACCGGCAATATTCAATCTCTCGAGGTTAACAGCGCTGTCACTTTCTATCAACAGCTTATCTGGTAGTCTGCCGGTTTCTATAGATAAAGGGCTCCCAAATATCGAACAGTTGTTTCTTCGAGATAACCAGTTCCATGGAGAGATTCCTCGTTCCATATCGAATTTGTCCGAGCTCAGTATGCTAGAGCTTTCTAGAAACTCATTTGTTGGATACATACCGATAGAGCTAGGGAATTTACGAGAACTCAGAAGGCTGTTCTTGTCAGAAAATCAGCTGACGAATAACCTGTCCAAGCCTGAACAAGACTTCCTCACTCCCTTGACGGGTTGCGAATATTTGAATCTTTTAGTGATAGCGTTCAATCCCATAACCGGATCCCTCCCGAAATCCTTTGGCGCAAGCAATCTATCTACGTCTCTTCAAATGTTTGATGCTCGGTCTTGCAAAATCGGAGGTCAAATACCGAATGGGATAGGGTACTTAAGCAGCATGGCGTTGTGAAGCCTCGGATCTAATGAGTTGAGTGGACACGTACCAACGACACTTGGACAGTTGACACAGTTACAAGGATTAGGACTCAATGAGAATAAGTTGCACGGGCCGATCTCTGGTTTCTTATGCAATCTGAGTAATTTGTACGCTGTAGATTTGAGCAAGAATTATTTCTCCGGACAGCTGCCGTGGTGTTTAGGGAGCCTTTCGCCATTGGAAGCAATCGACTTTTCTGGCAACGCGTTCAATTCCAGCATTCCGCCAGCGCTATGGTCTAATGAGAAAGTTGAGAAGATATACTTATCGAATAATTTTCTTGACGGTCCTTTGTCTCGAGAAATTGGCAATATGAAGAGCTTGATTGAGTTATATCTATCAGGAAATCAGCTCTCTGGGGAAATTCCGGAAACCATTTCGCAGCTTCAGATGCTAACGAATCTGTCATTGTCAGACAACAAATTGAGCGGCTCGATAGCTGAATCCTTTGCCGATTTGAAGGGGTTGTTATACTTGGACTTGTCGCGCAACAATCTCTCCGGTCAGATTCCCACGTCTCTGGAGAAACTGTCGTCTCTTAGTTACTTCAATGTTTCGTTCAATCAACTTAGTGGCGAAATTCCAGACACAGGGCCTTTTGCCAACTTCACAGAAGAATCATTTAGCAGTAATGAAGCATTATGTGGAGCAGCTCGATTCAAGGTAAAGGCGTGCGAAATAAGAAAGCCAACACCTTCAAGGAAGAACAGGGTTTTAATCTATGCACTACCAATAGTAGCTTCAGTAGTTATTCTTGTCGTTATTCTCGTCCTGGTTCTGATTAAATATCGCTGTAGAAAGCTACCGGTTTCATCTACAACTGATTTTCCCATGCGCGAGAGGATTTCATACTATGAAGTCCTTCGCTCGACCAACAACCTCGATGAAGCACACTTGATCGGGAGAGGTAGCTTTGGCTCAGTGTACAAGGGAAATTTTGCTGATGCAACAGTTGCTGCAGTTAAGGTTTTTGATTTAGATGTACAAGGGGCACTCAAGAGCTTCGACATAGAGTGCCAAGTGATGCGCAACATACGACATAGAAATCTTGTTAAGGTTATTACTTCTTGCTCCAATCTTGATTTTAAGGCAATTGTGATGGCATATATGCCTAACGGGAACCTTGGAAAATGGCTCCACTCTGCAACCGGTTCTTCATTGAACATTCTCAAAAGATTGGAAATAATGATAGACGTGGCGTTGGCTTTGGAATATCTACACGATGGCTATACAACCACCATTGTTCATTGTGACTTAAAACCTTCCAACATCCTTCTGGACGAAGACATGGTTGCTCATGTAGCTGACTTCGGCATTGCCAAACTCTTGACAGAAGAACATAGAATGCAACAAACCAGAACTTTGGGCACCATTGGATATATGGCACCAGGTAAGAATCTTTCTTGAACCTACACTTTCAAGTAGAGGTGGCAAAATTGGTCGGGCTGATGGGCTGGCCCAGCTTACCCTACATTCTAGACGGCCCGTGTTGCCACCTCTACTTTCAAGAACACATTTATTATTGTATATACCCACAAATGCTCCTATATCCATTTTGAGCACATCAGCTGATGTGTCTAAATCTGATAAAAGGAACTTGATTATTTTACCGGTAAGATGTTAACTCATCAGCATGGTGAGAAAGTGGGTTGGGGAGCAATTTCGATATATTGACATGTATTTGATCGGATTCACTCACATACATTTTAGAGTACGGGTCGGAAGGATTAGTATCCACCATGGTGGATGTCTACAGCTATGGGATTCTGTTGATGGAAGTATTTACAAGAAGAAAGCCGACAGACGAGATGTTTACTGGTGAGTTAACGATGAAGGGATGGGTATCTGAATCATTCCCAGATTCCGTAATACAGATTATTGATCATGAGCTACTGAACATGACTGATAAAAGCACTAGAGCCAAACATGAGAGCTGCATCATATCAATTATCGAATTAGCTCTAGAAAGCACAGCAGATTTGCCGGAGGAGAGGCCTAATATAAAAGATGTTGTGTCAAGGATCAACAAGATAAAGTTGAACTTGTCAAATGGTAACTAACGGTGCCAACTGCTACTATGAATCAGTATGCTTTTGTTTTTGTTCAAAATTTCTTCTCAGTGATCTTTTTCCACATTATTCCAAGAGTAGCTCACATGTTTGATGAAATGTGTGAACGAGAATACTCATGTTTCTTATAGTAGTAAGAGACTTCTGACTTGGTGATATGACTGAAGGAGAATACTCATATTTCTAATACAAGTAAGAGACTTTTGACTTCCCGATTTCTTGTATTCATTTTTGCCTTGCATAGGCGTACCTGCTGAATGCACAAAGCTGGACATGGTTTGGTACAATAACTCGAACAGGGGATAGGGTAGGATGATTCATGGGTAGAAATGGCAAAATCGGCCAACTTCAATTGACCGATACAGCTTGCCGAACATTTTAAGCTGGATCTATAGGAACTTTTGACCCTTTTATTTGTGGGGGGCTAGATTGAGATCTCTATTTTTCAATTCATAAAATTTTGGCATGGTTTAACATATGATATTAGCTCGACTAGGCAAAGTCGGATAGCATAAATTATCACCTCTATTCATAATTTCACGATTCACGAACTCATGATCCGGTCCACGACTGCATACGAACAGAACTTTCCTTGAATAACTCATTTATAAATTCATCTATTTGGATAAAAGAACAAGTTCTAACTCTTTTTATAAAAGAACAAAAACTTAAACATGACTCACTCGTTCACTAAAAGCTTGCGAACAAGCTGGTTCCAAACGAAATGACTAATGAGTAGTGATAATAAAAATAACAAAAACAAAAATATTCATACTAAATATAATGTACTGATATTCTAATATTACCTCATATTATAATGAGCATTTGGTTAATTTCATTTTATTTGTATGTAGATTTAGAAAAATGTACGTTTATTTAATTGTCTAGTAACTTTTCTTTGATAAAAGAAAGAAAAGTAATGCATAGACTCTATTATTAATAAAAAAAACATTGAAGTCTACAATAGATAACAATTTTATTGAACTTTAAAATTTTTGAGGTATATAAATATGGATTTTTATGCTTCAGCCCACCTCAATAGTAAATCATTGATCTGTCCATGTGCATGTCTACATCTGCTTCTTCTTACCTTTAAAAGTATGAGTGACTTCTTACAAATTAATATAGTGACAAAAATGCCCTTCTATCATACAATCTATATATATATAAAAGTAAAATGAAGGGTGTTTATGTCATTCTAACGTTCCCTCCAAATATTTTATACCATATAATTGGTAACTTTTTATTTTTATTTTTGGTAAGTTCATAACTTTTTTTTTTTTAAACACAAATATTTTTTTCATTTTTAACCCGACTTTCATGCATAATATACCAAATTATTCATTAACATCCATATCACATATATTATAATGAGTTACTTAATTTGAATAAATGGATTATTTGTTGGTTAATTATTTATTCTATAATTGATGTTTATTGTGAATTGGATTATAATATTTTGATTTGAATTGCAACTAAAATTAGTAAAATAATTTCTTTTATAAAAAATATTATTATTATTTTTATATAAAAATACAACTAATCAATTTATTTTATTTTACATGAATTTTCAAATATTTTTGTTATTTAAGTTATGCAGGGAGAAACACCATTGTTTAAATAATGAAAGTCCTACTTTATTAAATAAAAGACAAAACATAAATATCTATTTTACAACCAACTTAATATATCATCAAATTTTCTATATATTTTTTTTATCACGAAAGTACAGAAGCATTGAGCATATGTATAATTTTGTATTAAAATTGTTATTGAAATTATTTTTAATTACTTCTTTATATTTTTAATAATGTGTATTTTGTTAAAATTACTCTTTTAAGGAAATTTATTCTTTGCATTAAATTATGAAATTTGTTACATTTTGCAATCTTTTTTAATTTTAACTTTTACTAAAACTTCAATTATATGTTTTTAAAGTTTGTAAGCTAAATAATACTTTGTCGCACTAATTAACATCAAATATCTTTTTTACTCTTAGCAATCTAAATAACTTTGTTCCCAATAATTAATTTTTATCTTCAAATAAATAAAATAAGAAAAATATTACATTTATATAAATAATTTACAATACCAAATAAAATACGAAAATATTCAAATATTTTGAAGAACTCACGGAATTTAATTTCTTATTCGAATTATTAAATAAGTTTTGATTTTTTTTTTAAAATAAGAATGTACTAAATAAAAAAATATTTCAGTATATTTGAAAGCACTAAATGAAATGTAAGTTGCAAATGAAAATCTACCCTTAGAAAGAAAAAAATTAATATCTATATATAATTAGAACTTGAAAGTTTATTTAGATAAATTAAAAAAATTATAAAATAAAAGCAGGGGCATAAAGAAAAAAGTATTAAACTTTACACTACATATAAAATATCCAAATAAAATATTATTGTTCCTTTTATTTTATACTCCCTCCGTTCCCGCTTAATTTGCACACCTGCTCCGGTGCGTATATTAATAAAAAACAGATTTTGTGGAATCTTTGAATTTTTTAAAAGTGGTGATTTTAAGGGTGAAGATTGTAAGATTCCTTTCCATTTTAGGAATGTGCAAAATAGGGTGGGACGACCGAAAAAGGAAAATGTGCAAATTAAGGCGGGATGGAGGGAGTATTTCATGACTATTTTTAGTCATTTATAGTTAGAATTCAAAAATAATTTTATAAATTAAAAAATAAATATATATTTATATATATATATGCCACAATATGAACAACTCTATGAGTCCGTTTGCTTAAGACTTGGCTCAGTAGATTTAGAGGACCGAATCCCAATAAAGCACACTCATTAACTCCCTCAATCAGGTTTGGTCCAGCGCTCCCCAGTTTTAAACAAACGGACCCTATAAGTAACACTTTCCAACATAAAATTTTAGACTATTGTTCTTCATAACTAATCTATATTATTTTGCAGTGACAACCCATGAAATCAACACTGGAGATGTCAAGAAGCTGCAGGATGCTGGGATCTATACTTGCAATGGCTTAATTGGGTAGACAGAGAAAATCAGTAGTTTGTTATATATTTTATTCAATGCCAATGGAAACCACATATACTGTTATCTAATTTTGAAAAGGGAACTTAATTCCTAAAAGTCACATCTAATCACAAGTTGTTAACATTTTCTAGCAGTTTTTACGCTAAGGAAGGTTATGATTCAATTCAATGAACTCACAACTGACCAGACTGTATAATACCTATAGCTGAAAGCAGGGCCGGATCTAGGCATCTTCGGATCTGAGTCGAGTTTCTAAATTGGGCCCTTATTTTTTTCTCTTCAATGTACAAATATGAAAGAAAACACATAAAAATGAAGCATTTATAAAGCTAGAAAAAAGTAAATTAAAGTTAAAATATTAAATTAACAATCTATGAATTATTTATTTATTTTATGACTATGGATAAAAGAATTGGACATATACACACAAATTGAGTTCATTCTCAAAAATCAAAATTAATTAATTAATTAATTAATTGAGTTGGGATTTCAAGTCCTCATTCCACTTACAAGTAATAATTGACAATTAACTTTGTAAAACGACAATCACAATCAATCATACCCTTAAAAAATAAATAAAAACAATAAAAATCACTCATAAATTATTATTAAAAAAACAATGAATAGTAAAATATAATTACCTTATCTTTTATATGGTTGTATGATGACTAGGGTTTGAAATTGAAGAATCCTCCAATTTGTAAAGAAAAAAATTCTTGATGATGATATTAATTCCCTCTTCTCCTTTTTGTTTTTATTATTATTTTTTTCTCGGTGAAGTGTTGCCCTAATATATAGACAAATATAGTGTCTGATCGTGGGCTTGCCTATCAGGGGCCCAGGCCCAGCCGCGACTTGCCTATCAGGGGCCAGACTTAACAAGGCATTACAACAGAAAACAAGTAAAATTGGCAAAAGCCAGAATCGAACACGGGTCTGCAAAGCTAAAGCAAAGATACCCAACCACTAGACTACAAACCAATTATTGAACACATATAGCAAATATTAGATATATTACTTGTGTCTATATATATATATATATGTAAAAATTATTTCGAACCCCTAAAAAATTGTAATTTTTCGGGCTCGAGTCGACGGACTCTTCCAACTAACGAAAGGTCCGGCCCTGGCTGAAAGATTTGGATCGGATGCAGGAGTTGTACTTGAAAATGTAAATCCAACTTTTATGATCCTTTAATGGGTTACTAATTATTTTTTCTCTAATATTTCAGATTTTTTTGAATCTCTCCTCAAACCTATTATGTTGCAATATATTGTGTATTTTCTTTATTTTTTAGTTGTGAATGCACAGAAAATTTAAGAGTCGTATATAAAGTTGTGTGTGTATAGTACCCTTAAATTTTGGCTCCAAATTGCTATTTTTTCCCTTCAAGAACAGATTTTCCCTCCAAACAGGTTATAAAGCGTATGAAACCAAAAGTGCTTATTTCGCATGGGATCAAAAGTGCCAAAAAATTAACAGAAACATGACAACAGGACTAAAACTGCAAGCAAAACTTCTTTTTTTTGGGTCATTTCTGCCAGGGCTGGGACCAAAATAAAACAAGCACATGTCCTACACTACAACAAAAGAAGTCTTTTGCATAAGACTTTTTGATACCACAATTGTGGTCACTAATAATAAGTCATTTGTGACCACTTGTTGTCACAAATCTCTTTACAAATTATTTGAGACAACTTTAAGACTACTTTTAGAGATAATTAGTTGTTGCAAAAAGTATTTGAGACACATTTGAGACCACTTTTGTGGTCACAAATATATTATTTGCGACGGAGTTATTGAGACGACAATAAAGTTGTGACAAATACTCATAAGTTGTGACAAATACTCATTATTTGAGACCACTTTGCTTAAGTTGTGGCAAATACTCATTATTTGAGACCACTTTTTTGTGGTCTCAAAAGACCCTTTTCCTTGTAGTGCTATGGGACGAAAAGTGCAATTTTCTCTTGTTCCACCTATTGTAGATTCTGGAGAAATGCATGATGATTATATGGGACGAAGCGCTGCATTGTATCAAAGTTCTGGATAAGACTACGAAGGATATTAAGTAGCTGAGTGGATCAATGAACTCCAACGGGCCTTTTGGTGATAAAATTGTTGTTCTCGGATGAGATTTTATGTAAATACTACCGGTCATTCCTGAAAGATCTCACCAAGACGTCGTTCACGCTACTATAAATTCATCATGTATTTGAGACGAGTGTGTAGTACCAAGAACATGCGGCTTCAAAGTGTCTAATCACAAGAGAAAATAAAAGAATTGAATAAATTTTCTGAATGGATGGCTGCTATTGGTGATGACACTATTGGTGAGATAAATGATTGAGGTGCCAAAATTGAGATTTCAGATGACATTCTTTTGAAGGAAGGTCAGGATGTTGTAGATACAATTGTTCAAAGAACTTTCTCGAATTTTAAGAACATAGTGGATGATCCATCATTGTCCAAAAAAGAGCGATATTTGCACCTACACTGGACGTGGTTGACTCAATTAATGAGCTCAATGATGGCGAGTCCAAGATGTATTTAAGCCCTGACAGTGCTTACAAGTCTGAAAGCAATGTTGACGTGTTGGTGGATGTCCACACTCTAGAATTCTTAAATTCGTTAAAGTGTTTTGGTTTTCCTAATCATGAGCTCAAACTTAAGATAAACACTCCTGTCATGTTGTTGAGGAACGTAGATCACTCAAGAGGGTTTTATGATACACATCGTGTATGCGTGCATTTAAGTTGATTTAGAAGAGGATTTTATGTCATTTGCATGCATAGTTGGTCGATTTGTGCTTAAATTCATCATATTGTGTTGTTGGACGTGTTTTGTGCTTGTTGAGGTTATTTAGGTAAATTTATGCCAAAAAGTCCGTTTAGACGAGGTTTGATGAGCACTCAAGCAAATATAGTGGGAAGAAATGGTAAAAATAGTTAAAAAGAGTCTAAGGGTTAACTCGGTCGAGTCAATAGTTCGTGTTTTACATAAAAAATGGTTGAAAAGATCGACTAGGTCGAGTCCATTTTGGACTCGGACGAGTCAATAGTTCGACTGTTTGGAAAAATTGAGCATTGAAGGACAACTCGGTTGAGTCACTAAATTGACTCAGTTAAGTCAGTTATGGCGGTTCATGTGTTTTGTATGCGTTTTGCCCTATTTTTAGCTCGTTTCAACCTCAATCCATTCCAACCTTATAAATATGGGTCCCGAATCCGAGAATAACAATCATTCATCATTGAAAACATATTGGAGGCTTGGATTGAAGAGTAAGAAAAGCGAGAGATTTGGATCAAGATCAAGATTCCGAGTTTTATTTGCTCTTGTTTCTTTTTATTATTCAAATATATTGTCTATGGATGTTTTCGGATCTTATTTATAAACATGAGTAGCTAATTCCCTTGTGTTCTAGGGTTAGAGAGTAGGTTACATATCAACTATGTTTTGACTTCGTTCATTTAATTATAGACTTTGCTTCTAATCATTTATCTATATGCTTGTTCTTATTTTATGAATTGATTAATTTGGCCAATTGCTTAGTTTTACTTGCTTAACAATTCGACGTCCGAGAGGAGAGTTTTGTTAATAGGCTTACAAGCGTGAAGCATATTTACTAATAATCGTCCGAGGAGAGTGAGGTCTTGCGTAGACATCGTTTTAGGAGCCCTGGGGAGTATTTTATGTGATAGTTAGCCCAAGAGGGTAATTGTTCATAATTGATCTACACGTTAACATCGTCCGAGAGGAAGGTTAACTAAAGTAGTGTGACCTAATAACGATAGAATCGATCTACAAGTCTAGAATTATAGAATAATCAAACATAGAAGATTGTAATTGAAATCGAAGTCCTATGATGCATCTTTATTTTATTTGAATCCTTCGTCATTATTTGTCCTTTTTATTCAAGTGCTAGTTTAATTTAGTTATTTATTTTCTGAAATTTAAGTTTTAGGATAAACAAATCAATTACCTTTTCGAGAGTCTAGATAAGAAAGAATTATTAGGATTAGGGTACAAAATTGGGCTATGTGGATCGACCTTGCTGCCATTAGCTACTCTAGCACCGTACACTTGCAGTTTACGAGGCTAGAAATAGTGCATCATTGTGCAATGACACAAGGTTGATCTTAACTAGGCTTGAGAAACATGTTTTTGAAGGAAATGTCATCACTGGAAATAACTATGGGGAGATGGTCATAATTCCAAGACTTTCTCTAACTCCTTGGGATCCAAGGCTACCATTTAAATTTCAAAGAAGACAATTTTCAATTATAGTCTCCCTTGCAATGACAATCAACAAGAGTCAAGGACAATTGTTATATCATGTGGTCCTTTTTTGAAAAAATCGGATCAGTCATTGTTAGTTATACACAAGAGTTTTGAGAGTAATTCGGAAAAAGGGACTGAAAAATATTGCCGTGCTACGATGATGTAGTGAAACAGAAAACTACAAAGAATGTCGTGTTTCAAGAAGTTTTTCGAAATGTGTAGCTTCATGATTGTATGTAAATGTAAAAAAATCAATAAAATAATTCATTCCGTTTCTTCGTATATTTTAGTAATAACTCAATGAATTTGGTTTTAAGTATCTAAGCGTAAAAATATATATGAACATAAATATGATAAATAATATAAATTACTTCAATTTATAAATTTTAAAATATTTATTAACATTTGTAAATAAAAATGATGTTTTTTATTGGCATGCCGTGCATCACACACATGAAAGTGCTAGTTATATTTAGTATAAAAAATGTTGTTTTCGTTATTTTTATTATCATTACTGATATTATTAATTTCGTTTTAAACACCTTGTCGCGGGCTTTTACTGAACAAGTCAGTCATGTCCAATTTTTGTACATCTATAAAACGAGTTAAAAAATTGTTCGTTTATCCAAATAAATGAATTTGTTAACAAGTTGTTCAACAAAAGCTCTGTTCATATGCAGCCGTTGACCGAACCATGAGTTTGTGAATCATGAACCTATGAATAGAGGTGGCAATTTAGGCTATCCGACTTGGTCTAGCCAAGCTAATCGAACTAATATCATATGTTAGGCCATGCCAAAATTTTAAGAAATGAAAATTGGAGGCTCAGTTAGGCATGTCAACGGGGCGGGTCAGGTCGGGTTTCTGGATTTTCTGACCCGCCCCGCCCCGTGACCCACCACGAGGCAAAAAAGTTCGCCCCGTGATCTGCCCCGCCCCGCCCTGCCCCTATCTTTTTTTTTTTAATATAAAAAAATTAGTTTTTTTTGTTAAAAAACTTGATTTTTTTTTTTTTTTTTGAAGTCAATAGGATTTTAATTTTTAGGTTTACATTAACTTTGTTTCAATATATATATATATATTTTTTAAATTTAATTATTAAAAAGTAGAATTTAATTATTTAAACTTACTAGATCTAGTCATAATCTAATATATTAGCTAGACATATATATAACATATTATATAAAAAATTTATATTATAAATACATATATATATTTTATATTTCCTTTTATATATATAAATATCTATATAATAATACATAATATATATTTAAAAAAAATTATACATACATAGGAGCGGGGCGGGATCCCTGACCCATATCTGACCCGCCCCGTGGGGCGGGGCGTGCCCCATTCTTCATCGTGGCGAATTTTGTCCTGCCCCAAAGATCTCGGATCGAAGCGGATCAAGGCGGGACGGATCAATTTTGACTTGTCGGACCCGAAATATGTTGAGCCAAGATTTATATGGTCCAGTGTATAGCTGGCTATATGTTTTGTATTGTCAAAAAGTTCTATATTAGAGGGTAGGGTGATATCTTGAGCAGTTACATATCTACGCCACTAACACATATAAACGCGGAATTTTTTTCCATATAGATCTAGCGTAAAATGTTCAGTAGGTTGGACTGGTTCATCGAGGTTGGCCGATTTTGCCACCCATGCCCATGAACCATCCTACCCTATCCCCTGTTCGAGGTACTGAAGAAAATAACCAAACATTATCCAGCTTTATGCATTTAGCAGGTATGCAAGGAAAAATCAATGCAAGAAATCAGGCAAGTCAAGTCTCTTACTTCTATTAGATGCATAGTATTCTCGTTCAGACATTTCATCATACATGTGAGCTACTCCTCGAATAAGGTAGAAAAAGATCACTAAGAAGAAATTTTGAACAAAATAAAAACATACTGATTCATAGTAGCAGTTTGCACCGCTAGTTACCATTTGACAAGTTCAACTTCATCTTTTCTATCCTTGCTACAACATCTGTCATATTAGGCCTCTCCTCCCGCAAATCTGTTGTGCATTCTAGAGCTAGTTCGATAATTGATGTCAAGCAGCTCTCATGTTTGGCTCTAGTGCTTTTATCAGTCATGTTCAGTAGCTCATGATCAACAATCTGCATTACGGAATCTGGGAATGATGCAGATACCCATCCCTTCATTGTTAACTCGCCTGTAAACATCTTATCTGTTGGCTTTCTTCTTGTAAGTACTTCCATCAACACTATTCCGTAGCTGTAGACATCCACCATGGTGGATACTAAGCCTTCTGACCCGTACTCTACAATATATGTTGGTGAATAAGATCAAATACCATTGTCACAACACACTGATGTGTAAACATCTTATTGGTAAGACAATTAGGGAAAATTTTCATATTTGTTCTGTAACTTTACTACCTTTTATGAAACGTCATTTATGTTATCCTCATAGTCAATTGATCCTGTAATTTGTAAAAAACTTTTCAAAATCATCATTTTACCGTCAGCAGCAACAATACCACGTCAGCAGCCACTGGTAGCTTAACCTGCTGCTGACGGTAAAATGACGATTTTGAATATTATTTTACAATTTACAGGACCAACTGACTTTGGGGACAACATAAAAGATGTTTTGTAAATTATTGGAAAGTTACATAACTAAAATGACAAATTTTCTAGAATAATTAAGTTCCTTCTCTCATATTTTATCACATCAATTGGTGGACACATTAACATGTGCCAAAAATTGATATAGATAATAAATGTGCTAAAATTAGAGGTGGTTGCCTGGCCAAAATTTCGATGGACTGAAACTTTGTGCCAAGAATTATATGGTTCACTCTGTCTAAAATGTCAGGCGGCTCACCTCTACTTTTAGGTGGATATTAAAAATTGACTCATACCTGGTGCCATATATCCAATGGTGCCCAAAGTTCTGGTTTGTCGCATTCTCTGTTCTTCTGTCAAGAGTTTGGCAATGCCGAAGTCGGCTACATGAGCAACCATGTCTTCGTCTAGAAGAATGTTGCTAGGTTTTAAGTCGCAATGGACGATGGTTGTTGTATAGCCTTTGTGTAGATATTCCAAGGCTGACCCCACATCTATCATTATTTCCAATCTTTTGAGAATTTCCAACGAAGAACCTGTTGTAGAGTGGAGCCATTTTCCAAGGTTTCCGTTAGGCATATATGCCATCACGATTGCCTTAAAATCAAGATTGGAGCAAGAAGTAATAACCTTAACAAGATTTCTGTGACGTAAGTTGCTCATCACTTGACACTCTATGTCGAAGCTCTTGAGTGCGCCTTGTACATCTAAATCGAAAACCTTAACTGCAGCAGCTATTGCATCAGAAAAATTTCCCTTGTATACTGCACCGAAGCTACCTCTCCCGATCAAGTGTGCTTCATCGAGGTTGTTTGTGGAGCGAAGTACTTCATAGTATGAGATCCTCTCGTGCATGGGAAAATCAGGCGTAGATGAAACCGGTAACTTTGTGCCATGATATCTAATCAGAACCAGGACGAGGACAACAACAAAGACAACTACTGAAGCTACTATTGGTAGTGTATATATTAAAGCCTTGTTCTTCCTTGAAGGTGTTGGCTTTCTTATTTTGCACACCTCCACTTTGAATCGAGCTGGTCCACACAAAGCTTCATTACCGGTGAATGATTCTTCTGTGAAGTTGGCGAAAGGTCCTGTTTTTGGAATTTCACCACTAAGTTGATTGTATGAAACATTGAAGTAATTAAGCGATAACAACTTTTCCAGAGACGTGGGAATCAGTCCAGAGAGATTGTTGCGTGACAAATCCAAGTATAACAACCCCTTCATATCACCAAAAGATTCAGCTATCGAGCCACTTAATTTGTTGTCTGACAATGATAGATTCGTTAGCATCTGAAGCTGCGAAATGGTTTCCGGAATTTCCCCAGAGAGCTGATTTCCTGATAGATATAACTCAATCAAGCCCTTCATATTGCCAATTTCTCGAGGGAAAGGACCGTCAAGGAAATTATTCGATAAGTATATCTTCTCAACTTTCTCATTAGACCATAGCGCTGACGGAATGCTGGAATTGAACGCGTTGCCAGAAAAGTCGATTGCTTCCAATTGCGAAAGGCTCCCTAAACACCACGGCAGCTGTCCGGAGAAATAGTTTTTGCTCAAATCTATGGCGTACAAATTACTCAGATTGCATAAGAAACCAGAGATCGGCCCCTGCAACTTATTCTCATTGATTACTAGTCCTTGTAACTCGGTCAACTGTCCAAGTGTCGTTGGTATGTGTCCTCTCAACTCATTAGACCCGAGGCTTAACAACACCATGCTGCTTAAGTACCCTATCTCATTCGGTATTTGACCTCCAATTTTGCAAGATCGGGCGTCAAATATTTGAAGAGAAATAGACAGATTGCTCGCGCCAAAGGATTTCGGGAGGGATCCGGTTATGGGATTGAATGCTATCACTAAAATATTCAAGTATTCGCAACTTGTCAAGGGAGTAAGAAAGTCTTGTTCAGGCTTGGACAGGTTATTCGTCAGCTGATTTTCCGACAAGAACAACCTTCTGAGTTGGCGTAAATTCCCTAGTTCTATCGGTATATATCCAGTGAATAAGTTCCTAGAAAGCTCTAGCATACTTAGTCTGGACAGATTCGATATAGAACGTGGAATCTCTCCATGGAATTGATTATCACGAAGAAACAACTGCTCGATGTTTGGAAGCGCTTTGTCTATAGAAATTGGAAGGCTGCCAGATAAGCTATTGATCGAAAGTGACAGCGCTTGTAAACTTGAGAGATTGAATATCGAATGTGGCACTTCACCGGTGAACATGTTCACCTCAAGATTTAACCATGTTAAACTGGATAGTTGCCCCATTTCTTGAGGAATAATTCCATTAAATCTGTTTTCACTAATATCAAACAATGCCAAATTCGATAAATTGCTAATCGAAGTTGGGATATTTCCGGTCAATCCATTGCGAGCAAAATAAAGTCCTTCAATATTAGATAAGTTCCAAAACTCGCACGGGATTTTTCCGGTAAAATTGTTGCTCCACAGAGATATTTGTTTGAGAGATGGACAACGCGTTAGAGTCGAAGGGATCTCTCCTTCGAATTGATTCGAGCCGAGCCATAATTCTTCAAGCTTTGTTGCAGGATTGCTGCATATGTCATTTGGGATGGTGCCGGATAGTTTGTTGAATGCCAGCTGAACGAATTGGAGAGAGGATATATTGAAAATTGGTGAACCGTGTAATTCACCTTGAAAAAAAAATGGTTGTTTAGTTGGTAAGTGTTAGACATGCATGCAGAATAAATAGGGGAAGTCGTCGTCAATGTTTATTTATAATTAGAGGATGCGAGTTTATTAGTCAGAGGGTGAACGGCGTCGTACTGAGGCGTTAAGTAAGTGAGAGGACAATTTAATAAGAAGCGTGCTTAGGGGTGTATAAGTGCGCCGAGATAATTCGTGAGCCATTTGAAAATCGGGATCGACTCATAAAAGCTCAAAATTGACCCAAGACAAACAAGTAGAGCCCGATCTCGAGCAGGTGTTGAGTCGAGTTTGAGCTCGACTCGATAAGCTCGCGAGCTTAATTGAGCTTGAGTTTACTTAATAGTTTACCCTTTATAATTGACATAGTTATAGATATATCCTAATTCTATATTAAATAAGATGAAAACATAAGGTCCTCATTAGCAGCCTTTTGTGTAGTATAATTAACATTTTCAATTTTAATGTTTTTTTTTTTAATATATTTTTTAGATTTTAAGATTTTATTCTGTATCAATCAGGCCGAGCTGAGTCGATCTCGAACTCAATAAGTTTCTATCGAGTCAAGCTCGCGTCTGAAAAAGGTAAACTCAATCTAGATCGAGCCTCAAGTACTTTAGTCGAGCTCGAACTTACCGATACTCGGCTCGAGCCTCAAGACTGAATATATCAATACTGCAAAAAGTTTCACCACAACACTGTAAAGACAACGTTTTTTAGCGTTGTGGTAGGTTCTCTTTCTTTGAACTATATTTTTGCTTTGTTTAAAGACAACGTGTTTTCCTTCCGTTGTTGTTTTACTGTTGTCCATTAACACTTTAGTAATTTCTTTACTCATGAACCTTCCTACTAAATATTATGAAAATTGCAGAAAAAAAATAAAATCATAACATAATATATATACTCCCTCGCATCCAAAATCTTAGCGATTTTAATTATAAAAAAAAATCACTTTATTCTAAAAAGTACAACATTCTAACAAAAAGAGGTCATATTATTTTAATATTACCCATAAATATATCCCAACAAATCTCCGATCTCTTAGTATTGTTTTTTCCAATATTACACCAATCCATTATAGTAAGACATGAGAGAGAGAACAAAATTATAAGAGATTTAAGGGGTGCTTAATTGGCAATTGCTTCTACTATATATTGAAGAAGTGATTATAAAAAAAAAAAAATTTAGCTTGCAGTTTTTGGTCTAAGGTGGTGTTTGCAATTGCCTCTACTTTTGAAGAAATAACTAAAATAAGTGATTTTGAAAATTAGCAATTTTCAGCTTACAGCTTTTGGCTTGAATTAGCTTAAAGTTAAGCAAAAGTTATGATTAACACTCCTTTTCAGCTTCTTTTAAGCTAAAAATTCAAAAGTACTTATTTTAAACATTTATACACACCCCTTAAATAATAGGAGATATATTACATAGCGATAAACCTGTCAATTTCAGGAATTCTAATGTCTCCAAAAAAGTCGTATTTAGAATGGGAGGGAGTACCTGTCAACTGATTATCCCTAAAACTGAGTAACTGAAGCTGCGATAAGTTCCCGAACCCTGTTGGAATGTTTCCAGTGAGACTGTTATTCAACAGATAGAGTGTGTTGAGTTGGCTACATGCAGACAAGCTTGGGGGAATATATCCACTCAAGTAATTAAACGCCATATCCAAAACCCGAAGGCGTCTCAAGTTGCCGATTTCGGCCGGGATGGGGCCGGTGATGGCGTTGTTGCTCATGTTCAAGAATGTGAGGAATGAGAGGTTGCCGATCTCTCTGGCAATGCTTCCTTCTAGGCCCATATCGGGAAGATATAGGCCCGTTACTCTTGGATGACGCCGGCCGCAACGGACGCCAGTCCAAGAGCAGATAGGGGTCCCTTGTGTCCAGTTGTTGGCCAAGATGTCGGAATGTTTTAGGTGTGCTTTCAGGGATAGAAGCGATAACTCGTCTGCTCTGGGCTTGTGTGGGTAGGATGCTGCAAATGAGATTGTTGGGTAGAACAGGGCCAAGATTATCAGCATTACAGCTTTCTGTACCATGTTTAAGTGACGGGAGAAGAGAGAGAACGCAATGGATATCAAGATTGGCAGTTTTTGAATGAAAGGGGGAGACCACAGCTCATCGAAAAAATAGAAGATGTACGAAGATGGAGGACCATAATTCATCGGGAAAATACAAGATATTTAATCTGACGCGCTGCATATAAAATTATTCAACCAAAGGGGGAAAGGCGTGAAGACTTTCGTGAGTGGGTCTACGAGCCTTAATCTCCATATATAATATTCCAATGAGAGTGACCAAATTCCAGTGTTAATATACCGCCATGGACACGGTTGACTTGCGTACTGACCTACCAGCGGGATAAAAATATTCGGAAATTTCGGCCAGTGGCCCCAAATGAAACTGGAATGTAATAATCTATACATTATTATAAAAGTGAATTAAACTTCAGTTAATTTTTATTTGTTCTATTTTAACTTTTTAAAATTAATTATTTTAAGGTTAATAAAGTAATTTTTCTTTCATAAGTAAAATTAAAAAATACTAATATTCGGTAGATGTTGCTAACTAGAATAATCGTCCAGAATCCCGAGAAGCTCCGCTTAAAAATTCTCTACAAGCATATCTTTATCAAGTTTCCTATTCCTCCCGAAATCCACCAATTCGTATATGTATTTATGTAGTATGAGTGTTTTTATTTGTCTAATATATCTTCATTTTGTATCTGTAATATCCATCTATATTTATTATACATATTCTAGAAGTATGGATATTTTTGTTTCGTTTATTTTTGTTTGGTCTTATATATATGTAAAGTAGTACTAAAATTTAAAGGCAATTAAGTAATTCAGAAATTTAAGTCTTTGTTTATTTAATTATAATATATTTCGTAAAGAGACATTGTATCTATATCTTTGGGACATTTCAGTTCGAAATTTCAAGTCTAATAGAACGTTCAACTCGGTGTGATTGAGTTCGGATAACTAAAAATTTTCTATCTTTTGAATCACAAATTCAATTTGAACAAAAATATATTGGCACCTAACCAAAATAAATAATTTATAACATGAAATTCACTAACATGTGTTTAAAAATTATGTAATAGGACCATTTAGTTATTTATGTTAAACGTAACTGATTATAGAATTATAAGTCGGTTCAGTACAATTGACACGACTCGGTACATATATCAACTAATAGAAATTAAAATAAAAAGTTTAGAAATAATTAATAGACCTAAATTTAACAAAGTCAACAAAAAATTTAGGAGACAATATGTCTAAGTCATTTTTATATTACAATAATAGAAATATAATAAAAATAAAAATATACTTTTATTAAAATAAATATATAGGATCATTGTCGAAACAGGGCGGGGAGTGCATTCATAATCACCATCCCATGTCCTTTAATGGGGACAATTCCCTCCCCCTCACCATTCTCACCCCCACCCTCGCGGCGCAACAAATTGGGGTTCCCTGTCCCGTTCAGGTCTGATCCCTGCAGAGAATGGACATTCCCCTCAAAAGTACAAACTTTTATTTTAGCCATTTTTTATGAAGGTACAACTCTCAAAACATTGTCAATATATACTAGCACGACTTATTTTAATTTTTTTGTTGACCTATTCAATTATATCTAACATATAAAACAAAAAGTCCTATTTTTTTAGTTGAAGTTAGTAAAAAAGAAGCTTTGATATTTTAAACGCACTACTAGAAATAAGACTTTTTGTCACTACAAAATGTAGTTACAAAAAAGGGAAAGTAGTCACAAAATATTTTTAGTAACTACAAATCTAAAGTAGTTACTATAGGGTACTCACTTATATTAAGATGCAAATTTTTTTTTTATAACTACTTTGTAGTTACTAATGTATTTGTAATTATTTTTTGCAATTACTTTGTAGTTACTAATGTACTTGTAACTACAAGTAGTTGCAAAAGAGCTTGGCATATTGTAGCAAATTTGGTTAAAATTGTATGAAATATTTTATGTAACTACTAATAATTACAAAAGAGGTTACTTTTAGTAACCATTATTGTAGTTACAAAATGTTAGTGGCAAATATATTTTTTTTAGAGACACGACTCTTATATGAATATAATATATGCATCAATTGGACAATAAGAGTCTTCCTAAAAATATATCAGATTCTTTTTTTATGAGCTTCAAATATTTATAGATTTAAAGAGTCCAAATGATATGCTAAAAGCATTTACAAAGAAAAAAAATACTAGATACTTTGATTACCTAACTTTATACAAAATTATACTTTTTGTTTTATTTCATCTATAACTAAAATGTTTCTATTATAAGTATTACATGAAAGAAAATGTTAGATTATTAAATGAAGAAGACTCTTGAATGAAGTAATTTTTTAATTTTGTAATACAATATAAAAAAATTTGTCAAAAAGTTATGTTACTTTTTAATTTAATCTTACCTACATGTGAATTACTCTTCTGTAATTTTAGTGAAAATAAAGAAATTATAATATCAAAGAAAAGTAAAGATCTTTAATATTTAAATTAGACAATTACTACTCTTAGCAATATCAATAGGGATTATGAAAAACATCATATTTATATTTTTATTAGAATGCAAAATTTAGTTATTTGATGATTATTATGAGAAGAAAGCAACCAATAGTAAGTCCAACATGATTTCTTTCATATAAAGTATAATTTAAAACTACTTAAGTTGTATTCTTATGAGATTCAAAATAAAAGACAAAAACGTTAGTAGGAATCATGAAAAGTGTCATATAATTAATGTAAAAATATTAGAACAATTTCATGTAATATGCTTCAATCATTGACAATAATACTACTACTTTAACAATTGTAGGAACGACGTCTTACTTTTTTATTTCATCCATATCTTTAGTGTCTAATACATTCTAAGTAAATGTTAAAAGTTAAGGGAATTAAGCTCTTTAGAACTTTAATGTACTTATTTATTCGACTATAAAAGAATGAGATATTTTTAAGACACTCTACAGAGAGGGTAGAAATATTTATAATTTTTTCTTATTTGAAGTTTGTATCAAGAAATAAATTTAGTTTCAAATCAAAACAATTCTAAAGAGCTTTTAAATAATATTACCTCCTTTTCTTTAGTTGCACTACAATAAAAGAGGTCTTTTGTATAAGATTTTTTGACACCACAATTGTAGTCTCTGATAGGGATAACCCGGTCACTTCGGGTCGGGTTAATACTTGAGCCCACTGACCGGCCCAGCACGCGTAGGCCCAGCAAGCACGTGAAGGCCCAGCACGCGTAGGCCCAGGCCCAGCAGGCCCAGGAACACGCGCTGGCCCAACAGGCAGTTTGTTCCGCGAATCAAGGCTGAAGATTCGTTTCCAACCGCCATGCAGCTGGAAGTAGGCGTGAATATAGGAAGTTTGTTAGGGTTCAGTTAGGGTTTAGGAAGAGCTGAGTATAAATAGGGAAAAAGAACTCTGAATTAGGGTTCGCACTTTGTATTCTGAATTACTGTTTGTAAACTCAAAGTTCTAGTGAAAGAAACACCTCGGCAAGAGTGATTTTCTGCCCGTGGACGTAGATCTCCCGATCGAACCACGTATATCTCGTGTGTTTTTATATTTCTTGCACTGATTTAGGCTGAATCGATTGGATACCGGATTGTGCCTTATCAGTCACTAATAATAAGTTATTTACAAATCTCTCTACAAATTATTTGAGACAACTTTAAGAATATTTTTAGAGACAACTAGTTGTTGCAAAAAATATTTGAGACGCAGTTGAGACCACTTTTGTGGTCACAAATATATTATTTGCGACCGAGTTATTGAGACGACAATAAAGTTGTGACAAATACTCATAAGTTGTGACAAATGCTCATTATTTGAGACCACTTTGCTTAAGTTGTGACAAATACTCATGATTTGAGATCACTTTTTATGGTCTCAAAAGACCCTTTTTCTTGTAGTGTTGTCATTTTAGTTTTTTTTCACTTTTTTCCAATACTAACCTTATAGTCATGCAAAATGTAATAATAATAATAAGAAAATAAAGGGAAAATCAAGCAATTTAAGGGGAAAGAGAAAATATAGTTGATGACTTATTTGTCCATTTCCTATGTCCGTAAATTTTCTTATCTAAAATCTAAATGACAACATAAAAAAATAAAGGTAGTACATTAAAATCATATACAAAAGGAAAAACATACTAGGTAATGGGATCAATCCAAAATTGTGTTCTCCTTATTTTATCTATAACTAAAATATTTATACTATAAGTATTATGTGTAGAAAAAAACTATATTATTAAAAAAAAATTAAGGGTAAGTTAAATGAGTTTCTTACTACTCCTTTCGTCCCGGTCTAATTGGCCAACCTTGGTCAGGCACGGGAACTAAGAAAAAACAGATCTTGTGGAATCTTTGACTTTTTCAAAGGTGGAGATTGTGAGAGAATTTATCATTTATGGGCTAGGACAATTAGGTTGTGACAAACAAATATGACGAGTTGGTCAATTAGGCCGGGACGGAGGGAGTATTTGATATACAATACACCATTTTCTTTCTTTATTTCTTTCTTTCAACTTTTAAGCATATTATACCGTATGAGACTATGGGTTTTTCAATTATATGCAAGTATTAAAGTATAAATTAAAAATAAAAATCAAACCTCGATAAATAGTTATGATAAAATTAAAAATATTAAAATAAGATGTACAAAGAATAAAATAAATATGATATAAAACTCATATTTATAATAACTTAAAATAACTTCATCTGAATTCTTACTTTTTAGTAGAGATATGATTTATAAACTTCATCTGAACCCTAAACTTCATTAGTTTTATTCTTGAATACTACCTCCATCCCACCGAATTTGCATACTTTTCTTATTGATACGTCCCACACCAATTTGCACACTCTTAAAAAGTAAATTTCTCTCACAATCTTCATCCTCAAAATCTCCACACTCAATTTCCACCTTTGTAAAAGACAAACAAAAAAGTAAAAAAATAACTTTTTTCTTAATATTTGTGCAAGCTTATACGTGCAAACTCCCCTAGGATGGAGGAGTTATTACTTAATTTGAAAGAGATATATATAGTAAACTTTAGGTGGTGTGTCCTATATAACATATAATATTAAATTTTTTTTATTAAATAAAACAGATTTAAAAGAAATAGATAATTAAGGAAACCACCTTTCTTAAGGAAAGAACATATTAGCTTTTGGAAATTACTAACAATTGGTCACCAAATGCAATATAATTTTAAATGATAAGATTAATTTATTATCATGTTTAGTTTAATCAATGCAACACTTCAATGTGAGAAATTTGATTGTTCTAATATTTATATTATAAGAAAGAATTGATTTCTCTATTTTCTTAATGAATGAACTACCAATCTATAACCGTGAGAAAGAAAAATATGATTTATATAGAACACGTAAGAAAATATAAAGTATGAATACATTCCTCACATATAATTGTCATTATAGACCTCCAGGTGCAATATATGAGATCATGGAATGAGCAACAATACTCCTAAAAATTCTATGCCTATAATCCTAACTTTCATCTTTCTCTCAATCAATATTTTATTAAAAATTTCTTTATCTTTTCTCCATTGTTTATTAATTTACCGATTGGCAGATCAAATAATTAAGGTAATAATAAAATTATGAGATATGTATGGACTTTTCCTTAGATTTAGCCGAGGAAAATATTAGAAGAAATAGGCAAAATGGCTAGAACGACACTTAATTGTGAAAAAATATTTTTTCTTGAAATGACACTTATTTGTGAACGAAGCGAGTAAGATATTTGAACAAAGTATAAAATAGTAAATGTAAAGGTTAGAAAGTAATGAAATATTGCTAAATTTAATAAGATTATGCTTTATTTCATCCCTAACTGAATTTTATTTTAATATTAGTTCAAACCAAATATTAAAATCATTGTAAAAGAAAAAATAGAGGGGGTACAACTATACAACTTCATCATTGCAGGAAGAAACTATAAAGTTGAAAGGAGGAAAACAAGAACAATATCAAAGAAAAAACAGCATGAACAAACTGCAAAACGGAAGAGAAGAAGACAGGAAGAAACATAAAAAGAAAAAAAAAAAAAAAGACAACATTCAAATAGAGAGCGCTGGTGAGCAAATACTCAAACAATTTTTTTAAAAAGTCACAAAAAAAAAAAAAAAAAGGCCTCAGTAACAAGAAAGATCAAGAAGGAGAAAAAATTGAAACAACTACATCCATAAAAGGAAGGAATTTCGCCATTTCAAAGTAATTTACAATATATATAGCTTTTATTTTTTCTTTTTCTTCTAAATTAAGATAGATAAATAGTTTCATATAAATCAATTTGAAGCAATTTATTTATACGTCCTTGGATAAATTTGCGATGTTACAATTTATCTTGTGTTACTTATATTATTTAGTACTCCCTCTATTCCATATTAATTGACGTTTTAGGATGAAAGGGAAGAATTAAGGATGAAATATTTTGATAGACATACCCTCGTTAAAGATTTGGTCAAATCAAAACATCTCTGATAGATTGAAAAATATGAATCCAGAGAAAAAATTGGTAGAATTGATGAAAAATATGTAAAACGTCAATTAATTGAAACGTCCTAAAACGTCAATTAATATGGAACTGAGGGAGTATTAGACTATTAGTTAATCTACATACTATTTTTCGACTTTTACTTAAACTGACATTTTATCAGTTACAATATTTTACGAAAAAATATAAAAATAGAATTATTTTTTTAAAAAAAAAAAATAGGTTACCATGAAAAGAAGTGGACTTACGATAATATTATCATTCTCTAAAAGAATTCTCGGGGAAAAAGGTTTATTCTCTTAATATTTCCCGTTGAATTGCAAAGAATAAAAAATTTATAAAAATAAGTGATAAAATATAATTTCCAAAATTAATATACTAAGTGTTATACGTGCCAAAATCTAGTTTTTATTAAAATTTTGATAAAATTTCGACTAGATTTCTCAAAATTTTAACTTCGATTGTCTCTAGATGCAATGTGTTTGTAAATTTCAGATTTATTTTATTTTATTTTTTTTAAATGGCTAATTATTGAATCCCAAATGGCTTTTCTTGTTTTGTAAAAGAAATTAACATTATTAAAAAGAAAAAAATCAGTAACCTTCTTCTTTTGACAAATATGATTTTGGGATAATAGAAATATTTCAAAAGTTGCTACGGGCTAGTCAAGCATAATATAACTAGGCGAGAGTAATCAAGAAAAAATAGTAGGCTGTCAATAAGAATCTAACGTCTAGGCTAGGAATAATCAAAATTAATTGAAAATGTGTGCAAGAGAGGATAATAGTGAAAATATTATCAAATGTGTGTCATTTTTCAAATGCAACATGAATTTTTTTGCAAGTTAGTATTGCTTGTCAGAAATTATAAAAAGATCGATAACAACATTAACAATAATTTTAACACCTATATAATTGTGACGCCACCATCATCATCAGTCATCACCCATGTATAGAGGTGGTAAAATCGGACCGGCTCAGTTTGCTCAAAATTTTTGATAGGCTCGGCAATAGTGATCTTAGCCAGAATTACCATGGGTCAAATAGGCCGTCCTAATGAACCATAAGCCCGATAGTGTGCGAGCGACCCAAAAATCTTAGTACGTTTTGGAGGATGGATAAGCTAGGCTCACTTATTTAAGCCTGATGAAATTTCGAATGAGCCCAACTTGACCCAATGTATGACGTTGATCGATGGACTAAGCTGAGCTGCTCCGTCGAAATTACCATCTCTACACAAGGTTCATCCTACACACACCTATTTCTCCCCTTGCCACAATTGCAACCCAATTCCAGAGTGGGGGTGCAATGAGAATTAGAATTACACCTTAATTATCATCATTTTCTGTAATAAACGGTAAAAATACATCTTAAATCCTAAGTCTAGTCGTCGTCATCTTCCTTATCTTTTCTTCATGTGAAGATACGGGAAGCCTCTATCTTTGATTTTACTCCATCTTTGATTTTTCTTTTGTTTTTCTCTTCCATCTCCCTTAAATAAAACTCTTTTGGTATCTCTCTATGAGAATTTCACCTCTCATTTCTCTTTAAGTGAAAGTATTAGTTCCCGAAATAATGAAAATGTCTAATTTGAAAATTCAGTCATGAGATTTACAACATTAATTTGATAATCTTTTGAGTTTTTACCAGAGTATTAGTGATAAATTTAAGATCAATTTTATTTGTACGCGATTTGGATCTGCATAGATTAAATCTACTAATTTTACGCTTTAACTATTTCTTCACATCAATCAAATTTGGTGGATTCTAACAATCTAAAAATAGTTTATTACTTAAAAAAAAATGCATGTATGTTTATATATAGAATAAATAATCATATCCTAATTGAGATCCAAAGTGACCCGAATGCCCATACATATTTTCCGGTGTGATGACAGTGATACTTGTTGTGCCAACTCCAGCTAGGAGGGGTGCCACGTAGCTAGAGGCAGCAATTGGGCTGCCACGCCTGAGCCCAACGGATCGAAACTTCAGGGCAGATCGAGTTACGCTAAATCTTCTTCTGATTGCCAATTTCAAGGTCCAATCTAGCCCACACATCATTTAGCTATAAAACATAGCCTACCTCACATTAACTTATCGCGTTTTTCTCGGATTGGATTGAGTTGGATTGTTAGATACTACAGAAAAAAAATAAGTATTTATAAAAATAAAATGAAAAATGAAAGCAAAAGATTGCTTCTGGTCATGCAATTAAGTATGTGGAGCTGCATTTCTGAGGTAGGGCTCAAATTCAAGCAAATCTATTCGACTCCACCCAATATCGTTGGTTGAAAGTTTATTTGAATTATGCTCGATTAAAGATATCAAACAGGTTTGAACATACTTTCATCAAATGAAGTCTAAAGCTAGGCCCGAGTTCAAACTCGATAAATAAAAAATGTTAAAACAAATGTAAAAATATTAAATTACGAGCTCACCTTGATTAAAGCTTGTTCGAGTTCGATTCAATTAATAATCAAATAAATTCAAACATAATACTAGAAGCTCGATGATATTTCAAGCAAGTTTGAACAACAATACATTCGACTCGGGTCGACAAAAGACCATAAAAGTTTACCTTATCTACAAATTAATATCACTATTAATGGGACAGTAATGATGCATCATACATGTATTATGTATTTGAGGGAAAACAACGAAAAGAATGAACATGAAAATTGGACAGCGCAGTTACAGTTCTGTGTCTAGGATCAGTGAAGGCTGTCTCAACATTCATCAACGTGAAAAGCACCGGCGACAGTTCAAACATGCATGTGCTGAAAAATCATAAACATTTTCAAGCTACTGTTCGGTTAAGGGTTTCAGAATCTTCCACTTTCTTCCAAAAATGACGCAAACAAAAGAATGGTGAGGTAATATTTAGACATGGATATTTGTGATTACAAGGTTTGAATTTTACTAATGAAACTATGTTTTCTTAGTTAAATACCGAGTTGTCAGTCACAGCGAAAGTGCCTCCGGGTCTAAGCACCCGGAAAATGCTTCCTTCGCAACAACAAAATTCATTCCCAAAATTCTACTTAATGTTGGATTCGGTGTTTTTGTAGCTTGTTAATATTAACCATATAGATAGGCCTGAATTCTGTTAAATATTGATCTTGAGTTAAGAGTTGAGACAAGATTTTTCTATGTTTCTGCATACGGATTTCCACATCTGCAATTTTATAGTTTGCACTCTTTACGTTGCAAAACAGGAACTGGCAAAAATAAAAAATTGAAAAACGAACACCAAAATAAACACGGGCTAAATCCCTCAAATCCCCTCGGACTTTATAACGATATGTTTTACAAAGAGACTCGATTCCCTAACAATAATACCTAACACTAACACGATAAACCATCGAAGGCCAAACGAGCTTTCCCGAACCCACCTTGAAGACCCTTCTCCTAAAAGTCCTTCGACACCGACACTACTAACACTATACACACTATACGCACCACCCTATTCAACCGGAACAACTAGTTCCCAACAGAATCAATAAGTGCTTGACAAAATAAATAATTCTAACTATCAATGAAAGTAATAAAAGCAATCGACAATTCTTGATCAACTCAACGTGCTCTCTGTTTTTGGATATCTAACTTGCCTCGCTTGAATAAATAGAAGACTTATCAAGTAAATAGTCTCCAACTTCTTCTAAAAGCCACACGGCTTACCAAGTCAACGGCCCAAATCAAATCAAATCTTCCTTTACATATTTGATTGGTGGCATATATTGTATATCTTCGAATATTTCTTGTTATCCACGTATTGTAAATTTATATCTTTAAAGATATTTCATCAAGACTTATTCATTTCTAATGATCCATTTAAATAATAAAATATTATAACACAATTAATTACGAATAATAAACTTTCTAAATTGAACAAAAATAACATTAGATTAACTTAAGGGATTTTGACAAAAATATTACCAACACAAAATAACCTAACAATCTCCCCCTTTGACATTTTCTTTGTCAAAAATCCAAAAATATTTAATGACCTATAAAACTTGTAAAAGCTACGACATCATAACAAAATAATTGCTCCCCCTAAATTTAAGCAACAATGACTGTAAAGTAATATGGTGGCAAAGATGGCAACAACTAGGATTTCTCTCCTTTTTTGAAGGAAAAATTCAAAGATAAAAAAACTGACCAATATAACAAAATAGGCGCAAATAATTGAACCCCCCCTTACTTTAACCCACTGACCCATAGTCAAGCTCACTGTATAGGTGGTAAATTAAGAGATGCAACATTTATCAATCAAACCAATATTGCAGACAGACAAAACTTTTCAATTCAAGGCCTATAGCATTTTTATTCATAACCTCATCGAAAATCATGCAGGGGATGCCTAAAAAATAAAGAACAATAAAATGTAAACTCAATTTTTATCTTATTACACCCACGGTGTTAGACAAGCATAAATATTTGACAAAGAACTAAACGAAATTCCATATCAACTTCTAATTTGATTTTGACTGGTCACACGAAACAATTTAGATGCTTGTACATAAAATAAAATCAAGCTATCCTTATTCCTCCAATTGTTTTTACCCTCTCGTGGAGTAACTCGTAAACCCCACGAGCCAAAATCGCACTAGAAAAATCCGGTACGACGAGCTCAAGTTGATCCTTTTAAACCCTTTAGAATAAATAACATCATTAAGAAATTAAACATTTTATTTTTGTGGTCGGCGGCTTTCACAGAACAGTCACTGATACACGTTAATTATGCTTGTAATTAGGTCGAGTTATGATACTATTTTATAGGAATTATGTGCATTGATGGTCAAGAATTGGATGAAATATTATATAAGTGACTAATTAACGTACTCGGCTTGTTTTAAGGTATTTTTTAGCTTTTTCAGGATTAAAGGTTGTGATTTACGACTACCGGACGAGGAAACAAGTTGGAAAAGAGTGAGAACCGGCCCAAAGGAGTGAAAACCGTCCAAGAACCGGTCCAAACCGGCCTGAACCGCTCCAGTAGCAAAACAACGCAAGAACCGACACGGCCGCGTCAAACCTTCAACACGGCCGTGTCAAAAGTGGTGCACAACGTTCAAAACGGCTCTGGAACAGAACACGGCCGTGTCACAATGGCAACACGGCCGTGTCAAATATTGCGCGGAAATTGAAGTTCACAAAAGCAACACGGCCGTGTCACTTAAGCAACACGGCCGTGTCAAAAAGACCGCCGATAAGAGAGATCCTGTTTAATAGGGGATTTTGATTTCCTAATAGGATTTTGAGCCTATCTTCTCAAAGATTCGTCCCCAACTCTATAAAAAGGACCTCAAGCTCTAGGAAAAGAATCAATCAATCACGGAAGAACATCAATTACATTATTCTACCTAGAAGAAATCTTGGAGGACAAGGAAGACGAAGATCATCGAGACGGATTCATCCGGGTTTAATTATTCTTTTCTAGTTTAATTCTTTGCAATGTTTTTATTAGAATTTTGTATTGGATTATTACTAGGCATGAGTAGCTAAGCTATTCGTGTCCTAGGGCTAGAAAGTAGGGATTTTTATGACAATGGTTTGGTTATGATTTAATCTATTTAATTCCGTTCTTTATGTGTTTTATCTCTATGTTTGTGCTTAAAACTGAATTTAGCTTGATCACCTAGATTTTAGTAATTTAGTTTAGCAATTCCGCTTCGAGAGGAGGGAATCATTATCAGACCTATAACATAGAGCGCATTTGTCTATGACTGTGTAGGCCGTGGCTTAGGATCGTTTGGGAGTTATTAGGTATAATTGACTCGAGAGGGTAATTAGCTTAATCAATCAACAGTTTAATCGCTTCGAGAGAAGGGTTAGATTATTGTCGTGCCGCCTAATAAACACTAGAATTGGTAAATCAATAGGTTAATCATATTCAACATTGAAGTAATATCCTGAAATCGAAGACCTAGGATACCTATTCTCCTTGATTGTTAGTTCTTTGTGTTTCCTAAGTTGAAGTCATATTTAATTGAGTACTTTAATTAGTAAAATCAATCTTTTACAACCTAGTATCTAGTTAGGACAGTCCTAGAGTATTGAGGTATCAAACTACCTAAAACTATTCCTTGTGGGATCGACCTTGATAATCGTTACTACACCTACATCCGTACACTTGCGGAACACTAGGTTAGAAACCGACGTGTCAAGTTTTTGGCGCCGTTGCCGGGGAATAGGATTTGGCGCTTAGTTTTTATCTTGAAAAATAGGAGGAAACTAGACTAGATTTTATTTTTTAGTAATTTTAATTTTAATTTTCGTTTTTATTTTTGGGTTAATTTTTGTATTACGCGGTAGTTCTTGTTTTTGGTGTTTTCAGGCTTCGTATGCACACCAGATCAAAAGGGAAAGAAACCCTTCTGCCTTTCGATCCAGAAATTGAAGCGACAGTTCGCAGACACCGAACTAGAAGAAACTTCGCATCTGAGATGGAGAACCCACCACAGCATCCAAATCAGGATGACGCACTTAACAGAGTACTGACAGCTCTGGCACGTTTGGATGATCGAGTCACGAATATACAACAGCAGCTACCTCCACAAAGGCCACAGCTACAACAGCAGTACGACCCAATTCAGATAGACCCAGCTGCAGGCGATGAAGATGACACGCCTATTAGCGACTGCTTGAAGCCCAGTCCAAACCAGCAGGCAGGAGGAGTGCAACCTCCACCACTTAATGCCAACAATTTCGAGCTGAAGCCTGCACTAATCAACATAGTGCAGCAAAACCAGTATGGGGGAAGTGCTTTGGAGGATCCGAATGCGCATCTGATCAAGTTTCGCAGACTGGCCGACACAATCCAGATCAATCATGTGCCGCACGAGCAGGTCAAGATGAGATTGTTCCCGTTCTCACTGAAGGACAGAGCACTACAGTGGTTCAATTCGCTGGAAGATATCAGAGATTGGGAAGACTTAAGTAATTCTTTTCTGTTGAAGTACTTTCCACCAAGCAAGATGCTCGACCTGCAGAACCAGATCAACCAGTTCAAACAATTGGACCAAGAGCCATTCGGAGAGGTTTGGGAGCGATTCCGGGATCTTATCCGGAGTTGCCCTCAACATGGGTTCACCAAGAAGCAGCAAGTGTGCAAGTTCTACAATGGTTTACTTGCACCGACTAGAAACCAAGTGGATGCAGCTGCGGGTAGAAGTTTGATGGAGAAGTCAGTAAGGATGGCATTCTCAATCCTGGACGCTATGGCCAGAACGAGCTACCAATGGTCGAATGAGAGAAACATGCCAAAGAGGATAGCCAGTGTCCAAAAAGTCGAACCTGTCAATAATGAGCCAATTGAAAAGCTCACAGCACAAGTAACAACATTGACGAGCCAGGTGAATTTGCTAACTAATCTGACGTTAGCACAACAACCAGGGGGTCCGGAAGAAGTTGAAGAAGTAAAATTTGTGAATCAACGAAACTTTAACAATTTTCAGAACAATCAGCATCGGTACAATCAGTACCCTCAGAATCAGAACCATCAGAACTTTTCATATGGGAACGCGCAAAATACACTTAATCCGCCACCCGGATTTGTTGTTACAAATGACATGATCCATGACGGTAAGAAGCCATCACAAGAAGAGATCGCGCAGTCACAATTTGAAAAGTATGATGAAAAGTTAGCTCAGTTGGAGAAGAAAGTGGATGGAAAATTCATGGAGCTAAACAAGCATATCACTGGGCAAGGGGCAGACATCAAGAGGCTCGAGAACACATTGGTGCAGACTCAAGCTAGCATTGGAGAATTGTCATCAAACATGAGCCAACTGATAAGGATAGTAGGAGCACAACACAAGTAGGGCCAATATCCGAGTGATACAGTGGTTAATCCGAGGGAGCACTGCAATGTTGTAGAGCTAGAGGAGCATGAAGAGAGCATGAAGGACCAAGAAGCGAAGGAATCAAGCGAGGAAGTAAAAAACATGGAGAAGGAAGAGGTCAATACAATTATAGATAAGAAAATTCCATATCCTATTCTTGATGAGTCTTTTGATTTTTGTTTTAAAAATTCATTCTTCGCTAACCTTGATCCTTTAGAGCAATCTAGAGCTGTTGTTGTGAAACAGGAACCACTAAAGGAGAGAATCCAAGATAAAGAGGAAACCAAGAAGAGGAAGGATGGAAAAGAGACGAAGAAGAAACCGAGCAGTCCCAAAAAGAACGCAACCACGAGCATGAAACCGAGAAGAGCAACAAAAGCAAAAGATCCAGGGAGTTTTACTATTTCTTGCTCAATTGGTAGTCATGAGTTTCATAATGTCATGTGTGATTTAGGGTCTAGCATAAATTTGATGTCTCTTAAGCAGTATAGACAATTAGGATTAAGGGAAATTAAAAGGTCCTTTACTACTATCAAATTGGCGGATGGATCTTCATTAACGCCGTTGGGAGTAGCAGAGGATGTAGTGGTAAGAGTGTTAAATTGTGAATTCCCTAGTGATTTCTTAGTTGTCGACATGAAAGGGAATGAGGAATTTCCTTTTATCTTAGGAAGACCCTTCTTGGCGACTAGCCAAGCACTAATAGATGTACCTAAAGGGGAGTTGATTTTTCGTGTTCAAAACGAAACAATCACACTCAAAATACATAAGTCGGGTCTAAGGGGTAGGCACAATTGTAGCATTGTTTACACTACCCAAGCTGCTGTAGAAAATCCTCGTGTCCCAAATAGCTCTTTAAGTGTTCAGGAAACATCCAACTCGGGGTGGCTAGAAGAAGGTTGATAGGAAAAGGACGTCCGGTTGAAGACGTAAAACAAAGCGCTTGTCGGGAGGCAACCCGATGTTTATCGTTTTATGTTTATTTTTATTGCGTTAATTTTGTGTTTTATGTTTTTAGGAATCAACATGGACGAGTGTTGCAAGAAACGGGGGTCGAAAAGACGGAAAAATCGCGTTAAAAGGAGCAGAAGATGCAACACGGTCGTGTCGCGCTATGGACACGGCCGCGTAAAAAGCACCTAGAAAGTGTTTTTAGCACTGGAATGCAACACGACCGCGTCACATGCTGGACGCGGCTGCGTTAAGATGGTTCAAACGCAACACGGCCGTGTCACACAATTGACACGGCAGCGTCAAAAGGCTTCTCAAAACGTGAATCAACGCCGTAAAGCAACACGGCCGCGTCACATGCTGGACGCGGCCGCGTCAAAATCGACCCAGAAAAGCAATTTTGGATCAACTGTGACACGGCCGCGTCATTATCCCAGCAGAAAAAAAATAATATTGAAAAATTCAGAGCGTGATGCGGAGACGGTCGAACCAAGATTCAGTAGGATCTCAACGTGCATGATTTCGGAGCTAGGAGGGATTTCAAAACGCCGCCGTCATCGAAATGATTTGTAAGTTAGCACCAAGACGTACCACGTTTTTCCTCCAAACATTGGCTTTCAGCCAAGTTTGGGGGAGGGGGTAGACCGTGGGACGTCTAGGCAGCTATATTTCTAGTTTTGATTTACTTTTAGTTGATCGTTCGGGTCTTTTGCTGGTAATTGTGGGTCCGTGTGCCCATTGTGCTGATTTTGATTGTTTCGATTGGTGTTGTTGGGTCTGTGAGCCCAAGTTTGATTACATTTCGGTTCCATGTTGAGTTTTAGAAGTCTAGAGTCTTAGTAGTGTTTTAGTTTTTAGAGTCATAAGAAAAATAAAACCCGGAAATAGGTAACAAGTGAAAAGAAAAATAAAAGAAGAGAACAATAGGGAAAGATGGATGATGAATAGTTAATGATGAGATGATTTTGAGAAGTAGATGAAAAGAAAAATTGCACATAATAGAGCAGGAGAGGTGTTTTGAGACGAAATTGAGCTTGAACTTAGAATACTCAATCAAAATTTACCTTGTGAGAATTTGAGCCTAATTATACTCCAATTTTTGGGGTAATATACTTTCTTTCGGTGTGGATTGGATTGAATATATGTACTAGTCGCTAGAACTTGCCTTGAGTCTTTACTAAGAATGTGTCAAGTATGTGTTGTGATTTAGGAAATGATATTAGGCAACTTTTTGTTTAAGCCTATTTGTTTAAACCATGAAAATTGCCTTTGAACCATAATGGAAAAAATTGTCCCTAGTTAGCCCAATTGAGCCTTATAACCTTATTTATTCATAACCTAACAATATCAGCCAAAACCTTTTGATTTAACTCTTTTGGCCCTAATTGGATTAATCAAGTTAGAGGGAGAAGAATTGGAAGGAATTTTTGAGTGAACAATTTGTGGGAAGGAATGGGAAGTAGGGATATTTTCAAAAGAAAAAAGGAAAAAAAAAAAGAAAAAAAAAACAAAAAAAAAAAAAAAAGAAGCAAAAAAAATAGCCTCTCCTAGTGTGAAGAAAAAAAAAAAAAAAAAAGGGGGAAAGTTTGTTGTTGTTAGTATTCTAGAGGAAAGGCTAGGGAATAAAGTGCTTAAATTGTGAATTTGATTAGAACAGTCGGGTAGTCCCAAAAATGTGGTACCCACAGAAATGAAAAGCACTTAAGTTGTACGGACTTTTGAAGGTGAAGAAGTCACTTTGCGGGGTGATTTGCTGAAATTTGAAGAGTAAGGCTGAGTGATTGTATTGAGGGGTAGTCGGGTTAGACGTAACTTGATTAGTCCAACGAATAGTCACTTATATCCAAATGTATCCCACCTTACCTTAAGCCCACATTACAACCAAAAGAAAGACCTTTTTGATCTTTTTTTCACACACATCAAGTACGAGGTCTAGTTTAGACGATTGGCAAGCATATGGTAGACTTTGCATGTAATTCAATAAGAGTGGAAATTATTTTAGCCTAAACACTTGAGAGATGAGTGAAACACTTACCCGGTGAGGGTTGAATAATTCGAAAGTTCAAAGTCTCGAGATTAGTTGATTTACGCGTTATCACATATGCTCAAGTGATTTGTGTTGCCTAGTTGTTTTAATAAAAATCAGACTGAAACTAAATCCATCATCTAGTCGCCCTAAACAAATGCAAAATCACTTGTATTCTTTGTGTCTTTTTGTATGATGTTCGGGACGAACAACAGCTTAAGTTTGGGGGGTTTTGATACACGTTAATTATGCTTGTAATTAGGTCGAGTTATGATACTATTTTATAGGAATTATGTGCATAGATGGTCAAGAATTGGATGAAATATTATATAAGTGACCAATTAACGTACTCGGCTTGTTTTAAGGTATTTTTGAGCTTTTTTAGGATTAAAGGTTGTGATTTACGACTACCGGACGAGGAAACAAGTTGGAAAAGAGTGAAAACCGGCCCAAAGGAGTGAAAACCGTCCAAGAACCGGTCCATACCGGCCTGAACCGCTCCAGTAGCAAAACAACGCAAGAACCGGCACGGCCGCGTCAAACCTTCAACACGGCCGTGTCAAAAGTGGTGCACAACGTTCAAAACGGCTCTGGAACAGAACACGGCCGTGTCACAATGGCAACACGGCCGTGTCAAATATTGCGCGGAAATTGAAGTTCACAAAAGCAACACGGCCGTGTCACTTAAGCAACACGGCCGTGTCAAAAAGACCGCCGATAAGAGAGATCCTGTTTAATAGGGGATTTTGATTTCCTAATAGGATTTTGAGCCTATCTTCTCAAAGATTCGTCCCCAACTCTATAAAAAGGACCTCAAGCTCTAGGAAAAGAATCAATCAATCACGGAAGAACATCAATTACATTATTCTACCTAGAAGAAATCTTGGAGGACAAGGAAGACGAAGATCATCGAGACGGATTCATCCGGGTTTAATTATTCTTTTCTAGTTTAATTCTTTGCAATGTTTTTATTAGAATTTTGTATTGGATTATTACTAGGCATGAGTAGCTAAGCTATTCGTGTCCTAGGGCTAGAAAGTAGGGATTTTTATGACAATGGTTTGGTTATGATTTAATCTATTTAATTCCGTTCTTTATATGTTTTATCTCTATGTTTGTGCTTAAAACTGAATTTAGCTTGATCACCTAGATTTAGTAATTTAGTTTAGCAATTCCGCTTCGAGAGGAGGGAATCGTTATCAGACCTATAACATAGAGCGCAGTTGTCTATGACTGTGTAGGCCGTGGCTTAGGATCGTTTGGGAGTTATTAGGTTTAATTGACTCGAGAGAGTAATTAGCTTAATCAATCAACAGTTTAATCGCTTCGAGAGAAGGGTTAGATTATTGTCGTGCCGCCTAATAAACACTAGAATTGGTAAATCAATATGTTAATCATATTCAACATTGAAGTAATATCCTGAAATCGAAGACCTAGGATACCTATTCTCCTTAATTGTTAGTTCTTTGTGTTTCCTAAGTTGAAGTCATATTTAATTGAGTACTTTAATTAGTAAAATCAATCTTTTACAACCTAGTATCTAGTTAGGACAGTCCTAGAGTATTGAGGTATCAAACTACCTAAAACTATTCCTTGTGGGATCGACCTTGATAATCGTTACTACATCTACATCCGTACACTTGCGGAACACTAGGTTAGAAACCGACGTGTCAGTCACTTTCTGTGCTAATAGCTCTTTTCGATTTTGTGATCGATAGCTGCTCTCAACATTATTTCATGATTGTAGCCCTTTCCGACAAGTGGGGATAATTAACACAAGATAGTCTTTATTAACTAGAAGGAAAGAGAATGTAAAGTTTAAGCCAAATAAATCTTTGAACTTGCCCTTTTTCATGGAGTCTATAAAGAATAATATTGAGGTGAATGCATGAAAATAAATGCCTAACGTCGAATCCTACATGATATGCATGTTGCAACATACAAGTTTTTTTTTTTAATTATTTTTTTACGACTATGAAACACAAACGAACAACAAGAAAAAGGATGAAACTCTACATAGACATTGTTATCAAAATTAAATTGAGGAATGCTTATCAAAGTCTTGGTAATATCCGAGACACATAAAATATTTTTCAAGACTAAATCATCATCAGGAGTGGAACAAGGAATAGAAGCAGAATCAATATGAGATATATGAAGTTTTTTACCATTACCTACTGCCAACCTGTCATGACCAGTGTAGACCGACTCAGTGGCAAGATTGTTGACATTTCTAGTCACATGATTCGTTGCTCCGCTATCCACAAACCATTCCGAATCAGACTTTGACACACCTCCAAACTCTTGTTCTTGTAACACTTCTTCTTGACCTTCAGCTGTGGCAACATGGGCTTGAGCTGACCCCAAATTAATGCCAGGAAAATTTTGATCATATCGCTTGAAACACTTAGAGACAATATGATTTGTTTTACCACAAATCTGACATGCAGGTCTTTTGGCATTATTGAAATTCCCATTAGACTTGCCCCTGCCTCGTCCATAACCTCCTCTGTTATTAGAAACATTACCCCTATTTCCAGAATAAGAACCTCTATTGGAACTATTCAATGCCACATAGTGAGCAGAAGGCACCCTAAAATTGAAGAATTCTTCTGTTGTAAACGCATCTCGTGCGTTTGAAGCGCATATTGCACATCAGTGATGTTAAGAGAATTTGACCTAAGAGATAAATTCACAACCACAGACTCAAATTCTGGTCCTAGACCAACAAGAATATAAGACACCAGCTCATCATCGCTAAGAGGTTGCCCAACAGCAACCAGAGAATCAGCAACCCCCCTCATTTTTAACACAAACTGATCCACATTCTAACCAACTTTCTTGGTCGTTTGCAGGGTTGCTCTTAAATGCATTGCCCTAGCCCTGGACTGAGACTGAAATAAAGACTCTAAAATAGCCCAGGCCTCACAAGATTTGGTGCACCGATTAATGTAACCCAACATGGGCTCAGACACCGACTGAAAAATCCAACCAAAAAGAAGAGAGTCTCTTCTTACCCAAACTATGAATCCGGATTAGGAAGCTGATGGTGAACTGGAGCCACTTGAGAAGAGCTATCTTCGCCAGCCACACTCCGTAAAAATTTTGGCGGTGAAGGATTATCACCAAGCAAGAAATCTTCAAATCCATACGCTCGCGTAGTAATGAGAATTTGTGTTTTCCAGAAAGAATAATTAGACCGATCAAGCTTCAAAGTGATCGTCGAAAGCACAGGAAGAACAGTGGTTGACACTGTGGAAGCCATTGTAGCAATACAGGACCAAATCGAGAAGCAAGTTTTTAAGAAATAACAGAGAAATTGACAACTGTTTCTAGAGAGAGAAAGAAAAAATAGAACTCGAGAGAGGAGAAATTGGTCTCCTGATACCATGTTAAAAACTGAATAAAACTTGCTTAACTTTTATTTCTTTGTAAGGTATATTTATACTGTTTAGTAAGCTAGTAAGCTTGCAGCTTACTCATCTAACTAACTAATTTATTTAGTAACTAACCCTTAGCTCTAGCTTATTTAATAATTGACCCTTAGCTCATTTACTAATTGATCCGTTATATCTTATCTTCTATACACCAATATACTCTACTGGTGATAGCTTCACTAGTACTTTTTGGTGCCGTTTTTCTCTTCTTGTTTCATAAAAAAAAATCCCGATCTGTTACTGATTCGACTCTTGGTCCATTTCACGAGAGAATTTCGTACCACGAAACCCTTAATGCCACTAAAAACCTTGATGAACATAATTTGATCGGTAGAGGTAGCTTTGGGTCTATATGTAAGGGAGATTTCACCGATGGAAAGGTTGCTGCTATCAAAGTTTTCAATCTGGACGTACAAGGCGCGCTGAAGAGCTTCGACATAGAAAGCCAAATAATGCTAAATGTACGACATAGAAACCTCATCATGGTTGTAGCTTTGTGCGCTGGCCTTAATTTTAAGGCCTTGGTGATGGCGTATATGTGGAACGAAACCTTGAAAAATGGCTCTACTCCCCCAAGTGTTTGTTCAACATTTTCCAGAGATTGGGAATAATGTTTGACGTTGCATGTGCAGTTGAATATTTGCATGTGGGCTTGACAATCCCCATTGCACATTGCTTCTTAAAGCCGAATAACATTCTTTCGGATGACGACATGGTTGCGCGTGGTGGTGATTTTAGCATCGTGCAACTCTTGATGTGAGAACAGAGGACGTGATAGACAAGGACTTTGGGTACCGTCACAAGGCACCAAGTAAGAAACTTCACGACCTTTTGCTCAATTATTATTTGAATCATGACTGTTCAAACATATATAGAACACACAATCTTTAAAATATTTTTAATTAGATGCACCCGTGCAAATTTCAAGCTCAATAGAGGTGAACCGTGATTTTCGGTCCACCTAACTGCAAATGTGTAACTATGCGATAGTTTTTATCCCACAAGTAAATAAAAATGATGATATCACAATATTAGGTGTAATGATAAAATGATGTTGTTTTCAATCAGTTAGAGATTTTAAGAATTGTACAGTTATATGTCTGCAGCTGGGCGATCCAATATCCCAAATTTAGGATCCACACCAGCAATTTGGTATCTAAAGTTGGCCCGCGTGGATTTAATTAAAAAATATAAAATTAAAGAAAAGGTAATGCACTTTTATGCCGTACCTGAATGTTCATGGTACAAATGATAATTGACCAAAATATCGTATTTTTTTTTTTATGTAACTAACCCTAACTAATTAGCTAGTCTACAAGATACTTGTTTGTTCTTGTTCATCATTTTGTAGAGTATGGGTCAGACGAATTAATATCAACCATGGTAGATGTTTACAGCCGCGGTATTTCGTTGATGGAAATATTTTCAAGACGGCCGACAGAAGAGATGTTTTCAGGAGAGTTAACGGTGAGGAGATGGGTGTTGGAATCATTTCCGATCGCGACGATGCAGATTGTCCACACTACTAGAGCCAGACATGTTAGTTGCTTGAAATCAATTATTGAATTGGCTCTAGAATGTACTGCAGATTTGCCAGAGGAGAGGCCTGTTATGAAAGATGTTCTAGCGAGGATCAACAAGATTAGGTTGACCTTGTTGAAGAACTATAAATAGGATTGAGCACCCTGACTGTTTGATAAAATGTCTGCATTATGCTTTCAAATGCTTTCCGAAATCTTAATTTGCATCATGAGGTACTTTATTTTATTATTCTTTTTCATACATAATTTTTTTACTTTTTGATTGGGGATTCTTGGATCAAATTCATGACCTATAACATTGTCTAGTGACGACCTCACTAGACTACAGAAGCCTAGCACGTGATGATGCAACTAAAGAAAGGTTGAATGACAACAGTTCCCAACAATTGTTAATGGGGTCACGTACTGTTGCCGAAAGTGGTGTTGTTGTAGATCCCTCTACGATAACGGTTTTTAGAACATTGACTTGATCAATACAAAAATGGTTAAAAACTAGTTGTTATATTAAGTTTCGACAATGGTTTTTGCCCATTGTCATAGATTTGGGTCTACAAAAGCACTTTCGACAATAGTGGCTAATCCTCCAGGATAACGGGTTTTAACCATAATTGTCTTCAATTAGCCTGTGACCTTTTTGTAGTTAGTGAAAGACTTTAACTCATCATGTCGTGAAATTTTAATTTGCACTATGAGGTTTATTTATTTTGTTTTTGAGTGGGATTTGGGAATCGAACTCATGATCAACACCATTATTTAGTACAGGGGCGATTCAACATTTTCGGGGACCCTAGGCAAGATAAAAAAAGGGGCCTTTTAATTAAAAAAAAATAATAAATTATTATTAAATCACAGATTTACTTTTAACATTTTTAGATGAATTTTTTTTTTTAATTAAACTTTTACAATCAAATTTAGCTAGTAAATCATTTTCAATAGATAAAGTTGTTAAACCATTTAAGTTATTTGTTATAATTTCTGATTTTGAAAAACTTCTTTAGACAAATGCAACTGTAATATGTATTGTAACTAGTACTCGATATGCAAAGAATTTGGAAAACAATTTTGTTCTTTAATTAGATTAAGTACTTTGTATAGAGGTACCGTTTTCCAGTGTTGCAGCTTTATAAAATAAACAATATTCACAAATAAACAAAATGAATCAATAAAAAAATAATATAAATAAAATATAAGTTCTAGAACAATGGAACCTGCACAACTTAAGATTTCTAAATTATGAAATAGCAAACTAGTAGATCCTGATAGCTTATTAAATCAAACCCTTGTTAAGTTATTTATCTCTCTTAATAAAGCTTTGATAGAAATCAACCAGAGAATTTGAGTGCTTGAATTCCCCTCAAAGAAGAATGTATTCAAGATATGAGGAAGTGAGGATGAGCATAGCAACATATTTATTTTGAAAATTGATGAAAGAGAAACAGTGCAATAAAATTTTTTGCCATCTCAATCTTTGGGGATTGAGAAGCTGTAACTATAGGAATGATCGAGAGAATAAAAATTCTTTTTCTTTTATTTGTTGCTGGTGTGTTTTATTAGAAGATAAAAAGGTAGTTGGTGCTTATTAGGTATGTAAATTATGGGGATAAAAAATTAGACTATGGTACTTCTTTTCCATGTTAATTAATATCTAGTGTAATTAAACATTAATTATTATTATTATGATGAATGAAAAAAATTAGTTGAAAGAGTTTATTTATATTTTAAATTTTAAACTAAAAAATAAATATTATACATATATATATATATTTATATATATATTTTGGGGGAGCCTCCGTCGTTGGGGACCTAAGGCGATCGTCTTAGTAGCCTACCCCTCAGCCACCCCTGATTTAGTGAGACGCTACTAGAAATGTAGGCTTCATGGGGTACTTTTAGAACAATTAGATTGCAAGTGGTAGTTAAACTTTATTGCTTTACTATTATTTAAAAAATGACACAAATGTGATGGCCAAATTTTCAAAAGATATCTACATTGATGAAAGACCCTTTAGATCCATTTTCAGAAGATTTTGGTCTGAAAATTAAGTTATGACTATAAAAGTCAGTCCACGTAATGATTTATACTGCAAATATATTTGATAGTTTATATATTGCAAATATGAAATTCAAATACAACTTAACCTTGAAGATGCTTTATGTACTCTTTTTTCTTTTCGATAAAATAAACATCTAACAAAGTATTTGAGAGCTTAAAGTCATTCAAAATATTTGATATATGTTTTCAAGAAATACATTATTTAAAGGGTGTTTGGTTGAGCTTAACCATTAGATCCTTTAAAAACATAATATAGGATGTACGAGAGCTTGTAAAATGATTTGAAGTGTTTCTTAAGAGTTTTTATATTTATAAAAGATCACATTTCATCTCAAAATAAGATATTAGGAGCTCATAAATAGTCTTAAAACAAATACAGGTAGCCCAACTTATTTTAATTTCATATTTTTAAGTACAGAACTTCATTATGAATATTTTATAAATGTCATTATCATCTCTTAACTTATCTTTTAAATAAAATATAATAATTAAACTTATTATATTGTTGTCTCAAATAATAAGTTTATATGGTGATTTACCGTCACAAAAAGTTCTAAAAATTATTTAATGTTATTATTAGGCTTTTCTAGAGACAATTTTAGATGTTGTAAAAAAAGGAAAAAGAGGTAAAAAAAAATTATAATTAGTCCCGTAACTTTTTATTTTTACGGATTTGATCCCATAATATTTTATTGCTTTTAATTTTGTCTCGCAAGTCAATTAATTGTTCAATTTTAGCCCAATTTTCGCCGGAAATTGAGAAACTGATCGGAATTAGTCATGTGATTGACACATGCCGGCAAAAATTGAGGGAAACCGCGAGTAAGATGATGTGGCACTTATTTACATATGTGTAGTGTTTTTTTCACTTTTTAAAACCAAAATTTCACATCACCAAAAAAATACACACATATATGCAGTGTTTACATTTTGTTGAATGTACGATATATGTGTAATAGAAAAAAATATTTTTCTGTACACATGTCTGCATTCAATGGGATACAACAATATCGTTACGACTAAATGAGAACAATATCTTTTGTTGTAATTGCACTAATACATGACATTAGTAATTCCGACTAAAAATGATTTGAAAATAAGTTTGGTTGTTTATCTGTCAAATTCGTATAGTTTATATGTATTGATGCCACAAAAAAAATGGTAATTATGTGAAAAAACACCAATAGTTTGATGGGGTTGCTGTAATTAACCCAACAGCAAAAATAGATAGCAAAAATAATTTTTTTTTTCTTAAATTTTTTTATAAATGCATTTAACAAGTATTAATGAACATTTATTTGTGAAGATGGTAATTCAAAATTTAAAGTTAAGAACCCCAAAAGTTGAATTGAAAATCGGTCAGTTTTTAGATCACTTAAAAAGTGATAGTTAACATTAAAATTTGATCTTGTGATAATTGTCAATTATATTTGTAATTTTAATTAGAAGATGATAGAAAAAAAATTAAAAAATGTTGTAGGAGAAAAAAAAGTAAACAAGAAAGGAAGACACGGAATAATTAGGGTTCTTTTATTCATCAGATTCCCTTTATATAGGGTGTCAAATACAGAGGTTTCACAGTTACATATTATTTAGTGAATACCTAAATTGTCCTTCATCAATTACTTTTGACCAAGGCACACTAATTGTGTTTTTCCTTCAACACTCCCCCTTGTGCCAAGTCAAAGGCGCATTGGTGCATAACTTGTTGCCTCATTAAAAACCTTGCCAAGTAACAAAACCTAGTAGGAAAAATAAACCTTGATCGAAGGAAAAAAGAGTGCAACGCACCTTTGTTGAGTCTCCCCCTGAAGTCTAGATCTCTCCCTTGATACGTACATATATTAAGAGAGTTTCGAAAATCTCTTCATCCTCAATTTTATATAAATCATGAGGATATTATGTGGTTGCTGGTTATAGAAAAGAGTTGGCGGTGCATGCTTGGTCTCGTCACATTTGATGTGTAGCATAATCCATCTATTTGTTGCAAAGAACTTCATCTTCATGAGTTCGAGTAGGCTCTTAAATGGTATAGCTCAAGTCACCAATATTTTAACCATATAGGTAAATAAACTTCTTGAGATATCATACATGAGTGATATGATGAGGTAGCTTGAATAGTTGTGATAGGTTAATCTTCAAGTTTTTTTTCGTATTCCTCATGGTAATACATAACCAATTCGGTAATGACCTTTACATTGGCCAATAAGATAACCAACATATGAACCAACCAAAGTAGTACTTAGTATTTCGTATTAAGGGGTAGCTTCAACATTTATTCAGGAGTTACATATTCTTTTGTAATCATTTTATCTCTCTATATGAGCCTCTATATGAGAGCATTTGACATTATCTTTAGAGTTTTACAATTTCATTTGTAATCTCTATTGTCTCTAATATGGGAAGAACAAATATGAGTCAATGGTTTCTTTCATATGTCAAAATACTATTTGATATCATTCAATTGATATTGTGTTGTCCTGAGTAAAATATAATTACCATGTTCTTTGAGAAAGTAATACATGATTGAGAGTATTGAGCTTTTTGTACAATAACGCGCACACTTCATTAAGTAGGGAATTTCATCTCCCAATAGCTCTTTTGTCATTTCCTTTTGACTCAGATAAATCTTTCCTTATGTCCACACTTCAACCAATTATATGAGTGCTAACAGATTGCACTTTATCCATGTGAAATCGCCTGATAATCTTTTGGATATATGCAAACTGAGGAATTAATATTCCACAAACTCGGTGAGTTTTCCCATGATCCTTTATCTCAATTTAGATTTCAAATACATCACAATATCTCTTATTTCATTAAGAGTACCCATTATGTCCTTAACATCGGCATAAATTGCTACAATTGTAAATATAGAAATCGTTTTCTTTATAAATGCATAGGGGTAATACTACTTGTTCTTTCCCTTCCCAATCAAGTAGCCACTTAGACGGGTATACCATTTCCGTCCAAATTTATTTCAATCAAAGTGAGCATTTCAATCTAATACTGTAAATGCACTCCGTGGTCTAGAGTTACTTGAGTTGGGCAATGCAAGTCCATCTTACGCTTATACAGATCTCAATAACAAGATCCCCAAAGAGCTATGTTGTAGCCACATTAGTATGCTGCATTTCTAATCCTTCGAAAACTTATCAATAAGATGTTATGACATCCGTTGTGGGAGAATATCTCCTCGTAGTCAATTCCAGGGCTTTGTGAGAAAACCTTGTGCTTTAAGGTAAGTTTTGCATCTTAAGACTTATTCTTCTCCACGCTTACTCACAAAACATATTTTATGTCTTACGGGCTTTACACTTGGTAAGGCTAGCACTACCAAACCAAATACCTGTTGTTTTGTCATAGAATCGAGTTCTACCTGGATTGATTCCATATAGACCAATATGCTCTTTGTTGATATCTTACAATAGAGCGTGGTTCGATACTACTGTGCTCTATAATTCATTGAGTAACAATGTATACATCATCAATGCACGTGAAATATTTTTTCATTAACTCACATACACTCTCATTATCTCTAGACTCATATTAAACTTCGGAGCGTCCTCCAGCGATGATTCATAGACATAATTAATCAGAGATAATTTGAGAGTAATTCTTTTTATTGATGATTTGAATTGTGCCATACCTGCTACCTTCCTTGAGCAGGTGTTCATCGAACCATGTGGCATCCTCCATTTCCTTTTGGGAGTCACGACCTCAACCACACCTCCACTAAGTGTGGTTGCAACATCTTTATCTGCGGTGTGTGCCCCTTACTGAGGACTTTTAACCTCACAGGCACATTTGCAGCTAGTATATATGATCTTGACACTTTAGCGATTTTAACAAATGCATCAACAATCAAATCTTCCATACTTTGAAGATTGATAATTCATTTTACTTCACTTTACATTATGAAGTGTGGGGATACTAATGAGACATACTGGGAACCACTTCCTGTCGTTCCCTTAGAAAATTCTTTTTCTTATCTCCCCCTAACGACGGGAAGACTGTCTCATTAAAGTGACAATCTGCCAATCTAGCGGTAAATAGATCTCGCCTGTCAAAGGTTTCAAATAGCGGGTAATAGTTGGAAATCCATAACCAACATAAATATCTAATCGTCTTTAAAGATCCATTTTGGTGCGCTGTGGGGGCGCAATAGGCACATATACTGCATAACCAAATATGCGTAAATGTAAAAATATCAAGTTAAATCCAGTTACCAACTAGTACGCATAAATTATTTTGTTAGCAGTGGGTCTGAGACAAATAAAGTAAAGTTGCAGTGATATTGCATAGTCCCATGTCCGATAGACATTTTAGTGCGCATTGCAATGCCTAATCCTCCATCTATATTCTTTTGATGGTGGCATATGTGAGACCATTTTTGTGAATCCACATGGGTTAAAGGATATTATACATTGATCCTAACAGATATGCAATAATCATCAAATCCTTATGATGAGACCTCTCTAGAGTTAATAAGTCTTATAGACATTATGAAGTGAGGGTGGTGAACCCTTATATAATATTTTCTAGGAGTTTTCAAATGCAACATTTCTTATGGACAATAATGTGATGATCAGTTAGTGTGCCAAAACATTTACCAGAACCATAGATACTTTAATGACCCACTTTTCTGGTTTGCTAGGTCCACATATATTATATTATGTTCTTTTGTAAGAATGGATTGTCTTACTTATATATCAGGCATAGGAAGGTCTCGATCCTACTTATTGCCAAATAGTAGGCTTGGTACAATGGGTGATATGCCCTAAAACAGTTAATGAGGCAGAATGGGATGTTGGTCATGTTTTTAGTACTTTAGAAAGCATTAACTCTGTTATAATAAAATTAGTACTGACACTGTACATCGTATAAGATTTCATCCCTATTCTATTTCACTTGAAAGAAAGAATGTCCATATAATTTATTAAATATGGATCATCATGTTATGACTTGGATGTCTAAGAAAGTCGTACCAAAACCTATATGAATTAATGTCCCAAAGTTCATTTTGGATAACATATGATTCTGTCTTCCAAAGTTCGTTTTGGTGATAGTGTTTGATCCAACGATCAGAGTTGTGGTGGAGTACATGTCACTAGATTGACTCATTTATTTCTTTAAGATGTGCTCCTTTCACATTCATTAGAGGTATCATAAATTATTCAATTCCATTCTCACATGTAGTTTTGAAATGATAGTCTTTGACACGATTATCTTTACTTAATAACATTGTAATAGCGCTTGGTGCATATAGAGCGTTTTGTGACTATAATTGTTATGTCATTAGGCATCTAGAGAATTCGACAATTCTTCGTCCTTTTAGTACTTGTGATTCAATGATGGTCATTATGCAGTGATGCAGTGAGTCTCTATTCTTTGGACATTGTATCTCTAATAGTTAACTGTTCTACCAATTTTTATATAAAAGTATAATATTTTCACACTTATTTAAATGTTCATTACCTAACTCTATCCCTTTTATTTAGAGGTTTCCGAGGTGTCTTTTGCACATGGTTTCCACAACCACCATGTTTATTTGGGGTAGGCACATCGGAAGGCCCCCAGGGCTTCTATGTCCCTTACTTTGTGGTATATCATTACTGCAACTGAGAGACAAACACATTCGTTCCCTTTACTTCGGGGTTATTTTCACTATTTAGTTCACTGTAGTAGGCTACGGAATTTTCTTTATCCCAGCACGTTTGGTGTTATTTTTTATAGAAGAAACTGACCATGCCTCTCAACTACTTGTACTTGTTGATTAGCTAATTGAAAATTGTAATTCTTTTATTTCATACTCTAGCCCTACACGGGTTCGCTAGTATAAGCATTAGAGTCGAAAAATAAAGAGATTTTATGTATCATATCATCTTCTGTGATTTCTTTACACATAAAGAGAGTTTTGTTTTCAGACAAAACATGTCATTATTGAATTCATTGACCCTTTTGTAGTCTGGTAAGTGGATTTCTTTCCACAAACTAACTCATTTTGAAAGTAGAGAGTTATCTATTATTCCAAAAAAAAAAAATTATGGCAACCCACAGTTCATCGAGGTATCCTTTAACTAAAGAATACTTTCAAAGTGAGTTAGGATTGTCATGTCGCCTCAGTTTAATTAGAGCATAGACTTTAAGTTTGTTGGACGATTCTTTGTCCTTAGGGTCGGTGGATGATATCATTGTGGAAGTAGCTATTTCCATTGAAATAGTTTCAACATAAAAGAAGTCAGAAGCGGTACTCAATTGTTTTAGAGTCTAATATAGCAAATTTAGGATGGGTTAGTTTCTTCAATTTCTTATGAATTAGATTTTGGGACCATATATCACAATTTTTTTTTTCGTACTCTGTGAAAATACTTTATCACGCTATTGATTTGCACTAATTTGTTATAGCCCATGAATTTTCATTATCATGGAAAAATCACAGTTATCATATCACAAATCTGAAAACACGGGCAAACTGCTCAGATTCCAGAACTATCAAGCATCTAAGCTTAATTAAATTTCTAATTGCAAGATCCTCAAATAACACAATAATTGGATTAATAACTTTCAATTTCATAAGAAAGTATCAAATCAGGCTAAACACACGTGGTATTATGAGAAATATTAAAAATGTGCAAAATTCCATATTTGTTTAATTGTAAACAAAATCATATCAACATATAATATTTATGGGTTGAAAAACCTGTAATGATGAGATATAAAAATCGCACTTTTATGCAATATTCAAAATAATTATCATAAGGACATTGATGGATCTGCTATAATGATTTTGAACCCTTGACCCAAAAATCAGTATATAACATGCTAACTACTAATTAGATGTCAAAGTAATGTCCATAATTCCGGATTATTAAAGAATGTCCCGATCCAAAAAGTGCCGCCAACGATTTAAGAATAAATAAAATTGAATTCTGTTCCAACTGCCAATATTTCACAAAATCATTTGATATACCTACGCATAAACCTTCCATTGAAGCTTAACCCCATATTCCATATCCATAAGGTTAATAACAAATATGTATCATAATGGCAACATCAATCATTACACTTTAACACTAATACCTGATGTATTTGGAGGCAGAGTTGATTAGAATTAATAAGTTCTAATGATCATAGAAAAATATAATAAGTAGAATCATACACAAATTCCAACAATCTATGAGACCGACATAAGAAAAACTATAATCAATGCTAATTATGAGAATGATTAGATTCGCGTACCAGAATTTTCATAGTCCTTCAGTAACTAACCTCAAGTTCCGACGTGAAATTTAAAGAAAGAATTATCGGCAAACCAACACCGTCAAAGTTCCTCTCTCGATAAAACTTCGGTGATTCCATCAGTTTATTAGAGACTTTCATGATTCCATCAGTTTATTAGAGTTTCATGCTGATAACGTGTTGTAGGAGAAACAAAAGTAAACAAGAAATAGAGAAGAAAGGAAGACAATGAATAATTAGGGTTCTCTTATTCATCAAATTCCCTTTATATAGGGTGTCAAATACAAAGGTTTCATAGTTACATATTATTTAATGAATACCTAAATTGTCCTTCATCAATTACTTTTGACGAAGGCACACTAATTATGTTTTTCCTTTAACAAAAAACACATAATTTTTTAATTTTTTCTGCCCGGATAGCAGAATCCTTAATCAATTTACATTTACCTTTTGAAAAACATGAGAAAAATTATAAAGTTTATAGGTGAAAAAGTTAGTGCCCCAAAGTCATCACCGGACAACTATGGGTATCGATTTTTCTTTGCGTCGTGTCCCCCCACTACAACAAAAGAAGTCTTTTGCATAAGACTTTTTGACACCACAATTGTGGTTACTAATAATAAGTTATTTGTGACCACTTGTTGTCACAAATCTCTCTACAAATTATTTAAGACAACTTTAAGACTACTTTTAGAGACAACTAGTTGTTGCAAAAAATATTTGAGAAGCATTTGAGACCACTTTTGTGGTCACAAATATATTATTTGCGACGGAGTTATTGACACGACAATAAAGTTGTGACAAATACTCATAAGTTGTGACAAATACTCATTATTTGAGACCACTTTGCTTAAGTTGTGGGAAATACTCATTATTTGAGACCACTTTTTTGTGATCTCAAAAGACCCTTTTCCTTGTAGTGGGCCCCCCTCAAATGCTAACTAGAAGAAGCCATATAATTATTGTTTCCCCTCTATAAAACGAGCCCCAAAAGTGGCTGAACAGTATTATTATTCCAGCTTCACTTGTGAAGAAACTTATTAACCCAAAATATATATAATGAGTTGATGGAAAAGGTTAATGGTTGTTTCATGTGTTGTGATCTTCCTGGTGTCGTCTCCGGTGGTCCTGTAGGCAACCCTCCAACTTGCGGATCACGTTGCACCCACGGTTAAGGGTTCCCAAATCCATAATATTTTCTAGATGAATTTGAAATGCACCGAGTTTGAACTAAGAATTTGCAATTTATTCAAAATAGATAAGATTTGAAATTCATTCAAATTCTTCATAAAATAGTTCAACATGAAATCATGGATTTCCAAATACATGGTAATCTAAACAACATCAATGGATTTGAGACTATGAATTCTAAATTCATCCTCAAATCCTTCATTAATCCAAATGTAACCTTATATATTTTTATTTATTTTAATCTACAGTGACGATGGGGAGAAAATCATATATCGTTTCATAACTATGACCACTTCCGCTAAATATCCCACAACTTTCTGTGTTTTAAATTAGTCTCATATATCTTGAGATTATCTAATTTTGGTCCGAAAATTCAAAATTAGCTGAAAAATGTACATGCCAACAAAAAAAATTGGGGATTTTGCCTACATGGAACCGGATTTCCATGCTGGAAATTCTTTTTTTTTTTTCCTTTTCTTTTGTCTTTACGACTGATAGGTATACCCCAGCAACTTCGGGTCGGATTGACACCCCGGACCAGATCAACCCGACCCGAGCAACTGAGCCCTGGAAGATAAGCCCAACAACCGGCCCAGAAGCGCGCGTGAGCCTGAAGTGGCCCAATCGCGGTGCGGCCCAATCGTGGTATATGGGGAAAGTAAGATTCCCACGATCTTCTCCCAACCTCCATGCAACGATAATAGGCGCGATTGTAGGGAGTTAGTTAGGGTTTGAGTTGAGTAGTATAAGTAGGAGAATTGTACTCAGAATTACGGTTGGCATTTTGTATTCTGAAACTATTACGTGTAAACTCAAAGAGTATAGTGAAGAAACACCTCGGCAGGTGACATTCTTAGCCCGTGGACGTAGATCTCCGGATCGAACCACGTAAATCCTGTGTTCTTTAAGTTTCTTGCATTGATTTATGTTCCAGCAGATTTGCGCTCGGAGTTTATGTAATAACCGGATTGCGCTTTAACAATTGGCGCCATCTGTGGGAACCGGAAGGCAAGAAAACCCTAGTTTTTCATCACAGTCGCAATGGTGAATACTCGTAGGTCCACTAATCCTACTCGGTCCCGTCGTGATCCTCCTGTGGACCAGATTCCATTGCCCCGTCAACGAAACCAGAATCTGCCAGCGGAGCATACTAATATTCCGAATCATCCTCCTGCTGATGAGCCATTGCAAGTTAATCCCCCGCCAGCTCCCGAGCTGTCGCATGTGCAGCAGGCCTTCCTTCAGGAACACGCTGCTTTGTTCCAAGAATGGAATAACCGTCGCGCACACTCCGGTGAGCGTGCCAACAATGGCGCTGAACGAGTAAGAAATCCGCCTCGGGACTCATCGGATGACTTGGATGAGGATCCCCCTCATCGAGCGAGACTTGAACGCCGAAGACAAAAGACAGTTTCTCCGGTGGATAATCGCAGCTCTAATGGGTCGAGGCCCCGAGACGTATATGACGGTGCACATCGCCGTCGACCTGCTGACGTTCCGAAGCGTCCTCGTCTTGACCCATCTCGTGTGCTGGATCCTGTGGAACAAGAGCAGGCCCAATTCGCCGCGGAGCTCGACAAGGTGTTGGGCCTTGATGCTAACGGGGAAATTATCACCCCATTCTCGGACGCGATTCTTGCGGCCCCACTCCCTGATGGTTTCAAAGTCCCCCGTGGCTGTATACAACGGCACTGGGGATCCGAGTAATTTCCTGAACGCCTTTAAGTACGTTATGTTCAACCGCAACTGCACTCCTCACCATCTGTGCAAGGTGTTTCCTGAGTACCTCCAGGACGAGGCTAGACTTTGGTTTGACTCTCTACCACGGGGTAGCGTTACTTCTTTTCGCGATCTTGCCGAGCAGTTTTGGGCGCATTTTCATACGCGGGCAAAGCCTATGGCCAGTTTGGCCGACCTCATGAATATGGAACAACGGGATGGATAAACTGTTACCTAATTTCTTGATCGCTTTACAGCGGAGAGTCTTAAAGTGGGAAGCCGGTCAGATGATGTTATCATCAATGCCTTCATGAATGGCCTTCGTTCCGGACCGCTCTACACCGAGTTGGTTCGGAACCCTCCAGCCACAACCCGGGCTTTGTTTAACACTGTGTGCCGATATGCTAAGGCCAAGGAGCAGACTCGCCGTAGGCGCGAGAAGCATGCTAGCAAACGGCAGCCCGATAGGGCACCCACCGGGCCGAGTACGCGGCCTAGTGCCTTCTCTCGTCTAAACCGGGGACGTCTAGACTCTCGAGGAGATATTCCGCATCTTACCCCGCTTACAAAAAAGTTACGGGCCGAAATTCTTTTTGTTCACAAGAATGACCTGCGGCCGTGTCCGTGGATGACTGCTCCAGCCGAAAAGCGAAACCGCGAAAAATGGTGCGCGTACCACCATGATCATGGACATGAAACCGAGGAGTGTCGAGAGCTCGGCAAGGAAATTGAAGATTGTCTAAAGAAAGGTTTCTTGCGACAATACATTGCTCGGACCGACGACAGGTCTCGGTCAAGCCAGAATGGAGGTTTGCAACAAAACCGTGGAAGTTATAATGATCGTGGTTCACGTCAAAATAAACCGCAATGGCAGAATAACAGGCCGGGGCCAAACAACTATGCACGGCAGGACCATGGAAGTCGTCAGCAGCCTCACTTTTTGCCACCATCGCCTCCTCCGGGAGGACCCGGAGACAAACCGCCTACCCATGTCATAAACGTGATTTACGGAGCCCTTCCCACCAGGGCTTCTCGGAATGCCTTGAAGGCAGAGGCACGCCGTCCTCCTCCCGAGGAGCCGCGTCACAAACGCCTCCACCAATCTGAGACCGTCAGTTTTACAGACAGAGATCCTGTTCCCGAGCTTACCCCCCATACCGACGCCATCGTCATTGACATGGCCGTAGCCAATGTTACCATAAAGCGGGTTTTTGTCGACAATGGGGCCGCCGTTAGTGTCATATTCACTGACTGTTTTAAAAAAATGGGGATTCCTCGTGAGCAGCTTCGACCGGCCCCCGGACCGTTACAGACCTTCACCCAGGGTGAACTCCAGCCCGACGGAGTTATTAATCTCCCGGCATCTCTTGGAACTTATCCGGCGATAAAAACCATTTTTGTGGATTTTTACGTGGTTAACTCTCCGTCCCCATACAATATGATTCTGGGTCGGGACTGGCTTGCTCCAGCAAGAGCCATATGCTCCACATATCACCTCGCACTGAAATTCCCTACATCACATGGCGAGGTGGCTATCTGCGGCAGTCAGCGGGTTTCTAAGGAGTGCATGTACGTCGCACTCAAAAAGGCAACAAAGGTTCCTCCTAAGCAGCAGCTCCAGGTAACAACCTCGGCTCTCGTACCTAATTCATGTACATCGCTGGAGGACACCACTGTTCAGGTGCCGCTTGATCCATCCAAGCCCGAGCAAACTGTAACCGTCGGCGCTGTGGACGTGCCGTGGTTACACCGTGCCATCATTCAGACCTTGCGGGAATACTCCGACGTCTTCGCTTGGTCTCCCTTGGACATGCCCGGGGTCTCTCCGGATGTCATAACTCACAAGTTGAACATCGATCCCAATGTCAAACCTATACAACAAAAGTAAAGGAAATTCGCTCCGGAGCGGAACGCAGCCATTCGAATTGAAGTACAACAGCTCCTAGATGCAGATATCTTGTTTGAAGTCCATTATCCCTCTTGGCTATCTAATCCGGTGGTGGTAACAAAGTCCAGCGGGGCATGGCGAATGTGTGTCGATTTTTCCGATCTTAATAAACATTGTCCAAAGGATTGTTATCCTTTGCCCTCTATCGACCAAAAGGCCAAAGCCATTACTGGGCACGCGACACTTTGCTTCTTGGACTTATACAAGGGATACCATCAAATCCACATGGACCGTCAGGATGCCCTCAAAACGGCATTTATCACTGACTTTGGATGTTTTGCCTTCAAGAAAATGCCCTTCGGGCTCAAGAACGCGGGAGCCACATACCAGCGTCTTATGGACCACATTTTCCGAGGTCAAATTGGTCGTAATGTTGAGGTTTATGTTGATGATCTAGTCATAAAAAGTACCTCTCAATCTTCATGTGTGCAAGATATTGTTGAAACGTTGAGTACTTTGCGGCGTATAATTTGCGTCTCAATCCAGCAAAATGCACCTTCGGCGTTGGCTCCGCAAATTTTTTCGGTTATATGGTTTCGCAACGCGGCCTCCAGGCCAATCCGGCCAAGATTCGGGATGTGTTAGACCTGCAACCACCGAGGACAGTAAAAGACGTTCAACGCCTCACTGGCGGTTTGGCGGCCTTAAACCGTTTTTTGTCTAAGGCCGCGGAGCGTCAACTCCCATTCTTCAAAATTTTGCGGTAGGCAAAGTTATTTGAGTGGATCACCGAAGCTTTTGAGGCTCTAAAGCATCATATTAAGCAATTGCCCACTCTGTCCGTTCCTCTCTCCGGAGAGCCGCTTTATATATACTTAGCCTCCGCCGAAGAAGCCATTAGCGCGGCTCTTGTGCGCGAGGCCAATGGTGTGCAACATCCTGTGTATTTTGCAAGCCGAGTACTTCACGGGGCAGAAACTCGGTACTCCACGGTGGAGAAGACAGTGCTCGCTCTCGTCATGGCGGCCCGGCGTTTGAGGCCTTATTTCCAAGGGCGCGAGATCAGGGTTCTTACTAATCACCCCATTCGTCAAATTATTGTCAAGCCCGAGGTGTCAGGGCGCCTCGCTAAGTGGGCTATCGAGCTAGGAGAGTATGATATTCAATTTCTCCCACGGCGAGCTACCAAGGGTCAAGCACTAGCAGATTTTTTGGCCGAGACACCAGTGGATAATCATAAATCTTCCGCAGATCACGCTAGTCCTCACCCTGCTGCCCTTGAATCTCCACCCCGCAATTGGCAACTATATGTGGATGGCGCTTCCACGGCTCGAGGGAGTGGTGCTAGGGTGCTTCTCATTGGCCCCGAGGGCGTTGAAGTTAAATACGTCATTCGGTTTAAATTTAAGGTAACTAATAATGAAGCGGAATACGAGGCAGTTCTAAGTGGGCTCCGGCTCGCTCAATCCTTAGCAACCCCCCATCTTGAGCTCTTCACGGACTCCGAGGTTGTTTCTAATCAGATCAAAGGCACCTATACCGCTAAGGATGAAACGATGATCAGGTATCTCGCTTTGACACTTAAACTTATGTCAACTTTTGATTCGGTTGATATCCAGAAGGTACCACGTAAACAAAATGTCCAAGCTGACGCTCTCAGTAAACTGGCCTCCGCGGTCCTCACTAATGTGTCTCCGGATATCATAGTCGAAGATGCCTTTCATCCGGCAATTCATGAGGCAACGGTCTCCGTATTGACCGAAAGTGGTCCCAATTGGATGACCCCCATCGTCCATTATCTCCGGGATGGAACTTTGCCGACTGACAAGTTGCAAGCTCGGCGGATAGTTCTCAAGGCACCTAAGTACACACTCCACGACGGAATCTTTTACCGACAGTCGTACTTGCAACCAAATCTTCGGTGCCTTGCTCCCGCCCAGGCTGATCAGGTTCTTCGGGAGGTTCACGAGGGGGCCTGCGCCAGCCATATCGGCTCAAGGACGTTGGCCAAAAAAATTCTTCGGTGGGGGTACTACTGGCCAACCTTGTTTAACGATGCCCACGAGTTAGTGACCAAGTGCGGCAAGTGTCAGCGTCACTCCCGTGTGAAACATCTGCCACAAACCGAGCTCACTGGAATACAAAGTGCCTGGCCATTTATCCAGTGGGGAATTGATATTGTGGGCCCGTTTCCAATCGCTCCGGGAGGACTTAAATTTCTTGTAGTCGCTGTTGATTACTTCACCAAGTGGGTAGAAGCCGAACCTCTTACTGCCATCACTGGTCAGAACATCTTGAAGTTCGTCTGGCGTAATATTATATGTCGCTTTGGCATCCCGAGCACCATTATTTCAGACAACGGCAAACAGTTCGCCAGTGATCCCTTCCGGTCATGGTGCGAGGAGCTCCACATTAAGCAAATTTTCACCTCGGTAGCTCATCCTCAAGCCAATGGTCAAGTTGAAGTCACTAATCGCACACTCCTTATGGGTTTAAAGAAACGTTTGGATCACGCTAAAGGTCTTTGGGCCTAGAATCTTCCGCAGGTTCTTTGGGCCTATCGCACTACGCCACATACCTCCACTGGAGAGACCCCCTACAATCTAACTTACGACTCCGAAGCCGTCATTCCGGCAGAAATCAGCGTACCTAGCCCTCGCCTCGTGACTTTGAATCCCGAGGATAATAACGAAGCTATCCGTACAAACTTAGACGAGCTTGAATATCGTCGTGAACAATCTTTCATCCAGCAAGCCAAGTGTAAGCAACGTGCAGCTCAATATCACCACCTCCGGGTTCGGGGTACTCGGTTTAAGGTCGGGGACTTGGTACTCCGGCTCAACTCATCCAGCAAGGCTGCCCCGAGGGGAAATTGCATGCCACCTGGGAAGGTCCTTATCGCGTCGTCGCTGCGCATGACTCCGGGTCCTACCGGTTAGCGCATCCTGATGGAACTCCGCTTCCCCGAAGCTGGCATGTTACCAACTTAAGGCGTTTCTATCTATGAACACCAAGTGACAAGTATCGTTCCTATCTTTACATTCATTGTACATTTCTTTTTCGATTGTGCTTTCTCTTTGTATTTTTTAAATTGTTCCGACAATCACCTTGAATAAAGTTTTTTACTTGCGAATCTTACTGTACTTTCTTCTACGTTACGGGGACGCCCTAGCGTAGTCGTACTATTATTATTCGTCTCCGGACAGTTTGATCTCTCGCCCGGTCTGTCCGGGGAGATTCACGTTTGGTCCCCAGACTTGTATTCCCTCTCGCCTGTTTAACCGGAGAGGTCTTTCACTCCCGCCCGATCCGTCCGGGGAGATTCTATGCCCTGTACATATGGTGCTCCCGAGTACCTGTTAAGGCAATTATTATTGCATTCTGGTTAAAATTTCATTATTTTCCTTTCAAAGTACACAACTTTACAGGCCAAAAAGGTTTTTTACATTTTTTGATTACATGCCAAAAGGTTCTATACATACTACAAACGATAAAGAGTAAAATCTATTTTTGGCCTCCAAGCCAGTACTCGGCGCTCCGGCATTGCGACCTATGTCGGGAGCTGCTCCGTGTCCTCCGAGATCCTGCAGCTTCTCGGCTTTGAGCCCCGGCTCTTTCCCTGCTACGGCTCCCTTGGCGTCGAGGACTCACTCTCGGTACTTGCCCTGGGGCTACGCCTCTCGCCCTGCCATGAAGACTCGGCTGCGGTGTTGGCCTCGGCGTCTGGGCCCATTTCACGGGATCCCACTCCGCGGGGTCCATCACTTCGATCTCTTCCGCCAGCTTCTCTACTTCCTCCTCCGCGACAACCACTGGGACTTCCTCGACTACAGTTACCAAGGCTGGTTCCTGGATTACTATCCCTTGACTTTTTCCCTTGACTTCCTGGATTACCCTTCATACATACTTAGCAGTAACTCCAGCACCTCCCGTTTTCTTATCAGCTCCGCGGACTCTGCCGAACCCGTCGTCATCAGTGCCGAAATTTCACCTTGAATCTCGGTGACCCGCTCCTCCACTTCCTCAAAAGTCAGCAGGCCGTACTCTGTAAGGATCCGATCGTACTCCCTTTGATGGATAAGGACGTGGTCTAGTTCGGCCACCTTCGACAAGTACTTTAATTCCTGGTCTCTAGCCCTCTCCTCGGCCCTAGCTCTTGCCTCCTCGGCCTCTTTTGCTCTTCTCTCCGCTACGGCTACCCGTCTCCCCAACCGCGGCACTACTTGCCTTTGCAAGTTATCTTTCTCTCCGCGGAACCAGTCTAAAGATTGCATGAGCTTCTTTATCGTGTTATGCAGCTCCGCGATGTCCTGATCGGGCAGCAGAGTCAGTGTGAAAGATGGATTTCAAACACATCGTTGGACAGCTATTTAATTATTAAACAAACACACTTCTATTCAACACAACAAGTATACATTGACAATAGTTTTGTACAACAGATTCACGGTTATTCCTATCATCCACTACACTATGATAGGTATCAAATTTGTGGGGAACGACTGACCTCCCCCTCTTCGGTTCCTTCAGTGTCCTCGGGCTCCACATCGCCCTCCCTTTCCACCTCGTACTCTACCTCCTGTCGGCCTCCCACCGTTCCGGCCTCCTTTCCCGCAGTCTCCGCAGCAATCTCCATGCGGGGGGGGGGGGGGGGGTGGCTCTTTGTTTCGGGGTTCGGAGACGAACTCACCCCGACGTAATGCCAAGAACTCCTGGTCTTGGTCCACCTCGCAGTTTGAGATCTCCTCGGCAGTTAAAATCTTTTTCTTCTCTGCTAGGGCCTTCACAAGGGGCCACTCCGGGAGGCGTGCTAAGGCTTGATAGTAGGCCTCCTCCACCCCGGCCACGGCATTGAAGTCATACCAGAACTCTGGACGATAAACGTCCACGTTCGGGTAGACTTCCTTGATTTGCTCAAACAATACCGATCGGGTGGCCGATCCCCGACAGCGACAAAGTTGGTCTGGAAATCGAGAAATGTGCTCGTCTGGAACAACTTCTCGGCAAAAGCTTTCAACATTGCCTCTTGACCTTCAACAACGGCCGCTTCTCGGGCATTCATCTCTGCCCGCAGTTGAGCCGTTTCACCACGAAGAGCCCCGGCCTCCGCCTCCACTTCGCGCAACTGCGCAATCTCTTTCTCAACCAAGGCCGCCCTCTTGCGTGCTTTGGCCAGATCATGAGTAAGTCTGTCGTTGCGTGCGCGCAGCTCCCTAGCAACCACGGCCAGCTCTTCTTTGGCCTCCTTCTCGCTCCTCCTGCCGAGCTCCATAATCCCCCGTGCCAAGTGCAGCAGCTCCTCGGCGTCCGCCCCTTCCACTCCCATCAAACTTATGGGCCCTTGCCCCTTCACAACAAAATACCGGGGTCAATACTGGTAATCTAAAATTAACTTGAGCAAAAGTTACACCTCGGAGATTAGGTATGTCCGCTTTACCTCGGCGCTTTTCTCCGTACGGAGTCTTTTGGCCGCCGTCAGTGGTGTCCCGGAGGGTTCCGACCTCCTTTTGGTCCCGGGGGTTGACCCCGCCGCCACCACTCGCTCCTCCGACCCAGCAGAGGGTCTTGGACTGGGCGACATCCTCCCTCAGGGGGATACTTCGGCCGCTTTCCCTTTCATCTTTGCTGCCGCAGTTACCGCGGGGCTTCCAGCTGGTTCCTTTCCGAAGCGTCCCACTGCATACAGAAATTAGAGTTAGCCCTGCACGAGACACCAATCTTACACAGATATAAGAATTCCTACCCTCCTCGGCAACCCCAGCTCCCGACTCCTGTCCCCGGACGGACACCCCCTCCGCATTGCCCGAGTAGTATGGGCTTAATCCTGCCTCCTCCAGCTCCGCCTCGGTGCAAAGGGTCTTGAACGTCTCCACCGCACGGAATGGGCTCACCACCTCGGCCTCCGGTTCCACCACCGGGGCATTATTTAACACCTCCTCCTTCTCCACCTCGGGAGGGTCACGTCTATCTTCACGAAGATAAATTTCTCTTCCACCCCTCCACCTTGCTCGGGTTCTGTACTTTGAAACCACCCCGGGCCCGGGGGCTGAAGGATACCACCCTTTTGATTTCCCGAAGGCCTTTAGTTGGAAGAAAAACCGGAACAGTTCTACATTTGGTTCTACCCCGGCATTCTTGCACACAACCGTAAACACCACTACTTGCCTCACGGCATTGGGTGCTAATTGGCTCAGGGAAATATTGTAATATTTCAATAGCTGTATAACAATGTTCCAGAGGGGGAATCTTAACCCTATCCTCAGAGGATCTATGTATACACTAATGAAGCTCTTCGGCGGGCAACAGGCCCTGTCACCAGGCTCCGGCACTATATACTCTAAGTTAAACGGAAAGTAAAAGGAGGGGATCAGGGCTTCTATTTGCACCCTTGTCATCCGCAGTGCTACCAACGACACTTCGTATTCCTCCTCCAAACATTCCCCAAATTCCACTGCCCGGGTGCCGGCCTCCATAAAATCAGCCCTATACACCATCCTATTCACTAGTCTTTCTGGAATAATAAAGCGTATCGGGGGTACATTTAATGGGGCTTTTTCAGTTCCTACTTCCCTAATCGAAGAAGAAGACGATGAAGAAGACATACTTACTTGATTTTGGTTTGGGATGGATAGAAAGTGCACAGATGATTCTTCTTTTTTTTCCCGCTTTCTGAAACTTGCAATCGCAAATGAGGAAGATGAAGTATATTGTGCACATAGTCATATATATATATTTTTGAATCAACGGCTTAGATCTGGCCTTTTCAAATTTCGCGTCTCAGATTCGACCGTGCCGCTCACGCGCTTTCCAGTTTCCAAGGCGCGTGGGGAACAGGTCCCTTGGAAATCTCAAAACTCGTCACTTCACATCCCTCTCTCTCACGATGGCGCCGCCAATCACATCAACCTCATTCTTGGCCAGGAAGTTTTGGAAAGCACTCCGGTGTCTCCTTCACCTCGGTCACATTACAGGAAGTTTTGGAAAGCGCTCCGGTGTCTCCTTCACCTCGGTCACATTACAGGAAGTTTTGGAAAGCGCTCCGGTGTCTCCTTCACCTCGGTCACATTACAGGAAGTTTTGGAAAGCACTCCGGTGTCTCCTTCACCTCGGTCACATTACAGGAAGTTTTGGAAAGCACTCCAGTGTCTCCTTCACCTCGGTCACATTACAGTTCGTCTTTGCTACATTTTATTGCCCTCGGGGTACTCTAGTTCGGCTCCGGTCGACTTCCTCCTCCTGGGGTGCTTCACTATGGATCAATGCTCTCCGTTACCTCAGGGTCATTCAGTACAGTCCATTTGGTCCCCGCGGATCACATCACTCCGGGGATGGATTAATCTCGGCTCCAGCCAATTCTCGGATCCTAGGGGCACTTCAGCTCACCGTTGACAACAATCCATCCTGCTTGCTGCTTCGCTGCCTTGCTCAAACTCGGCACCTGTTACGCCTCACCCTGCTTATAACCGTAGCTCCTTCCTCGCTCCGGCTGGTGGGGGGGCATCTGATAGGTATACCCCAGCAACTTCGGGTCGGATTGACACCCCGGACCAGATCAACCCGACCCGAGCAACTGAGCCCAGGAAGATAAGCCCAACAACCGGCCCAGAAGCGCGCGTGAGCCTGAAGTGGCCCAATCGCGGTGCGGCCCAATCGTGGTATATGGGGAAAGTAAGATTCCCACGATCTTCTCCCAACCTCCATGCAACGATAATAGGCGCGATTGTAGGGAGTTAGTTAGGGTTTGAGTTGAGTTGTATAAGTAGGAGAATTGTACTCAGAATTACGGTTGGCATTTTGTATTCTGAAACTATTACGTGTAAACTCAAAGAGTATAGTGAAGAAACACCTCGGCAGGTGACATTCTTAGCCCGTGGACGTAGATCTCCGGATCGAACCACGTAAATCCTGTGTTCTTTAAGTTTCTTGCATTGATTTACGTTCCAACAGATTTGCGCTCGGAGTTTATGTAATAACCGGATTGCGCTTTAACAACGACTAAGCATAACATTTTCCACCTCATTTTATTTTCTGAAATGATAATACCTGTAAAAAAATAAAATTAGTAATAAATATAAACTCATCATCTTCACAAAACTCTGTTGATCCCGCCACCGCCGCCAAGCCTGGACCAGACATCTTCCTTAAACATAGCACCGCCGTCGCGGCCTCAATCGTGTCGCAGACGCTGTCCTGCGCCTCTCTGACATTTTCTCGAACCTTGCTCTAATAGAATTGGAGGAATCAGAGCCATTAATGGGGTTTTTCAGTCTCTGGTACTTCCTTTTCAATAACTGGGGGTGAAGAAGAAGAAGCAGCAGCAGCAGCAGCTTGGAGTCGATGAGTTGAATTTTTGGTCCTCTTTATGCAAAGAGGAAGGGGGTAGGTCAAATTAAAGGTGAGGGGAGAGCCAAGTGCGGCGGAATAGGAGAGAGGTACTATGGAGGCGTAAGGCGGCGGCGACAACGGAGGTGGAGAGGTGGAATTTGGTTAGGGTTTCGATGAATGATTGATTTTACAGAATTTTTTATTAGATTTTTGTAAATTTTTAGATTATGTGGCAAGTTTAATCTTAGTTTTACAGGAAAAAAAAAAAAAAATCTGATTATCCACCTCAGAATTCTAATGCCATGTAGATAAATTCTTAATTTTTGGTCGATACGTGGCCGTCACGTGCATTTTTCGACCAAATTTAAAATTGTGGGACAAAAATTAGATAATCTCAAGAGGTGGGATGAGATTGAAAAAGCAAAAAATTATGAAATATTTAGCGAAAGTGATCATAGTTATGAGCGATATATTATTTTATCCCGTGACGATACAATCATAATCTATATTATCAAAATTTGATTTAGGGAGAAGCGTGGAAGATTTAATAATACACAGGGTCTAATCGGCTGTATTTAGGAATATCCAAAAAGAGAAACAAAATGGGAATGAAAACTATTTTCCGTTTCATATAAATAAAGGATTTTTATCGATCAAGAATTTGAAAGATAAGTCAATTATTAATTCAGGTCTTGAAAAATAATTTCTATCAATACAGGGCCTAAAAAATTGGAAACTATCGATGGAAGATTAATTAATAAATCCAAAATCATTATAGGGCATATTTGAAAAATTGCAAAACCCAAAAAATAAACTTATCTCAAAGTGATAAGTAAGGAAATGTACGTCAAAAGTCTTTCACTACATTGTTTTTTAAAATTTTCGTGATATATCTAAAATAATTAAATAATTTACAATGTTTTCAAAATATATCCCTGTCGTAAAAATCCTCGACTAACTCTGATTATTCCTCGTCTAGGCGGCCTACGTTCATTTCCACATTCTCCCCCGCCCCCGCCCCCCCCCCCCCCCCAAACCACTACTATGCCTCGATTAACTCCGTCCAGGCCCCGATTAGTCACTAGGTCCCAGTCTATACTACTAGAAATAAGGTTTTTTGCCACTACAAAATGTAGTGATAAAAAAGAGAGAGCAGTCATAAAAATACTTTTACTAACTATAAATCTAAAAATAGTTACGATAGGGTAGTCACTTATAATAAGATGCAAAAAGTTTGTTTGTAACTAATTTGTAGTTACTAATGTATTTGTAACTATTTTTTTGCAACTACTTTGTAGTTACTAATGTATTTGTAACTACAAGTAGTTGCAAAAGAGCTTGACATATTGTAGTTAATTTGGTTAAAATTGTATGAAATATTTTATGTAACTACTAATAATTACAAAAGGAGTTACTTTTAGTAACCACTCTTGTAGTTACAAAAGGCTAGCGGCGAATACCCTTTTTCCTTACAGTGCTACCGCTTAACTAGCGTCTAACGTTCTTTTACAACCTTAAAATATACAAATGAATAAAAAAGATATTTACATAAGAAAAAAATACATTTTAGTGAAATATACTTAGGGTATGTTTGCTTGGGGCTGGAGTGGCTGGGCTTGGGGAAGTGGATGGTGTTAGTGGCTGGGGTTGTTTAGAGAGTGATGTTTGGTTGAGTGGCTGGGGTTGTGGTTGTAGTGTTAGATATATTATTTAATCGTTAAAGGTGATGTGAAGTGTGTAAGAGGTTGTTATTAATGATTGATTTAATGATTAAAGTGGTATTGAAATAAAATATTATAAGTTATTTTAATTTGTTTATATTTGTAAAATTATATTTTATATATAATTTTTAAAAATTGAAACAGGTTTTAAAATTTTCCGAAACAAATATATACGCACTTTCAAATTTCAGAATTATGCACTTCAAATTTTTATTTTTCTTTTTCCTCTCTCTCTCTCCTCCTTTTCCTTTTGTAATTTCTCTTTCCTCTCTCTCTCTCTTCTCCCTCTTTCTGAATCTAATCTTCCAGTTTTCTTCTCCTTTGATTCCTAATTCATCTTTTTTCTCTTTTTCTCTCTCTCGCTCTTCTTCCTCTTCCGTCTGTTTCTCTTCTTCTTAATTTCGTCTGTTTTTCTTTTCTTTTATCACATCCAACTTTTTCGTGTTCCGTTCTTGAAGCTTACACCCCCTTCACGATTCCCCCTTTTTATCACTCTTCTTCTCTGCTATTCCATATAACAAAATTCAACCAAAAAAGGACTGCAAAAATCCATGACTTCCAAGTTTGAACTCACCCACTTGTAGTCATCCATGGTTCTGCAAACAATTTTCCACAAATTAACTATAAAATAAGAATTTAAATCCCTTTTGCCAACATAATAATGAAGAGAGATCGCGATCGTGCGAAGCCGGAGGTGGCCCCGACTGGTAGCGCCGTCGTGTCCTCCGCCGGAGGTTGGTATGGACGAGATCTTTGCTGTTCTCGGATACAAAGTAAAGTCGTCGGACATAGCGGATGTGGCTGAGAAGCTCGGAGGAAGAAGAGGTCGTCTTCGGTGGTGGCGACAGTGGTGGAGGAGGAGAAGGTGAGGTATCTGGAGGTTGAGAAATTGGAATAGTGTGTGTTTGTGTGTGTTTTATAGTAGTGTGTGTGTGTGAGAGAGGGGTGAGAGAGAGAAATGGAAAGGAAAGGGAAAGGACACTGCAGTAGAGGGAATTGGCAGTAGAGAAGAAAGGAGGGTTTGGGGTGGTTTGGGGCAACTATGTAAACAAACATACAAGAGGGTTGGGCAAACCCATGAGAGGTTGGACAAACCCCAAGCAAACATACCCTTACATGAATTTAAATATTATGAATTCAAAAAGAATTTACAGATTTTTTTTAAAAAAATTATTTTTTTCCCCGCTCATGACTTTAAAAAGAAATTACGAATGTTTAAAAAAAAAATTAAAAAAAACTAACAATTTCAAATATGAAACTACAGGAAATTCAAAAAGTAAAAAATTTTAAAAAATGTCATGAGAGAATTTTGACGTATATTTCCATTGCTTATCATTTCGAGATAATTTTATTTTATGCAATTTAATTTTGTAGGTTTTGCAATTTTCCAAACAGGCCCTCCAATGATTTTAAACTTATGGGTCTTCTTTCGGTAATTTCAAATCTTTTAGGCCTTGAATTGATAATTGACCTATGTTTCGGGTCCTTGGCCGTATTAATACAAGAGTAAAGCCAAAATAAATAATTATGAAAAGCTAAACCAAAAAACGTACAAAAAATCATAAAAAGAAATACTCGAATTGCTAAAATAACACACATGAACACAGGGAGTCTTATCTTGAGGGCGGAGGCCCCATGCTGGGAGGAAATGTAGTAAATTGAAATCAAGAATGAAACTAAAAAACATGATTTCAACTTCCTAGGACTAACACAGTAATATACAAAAGCAATGTTTCAGTTGTATTCATTTGCAAGTGTTAAGGAATTGGCTCATAAACTCAGATTTCAGCTGTGAAATGGATTAAAAGGAAGAAAAACAGTTAAGAAGCAGTTTTCAGAATCAGATTCAGTTATTTCTGTTAAGGAGCTTTGACAACGGTTTTTATCCAAACCGTTGTCGTTTTACTGTTGTCTTTCAAAAACGGTTATTTTGTTGCTGGATTAGTTGTGATCTGTTTCTCTTGGTTTGATCTCATCCATTGCTTCTCAGACGGTTTCCACTTCAGCTCTGGTATATGTAGCTTATCAAGATCAGATTAGATAGGTGCATGATAAGAGAGGAGAGGATAGAAAACAAGAAACACTCTTGAGAGTAGCTAGTGAATCCTTCAAACTTTATTGTGAAGTGATCACTTAGGGAATGAGTGTGTTTTTCTGTGAATCATACAGCGAATAGAAGACGAGATATTCTCCCGTGGACGTAGGCATCTTTTTGGGCCGAACCACGTAATTCGTGTTGTTATTTTCTTTCTTTTCTTTGATTGTTTTTCTTTGCATTCAAGTGTGATTGCTTGATTGTTTCTTATTGATTCAATTGAGTTGTGTTGAGAGTATTGAGAGCTACGGATTTACAATTTGGCGCCGTCTGTGGGAATTGGATTCGTGCCCACATTGTATTTGAAGTTTTGCCAGGAGGAAGAAATCATCTGAGAAGGAGTTCCTGATCTTGATCTCAAATCATGGCTGCAGCAAAGTTTGATGCAGAGAAGTTCTCAGGGAAGAACGATTATGGTCTGTGGAAAATCAAGATGAAGGCCCTGTTGACACAGCAAGGGTTATCTGCTGCGCTTCTAGGGGAGACAGCCAAACCAGAAAAGATGGACCAGGCTCAATGGCAAGAAATCTCAGACAAGGCTCACAGCACGCTCATACTTTGTCTCACTGATAAGGTACTCAGAGAAGTTTCAAAGGAATCTACTGCAGAGGGAGTCTGGAAGAAATTGGACAGTCTTTACATGTCCAAATCTCTGGCCAACAGACTCTACACCAAGCAAAGATTGTACTCATTTAGATTTACAGAAGATAAATCTGTAGAAGAACAGCTTGATGAGTTTACAAAACTCATTGATGATCTTGAGAGTCTTGAGGTGGATCTGGAAGATGAAGATAAGGCCATTCTCCTACTCAATGCCCTCCCTAAGTCCTATGATCATCTCAGGGACACTGTACTCTATGGAAAGAAGACAGCGATTACCTTGGAAGAAGTTCAGATTGCATTAAGGTCAAAAGAGCTTCAAAGAGAAAATGAATTGAAGATGGGCACAGTAGGAGATGGTTTGAATATCACAAAGGGCAAACAGTTCAAAAATAAGAAGAAACCTCAAGATGCAGTCAAGAAAGATCCACAGGCCAAAGCTAAGGGAGATGATGGAAAAGAAACCAGAAAGTGCCATCACTGCAAGAAGCCAGGGCATTTGAAGAAGAACTGCTGGGACTGGAAGAAGAAGCAGACTGAGAAGAAGCAAACTCAGAACACTCTAGATCTTGCCACAGCAGAAGATGAAGCCCAAGTTCTGAATATTTCAGATGGAAATCCTGAGGAGCTATGGATTCTTGACAGTGGGTGTAGTTTTCACATGTGCCCTAAGAAGGAGTGGTTTCAAGATTTCCAGAATCAAAACTATGGATCTGTGATGCTGAGGAACAACCAAGTATGTCAAGTCAGAGGCATTGGAAACATTCATATCAAAATCCATGATGGGTCTGTAAAAGTACTGACTTCAGTAAGGTACATTCCTGAATTAAAAAGGAACCTAATAAGCTTAGGTACTCTTGAAAATAAAGGATGCAGCTTCAAATCCCAAAATGGGAGTTTGCACATCATAAAAGACAACAAGGTAGTGATGAGGGGTGTAAAAAGATCCAGCCTATATTACTTGGATGGAAGTATTGTTATGGGAACTGCCACAAATATTGTAGATGCTGAATCTCTCAAATGGCACTCAAGGTTAGGGCATGTAAGCCAAAATGGCTTAAATGAATTGCTCAAGCAAAACCTATTACAGCACAAAGACAAGTTCACCATAAACATGTGTGAGACATGTATTCTGGGAAAAAGCAAGAAACTACCTTACACTACTGGTAAACACACCTCCTCATCACCTCTTGAATATGCTCATTCAGACTTATGGGGTCCATCAAGAACTATCTCTCTAGGTGGAGGGAAATACTTTCTGAGCATAGTGGATGATTATTCCAGGAAATTATGGATCTATGTCCTGAAAAATAAGTCAGATGCTTTTCAAAAGTTCCAAGAATGGCACAAGGAAGTTGAAAGTGAAACAGGGAAAACTCTAAAATGCCTGAGAACTGATAATGGACTAGAATTTGTCTCTGATGATTTTAACAAGTATTGTGCTGCCAAAGGGATAAAGAGGCATAAGACTGTGCCAGGAAACCCCCAACAGAATGGAGTATCAGAAAGAATGAATAGGACAATTCTTGAGAGGGTAAGGTGCATGTTACTGGAATCAGGATTAGCAAAGAGGTTTTGGGCAGAAGCTGCCTCAACAGCAACCTATCTGATAAATAGATGTCCATCCTCAGCTATTGATTTCAAGACTCCTGAAGAGATGTGGTCTGGGAAGAAACCAAGTTATAATCACCTAAGAGCTTTTGGTTGTAAGGCTTTTGTTCACTCTAAAGGAGATAAGCTTGAGGCAAGAGCACTCAAGTGTGTCATGCTGGGTTATCCCAAAGGCATAAAAGGATACAGGCTTTGGTGCATTGAACCAGGGTTAGGAAAAATCTTGGTGAGCAGGGATGTTGTTTTCTGTGAGGAAGAAAAACCCTTCAAGCAACAGAAACACACTGACATTATCATCACTGACAAATCCACAAATTCTCCACTTAAGGTGGAGAAACCAGAGTTATTTGAAGATGGTGATACTGAAGAAGAACATCAGAGTGACACAGAGTTGGACACTGAACATGAAGATCAAGGGAGTTACCAACTGGTCAGAGACAGAGTTAGAAGGATTCCAAAGCCCTCAGTCAAGTATAATGATGATTATCTAATGGCTTATGCCTTTGTAACTGCTGAAGAAGTTGACAGCAGTGAACCAAAAACTTATTCAGAAGCTATGAACAGCTCAGAGAGAGATCAATGGCTAATTGCTATGCAAGAAGAAATTGAATCTTTGGAAAAGAACAAACCCTGGGAGTTAGTAAGAAAACCTACACATCAGAAACTTGTCAGCTGCAAGTGGATATTCAAAAAGAAGATGGAGGTTTCAGAAGCAGAAAGAGTAAGATTCAAGGCCAGGTTAGTGGCAAGAGGTTTTACTCAAAAGGAGGGAGTGGATTATAATGAAATCTTCTCCCCTGTTGTTAAACACTGCTCTATCAGAATTCTTTTGTCCATTGTCACTCAATATGATCTAATTCTGGAACAATTAGATGTGAAAACTGCTTTTCTTCATGGAGATTTAAAGGAGACTATATATATGAACCAGCCAGAGGGATTCATTGCACCAGAAAATGAAGGAAAGGTATGTTTGCTAAAGAAATCTTTATATGGACTAAAGCAAAGTCCTAGACAGTGGTATATCAAGTTTGATAACTACATGAAAAGTATAGGATACAACAGATGTAGATATGACAACTGTGTGTATCTCAAGAGGGATGGAAAGACAGTAATCTCCTATCTACTCCTATATGTGGATGACATGTTGATAGCCAGCAAGGATCCAGAAGAAATCAAGTCATTGAAAGAAAGTCTTCAAGCTGGTTTTGAAATGAAAGTACTAGGGTCTGCAAAAAGGATTTTGGGTATGGATATTTTAAGAGACAGGAAATCTGGATGTTTGTGGTTGAGTCAACAGTCATACATTGAGAAGGTATTGAAGAGGTTCAATATGCATGAGTGTAGGAAGGTGTCTGTTCCCTTAAGCCAACAGTTTAAGCTATCAGAGCTTCAGAAACCTAAAGATGATGCAGAAAGAGCTGAGATGAGTAGAATTCCATATTCCAGTGCAGTTGGGTCTGTTATGTATTCTATGGTGTGCACTAGGCCTGATGTGGCTCATTCAATCAGTGTGATTAGTAGGTACATGGCTGATCCTGGTAAAAGTCACTGGGAGGCTTTAAAATGGTTATTCAGATATCTAAAAGGAAGTTCAAGTCATGGTATTCTGTATCAGAAGTCAGAAGAAGTTTCAGGAGATTTTCTGTGTGGATATGTTGATTCAGATTATGCAGCTAATTTGGATTCAAGAAAGTCTCAGACAGGATATATATTCACCTTGTTCAATTCAGCAATAAGCTGGAAGTCAATGCTACAGTCTGTAGTAGCTCTTTCAACCACAGAAGCTGAATTTCTTGCAGTAACAGAAGCAGTAAAAGAGGCCATCTGGCTTAAAGGAATTCTCAGTGAGTTTGGGTTGCTGCAGAAAGGAGTTAAGGTCTTTTGTGATTCTCAGAGTGCTTTGCACTTAGCTAAGCATCAGGTGTTTCATGAGAGATGCAAGCACATTGATGTTAGACATCATTTTGTGAGAGATGTGGTGGAGAGTGGAGTTGTTGAGTTAAAGAAGGTGGATACAAAAGAGAATGCTGCTGATATGCTAACCAAGTCATTACCTGCTGATAAATTTAGGTACTGCCTTGAGCTAGTAAATGTTTTACCTCAGTAAGAAGGAAGGAAAACTCCTTGTTAGTTGCAAGGGGAAAGGTGGAGGTATTGAGTTGGTTTGCTTAATGGTTGTTTTGTTTTGAGTTGCAATTGGGTTGTTCTTGTCTTCGTTGATAGCCAAGGTGGAGATTGTTAAGGAATTGGCTCATAAACTCAGATTTCAGCTGTGAAATGGATTAAAAGGAAGAAAAACAGTTAAGAAGCAGTTTTCAGAATCAGATTCAGTTATTTCTGTTAAGGAGCTTTGACAACGGTTTTTATCCAAACCGTTGTCGTTTTACTGTTGTCTTTCAAAAACGGTTATTTTGTTGCTGGATTAGTTGTGATCTGTTTCTCTTGGTTTGATCTCATCCATTGCTTCTCAGACGGTTTCCACTTCAGCTCTGGTATATGTTGCTTATCAAGATCAGATTAGATAGGTGCATGATAAGAGAGGAGAGGATAGAAAACAAGAAACACTCTTGAGAGTAGCTAGTGAATCCTTCAAACTTTATTGTGAAGTGATCACTTAGGGAATGAGTGTGTTTTTCTGTGAATCATACAGCGAATAGAAGACGAGATATTCTCCCGTGGACGTAGGCATCTTTTTGGGCCGAACCACGTAATTCGTGTTGTTATTTTCTTTCTTTTCTTTGATTGTTTTTCTTTGCATTCAAGTGTGATTGCTTGATTGTTTCTTATTGATTCAATTGAGTTGTGTTGAGAGTATTGAGAGCTACGGATTTACAGCAAGCAATCTGATATGTTTCTTGATTTATATCTCAAAGCTCAGACAAATATGAACTACTCCCTCCATCTCACTTAACTTATCACAATTGATGGAACACGAATGTTAAGAAAAAATAAATTTTATGAAATCTTTAATTTTTTTAAAGGTGGAGATTGTTGCCTTTAATTGCCATTTATTGGTGTGAAAAGTTAAGTGAGACGAATCGAAATGAAAAATGTAACAAGTTAAGTGGGACAGAGGGAGTATATCATAAGCATTATAACCAAAACGAGTTTACATGCAATTTCTGGACTGTTGCTCTTAAATTCATAAATAATTTTAACTTGCAGTTGCAAATACCTCTACATACCTCAAAGCCATAATAAGAAGTAAGTAATAAGCTTTTTCGATGAGTCCTAAGAGATGAATGATTAATCTGCTTTTAGATTGTTAAATGACATATATTGACAGAAGAAGTGGTGATATAAACGTCAAAATATGATTGTCCCATACTAACTTCATGCTTATAGTGTTTACTAATGGTATATGCACAGACAAACTAAGAAAAGAAAAGAAAGATGCTTTACATTTCTAGTGTTGTCCATTTAAAAAAAAAAAAAAATGAAAACTTTAAGGACCATAAAACTTTGCATAAAGTGACCATAGTCATACATACAATAGTTTTCCTAACTTTAAATGTGTATATCAACCTCAACATTCGTTTTTGATGGTATTGATTGGATGTCTAGGTATGTGTGGTGGCTTCGGATTATTTGTATTTATGGATTAACCATCTAATGGAAATGCGATTTTTTTTATGATTCATGCTAATGTGTGGTTCAGAGATTCAGGTATTCAGAATTCCATATTCTTGATTTTGCTAAGAGCAACAAAGTTAATTTTGTTTCTTACCACTTGAATCTGCTTCTTCTCTGTTCTATTCTGCCAAGGAAATTTCTTCACTTCTAGAAAAGGGTTCAAATAAAGCAAATTCAATGATCACAGAACATCATAAAACTTGCAGTAGGAAAACCGCAAAATGATAATACACAAGTAGTCAGTGACAACTGACAAGTAGATACGAATAAGGACCAAACTAACTATCCAGCAATTATAGGGCACATAGACTGCATGTGGTATGCAACTAATGCAAGGCGTGAATAATATGCATATTTTACCAAGGTTACATTTGAAGAGTGAATAAATGTACGTCTCAACACACATAAAGTGTCACTCTCCGAATGATATACTTATTTTCTCAATACAAAAGCATACGCTAAATTTTCACTCAACATCTCTACTTAAAAGGATGAAAAGATAACAGAATGCAGAATGCTCATAATCAATTAGCAACAACTAGAAAAGATCATAAAAGTCCGTCTAAATCACCATTAAGCCAACTACACCAACCAGGCCTTGAGCCAAAACCTTCATGGCCTCAAATACAAAGGCCAGATTAACAGAATTACCACAAAACTGTTTGTGGCCCCACATTGGAATAAATTCATGAATAAGTAAATTATATTTTTCTAGCCAATGATTCGAAATAGATCAGAATGCAAATAAGCTAACTTAAATGAATTGTAAAGTCTAGTGAAACTTTGTAATGCAAATAAGCTATCAAGAATATATTATATTACAAATAGGTGTAGTATCAAAAGTTACCAGAATAACTGATGTAAACCCAAAATGTTTCTATCTTCTTCCAAACACATCAAAGCTACATAAAAATAATGAAAAATAACTTTGGAATGTCTACATAGAGGGAGAAAAATAAGATAACTCATTGTTTGTAATGTCTACACGGAGGGAGAAAATAATTAATGAAAACTCAAATTCAAATAGGTGAAACCATCTCATGAGAGAAGTGGAGGCCTAAAGGAAAGTGAATACAAATAAGCTAACATAAAGGTGGCTTTAGTTGGAAAATATCAAAGTGAAGTCTTAATATTATAAAACACTATGTATTGTAAATACTTATTAGTATTCACAACTCCAAAGTATAATTTTGTCTTTGGCTCGTATGTAGGGTCTGTGATGTTTATTTTAATTCTTTTCATGTTGAAATGATTTGATAAACCCAAATACAAGTACCTCTGTAATCAACACTAAAGGTCCATTTGTTGATTCGAACATTCCATAAAGGTTGAATTCCAAGTGGTTGGTGCCTAAGCCAATAGAATCATCATTCGAAAAAGAGGCCTAAGCTACAGAATCATTATTCGAGAAAAGGGGATATAATAAAGTGGCTGCTGCATGAATTCTTTTATTTACCTAAATACACCACAAAATTAACAACAAAAAGGACTAAAACCTTTCCCTCCTTCACACCTTCTTTCACCCACATTAAACACATACATTATTCCTTTGTTTCCAGTGCCATTACAGAACATGAATGAACCATTAACTTAGCATAAACGAAGCCACCAACTTTAACAATGAATGTGCCAAAGTTACAGAACAGTAAGAGAAAAGATGCAGCAAAGCCGCAACATACAACATACAAGTCAGAAATGCTGCTATACCTGAACTATAACTGCGAGCTCCGCATTGTATCTATTTCACAACTCGATTCTACACCTACAATTCATGATTTTATTCACTCTTAGAAACATCAACACGGAATTTTCATGGGTTGACAAAGAAACACTTAACTGTATATTTCTTGTTCAAATTAGGTAGTACACATTACATCAAAATAGATGAGGAACATGCTCTAAAACAAGCCCTAAAGGTTGCATGTGGCATTCTTAAAGCTTCAAAATGTAGATGTTCTCACAATATATTCTATCAAAAAATTAAGGAATATTTTATACCACACCAAATTAAAATACTCAAATAGATGAACGAAAAACTATATATATTCTCACAATATATTGTATCAAACACACGAGATCGGTGACGAGGATCCGATGATAAATCGAATTGTAATCTAGTCATATTGAAACATGCATTCATATATACATACACACACAAAACATACCAGTATCCAAATAGCAGCTTTGTTTCGTTTAATCGGTGATCAATAACACCTAGGGTTTTCAAAATTCAGGAAATTCTAGGAAGAAATGAAGGAAATGATGGTTAATACTGACATGGAAGAGATAGGTCAATACCGATAGAATGCGGAATGGAACGAGAGAACATGGACGGCGTAGGGTGGGAGGACGATGTAGGGCGGTGCACGGCAGGGACTGTGGTGAGCGGCGGAGCATAAGGAAATGAGAATATAATGGGATTTAGAGCTTCTCTTTTCTTTTTTTTTTTTTTTTAAAAAAAAAATAGGTCTTCCTTCCTTATTTTAATTATTCATGGACTGCCAATTATAAGTTCTGTAATTTCTCCTAATTAATTAACTAATAGAACTATTTAAAATAAACGTCCTATTACATATATAATAGGACACTTTGTAGCTAAATGTCCTAATAAAGGCACCCTAACAATTATATTTTCTTGTAATGTATATTTTATTATCATCACCCTACCCTGCCCATATACCCACCACCCTAACTAGTGGCCCCAAGCCAGCTTAAGCATGTCAAATTTGATCTGCCCCGCCCCGATCTGCTCCGATCCGAGGCCTTTGGGGCAGGGCAAGATCTGCCCCGATGAAGAATGGGGCACGCCCCGTCCCGCCCCGTCCACGGGGCGGGTCAGATGCGGGTCAGGAATCCCGCCCCGCCTTGCCCCGCCCCGCCCTTATATATGTATAATTTTTTTTAAATATATATTATGTATTATTATATAGATATGTATATATATACAAAGAAATATAAAATATATATATGTATTTATAATATAAAATTTTATATATAATATGTTATATATATGTCTAGCTAATATATTAGATTATGACTAGATCTAGTAAATTTAAATAATTAAATTTTATTTTTTAATAATTAAATTTTAAAAAAATTAAAAATATTGAAACAAAGTTAATGTAAATCTAAAAATTAAAATCCTATTGACTTCAACAAAAAAAAATCAAGTTTTTTAACAAAAAAAACTAATTTTTTTTATAAAAAAAAAAAAAAAAAAAAATAGGGGGGGGGGGGGGGTGGCGGGTCAGGGCGGGGCAGGGGCGGGGCGGGTCAGAAAATCCAGAAACCCGACCTGACCCGCCCCGTTGACATGCCTAGCCCAGCTACAGCCTCCAACCCCCAACCCCAGAACCTCGCCCCTCGTGTCACCCCCGCCACCCACTCCACCCCACCCACCTACCCTCAAGCCAATTTTTTTTTTTTTTTTTTTAATATCTCAGTCCCAACTCTAGCCCCGTCTCTCGCCCGCCACCCCCACCCACTCCTCACCACCTACTCCCCACCCCACCCACCCCCAACCCCAAGCCAAAAAAACTATATATATTTTTTTAATGTCTCATCCCCTGTCCAAGCCTCAACCCCAGCCCCTGCCCCCCCCCCCCCCCCCAACACCCCACCCCCTGCCCTCCAAGTCAAAAAAAGCTTTTTAGTGTCTCATCCCCTACCCCAACCTCAGCCAGCACCCCCGCACCCCACCCTCCCCCCCACTACCCCCAAGCCAAAAAAAATAAAAAAAAAATTAATGCCTCGTCCCCTCCCCCAGCCCCAGCCCGCGCCCGCCCCCACCCCGAAGTCAAAAAAAAAATTATTTTTACTATCATCTCCACAAATTCGTGTCAAATAGCAATTCGTGGCAAGTGTGTCGTAGCACAATTTCACGCAACACACAATTCGTGGCAACTGTGTATCGTATCAAATGAAGATTCGTGGTAATTATGTGTTGTGACAAATGTGTATCTTGCTAAATGTATGTGGTAAGTGCGTGTCGTGGTATTATTGTCACGAAAGTAAGAAGGACTAACACAAAGTCGTGATAAATGTGTATCTTGATAAATGTATTAGAATCCATGGTAACTGGGTGTCGTGGCACATGTGGCAGATCCGTGGCAATAATGATACGATCGTAAGAAAGGGTAAAATTATATAAATTCATGTCAAATGACAATTCGTGGCAAGTGTGTCGTGGCACAATTACCAAATGTATTAGAATTCGTGGTAAGTAGGCGTCGTGGCACATGTGTCAGATCCATGACAATAGTGACACGACCGTAAGAAAGGATAAATTATACAAATCCGTGACAAGTGTGTATCGTGTCAAATGACAATTCGTGGCAAATGTATATCGTTTCAAATGACGATTCGTGGCAAGTGTCTATCGTGTCAAATGAGGACTTATTTTTATTGTGTCTCGTGACATGATTTTTGCGGAAAGTGCTAGTCGTAAAGTGGGGTTTCAAAGAAAAAAAATATCTCAAAAGGACAACAGAAAAAAGAAATTACATGGGGAGGAGGGGTGCGGGTGGGACTAGAGCAGAGGATGATCCAATAAAAAGAAAAAGAATATAAATTTTTAGGTTAGGGGTGGGTGGGGGTGCGGGGGGTGGTTAGGGTGGCGGGTATGTGTGGTAGAATAGGTTGGGGTTGTAATTTGAGGATGAGGGGATTGGATAAGAGAGATGAATTGGATAGAGGATATGATGTGTATAAAGGGTTTACTTTGTTGGTTATCCAAAAAAAATAAAAATATGCTAAAGTTATACTATTTTTACAAAAATAACAAAATTATTAGTAAAAGTTACACAAAAAACTATTTCATATTATCTCCCTTAAATATATTCTGAAGTGCTAGAGGGTACATAATTAGCCAACAAAGCGGAACATATATGATATTGACAATTGGGCCAAAAGAATAGACCCGAGTTATCAAAGAAGGCCAGCCCACCTCAGGGGCGGCCCTGGGGTGGTCGAGGCGGTGCCGCCGCACCGGGCCCCCCACCGGCCAGGGCCCCCGAATTTTTTTAGTAGTATATATATATATACACCTGTACAGAGAAGTTATATAGCAATTATAGATGAATAATTATATTAATAGGTGATGTAGCTTATTTGGTTGGTCTTGGTAGAGAAAATTCTTGTACTTAGATGAGGTCTCTAGTTCGATGTCTCTCTAGCACTATTTTTTATAGTTTTTTTATACAATATTACCAACCAATATTTTCAGGGGCCTCATTTTCTTTTCCGCACCGGGTCCCTAGAAACATTGGCCCGGCCCTGGCCCACCTTCATCCTCCGGCTGTCTAACCGCCTGATAAAATTCTAATTTTAGATTACTCAACGGGAGACTAGGCATGTCGAAATTAATCTGTTCCATCTCGATCCGTTCCGATTCGAGGTCTTTGGAGTAAAATAAAATTCGTCCCGATGAAGAATGGGGCACGTGACGGGTCGGGGTTTGGTCATGTCCCCCGCCCCGCCCCGCCTCGTCCCTATGTATGTATAATTTTTTTTAAATATATATTATGTATTATTATATAGATATATATATACACAAAAATATAAAATATATATATGTATATATAATATAAAATTTTATATATTATATGTTATATATATGTCTAACTAATATATTAAAGGGTTTATTACCAAAAGCAACCTGATGTATACCCGTTTTTACCACTTGCAACCTATTTTAAAAGTCGTCGCCGATTGCAACCTGACTTACTCGCGTTTTACCGATTACAACCTATTTTATAAATTCCGGTCAAAATTAAGAGCGTGTGCCACACGCGCGTAATTTTGAGCAACTGGTAAAAACGGGTATACCTTGGGTTGCTTTTGGTAATAAATCCTTTTTCTTTTTTATTTTTTCTTTTCTTCCCTCCATCATTTTCTTTATCATCCTCCTTTTTTTTCCCTCTCTAAGGGACACAAACAGAGCTGAATCGAATATCTAAGAGTTTGAGTTTAGTTCATTAATTATCGAGCCGAACTCGAGCTTAACTTATCAAATATATGGACAGCTTGAGAACTTACTCGAGCTTCTAGCGAGTCTAATCGAGCCCAAATGAATTCAATAAATATAAATTACAAATATGTTACTAATCATTATATAATTAAAAATAAGTTATAATTTTTTAAAATTATAATATACCCACTAAGATTAATTAATTACATATATACAAATGCATGATTTTAATTATATAATTCTATATTTTTTATAAGTATAACTATAAAATTAGAAATTAATTATAAGTACATTAGCTTAATATTTACGAACTAGCTCTTGAGCCAACAAATGAAATTGCTCGCGAGCTAACGAATCGAATATCATCAATCTTTAGTTTGATTCGTTTATTTTAACGAGCCACATTAGACTAGCCCGATCGAGCTTTTCACGAACCGAGATCCGAATAGTTTACGAGCGAATTGGTTCGTGTACATCCCTATCCCTCCCTTCTCTCTCTGACCTAATTCTCCTCATCCTAACACTAGTTTATCTCCTCTATCCACTAATCTCTGTAAGTTTCTTCAACACGTATCCTCTTCTTCATTTATGATTTACAAATCCAGAAGAAACTAACTTTAAATCATCAAAAATTCGATCATTATCCAGAAGAAGTACTTTGAACTGTTCGATAAAATTTTGGAAGTTGTGGTTATCATTGATAAAGTTACTGGATGATTCTGTGCTACTGTTGGATAAGAGTTCAATTCTCTTCGGTTTATTTCTCAGTAGAAAATCTAGCTTGGAGTTGTTCTAATTTGTATGTTTCTATATCTATACTCATTCATTTCTTCAAGTCCTCTTGTTGAGGATAGTTCAATTTTCTTCAATTTATTTCTCAGACGAAGATCTAGGTACGAGTTGTTATAATTTGTATGTATTTGTATCTATACTCGGCAATTTCATCAAATTCTCCTGTTGAAAATGATGGAGGTAAGAAAAGAAAAAAAATAAAAATAAAAAATAAAAGAGTTTATTACCAAAAGCAACCTGAAGTATACCCGTTTTTACCACTTACTCGAAATTGCGCGTGTGTGCCACGCTCTTGATTTTGGCCGGAATTTATAAAATAGGTTGTAACCGGTAAAACGCGAGTAATTCAGGTTGCAATCGGCGACGAATTTCAAAATAGGTTGCAAGTGGTAAAAACGGGTATACCTCAGGTTGCTTTTGGTAATAATTAAATTTAAAAAAATTAAAAATATTGAAGCAAAACTAATGTAAACATAAAAATTAAAATCATATTGACTTCAACAAAAAAATCAAGTTTTTAACAAAAAAAATTAATTTTTTTATAAAAAAGAAAAAGAAAAAGATAGGAGCGGAGCAGGGCGGGGCAGACCCGCCCCGTGCGAGGCAGATCACGGGGCGAAATCTTTTGCCCCGTGGCGGAGCACGGGGCGGGCCAGGGGCGCGGCGGGTCAGAAAATCCAGAAATCCGACCTGACCCGCCCCGTTGACATGCCTACGAGAGAAGACTGTCTAGAAATCACTCCAATTTCCGATGCTAATGGACATATTTATTCATGTCTACATTTAATGGCGGATTCTGAAATTTTGTCGAAGAAATTTATCTATAGACAAATTTAGGTGTTCGACTTTACGAGGGTGATTTTTTCTAATTATATTATAAGATTAGGAGATAAATTTTATATCAAGTTGGGGGTACTCTCCAAGAAGGTTAGAAGTCAAACTCTTATATATTAGGCTCTAAATTTAATATATTGGATAAATTACAATAAAAAAATAATTAGAAAATCTGAAAAACAGAATCACCTTTCTGCGCCACCTAAACCTATACATGAGCCTCAACGATATTTAACCCTATAATTAAACTAAAAGGTACTAATGATATTGATAAAATCAATAAATTGATTCAATTATATATAAAAAAAAATAAGATATAGTGGTTTCTAAACATTTCATTCTATTTTTTGAAATCTTTATCTGTATTACGTACACTTAAGAATACATTACTATCATTATTAAAAAATATACAATTAAAATAATATAATTATTTATTTTATTCAGTTAAGTTGCATTAAAATCGATTAAAATACACCAATATAATAACAAATTTTACGGGGAGCCAGGGGCGCCCAATCGCCCGTCCCAGTAGTGTATATTGGCAAATAAAACAACATCGTTTTGCTACTAAGACAAGATCGTTTTAGTCCTAAATCAGAACCAACATGACATCATTTTAACCAAAATGAAGTCATTTTTATTACCTAGTGGTCTCGTACAAGGTGCATAGGCTAGAAAACTCGTTTTGCTTAATTTATTGGCTTTTCGTTATTATTTTCTTTTTCTGGAATTATTTGGCATTTTTTTTTTTTCTTGAGGACTCATTGTGTAAGGTTTGCTATATAAGCTATTTTACAAGACATGATTATAGATCGGTGTTTCATTTTTATAATAGGGTTTGATATTCCACTGGAAATCAACGGATTGCAAGTATTTTTTGTAGCACCTCGTAAATTATTTAATTATTATTATATTTAAATATTTATTTTTGTTCAATAAAAATTCATTGTTTCTTTTTTGTAAATTATGTAAATTATTTTAAGTTATGGCTAAAAGTATATTTCATGTTATTAGACCTTTAAATATTCAATTTGGATATTAGCCCAATGCATTATTCAAGCCTAAACCCATTATTTTTACTTAGGGAAAAATAAAACATGCTCATAGTTTAATTAGGAGTCCTAAAACCCTAGAATATAATCTATAAATACGAAATTCATGTCATAAATCAAAATCACAACTAAATACTCTGATTTTATCTCAAAATTCGTCCATATTATGTTAGGAATTTTTATTGTGGCAGTTTCGTCTTTCAATCCTTCTCTGCGCGCCGATAGATTGGTATTCTTTTTAAAAATTTCGTTTACCTATTTAGAAATTTCTAAAATTACCAAATTTTAGTATGTTGTTTCTGAATATGTCTAAGATGTTCCATAAAATGTTCAAGTCCATCCAACTTATAATTTATTTTATATGATTTTTCAATTACTTATGCTCATGATCTGAAATATTCTATTTTCAGATTTGAAAAAAATTGAAACATATATTTTACTTCTTCAAAAATTCTGATTTTTTGATATGTTATTCATATACATGTCACTTATCATAATTTAAAATTTCAAAGAGATCTACCTCGCTCGTAGTTTTTGTGTTATTGACGTTTTTCTACCGCTGCGCAGAATTTATAGTTTCAACATATTCGGTTTTCAAAATTCAAAACTCATAGTTATTGAATAGTTATGAAATTTTAATATGATAATTCCACGTAAGTATATTTCCTACTGCAAAATTTTTAAAGTTTTATCCCTTGCCGTTTATTAAAAATAAATTATTTATTCGCTATTCCGCATCAAATCCATTCCTACAAGTTCTCTATTTCTTTCAAATCTATTTCGAAATTTCTTAAATCTTCTAGCAAACCCTAAACTCTAAATTTCCAAATCTCATATGTTAATTGAAGACCACGATAGATTCATGCATGCCTAAGTGGAAAGGAGAACAAGAATAATGAGTGCTACGAACAATATGACAATTTGCATCTACATACCGAGTTGCATCACAATTCAAGTGGGAGTTTACTGTTTTTACAATTATTTGCTTAATTAACTGTGTAGTTTATATATGTTATATTTTCACGTTAAAAATGTATATCCAATTTTATTTGATATACAAATTCAAGTTCTGTGAGTACATGGATTACAAGTTACAAGTTTATATTCAATTTATTGAATATATAATTCAAGTTACAAGTTATGATTGCATATATTTTTATTTTAATTTTGTATGTAATTGTTATAAATTGTGATCCTCCACGAGCTGAAGAAAGCTCACCCCAACCAATTATTGAGCACTTCAGGTTAGCTTGGAGCGAGCGGGTGGAATAGGAGGCTGAGCCGAAAGTATATGCCAACATGACATCCTTGAGTAATTTTATTTCCATTAATGCAAGATGATTATTTAAATGAGCAAATGCAGTTGTTTGTTAACATTATTTGACTAGCTAGCTAATTTTGATAACTGATAAGTGTTATTGTTAACTTATAACTAAAATTTTATAACTAAAATTTTAATAATCACTTAGATTGATATGAATCTATTTGAGATATTTCTTATGTTACGAATTTAATTATTGTTTAATTGATAGACTGATTGAATGATTAGTAGATGTATCAAACTTTATAAATAGTATTATAATTTGGCATTCATGTCGAATTGTGTGAATAATATTAGAAGTGTTTGGATGTAACTAATTCTATGATAATAAATATATATCCATTAATTTCTAGTTGCAATATTCCATTGTCGATTTCTTAAGTTATTATCTACGGATATAATAAGTAGTATAATTTATTGGTGAGCATGTTATTATGTGTTGTATTATGTTTCGGCCGTTGCGCATGATTTGTATTTGAATTTATTAGGTTCGAAATCAATATGAAATTATGATATAATTAATCATGTTTTAAACTAATTTGTTAAAACCATGTCTAGGAATAATTTTACCTATTTGATTTAAATATTAATTAATTTTTCATGACAATTTATTAGCTAATTAATAAATGTTAAACATATGATTAAAGTATGTTTAATTATTCCGCTGCTACATGTGATAGGAAGTTTAGTATTTGCATGCTAATGTGGTTCTTTTGACGGCATGACTACGAAGTGTCAAATATATAAAGTTCTCATAATTTGATTTATTGCAATTTAATTAGATTAAATTATTTAATGAAAATTGGAACGTTACATTCTGAGTCATCACATTATATTAACCATCTCTAATAAAATTTATTTTGTTTGAATGTCTAGACTAGACTTTTATATATTGAATAATTGAACTATCAAATTTAAAGTTGAGTGTTTTTTTTTTTCTTGGCACTACTAAATTTGGATTGGTCCATTTGGGCTGGAAGCGAAGTAAACAGGAACATGTTTAGTCTATTTATTTTGACATTTTGGGTATCTCATGCTGCATTGAGATATCACCTTCAAAAAAATATTGCATTTGAGATATTCTTCAATTAAATTATTTATATTCTGAATGGGGGAAGAGCATTTCATATTCATGGAGAGTGGGACCACGAGCCATTTATGCTGTGATTGACTGCATACACAGATTCAATATGAAAATTCAGGGTAATGCGTTGACTTGTCGACTCCATTTTAATTTCAAATTTAGCATTCATACATGTAATTTCACTTTTTTTTAGCGGCCTGCTGTGTTTAAAGGGGCAATTCGGTCTGAGACCTTCGGTGTCAATGCCATATCTCAGATACCGGACCGAAAATTGAAGGGTCAATCCATTCTATATATTAATTAAAAATATATTAAGATTTAGGACCGGGCCTAAGCCCGAAGATAACTTAAGTCAAGTCTTTTATAATCCAACCCATTAAAACTATATTGCTGGGCGGATTTTACCACCTCTCAGTGGAGGGAGTATTACATTTTTTCAAAATATTTTTCTTTTAATTTTCTAAGGTCAAATGTTTTGTACTAAAATGTGTCTATTTACAGTTCCTCTACTATTTGGAGCTCACGTTGGTTTGTTTTGTGAAAATATATAGATAACATAAATTTATTTGAAATAGGATTGAACATTGAGCAAGAACTTGAAGTGTTTCTCTTATATGTCAAATCCGTGCAATTCAGATCGCAATAAATTCGCGGATTGTGTGCAGTTTTTTTTAGTGGAAAATGTATTAGTGTTTATGATAAAAGGTATTACTTGTTCTAAAGAAATATGTTGAGAAAGTATTAATAATTATGATAAAAGGTATTACTTATGCTGAAATGTAATGTATTTCTTCAAAACAAGTAATAACTTTCAATATAAATGGTGATCTTTTTTCATGAAAAACTTCACACAACATGCGGATCACCCTGCGATATTCCAAATTATACAAATTTAAGATCCGTACACCTAATTTATATGACAACTTATGTTACTCTGATTTTAATTTTCTTGAAAGACAGAATATAAAAGAGTACTTGTGAACAAAACATACAAACTGATGTTATGTTGGTTAGTTACAATCTGACGAATTTAACTTCATCCTAGCTAACACATCTTTCATTTTAGGCCTCTCTTCTGGCATATCTGATGTGCATTCGAGAGCTAGTTCAATGGTTAATGCCAAGCAGATCTCTTGTCGGGCCAAAACCCTTTTGTCATTCGTGTTCAAAAGCGCATCATCGACAATGTTCATTATAGAATCGGAGAATGATTCAGATACCCATGTCCTCATGGTGAACTCACCTGCAAACATCTCATATGTCGGCTTTCTTCTTGTAAATACTTCCATCAACAGTATCCCATAACTATAGACATCCGCCATGGTAGATATCAATCCTTCGGACCCGTACTCTGCATTAATGTTGGTGAAAAAAGCTATCGAATATGAATTAACGCAAGTTGCGCTTTGGTGGAGAGATTTGAAAATTTAGTTATTTCAATCGAATTGACTTAAAATATTCGTTTTTTGGAAATCTCAAATTCCTTGTTTGGATGATCGATTTCAAATGAGTGCATTTGAATTGGTTATATGCTTGTGAAGTGTTTGTAAAGTGTGTGTGTAAGTGTATGTCAAGTGTGTCTAGTGGTGTTTGTGAACTTTGTGTATGACTGCAAAATGTGTCTAGTGCACATGTTAGTATGGGTATGGTGTGTTTAGTGTGTGTATGTAATGTGTGTAAAGTATATCGGCATAATGTATAGTGCGTGTCTAATGTATACGGTTTCATGACTATATATATGGGAGAATGAAGACGAATTTCAAATGACAAGGCTATATAAATGATTTCAAATCTATAAAAAATGAAATAAAAATTTAGAAGGTAATTAAAATACATCATTAATTAGAATTTTTAGCCAAAAAAGTTGGGTGATATTATTATGGATTTTAAATATATCCCTCAAATCCATGCTGAAATCCATCCATCAAAGCACAACCTAAATGACGAAGTTTAACGAAAAATTATTACCTGGTGCAATGTATCCAATGGTGCCTAATGTTCTGGTATGCTGCATTCTCTGTTCTTCAGACAAGAGCTTGGCAATGCCAAAATCACCTACATGTGCAACCATGTCTTCGTCCAGAAGGATGTTGTGAGGTTTTAAGTCACAATGGACAATGGGAGTTGTATCGCCATCATGTAGATATTGTACTGCAGATGCCACATCGATCATAATTCCCATTCTCTGGGACATATTTAATGAACAATTGGTAGAGTAGAGCCATTTCGCGAGGTTCCCATTTGGCATATATGCCATCACCAGAGCTTTAAAATCAAGGTTGGAGCAAGACGTAATGACTTTGACAAGATTTCTATGACGTAAGTTGCGCATTACTTGGCACTCTATGTCGAAGCTCTTGATTGCACCTTGTACATCTAAATTGAAAACCTTAACAGCCGCAACAGTTGTGTTAGAAAAGTTCGCTATGTACACTGACCCAAAGCTACCTTTGCCGATTAAGTTTTCTTCACTAAGGCTGTTTGTAGAGCGAAGTATTTCATAGTACGAGATTCTCTCATGGAGGGGTCCGATGGAAGAAAATTGTAATGAAGGCGATACATTTCTACCTCGATATCTTAGAAACATCATGAGAATAATGGCAATAAAAACTATTGAAGCAACGGGTGGTAGTATGTATTTTACGAGTTTGTTCTTGCCTGAAGAAGTGTGTGTAGTTTTTCTTTTGCATTCCTCCACTTTGAATCGAGGCGCACCGCATAAACCTTTATTTCCTTCAAAAAATTCGGCCGTAAAGTTGGCAAACGGCCCACTATCTGGAATTTCGCCGCTGAGCTCATTAAATGAAACATTGAAGTAGCTCAGATACACAAGTTTTTCCAAAGACTTGGGGATTTGACCCGAGAGATTGTTGTGGGATAAGTCCAAATGTTTCAAATCCTTTACGTCGGCAAAAGATTCAATTATGGAGTTGTTCAACTTGTTTTTCGACAATGATAACGTGATTAGATTCTGAAGTTGTGAAATAGTACTTGGAATTTCCCCAGAGAGTTGATTTCCAGATAGATCCAACTGTATCAGGCTTCTCAAATTGCCGATGTCTTGAGTCAATGAACCGTCAAGGAAATTGTTTGAGAAGTTTATTATCTCAAACCGGCCATTGAGCCACAAAGCTGATGGAATGTTCGAACTGAATGTATTATCAGTCAAATTGATTTCTCTCAAAAGAGAAAGGTTTCCTAAACAACTTGGCAGTTGTCCAAAGAAGTTGTTTCCCGCCAAATTTACAGAATACAAACTTCTGAGGTTACATAAGACATGAGAGATGGAGCCTTGAAAATTATTTCCTTCAATTTTCAAATTTTGCAAATTACTTAAACTCCCCAGTGTTGCAGGAATGGCTCCAGTCAATCTGTTGTACGCAAGGTCCAAAAGCAATAGGTTGCTTATGTTTCCAATCTCATTCGGAAGTGGACTCGTTATTTGCAAAGCGCCGGCTAGGAATCTTGTAAGAGCTATGGACAAGTTACCGAGGCCTACAGATTTTGGGAGAACTCCAGCTATAGGATTAATTGATATCGCTACAGTATCCAAATATTGAAGAGACATTAACGAAAAGAGGAAATTTTCCTTAGGATTGGACATATTATTTCGTAATTGATTATCCATCAAGTTTAGAAATTGGAGTTGACGTAAGTTCCCAAGAGTTATTGGTATAATTCCAGAGAATGAGTTACTCGAAAGCTCAAGTACTATCAGTCCAGAGAGATTGGAGATAGAAGTAGGGATTTCTCCGTGAAACTAATTGTCGATAAGGACAAATTGTACAATATTCGGAAGCCCTTTATCGATAGAAAATGGAATAGTGCCGGAAAGGTTGTTTCTTCCAAGTGAAAGGATTTGTAAGCTAGAGAGATTGAAAATAGATTGTGGCACTTCACCATTTAGCTTGTTTGTTTCAAGAATTAAGGATGTTAGACTAGATAGTTGTCCAATTTCTAAAGGAATTGTCCCATGGAAGTTGTTCTCTCCAAAGTCTAATGCCACCAAATTCGAAAAATTTCTAATAGAGGGTGAAATCGTACCCATAAACCCATTTCGGTGCAAAAACATCCTTTCGATTTTAGATAAGTTCCAAACTTCACTTGGAATCTTTCCCGTAAATTTGTTGACCCCTAGAGATAGTTGTCTAAGAGAACGGCAATGCACTATAGTGGATGGGATCTCTCCTTCGAAGTGATTCGAAAAAAGACCTAAGCCTGCAAGCTGCGAAGGTTGGGTACATATTTGTTGTGGTATGGCACCAGATAATTGATTCTCTCCCACAAGTAAAATCCGCATTGAAGATATATTGAAGATTGATGGAGGTAATTGTCCTAAAAGAAAAGTGAAAATAAAGAGTATTAGACTTGTGAGGAAATGGATCCTCCATAGGACCGCCACCCCAGTACCGTGTGCTGGCACCAAAACAACGTTGCTTTATCGTTTAACATACAGTGCTGGGACGCCTGTCCAATAGAGAGTCTTGATGTTGATGACTTTTGACAATTAACCTCAATTAACATATATACACATATTAAACTAAATATAAGGCATCTAGCCAAAAAGAATATCAGGAATCTTCATCAGAATTATTTAATTAATAATTGCAGATATTTTTTTTAACAATGTTGCTTACGGGGTTCATAGATGCGTCTATCTTTCTGGAATATTATAAGAAATTTTAGGATTTGAACACTTCTAACTCTGTTGGGATAGCAAGCTTTTATTTTAAACAATATTACGAAGATTTGGTTTTATCTTCAACTTTAATAATGTCTGACCAATCATTACCGGTAGTAAAACTGCTAAATAACTTTTTTTATGTAATAAATGTCCGATTATACCCGTGGTCTAACAAGATAACTGCCATATATAATAGCGTCCATAGTAATAAATAATCACAACAATTATCTATTAAACTTCAAACAAAGATATATAATCAAGATTCAACACACAATTTAAGATAACATGACAATTCTTGTAAATAACAAATTTGAGTATCTTGTTAAATGTATATGAACTCATTAAAAGAAAGTAAAAACATATTAATAAGTTCCCCCAACAGGGAAATTGCTAGTATTTTTCCGTTTAATCCTTGACAAAATCTCTTGTGCATTAGTGATACGGTGCAATTCAGGTTAGCTATCGCTATTGATACTTTATGTTTTGAATAAATGTATCTTTACTCAGAGCATGTAATACCTTTAATCATATTCTTTCAACGTGATACATTTATCCATCACATGTAATACTTTTAGGCATAAATATTACGCCTCCTTACAGAATGAACTTGGCCACTTTCTATTTCAATGTGTCCTAAGCAATTTGCGCACCTTCTTAAAAAGGAAATAAATTTTACAAATTCTAGACACAATACACATTTATTTACCAAATAAAGTAAAAGATAGGTTTAAAAAGTCAACATAACGCAAAAAATATTTTTTTCTTAATATGTGTGTCCACCTATCGGTGCAAGTTCACTCGAGATGGAAAGAGTAACACATTTTGACCCATGATCCGATTGCACGGATCTAAGATCCTTGCAATTGGTGCACAAGAATTTCAGAAACAGTTTTATGGTAGTGTATTTCAGACTGGACCAAGCACCAGTTGAGCCTGGCCAGCCCAGTCGGACCCTGAGAACACTGATACATAGTACAATTAAGAGGAAATACGCTAGTACTCCCTCCATCCCAAATGAACTTGAACAGGGGGGGCGACACAGATATTAAGAAAAATTATTTTTTGGGATTTTGTTGACTTTTCAAAGGTGGATTAATGGTGGAAATTGAGGGTGAAGATTGAGGATGGAGATCGTATTATACTTTTATTAGAAAGTATACAAGTTTGCTTGAGACGACCGAATTCAAAAAGTGTGCAAGTTCATTCGGGATAGAGTGAGTATAATTTGTTGAATTGAAACAGAGGAAACAACAATTATTTTCAAGCCTCGTACAAGAACTACAATCCATACCTGTCAGTTGATTTGTCCTTAAAACCAGTGTCTGAAGCTCCGATAAGTTTCCCAACGCTGCCGGCATACTTCCGGTGAGATTGTTATACGTGTTAAGGAATTGGCTCATAAACTCAGAATTCAGCTGGAAAACGGTTTAAAAGGAAGGAAAGCAGTTAAGAAGCATTTTCAGGAAAACAGATTCAGTTATTCTGTTAAGGAGCTTTGACAACGGTTTTTATCCAAACCGTTGTCGTTTTACTGTTGTCTTTCCAGAAGCGGTTATTTTGTTGCTGAAAGAGTTGTGATCTGTTTTTCTTGGATTAATCTCATCCGTTGCTTCCAAGACGGTTTTCTCTTCAGCTTGACTATATGTAGCTTATCAAGAACAGTTAGATAGTGACATGACAAGAGAGGAGAGAATAGAAGAAAGGAAAACACTCTTGAGAGTAGCTAGTGAATCCTTCAATCATTGTTGTGAAGTGATCACTTAGGGAATGAGTGTGTATTTCTGAGAATCATTCAGCGAATAAGTAGACGAGATATCCTCCCGTGGACGTAGGCATCTTTTTGGGCCGAACCACGTAATTCGCGTTGTTGATGTTATTTTCTTTCTTTGTTAAGTTTCTTGCATGTTATTGTGATCTTCAAGCTATTGATTGCTTGATTGTTTCTTGTTGGAACAATTGAGTTGTGCTGGAGAAATTGAGAGCTACGGATTCACAATTTGGCGCCGTCTGTGGGAAGAGGATTCGTGCTCACATTGTATTTGAAGTTTTGCCAGGAGGAAGAAATCATCTGATTTAAGGAGTTCTTGATCTTGATATTAAATCATGGCTGCAGCAAAGTTTGATGCAGAGAAGTTCTCAGGGAAGAACGATTATGGTTTGTGGAAAATCAAGATGAAGGCCCTATTGACACAGCAAGGGTTATCTGCTGCACTTCTGGGGGAGAAAGCCAAACCAGAAAAGATGGACCAGGCTCAATGGCAAGAAATCTCAGACAAGGCTCACAGCACACTTATACTTTGTCTCACTGATAAGGTTCTCAGGGAAGTTTCAAAGGAATCTACAGCAGAGGGAGTCTGGAAGAAATTGGACAGTCTTTACATGTCCAAATCTCTGGCCAACAGACTCTACACCAAGCAAAGATTGTACTCATTCAGATTTACAGAAGATAAATCAGTGGAAGACCAGCTAGATGAGTTTACAAAACTCATTGATGATCTTGAGAGTCTTGAGGTGGATCTAGAAGATGAAGATAAGGCCATTCTCCTACTCAATGCCCTCCCCAAGTCCTATGATCATCTCAGGGACACTCTACTCTATGGAAAGAAAACAGAGATTACATTGGAAGAAGTTCAGATTGCTCTAAGGTCAAAAGAGCTTCAAAAGGAAAATGAATTGAAGATGGGTACAGTAGGAGATGGTTTGAATATCACAAAGGGCAAACAATTCAAAAATAAGAAGAAACCTCAAGATGCAGTCAAGAAAGATCCACAGGCCAAAGCTAAGGGAGAAGATGGAAAAGAAACCAGAAAGTGCCATCACTGCAAGAAGCCAGGGCACTTGAAGAAGAACTGCTGGGACTGGAAGAAGAAGCAGACTGAGAAGAAGCAAACTCAGAACACTCTAGATCTTGTCACAGCAGAAGATGAAGCCCAAGTTCTGAACATTTCAGATGGAAATCCTGAGGAGCTTTGGATTCTTGACAGTGGGTGTAGTTTTCACATGTGTCCTAAGAAGGAGTGGTTTCAAGATTTCCAGGATCAAAACTATGGATCTGTGATGCTGGGGAACAACCAAGTATGTCAAGTCAGAGGCATTGGAAACATTCATATCAAAATCCATGATGGATCTGTAAAAGTATTGACTTCAGTAAGGTACATTCCTGAACTAAAAAGGAACCTAATAAGCTTAGGTACTCTTGAAAATAAAGGATGCAGCTTCAAATCCCAAAATGGGAGTTTGCACATCATAAAAGACAATAAGGTAGTGATGAGGGGTGTAAAAAGATCCAGTCTATATTACTTGGATGGAAGTATTGTTATGGGAACTGCCACAAATATTGTAGATGCTGAATCTCTCAAATGGCACTCAAGGTTAGGGCATGTAAGTCAAAATGGCTTAAATGAATTGCTCAAGCAAAAACTATTACAGCACAAAGACAAGTTCACCATAAACATGTGTGAGACATGTATTCTGGGAAAAAGCAAGAAACTACCTTACACTACTGGTAAACACACCTCCTCATCACCTCTTGAATATGCTCATTCAGATTTATGGGGTCCATCAAGAACTATCTCTCTAGGTGGAGGGAAATACTTTCTGAGTATAGTGGATGATTATTCCAGAAAATTATGGTTGTATGTCCTGAAGAATAAGTCAGATGCTTTTCAAAAGTTCCAAGAATGGCACAAGGAAGTTGAAAGTGAAACTGGGAAAACTCTAAAATGCCTGAGAACTGATAATGGACTAGAATTTGTCTCTGATGATTTTAACAAGTATTGTGCTGCCAAAGGGATAAAAAGGCATAAAACTGTGCCAGGTAACCCCCAACAGAATGGAGTTTCAGAAAGAATGAATAGGACAATTCTGGAAAGGGTAAGGTGCATGCTACTGGAATCTGGACTAGCAAAGAGGTTTTGGGCAGAAGCTGCCTCAACAGCAACCTACTTAATAAATAAATGTCCATCCTCAGCTATTGGTTTCAAGACTCCTGAAGAAATGTGGTCTGGGAAGAAGCCAAGTTATAGTCATTTAAGAGCTTTTGGTTGTAAGGCCTTTGTGCATTCTAAAGGAGATAAGCTTGAGGCAAGAGCACTCAAGTGTGTCATGCTAGGTTATCCCAAGGGCATAAAAGGATACAGACTTTGGTGCATGGAACCAGGGTTAGGTAAAATCTTGGTAAGCAGGGATGTTGTTTTCTGTGAGGAAGAAAAACCCTTCAAGCAACAGAAACACACTGACATTATCATCACTGACAAATCCACCAATTCTCCACTTAAGGTGGAGAAACCAGAGTTATTTGAAGATGGTGATACTGAAGAAGAACATCAGAGTGACACAGAGTTGGACACTGAACATGAAGATCAAGGAAGCTACCAACTGGTCAGAGACAGAGTTAGAAGGATCCCAAAGCCTTCAATCAAGTATAATGATGATTATCTGATGGCTTATGCTTTTGTAACTGCTGAAGAAGTTGACAACAGTGAACCAAAAACTTATTCAGAAGCTATGAGCAGCTCAGAGAGAGATCAATGGCTAATTGCTATGCAAGAAGAAATTGAATCTTTGGAAAAGAACAAAACCTGGGAGTTAGTAAGAAAACCTACACATCAGAAACTTGTCAGCTGCAAGTGGATATTCAAAAACAAGATGGAGGTTTCAGAAGCAGAAAGAGTAAGATTCAAGGCCAGGTTAGTGGCAAGAGGTTTTACTCAAAGGGAGGGAGTGGATTGTAATGAAATTTTCTCTCCTGTTGTTAAACACTGCTCTATCAGAATTCTTTTGGCCATTGTCACTCAATATGATCTAATTCTGGAACAATTAGATGTGAAAACTGCTTTTCTTCATGGAGATTTAAAGGAGACTATATACATGAACCAGCCAGAGGGATTCATTGCACCTGAAAATGAAGGAAAGGTATGTTTGCTAAAGAAATCGTTATATGGACTAAAGCAAAGTCCTAGACAGTGGTATATCAAATTTGATAATTACATGAAGGGTATAGGATACAACAGATGTAGATATGACAACTGTGTGTATCTCAAAAGGGATGGAAAGACAGTGATCTCCTATCTACTTCTATATGTGGATGACATGTTGATAGCTAGCAAGGATCCAGAAGAAATCAAGTCATTGAAAGAAAGCCTTCAAGCTGGTTTTGAAATGAAAGTGCTAGGGTCTGCAAAAAGGATCTTGGGTATGGATATTTTAAGAGACAGGAAATCTGGATGTTTGTGGTTGAGTCAACAGTCATACATTGAAAAGGTATTGAAGAGATTCAATATGCATGAGTGTAGGAAGGTGTCTGTTCCTCTAAGCCAACAATTTAAGCTATCAGAGCTACAGAAACCTAAAGATGATGAAGAAAGAGCTGAGATGAGCAGAGTTCCATATTCCAGTGCAGTTGGATCTGTTATGTACTCTATGGTGTGCACCAGGCCTGATGTGGCTCATTCAATCAGTGTGATTAGTAGATACATGGCTGATCCTGGTAAAAGTCACTGGGAGGCTTTAAAATGGTTATTCAGATATCTAAAAGGAAGTTCAAGTCATGGTATTCTGTATCAGAAGTCAGAAGAAATTTCAGAGAATTTTCTTTGTGGATATGTTGATTCAGATTATGCAGCTAATTTGGATTCAAGAAAGTCTCAGACAGGATATATATTCACCTTGTTCAATTCAGCAATAAGCTGGAAGTCAATGCTACAGTCTGTAGTAGCTCTTTCAACCACAGAAGCTGAATTTCTTGCAGTAACAGAAGCAGTAAAAGAGGCCATCTGGCTTAAAGGGATCCTCAGTGAGTTTGGGTTGCTGCAGAAAGGAGTTAAGGTCTTTTGTGATTCTCAGAGTGCTTTGCACTTAGCTAAGCATCAGGTGTTTCATGAGAGATGCAAACATATTGATGTTAGACATCATTTTGTGAGAGATGTGGTGGAGAGTGGAGTTGTTGAGTTAAAGAAGGTGGATACAAAAGAGAATGCTGCTGATATGCTAACCAAGTCATTACCTGCTGATAAATTTAGGTACTGTCTTGAGTTGGTAAACGTTTTGCCTCAGTAAGAAGGAAAGAAGCTCCTTGTTAGTTGCAAGGGGAAAAGGTGGAGGTATTAAGTTGTTTTGCTGGATGGTTTTTGTTTTGAGTGTGCAATTGGATTATTCTTGTCTTCGTTGATAGCCAAGGTGGAGATTGTTAAGGAATTGACTCATAAACTCAGAATTCAGCTGGAAAACGGGTTAAAAGGAAGGAAAGCAGTTAAGAAGCATTTTCAGGAAAACAGATTCAGTTATTCTGTTAAGGAGCTTTGACAACGGTTTTTATCCAAACCGTTGTCGTTTTACTGTTGTCTTTCCAGAAGCGGTTATTTTGTTGCTGAAAGAGTTGTGATCTGTTTTTCTTGGATTAATCTCATCCGTTGCTTCCAAGACGGTTTTCTCTTCAGCTTGACTATATGTAGCTTATCAAGAACAGTTAGATAGTGACATGACAAGAGAGGAGAGAATAGAAGAAAGGAAAACACTCTTGAGAGTAGCTAGTGAATCCTTCAATCATTGTTGTGAAGTGATCACTTAGGGAATGAGTGTGTATTTCTGAGAATCATTCAGCGAATAAGTAGACGAGATATCCTCCCGTGGACGTAGGCATCTTTTTGGGCCGAACCACGTAATTCGCGTTGTTGATGTTATTTTCTTTCTTTGTTAAGTTTCTTGCATGTTATTGTGATCTTCAAGCTATTGATTGCTTGATTGTTTCTTGTTGGAACAATTGAGTTGTGCTGGAGAAATTGAGAGCTACGGATTCACAATTTGGCGCCGTCTGTGGGAAGAGGATTCGTGCTCACATTGTATTTGAAGTTTTGCCAGGAGGAAGAAATCATCTGATTTAAGGAGTTCTTGATCTTGATATTAAATCATGGCTGCAGCAAAGTTTGATGCAGAGAAGTTCTCAGGGAAGAACGATTATGGTTTGTGGAAAATCAAGATGAAGGCCCTATTGACACAGCAAGGGCTATCTGCTGCACTTCTGGGGGAGAAAGCCAAACCAGAAAAGATGGACCAGGCTCAATGGCAAGAAATCTCAGACAAGGCTCACAGCACACTTATACTTTGTCTCACTGATAAGGTTCTCAGGGAAGTTTCAAAGGAATCTACAGCAGAGGGAGTCTGGAAGAAATTGGACAGTCTTTACATGTCCAAATCTCTGGCCAACAGACTCTACACCAAGCAAAGATTGTACTCATTCAGATTTACAGAAGATAAATCAGTGGAAGACCAGCTAGATGAGTTTACAAAACTCATTGATGATCTTGAGAGTCTTGAGGTGGATCTAGAAGATGAAGATAAGGCCATTCTCCTACTCAATGCCCTCCCCAAGTCCTATGATCATCTCAGGGACACTCTACTCTATGGAAAGAAAACAGAGATTACATTGGAAGAAGTTCAGATTGCTCTAAGGTCAAAAGAGCTTCAAAAGGAAAATGAATTGAAGATGGGTACAGTAGGAGATGGTTTGAATATCACAAAGGGCAAACAATTCAAAAATAAGAAGAAACCTCAAGATGCAGTCAAGAAAGATCCACAGGCCAAAGCTAAGGGAGAAGATGGAAAAGAAACCAGAAAGTGCCATCACTGCAAGAAGCCAGGGCACTTGAAGAAGAACTGCTGGGACTGGAAGAAGAAGCAGACTGAGAAGAAGCAAACTCAGAACACTCTAGATCTTGTCACAGCAGAAGATGAAGCCCAAGTTCTGAACATTTCAGATGGAAATCCTGAGGAGCTTTGGATTCTTGACAGTGGGTGTAGTTTTCACATGTGTCCTAAGAAGGAGTGGTTTCAAGATTTCCAGGATCAAAACTATGGATCTGTGATGCTGGGGAACAACCAAGTATGTCAAGTCAGAGGCATTGGAAACATTCATATCAAAATCCATGATGGATCTGTAAAAGTATTGACTTCAGTAAGGTACATTCCTGAACTAAAAAGGAACCTAATAAGCTTAGGTACTCTTGAAAATAAAGGATGCAGCTTCAAATCCCAAAATGGGAGTTTGCACATCATAAAAGACAATAAGGTAGTGATGAGGGGTGTAAAAAGATCCAGTCTATATTACTTGGATGGAAGTATTGTTATGGGAACTGCCACACATATTGTAGATGCTGAATCTCTCAAATGGCACTCAAGGTTAGGGCATGTAAGTCAAAATGGCTTAAATGAATTGCTCAAGCAAAAACTATTACAGCACAAAGACAAGTTCACCATAAACATGTGTGAGACATGTATTCTGGGAAAAAGCAAGAAACTACCTTACACTACTGGTAAACACACCTCCTCATCACCTCTTGAATATGCTCATTCAGATTTATGGGGTCCATCAAGAACTATCTCTCTAGGTGGAGGGAAATACTTTCTGAGTATAGTGGATGATTATTCCAGAAAATTATGGTTGTATGTCCTGAAGAATAAGTCAGATGCTTTTCAAAAGTTCCAAGAATGGCACAAGGAAGTTGAAAGTGAAACTGGGAAAACTCTGAAATGCCTGAGAACTGATAATGGACTAGAATTTGTCTCTGATGATTTTAACAAGTATTGTGCTGCCAAAGGGATAAAAAGGCATAAAACTGTGCCAGGTAACCCCCAACAGAATGGAGTTTCAGAAAGAATGAATAGGACAATTCTGGAAAGGGTAAGGTGCATGCTACTGGAATCTGGACTAGCAAAGAGGTTTTGGGCAGAAGCTGCCTCAACAGCAACCTACTTAATAAATAAATGTCCATCCTCAGCTATTGGTTTCAAGACTCCTGAAGAAATGTGGTCTGGGAAGAAGCCAAGTTATAGTCATTTAAGAGCTTTTGGTTGTAAGGCCTTTGTGCATTCTAAAGGAGATAAGCTTGAGGCAAGAGCACTCAAGTGTGTCATGCTAGGTTATCCCAAGGGCATAAAAGGATACAGACTTTGGTGCATGGAACCAGGGTTAGGTAAAATCTTGGTAAGCAGGGATGTTGTTTTCTGTGAGGAAGAAAAACCCTTCAAGCAACAGAAACACACTGACATTATCATCACTGACAAATCCACCAATTCTCCACTTAAGGTGGAGAAACCAGAGTTATTTGAAGATGGTGATACTGAAGAAGAACATCAGAGTGACACAGAGTTGGACACTGAACATGAAGATCAAGGAAGCTACCAACTGGTCAGAGACAGAGTTAGAAGGATCCCAAAGCCTTCAATCAAGTATAATGATGATTATCTGATGGCTTATGCTTTTGTAACTGCTGAAGAAGTTGACAACAGTGAACCAAAAACTTATTCAGAAGCTATGAGCAGCTCAGAGAGAGATCAATGGCTAATTGCTATGCAAGAAGAAATTGAATCTTTGGAAAAGAACAAAACCTGGGAGTTAGTAAGAAAACCTACACATCAGAAACTTGTCAGCTGCAAGTGGATATTCAAAAACAAGATGGAGGTTTCAGAAGCAGAAAGAGTAAGATTCAAGGCCAGGTTAGTGGCAAGAGGTTTTACTCAAAGGGAGGGAGTGGATTGTAATGAAATTTTCTCTCCTGTTGTTAAACACTGCTCTATCAGAATTCTTTTGGCCATTGTCACTCAATATGATCTAATTCTGGAACAATTAGATGTGAAAACTGCTTTTCTTCATGGAGATTTAAAGGAGACTATATACATGAACCAGCCAGAGGGATTCATTGCACCTGAAAATGAAGGAAAGGTATGTTTGCTAAAGAAATCGTTATATGGACTAAAGCAAAGTCCTAGACAGTGGTATATCAAATTTGATAATTACATGAAGGGTATAGGATACAACAGATGTAGATATGACAACTGTGTGTATCTCAAAAGGGATGGAAAGACAGTGATCTCCTATCTACTTCTATATGTGGATGACATGTTGATAGCTAGCAAGGATCCAGAAGAAATCAAGTCATTGAAAGAAAGCCTTCAAGCTGGTTTTGAAATGAAAGTGCTAGGGTCTGCAAAAAGGATCTTGGGTATGGATATTTTAAGAGACAGGAAATCTGGATGTTTGTGGTTGAGTCAACAGTCATACATTGAAAAGGTATTGAAGAGATTCAATATGCATGAGTGTAGGAAGGTGTCTGTTCCTCTAAGCCAACAATTTAAGCTATCAGAGCTACAGAAACCTAAAGATGATGAAGAAAGAGCTGAGATGAGCAGAGTTCCATATTCCAGTGCAGTTGGATCTGTTATGTACTCTATGGTGTGCACCAGGCCTGATGTGGCTCATTCAATCAGTGTGATTAGTAGATACATGGCTGATCCTGGTAAAAGTCACTGGGAGGCTTTAAAATGGTTATTCAGATATCTAAAAGGAAGTTCAAGTCATGGTATTCTGTATCAGAAGTCAGAAGAAATTTCAGAGAATTTTCTTTGTGGATATGTTGATTCAGATTATGCAGCTAATTTGGATTCAAGAAAGTCTCAGACAGGATATATATTCACCTTGTTCAATTCAGCAATAAGCTGGAAGTCAATGCTACAATCTGTAGTAGCTCTTTCAACCACAGAAGCTGAATTTCTTGCAGTAACAGAAGCAGTAAAAGAGGCCATCTGGCTTAAAGGGATCCTCAGTGAGTTTGGGTTGCTGCAGAAAGGAGTTAAGGTCTTTTGTGATTCTCAGAGTGCTTTGCACTTAGCTAAGCATCAGGTGTTTCATGAGAGATGCAAACATATTGATGTTAGACATCATTTTGTGAGAGATGTGGTGGAGAGTGGAGTTGTTGAGTTAAAGAAGGTGGATACAAAAGAGAATGCTGCTGATATGCTAACCAAGTCATTACCTGCTGATAAATTTAGGTACTGTCTTGAGTTGGTAAACGTTTTGCCTCAGTAAGAAGGAAAGAAGCTCCTTGTTAGTTGCAAGGGGAAAAGGTGGAGGTATTAAGTTGTTTTGCTGGATGGTTTTTGTTTTGAGTGTGCAATTGGATTATTCTTGTCTTCGTTGATAGCCAAGGTGGAGATTGTTAAGGAATTGGCTCATAAACTCAGAATTCAGCTGGAAAACGGGTTAAAAGGAAGGAAAGCAGTTAAGAAGCATTTTCAGGAAAACAGATTCAGTTATTCTGTTAAGGAGCTTTGACAACGGTTTTTATCCAAACCGTTGTCGTTTTACTGTTGTCTTTCCAGAAGCGGTTATTTTGTTGCTGAAAGAGTTGTGATCTGTTTTTCTTGGATTAATCTCATCCGTTGCTTCCAAGACGGTTTTCTCTTCAGCTTGACTATATGTAGCTTATCAAGAACAGTTAGATAGTGACATGACAAGAGAGGAGAGAATAGAAGAAAGGAAAACACTCTTGAGAGTAGCTAGTGAATCCTTCAATCATTGTTGTGAAGTGATCACTTAGGGAATGAGTGTGTATTTCTGAGAATCATTCAGCGAATAAGTAGACGAGATATCCTCCCGTGGACGTAGGCATCTTTTTGGGCCGAACCACGTAATTCGCGTTGTTGATGTTATTTTCTTTCTTTGTTAAGTTTCTTGCATGTTATTGTGATCTTCAAGCTATTGATTGCTTGATTGTTTCTTGTTGGAACAATTGAGTTGTGCTGGAGAAATTGAGAGCTACGGATTCACAATACGAAAGATCGAGATCACGAAGACGTCCACATTCCGACACGCTTGTCGGAATATCCCCACTCAAATAATTATTCGAAAGGTCTAAGCCCTCCAACCTCCTCAACATCCCAACGCTTTCCGGAATGTGACCGTTGAGCCTGTTTAGCGCCATGTTGACTACACGAAGGCGTCTCAACTTCCCGATTTCATGGGGAATCGGGCCGGTGATGCTGTTGTTGCTGATGTCCAAGAATGTGAGGAACGAGAGGTTGCCGATTTCTCGGGCTATGCTTCCTTGTAAGCCCATGTTGGAAAGGTCCAGGCCCGTTACTCTTGGATGTCTTCGGCCGCAGGTTACCCCGATCCAGGTGCAGAAAGGGGTTTCCTCCGACCAGTTCGTAGTCAGGGTGTGGGAGTCTACAAGGGCGTTAAGGGCTAGAAGAGAGAATTCATCTGTATTGGTCTTGTTGAGAGATGAACAAAAGAAGAATTTCACGTGTAAGATTGCTAAAAACATTAGAATTGCAGCTATGTTTCCCATTTTTGGTGGAGTTACAGAGAGAGTAGGGAGTGGATATTCTATATGTGAGTTATTCATATATGATGCTGCCTGCATGTTATCTCGGTTTTAAAAGTCTTCTGTCTAGCTTTAACTATGTACTGTTTAATGTTATATCGACTGTCTTCGACAGTTCACATTTTCACCCCTATTCCTCTGCACCTAATTCTGACTAGAACCGTCTTAATCTTACTCTTGACCACACTGAAGACACTAGACTTTAATTTGTCATTCTACTTGTGTCTAGTATTTTTTAAAACATTGCATGTAATGTACTGTAAATAATATTCTTTCAAATTTCGCACAAATTAAGAATTTTTTTTAATATACATGGAACTTTCTATTATATCCCTATTTAATATAGTAAATTAAAGAATATTAAATATAAATGATTTATTCCTTACTATACCCAAAGAGATCTATCATGTGATTATCTACTATTTAAATATTCACACTCACATACACATCTTCATATATTTGTGTAAATCACGACAGATAAGAGCTCTGGTGTATATCGAGGTTCTCAAAGACCAATATAAATAGTCATTTCAATTGAACATTAATAAGTAGTAATTAATAATGTTATTTGAAATGTGTATTTATTATTATTATTATTATTATTATTATTATTATTATTATAGGTTCCAAGATTCCACTCCCGGAACGATTTATTATTATTATTGTTGTACACAACACTTAACGCAACATTGACGCACTCAAGTCAACGCAGTCATATGCCATTATGACTTATGCCCCTCCTTTCTAATTGTTGATGTAGACATGAACAAAATGTCCACTAGCATCAATTCCTTATTGACTAGTTTAAACTTATGTCTCTGTCCAAAATTGATGAGTCTATTCTAAAATACATTAACACTGTTCAGTTGGTACAGTATTGTCAGATCATTAGCTAGAGTCTATTGAACCTGATGGTAATTCATATCATAATTTATATAGCTTAATATGTCTAAAATATTGACGAATTGAATCGACTCATTAATTTAGATCTATTTTGTCACTGATGAGGGATAATTCCGTAATTATACATGTGGACACGTGGTAACATAAAATTGCGACACATGGACTACTAGTGGACATAATATGGAGATATCATCCGAGGTGTTGGGCCAGAGCCGAGGTCCAAGGTCTCCTAGCCTTTGGCTTCTTCTTCTTCTTCTTCTTCTTCAAAGAATACACACCAATCGCGCACACACATGCAAAATCTTACACATGAACCCAATTTTACACACACATACCTAATTCATCACGCTCTCTCTCGAATTTACACAAACTTATTGGTACACGTGGTAGTGCACACACTTTTAGGTCAATTTAAGTGCCTTTTTACGGACTTTTGTGTGCATATTCACGTGTGTTTTGTGCGTTTATTTCTCATTGGGCAATTTGACGTGTTTGGTTCATTTCCATGTCAAGACAGGTGAATTAAGGCCGAAAAATAGGTTCGAAGATCTCAAGTTGACAATTCAAGCCCAAAAGGAAAAGAAAACAAGGAAAAACAGGGGACCTTGCCCGCGTTGCTAATGCCACGCCCATGGCTCATGCCACAGCCGAGACCTACTAGCCTACGGTCGTGGTAATTTGTCCAGAAGATGGCCAAAATTCAGCCTTCAGTGCCTCGGCCGAGGCGAAATCAAGGCCACGACCGTGGTAAATCGTCCAGAAGATGGCCAAAATCCAGCCTTCAGCACCTCGACCGTGGCGAAGGATCTAGAAAATGGGGTGAAATCCAGCCCAATCAGACCTCGGCCGTGGCGGTTGAAGACCTCGGCTGTGGCCCAAATTGGGCCCAAATCACCACGCCCGCGGCCAATTGTGCACCACGGCCGCGGTGCGACTCCCTGTTTTAATCCTGAAACACGTTTTTGCCCATTTTTTTAGCCCAACACTTTCTCCTCTATATATATATGGTCATTTTCGATTTTGACCTAACCTAGAACCCATCCCCCACACATAATCAGCCACTTTTCTCCATTGGAAGCAAATGAATGGAAGGGGCTGAAGATCTTGATCTTCAACCCTAACCTTTGGTTCTTTCTATCCCATTTTCATGTTTTCTTTAATTTTATGTTATTTTATCTTTGTAATAGTTGTAATGGGTGACTAGCATCCTAGAATTCACTCTTGATCATTAGTTGAACCTTGAGTTTAAGACATTTATGTGATTATTACGGTTAATGTTACCGATTGGATTATGCTTTGTGAATGTTCTATGTTATTTGAAATTGTTGATTCACACTTATGAATTGAATTGTGGTTTGATCACCCATTTGGATATTTGTTTGTGTGTTGCTAGAATAGGAAATTACTATCCATAATTGTAGGATTTCCGATTCCCGTGTAGCAAATAATAGATTTATTTTATTGGGCATAATCCAATCGGTAACATTAACCGTAATAATCACATAAATGTCTTAAACTCAAGGTTCCACAATAATCAAGGGTGAACAAAAGGGTGCTAATCACCCATTTTACCTAATACAAAGATAAAATAACAGAAAATTAAAGAAAACATGAAAATAGGATAGAAAGAACCAAAAGTGATCTTCAACCCTCTTCCATTCCTTTGCTTCCAATGGAGAAAAGTGGCTGATTATGTGTGGGGGATGGGTTCTAGGTTAGGTCAAAATCGAAAATGACCATATATATATAGAAGAGAAAGTGTTGGGCTAAAAAAATGGGCAAAAACGTGTTTTAGGATTAAAACAGAAAGTCGCGCCGCGGCCGTGGCGCACAATTGGCAGCGGGCGTGGTGAAAATAAGGGTTTGGGCCCAATTTGGGGCCACGGCCGAGGTCTTCAACCGCCACGGCCGAGGTCTGATTGGGCTGGATTTCACCCCATTTTCTGGATCCTTCGCCACGGCCGTGGCATGAATTTCGCCACGACCGAGGTGCTGAAGGCTGAATTTTGGCCATCTTCTGGACGATTTACCACGGTCGTGGCCTTGATTTCGCCTCGGACGAGGCGCTGAAGACTGAATTTTGGCCATCTTCTGGACAAATTACCACGGTCGTAGGCTAGTAGGCCTCGGCCGTGGCATGAGCCATGGGCGTGGCATTAGCAACGCGGGCAAGGTCCCCTGTTTTTCCTTGTTTTCTTTTCCTTTTGGGCTTGAATTGTCAACTTGAGATCTTCGAACCTATTTTTCGGCCTTAATTCACCTGTCTTGACATGGAAATGAACCAAACACGTCAAATTGCCGAATGAGAAATAAACGCACAAAACACACGTGAATATGCACACAAAAGTCCGTAAAAAGACACTTAAATTGACCTAAAAGTGTGTGCACTACCACGTGTACCACTTATACACATCAAACCCCACACACACAGATGGTCAAATTTTTTCCCTATTTCAAAACTAACTTTTCAATTGGCCCACATCTGTCATTTTCCAGCAGAGTACTGTAAGAAGTTTGTGTTGAAGGCGATGGAGTTGATGCCGGAGGGTAGGAAGTGTGTGGGATGCATTGGAGGGCCAATTGATGTGGCGAACCAAAAGAGATTAGTAAAAAGAGTTCGAGGTTTTTCTCGAGGCTCTGTAGTCAGTCTGACTTTTGCTTGATAATGCAGGTAAAGAGAGTACATGGCGAACCGGATGAGGACGAAACGAATTACTGTAGATGGGAGAGAACTGTGACTCAATTCTTTCATTTTTATTTTTATTTTTTGTTCTAATGTAATTTTAGAAGAATTATTATAACAAATAGAAAACATATAATTTTATAAAAAATAAATTTAAATATTTTAGAAGAATGAAAATATTAACTGAGATAAAGAAAATAAAATAAGAAAATCAATATCTTAAAAATGCAAAATATTTTAAATAGTTTCATATTATTATACTATCTCCGTCCCGACTAATCTTGCACGGGGGAGATTGGCACAAATATTAATAAAAAATATTTTTAAGTGTTTGTTGCATTTTCAAAGGTGGATTAATTAAGGGTGAAGATTGAGGGTGTAGATTTTAAGGGTGGAGATTGTGTTATAACTTTCTTTTTTAAGGGGTGGACAAGATTAGTTGGGACAGATAAAAACGAAAAGTGTGCAAGATTAACTGGGATAGAGGTAGTATTATATTTTAGATTTTTAGAATAAATTATATATTTTCTTAGATTATTTTTAGATATTTAAATTTATTTAAGATTCTTTTGAAAATTATTTTTATTTTTATTTTTATAAATTAATTTTAACATTATTTTTAAATAACTTTAATTTTTTCTAGGATAATTTCTTAGACTTTAAAGATTAATTTATAGATAAAATCGAGGGTGTTTAATTTAAAACTGAAGGTATTAAATATGATGTAGATTCAGTTATCATTTATATCTATGTACACTAGATTTCGAAATAATTTCATAATTTATTTTTTGATTTCTTTTTTATTTTGTAAAAGCTAACTATAATTTCAAATAAATATATTAATAACATATTAGAAGACAGGTCCACATTCACATGAGATCACCTGTTACATTTTGATATTACATCTTGTGTTTCACTTATTCACTAACCGACACGTGTATGGTATGATGTCACAAATTAACATGTGTCACCTAGTGAATTGAGTGTAACAGAGGATGAAACACCTACTGTAATAGAGAATCCGAATTGGTCCACATTAGCTTATGACCACTATATAATCATTTGATCAGTTGACTTACTTGTTATAACAGGTCATACAACAATTTTTACAAACATTGTGCAACATACATACAATTAAACTAAAAACATTGAAGGGTGTTTTCCTAAATAGCAGAAATATACAGAGCATTTTTCACAATAGTGTTTGTGAATTGAACCAATGAGCGCACTGATCAAACTACTGATTCACGGTCCAACTGATCTAACCGATTCGACAGGTGATTCGATCGAAAATGATTATTGATTAAAGTTTATTTTTATATTATATAATATTTTCGTAGAATGTAATGTATTTTGTTTTTTGAAATGACATAAATGTTTAAAGAACCAGAAAATATATTCTATAATAAACAAATATATGAGATTAAATAAAATATTTATTACTTTCAAATAAAATTTAAAAAAAAATTAATGTTGGAAACGATTTTTTTAATTTAATTAATCTGATTTTATTCGATTTTTAATTATTTTGATCAATTTTGATAGCTTTAACGTTATTTATTTGTCTTCTATTAGTGTCAGAACTGCTCCAATGACCGATTCATAGTTAAATTGGCCTGTCCACTCCGATCTGGTCCGATCCAAGCATTCCTTAACGCAACATTGACGCAGTCAAGTCAACGGAGTTATAGGCCATTATGACTTAAGGCCCCACTTATTTATTAATTTGTAATGTAGGTATGAACTCGGGAAAAGATTTTTTCTAGCACCAAGCGTAACAAATATATAGAAAATAGCCACCTTTTCAATTAATATCAAATTTAACACTTTGCTACTATTCCTCTCACTCTCCCCTGCCCCCTCTTTCCCTCATGTCAGGCTTTTAGCCTTCTCCCTCATTCACTCTTTCTCTCTCTTTCTTTTTGTTTCATTAATGGAGGAAGCACAATTTCTACAAAGTATTTTCAACCAAAAAATATAGAGGCGGCGACGGAAATGTCCAGGCGGAGACGGATCTGCCCACAGGCTCGACTGCAGTGTTAAAGTGACGGAATATATTGCGGTGGAGTTTCTGACTTGGGAAATCATCTCCGTCGTTGCTGCAAGTCTGCAACTTCGATGGTTCAACGGAGAAGAAGATGTATTTTAGTAGGCACGAGAAATATAGACATCATGGCACGCTGTGTATTTTATGATGGCACGAGTACACAAAAAAGTTTTACTCGTGCCCCCTAATATCTAGCAGTTGTTTATTATCTCGTCGTGCCAAGGTATATCATGGCCCGATATGATTTTTTATGGCACGAAGTATATTAATCATGATACGACTACAAAAAATTATTTCTACGCGTGCTACTAATGTCTAATGTTATAGTATTCTGAAATCGTGCCGATCATGCCATGTTGAAAATTAAAAATTGAGAGCTTGAAAATGACAATGGTGCCTGTAAAATGAAGAGAGAAGAGAGAGAGAGGAGTGAAAATGATGTCTGTAGAAAAAATAAGGAGAGAGAAAGGAAAAAGGTAAAAGCAATTAATTAGGAGAGAGAAAAAAGGTGATTGACAAGATGAGAGATGACATTTTGCAGACAGAGGGGGGTGGGAGGGGGGTGAGAGTGAGATGTGCACAAAAAAACAAAAAATGCTAAATTTAATACATTTTTACAATATTGGCAAATTTTATACATTTGATACACAAAGTGATACATTTGGGGGTTTATACTATGAACTCAATTTCCATTAGCATCAATTCTTAATTTATGGTTCGACTTTTTGGCCACATTCTGGTCTGGAAGAATTTTTTATTTTTATAAAAGGTATTTTTTAAAGTTTCGATTAGCCGTAATATTATATTATTAGGTGATAGAAATTTATTGATAAAACATTCAAAATGTTAAATATCATCTTGGATAACAACAAAACTATTAGGCCTCGTCTCCTTTTGGTGATTAGGGGTAATATTATATTATTATATAATAAAAATTTATTAATAAAAAATACAAATATTAAGTATCATTTTGGATAACTAAAATGTTCGGAAAATTGAACAACTACGATAAAAGTTCCTATCTATTACACTGGAAAAATCTCAGAAGGTAAATCGAGTCGTGAAAGATTTCACTGCCTTTAAGAAAAAATACGTCTCGGCTAGTGCTCACGGAACGACGTGATTGTCTTCAAAGGTGAAACGATTTCGTCTCTTCAAAAGCAGCACCGCAATCTGAAGAGCTCCGGCAAATTGAGTATGTTTTGTTCTGAACTGGGAATTCTGATGATTGGATAGTATGTATGCAGAGAGAGATGAGCAGTGATTGAATTGTATTTCTCCAGCCTAGAAAGTGCACCTATTTATAGTTCTTCCAGCCATGCAGGGAATAAATGGCTTTAACTAACCATGATGAGGACTGTTACAGCCATTGGCAGCCCAACAATGATGACTGACATTTCAGACCATTAACCAGCCTTAATTCTGAAGGTTACAGGCCATCAAGTTGAAGGTTGCGATCTTGACCAGCATTAATCTGAGCCCAAGCCCAAGACTTTGTTTCAGGCTTTCAAAAGGATAAGAGTCCAAGCCCAAGTTCGAGGCCTTCCCAAAGACCAAAGGACCAAGCCCAGGGCCCGTGCGCGTGGCGTGGCCGTGGCCATGCCGAGCTGTGTCGAGTCGAGCGAGCATGCGTGCACGCGTGTGGGCTTCCAAGAGGACTCCCTCACAAGCATACTTAATATGCTATATCGTGCTCCTATATTTATACTAGTCATCAATGCTTTAGTTATACAAGTGGGATAAAAGTTAATGCACATTCTTTATCAACACATTTCATGATTAAGTGGTTAACTTTGATAATTAATTTCTCACTCACCGAAAGACGGTTTTGAGAAATTCAAAATGCTACGATTATCTACTCCAAACCTAAATTAATCTTATATAGCTTAATTCCTACAATATTAAATTTTTAACCACTTAATTATTTAATTAAAGTGACCCAAAACACTTTAATTATATATATAAACATTCAATAATCGCCCACATGAGTGGAAATTAATGTATACATAAATACAAACCCAGTCCAGTGTCAATTGACCAGCATTGCCTAAGGATAGGTAGCTTGTGGCTTTGAACCTTCCATAGCAGAACACTACCGGATGCACCGGCGATACAAGTAGTCTCCTTGTGTCCAGGCGTCTAGTGCGATACGCCTTGCAATATCAGTGTCATCTTTAGATGGAGTAGCTGGAGCTTCTTGTTTCAGAAAAGAAGCAATCCCAAGAGTAGTGAGGTAAAACATCATTTTCTGTTGCCACCTCTTGAAGTTATCATCGGTAAACTTCTTCGGTTTCTCAACAATGTTGACAGAGGGGTTGGTACAGCTCTGGAGTCAGAAACGTTGGTGTTGGACGCCATTAATCAGAAAGGATAATCTATCTTAAGCTTGTTCCAAATTGAAGTATATTCTGGACCATGTAAACAACAACTAGCTAAAACTAGCTTGAAGATACAAAATCAAGTGGTGAAAAACCACTCCCCTTAAGACAGGTTACGTCTCCACTGGTGCTCTCAGAATGACGTAAATGCCTCCAAAGGTAAAACGATTTACGTCTTTTCTGAAGTAACACTACTATGAGAAAAGCTCCGGCGAACTGAGTATATTTGTTCCCTTAAGACTAAAATGCAGATGCAGAGAGAGAGAGAGAGAGAGGAGAGCTTTCAAGTGAATTTTCGTTGTGTCTTGTGTGCATGCAGGGAACAACTATATATAGGCATGCTGGGGGACAACTTTATTTATTGGCTTTAACTAGCCATAATGCTGGCTGTTACGGGCTGAGTAACATCCCAATGGATACCATCATAAATCTGTCATTAACTGACTGTTAATTGTGAATCTTACATGTTTGAATTTTTAAATTCAAATCCTTCCGTATATAAAAGAGCCCATCCCGCAGACCCAACCATTTTGGGCTTCCAAAAAGATAAGAACCTTAGGTCCCAAGGTCCGAGGACGAGGCCAGGCCCAGGCCCGTGGCGTGGCCGTGGCGATCCGAGCCGAGCGCGCGCGTGTGGGCTTCCAATGGGACTCCCTCACAAGCATAATCAATATAGTTCATGATACTCTTATATTTATAGTGGTAATCAATATGCTCAAGTTCCAATGTGGGATGTGGGATATTAAATGTATTTAATCTTTCATCCTACATTAACTCATAATCAAGTGACTAACTTTATGAATTAATTTCTCACTCACCGAAAATCGATTTTGAAAAATTCAAAATGGATCCTATGATTATGTACTCCACACGTAGATTAATCATATAAAATTTAATTCATACAAAATTAAACTTTCCACCACTTAATTATTTTAATAAAGTGATTACTCACTTACTTTAATTAACTAAATATCTATCAAATTATACCTATCACACCAATAGTACGACAAAATTAAAGGTATTCACAGAAATCGCCTCATGTTTTTTTCGTCATAAACATATCTCAAACTACATTAGCTGTATAAGATTTGCATAACTTGCACGCATTACACATCTAACTAGACATTCTCTAAACCTGGATAATGTTTTCATAGTGCTGCACTACAACATAAATGGTTTTATGTAACACTTCGTTTGTAACACTTTTAAAATTTTGACTTTTATATAACATTTTTGTAACACTTTCATGTAACACTTTTGTAACATCTGTGAATATGTAACACTTTCGTGTAATGCTTTGAACGTAACATTTTTAAATCATAACACTTTTAGGTAACTCCTTTATATAAGTAATATTTTTTACGTAACACTTTTATGTAACACTTATAATTAATAAGATTATATATTTATTTTATTTCAAACTCATGTTTTACATCTTAATTATCACAATAGAACATCCGTAACATAAGTGGTGAAAACGAGCAACTCAGACCTAGAAAAGTAACAATTGATTAGAGCAACTAAAGATTTACTTATTTGTTATCAAGAATAGATTTTATTAGTGATTTATGTGTGTGTGTAGAACAATTAACAAAAGAGACTTGTAGCTTTAAGAATTTGAATACGTTTCTTAAGTGTGAGAACCTAGACTTGGGACATTTGATCATATCTCTTCATGTTTGTAAGTTTATTTTTAATTTAAATCTATAAAAGCAACAAAAATAATTAATAATTTAATTACTTTGAAAGGTGTCTTTAAGGTGTCTTAAAATTATCTACAACAAATAAATACATAAATTTATTGCAATAAAAATTAGTGATAGTGCCTTAAAATTTATATATACAACAAATTAGATTTATAAAATTAGTGTAATATAAAATTAATTATATATATATATATATATATATATGTGGATGAAAACACAGGAGAAAAGAAAAAACTAATGGGAGTGTCAAATTAGACATGGATAGCCAAAATAAAATTAAGTTAGGTTGTAGTTTGATGGGAATTTCATTTTTAGAGTATTTTATTGAAGTTATAGCAAAATCTTGTGTATATATAGATTTTTTTCTTAAAAATAAACTAAAACAGTTATTGTAGTCTAGTGGTTTAGATTTTGCGATTAAGCTCCTACAATTTAGCAGCTTGGGTTCGAATTCCAGCAATGACAAATATTAACTTTTTGTTTCAATTAAAAGTATTACATAAAGGGTATATGTAACATTTTTTTAGTGTTACCATAAAGTGTTACAATTTAAAATCTAATGTAACACTTATTAAAAGTGTTACTAAAGATCATCAAAAGTGTTACATTAGACTTTAGGTAACACCGGTAAATATAACACCAATAAAGTGTTACCTAAAGTCTATAGTAACATATTTAGTATATATGTAACACTTTTTGGGTGTTACATAAGCTCATTTATGTTGTAGTGCCGCTTGCACAAACTGAAATATTTGACAGTTAGGGTTGTGCACGAAGCTTGGAATTATCGAAATTGATCCAAAATCCGGAGCGAATAAGTTCCGAGCTGAAAAAATTTGTTGATAATTTAATTTTTTCTAAACCGAACTGAACTGATTATTTTTTTGGTAAATGTGAATATTTCTCAATTTTTCGAATCGAAAATCGTATTGAACCGTCTCGAACCATACCGAACTGTATCGAGCCGAATAACCGAAAAAAATAATAAATAATAAATTTAAAAATATATTATCTCTAAAAAATTAATTTAAGTAATAATTAATATTAAATTATTTATAATTTTTTACCTAGGCATGTTAAACATAAATAATTAAAGAATCTTAGATTTAATTTTTATATAATTTTCAAAGCACAAGTTGATGAGTTGGAAACAAATTTGATGTAATAAGATTATTTATATTAGTTAGATATTAATATATTTTATTCAAATTAAATATGTTATTCAGAAATATAAAAAATCTCCAGTTATCCGAATCGAATTAAACCGTTCCATTAGATCCCGAAATTCTAAATTGAACTGTCCCGAAAAAAAAAAAAAACAGTACAGTACCGTACCGTACCCAAGTTTGATGTGAATTTGAATATTTTTAAATATCCGATTCACACCGTACTGCACATGCCTCGAGGCGTGCAAGATGCATTGTCCTAAGGAACTTACTTCAACAAGTCTTCTAGTGTAAAGAATAGGAGCAGGAGCAATAAATACATGCTAATTTGCCCAGCATGTTTTAACCAAGAAAAGAAGGAAGAAGATGAGAAGAACATGAAGATAAGGCCATAGTCTATTCAAGAGTTACAATGACTCCGGAAACGGAAAAATGTTTGCTAGAAAAATTACGACTTACTGGAGTGGGTGGAAACTAAGTAAAAGTTGGATTTGATAAAAAGCATATTTTTGATGACTTGGTAAATCAATTTATGAAACAAATATTTTTTAAGGTTAACCAAGTAAATGTAAAATGTTTTATTTATAATCTTTTAAAATATACATTAAATATTTTTTTCAATACCTTTTAATTTTTGACTCAGTAAAATTTAGTCCCAACCTAACCTGAGATATGACATTACCCCGAAGGACTTAGACTCGGACCGAGCCAAGCGGCCCGATTGCCACTCTAAACCAATGTTTTTAAACCCGGACCGGACTGGTCTGTCCGACCGGTTTAACCGGGAACTGGTCGTGGTGCCGGTCGATTCTTAACATATTGCAGGCTGCTACTAACCTAGCCTGACTCAGGAAAAATCGAATAAAACCGGCGGCCCGACGAATCGGTTAACCCGGATTTCGTAATTACCCAAAAAAAAAATCAAGAGAAAAAGAAAAGGAAAAAACGACGAGGGCAATACCTGGATTGTGACGTGGACACAGAGATAGGGGGACACTTTAATTCAATTATTTAAAGGATGAATTTTTTCTATTTACTTTTAGTTTTTTTTTATATGCATATTTTTAGAAAAAAAAATATACATCTCATTTTATATTTTTATGCATTTTTTTGTCATAATATGGAATTTTGTGATGTGTGTATGTATATACATGTATAAAAATTGATACTCGAGTCATCTGATTTTTTTACAACGGTCCAATCAATTAAACCAGTGATCCAGTGATTCACTTCATTATCCGGTTTGATAGCCGGTCTGGATTTAAAAACATTGCGCTAGACACCCTAAAAATGTCAAATTACATGTATGAATGCTAACTCATATTTCCAGTGGCGGCCAGAAGAAATTACAATCGAGTACACAAGTCAACGCATAACCCTAGATTTTATATTAATCGGTTTAGTCAATTACACCATAAATGGCTCATGGTCCCACTCCCAACGACTTTGAAATTCTCTTCCCCCATTTGAAATTGTTGCTGGAGATATTCAGTTTATACTTCATAATAAAAATAATTTAATTGAAGAATATGTCAGATGCAATATGAGAAACCCACAATATCAAAAATAATTCAGACTAAACATGTTATTAACGTTGCGTCCAGCCCACCATTCCAAGTTTAGTAGTGCCTCCGAAAAATAAAAAAGAACTAAACTGAGAATTTGATAGTTCAATATATAAACGGAAAATCTAGTGCCTAACTTTCTAAAATGTCTTAATTTGGGGCCCGAATTTGAGTTTTCATCATTTAGGATCTAGATTTCAAAAAATTTATTTTCAATTTAGAATTTATACCGTAAAAATAAGAAGCATTATCCGATGTACAGAAAATTCAATAAAATATATCGATCAATTATATACTCTGTACAGAAAATTTGCAATCTACTCCGTACTGAATCTTCAATGCATCAGATAATAATTCTTATTTTTTAAGACGTAAGCCCTAAATTGAGAATAAAGTTTAAAATCTATGCTCTACTTGAGAAAAAAAAAAAAAAAAAAAAACTCAAAATTCAGTCCTAAATTAAAACATTTTCGAAAATTCACTACAAACTAAATGGTCTCCTGAGACAACAAAAAGTAATTTCAAATAATGAGTATTTGTCACAACTTTATTATTAGAGACAACATGTCATCTCAATACTCGGAGTCAAATAATATATTTGTGACGAAAAAAGTAGTCTCAAATATTTTTTGCACCAACTAGTTTTCTCTAAAAGTAGTCTTAAAATTATCTCAAATAATTTGTAAAAAAATTTGTGACAAGTGGGGGAAAAATCATATATTGTCCCATAACTATAGCCACGCCTGCTAAAAGTCGCATAGCTTTTTTTGCTTTTTCAATTTGTCCCATACATTTTGACATTATCCAATTTTCGTCCTAAAATTCAATTTTTTTTTTCAGAAAATGCACGTGTCAGTCACTTGCAGGCAAAAAATTGGGGCTTTTGCCCGCGTGGTAACAAACGGGATTTTTAATCATGAAAACACGCTTAGAATAGAGGTTTTATCGTGTATTTGTTACATTTTAAGCTCTCGTCTGTCATAAAATTCGTATTTTCTTTCTCTCATCGGAAAAACTTTGTTTTTGAGCATTTTGTAGGTAAAACAGGTGTACAAAGAGTCAACGAAGAATGAAGAAACAGGCCAAAATTGGGTCATGCACGGTCACAACCGTACAAGCCTTCAAGACCGTGCACAACCCGTGCGCGCAGAAGGCAAAAGAGGTGCCCAGAGCTAGGCGCACGGACCGTGCACACTCTTCCAGAGAGTTGGGGTTTTTTAGGGTCGTGCACGTCACGGCCGTGCAAGGGTTGCATGGACCGTGCACGAACACCGGAAATGTGGGTTTTTTAGCCCCAAAGCCTTATTTTTTTACCAAAGAACATAAAAAAAGCCCCAATTGGGTGTATAGGTGCCCTAATTTCAGTTTTTCATGGACACACATTCAATAGCCACTTTAGAGAGAGAGAGAATCTTGAGAGCATTTTTTGGGGTTCTACTTGGAGATCAAGAATTGTCATCTAAATAGGTTGTATCTTTCCATTCTCTTTTTAATATTTGTATAAACATGAATTTATTTCTATATTTATGTTTGTCATTTATTATGATTATGATTGGCTAATTTCCTTAATTAAGGTTTAGAGAGTAAATTATTGATGTTTAGTTATTATTAGCCGATTAATTCAACTCCGTGTTATGCTATTGATTGATTAACTGTTTAAAAATGTTTGTTGAATGAATTGATCACTTATTTAACATTATTGAGGATTAAATTGGAACCGAGAGGGGAGATTTGATCCAAGATCGCATTAATTGACATAATTAAGCAATCAAACCGAGAGGTTTGAGCTAGTTGTGGGAACTTTGATCTTAGAATCAATTAGGAGTTGTATTTGATTAATTGACCGGAGGTGATTAATCCTATAAAATCAACACGTAATTCCCTCCGAGAGGGGGTTTTACATATATTTGTGATCGTTCCTTGATACATAGCATTCGGTTAAAAGTTGAATTAAATTGGATTAGTAGTGATTAGATGCCCGTAATTAAAATCTAAGCCTAGATCATCCTATTAATTGTTTAATCCCTATAATTTGTTCTCTAGTTCATCATATTAGTTTTAATTGCTTGTTTATTTGAATTAGTTCATAAAATACCAAAAACCACTCATTTGATCGTCTAGTTAGTCATTTAAATGTTTATGTCATTTCACTTTTCCGATATTGATACAAATCCTCGTGGGATCGACCTTTTACTCGCTTAGTACTACTATTGAGGCCGTGCACTTGCGGTTGCTCAATTTCAGTTGCAAAACTGAGTTTGTGTCAAGTTTTTGGCGCCGTTGCCGGGGATTCGGTAACGATAGTCGTAAAGTGTTGCTCTAGGTATTTAGTGATACTCTAGACACTTTCTTTTTGTTTTTAGTTTAGTTTATTTTATTTGTTTATTAGTCATTAATTGAGCTTACGGGATCTCTTTTTGATTGTCGTGCAAGGTGTTGATGCACTTCAGGTCGCAAGGATTGGAAGACTTGTTACCTATTGATCCAGAAATCGAGGCAACTTGTAGACACAATCAAGGCAGAAGGAATAGAGAAAGGAGCATGGAAGCCGGAGATAACGACCCAAGAGTCGTCAATCAAGTTGAGATGAATGCACCTATAATTCCGCCCGATCAAGCAAACATCTATCATCAAATGATAGAGATGATGCGGAAACAGCAAGAAGAGGTGAATGCTCTCTGGAATTGGAGAGAGCAAGTGCTTAACCCACCACCCCAAGACATTATTCAAGACTTTCTAAGATCAGTAGCAAACCGGAATTTTGCTGGGATGGGTAGAGCACCCGTGAATGCAGTGAATTTCAAGTTAAAGTCGGCGCTCATTAACATCATCCAACAAAACCAGTTTGGAGGCCATGCTAGTGAAGACCCGGATTTGCATTTGTCGACATTCTTGGAAGTATGTGGGATGATTCAAATCAACCATGTCCCGCATGATCAAATTAAGTTCCACCTTTTCTCGTTTTCATTGAGAGATAGGCCAAAGTTGTGGTACAACTCCCTAGCCAACGAAGATATCCGAACATGGGATGATCTCTATCAGAGGTTCCTTCAGAAGTACTTCCCGGCAAGTAAGACCATTTGATTGAGAGGAAAAATCACACAATTCCGTCAATTCGATGCTAAACCATTATGGGAGACATGGGAGCGTTTCAAAGACTTACTCCGGAAGTGCCCCCAACACGGGTTGCAAGATAAGGAGCAAATTTGTTACTTCTATGACTGGTTATTCGGGCCTACAAAAGAAATCATAGATGCAGCCGCCGGTGGATCATTGTTTGCAAGAACGGCGAGAGATGCAACATCAATTATTGAGGACATGGCCACAAATTCGTATTAATGGCCAAACGTAAGGAACAAACCAAGGGTGGTTGCTACTGTAGTAGAAAAAGAGGCAAGCTCTTCACTATCAACTCAAATAGCGGCTTTGTCAAAACAATTGGAGTCACTAACCAAAGCCGCCTCTTCGGTCCAAGTGGAGAAATGTGCGACGACCGTTGTTGCACGAGAAGACCCCGAGGATTGTAACTTTATTCATCAAAGGGTTATGGAAACCAAAGGGGACACCAATATCCAAACATCCGGGGCAAGGCCAACATTTAAACTACATTCACAACCAACACCAATCGGGTCACTACCAATCAGGATCAAAGGGTCATAAAAATCTTTTCTATGGCAACCCCAACAATTCGATCCAACCACCACCCGGATTCTCCATCACCAATGGGGTAATAAACGAAGGAAGGGAGTCAAGCTTAAAGGAACTTTTGACATCGTTCATTTCAAGGACGGACGAAAGAATGTCACAAATGGACAATTCTTTCGCAAAATTTCAAGTGGTTATTAACAAGAGCATTGTGACGAATGGGGCCGACATTAAAAGCTTGCAATTGCAAATGAGCCAATTATCCCCCAACACCAAAAGGGGCAGTTTCCGAGTGACACGGTGAAGAATCTCAAGGAACAATGCCAAGCAATTCAGCTAAGGAGCAGAGCCGAGTATGAAAGAACAAAGCTACCGGTGGATGGTGACCAAGTGATTGAGAAAGAGCATCTAGAAGAGCAAATCAAACCCAAGGATCGTGGAGAACTAAGTGAAAAAAGGGTCGTGAAGCCAAACTCCACTCCTAACTCTATTCCTCTTACTTATGTCCCTCCCCTCCCATTTCCACAAACTTATCAAAAGAAAAATTTGGATAACCAATTTGCTAAGTTTTTGGAAATCTTAAAAAAATTGCATATTAATATTCCTTTTATAGATGCTTTGCAACAAATGCCTAATTATGCTAAATTTTTTAAGGAGGTGATATCGAAGAAGAGGAGGTTGGAGGCATATGAGATGGTTAACTTAACCGAAGAGTGTAGTGTCGTGATTCAAAGAAGAATCCATCAAAAGAGGAAGGATCCAGGTAGCTTTACAATTTCTTGTATTATTGGGGATAAACAATTTGAAAAAGCATTATGTGATCTTGGGGCAAGCATCAATTTCATGCCATCTCTATATTCAATAAGTTGGAAATTGGAACCATCAAACCTACCATTATCGCCTTGCAAATGGCGGATAGGTCTTTGACCTATCCGAAAGGGATAGTGGAGGATGTGTTGATCAAAGTAGGTGAGTTCATAATCCCGGTGGATTTTGTAGTTTTGGACATGAATGAGGACAAGAAAGTCCCCTTGATTTTGGACCGTCCATTTCTAGCAACGGGTGGAGCCCTCATTGATGTTCAAAAAGGAGAACTCACCTTACGAGTGAATGATGAAAATGATACTTTTTCAATTTATAAGGCAATGAGGTTTCATAACGTGGATAAGGTTAATGTTATAGAGGAATGTAATGCTTTAGACTTGCTAGATATCAATGATACAAGAAACTTCATAGCTTCTAGTGATATTGACTCTTTAGAGATTTGCTTGCACGATTCTATATTTGCATGTACTAACAATGAAGCTAACAATGTTGATATTGTGGATAGTCTTAGTGCATTGAATTGTTTGCAGGAGGTGCCTAAAGAGGAAGTTTCTTGGTTAAAATTGGAGGATGAGGGGTCAACCGGGCTAAAGGAGTCTAAGGGCAAAGAAGAAGAAGGACCCAATGTTGAATTGAAACCTCTTCCCAACCACTTGAGGTATGAGTACCTCGATGAAGGTAAGAAATTTTCGGTCATCATTTATGCATATCTCAATGAGAGTGAATGTGAAAAAGTGATTGAAATGTTGAAAAAGCACAAGAATGCTATTGGATGGTCCATCTCGAATCTTAAGGGGATTAGCCCCGCTATTTTCATGCATAAAATTCTAATGGAAGAGGACTATAAACCGAGTGTGCAAAGCCAGCGAAGGCTAAATCCAAATATGCAAGAGGTGGTGAGGAAAGAAGTTTTGAAATGGTTTGACAATGGCATAGTCTTTCCTATATCTGATAGTAAGTGGGTGAGTCATACCCAAGTAGTGCCTAAGAAAAGAGGAATAACGGTAGTTAAGGTGAGTGATTTAGAAGAAGTAGCCACTAGGTTGATAACCGCTTGGAGGGTTTGTATTGACTATCGGAAGTTGAATGCCGCTACTAGGAAAGATCATTTTCCCCTTCCATTTCTTGACTAAATGTTGGATAGATTAGCCGGGTATGACTACTATTGTTTTTTGGACAGGTACTCCGGGTACAATCAAATTATGATTGCCCCGGAGGATCAAGAAAAAATAGCTTTTGTATGCCCATATGGCATTTTTTTTTTTTTTGGAGAATGTCCTTTGGCTTATGTAATGCACCAACTACTTTCCAACGGTGCATGATGGCTATTTTTAGTGGTTTGATCGAGAATGTGATGAAAGTGTTCATGGATGATTTTTTTGTTTTCGGTTCATCCTTTGATCATTGCCTGTTTAACTTATCTCTATTCTTACAGTGTTGTGAAGACTACCTTGTATTAAATTGGGAAAAATGTCACTTCATGGTAAGACTTGGTATAGTGTTAGGGCATAAAGTTTCAGCTGCGGGGTTGGAGGTAGACCGAGCCAAAGTGGTTGCCATTGAAAGAGTACCACCACCAACCAATGAGAAGGAAATCTGAAGCTTTTTAGGCCATGCCGGTGTTTACTGAAGGTTTATTCATGATTTTTCGAAAATTGCAAAGCCTTTGTTTCACCTTTTGAAAAAGATGCTGCTTATGTTTTCGATGATTCCTGTTTATAGGCCTTCGAGGTGTTGAAGAAAGCGTTTTTCGGCACCAGTCTTGGTATCGCCCGATTGGAACCAACCTTTTGAGCTGTGTGATGCAAGTGATACAGCAGTGGGGCAGTCTTGGGACAAAAGAAGTATAAAATCTTCCGAGTGATGTATTACGCGAGTAAAAGCCTTGAACCCGACTCAGTCAAACTACACAACAACCGAGAAGGAGATGTAAGCGGTGGTATATGGATTCGAAAAATTTCGTGCCTATCTTGTGGGCAAGAAAACGAATGTGTACACCTATCACGTAACCATTCAGTACCTCTTTGACAAAAAGGATGCCAAGCCACGACTCATCCGATGGATCCTGCTTCTACAAGAGTTTGACTTGGAAATCAAGGATCGGAAAGGATGTGAGAATGTTATAGCCGATCATCTTTCAAGGATTGAGAATGAGGTGGACAAAAAAGGGCAACAAGAGGTGATCAAGGAGATGATTCCCGATGAACACCTCATGATGGCGATTGCTCGACTCCCGTGGTATGCTAACATTGTGAACTACTTAGTTTGTGGAGCACCACCATCCGACCTCTCATCACATCAAAAGAAGAAGTTTTATCATGAATCAAGATTTTATATGTGGGATGACCCATACCTTTTTCGAAGATGTGCTGATTCGATTATCCGGAGGTGTGTGGCTGAGGAAGAGGGGCGAGAGATTATCGAGCAATGTCACTCTTCACCTAGTGGCAGACACTTTGCGGTCAACAGAACGGCGGCTAAGGTGCTTAAAAGTGGATTCTATTGGCCAACGATCTTTCAAGATTACCACGATTTCATCAAGCAATGTGATCGGTGCCAATGAACCGGTGGGATCTCGAAAAGATATGAAATACCACTTGCCAATTCTATTGGAGTCGAACTGTTTGACGTTTGGGGAATCGACTTCATGGGACTATTCCCATCATCTCAAGGCTATCAATACATTCTATTGGCGGTGGATTATGTTTCCCGATGGGTTGAAGCCATCCCTACATCGACCAATGACTCTAAGGTGGTACTAAGATTTCTTGTGAAGAATATCATCACTCGTTATAGAGCTCCTAGAGCATTACTTAGTGATGGAGGGTCGCAATTCTGTAACAAAGGGCTCAATAGTTTATTGGCCCGGTACGGTGTGAAGCACAGAGTGACTACACCATATCACCCTCAAGCGAATGGACAAGCCGAATTAGCTAACCGGGAAATCAAACAAGTCCTTGAGAAATCAGTAAGCGGAAACCGAAAGGACTGGGCTTTAAAGTTGGATGATGCATTGTGGGTGTATAGAACAGCCTACAAGACACCCCTTGGTATGTCTCCTTATCAACTTGTATTTGGAAAATCATGCCATTTGTCCGTGGAGCTTGAACATCGTGCATATTGAGCGATAAAGAAGTTGAATTTTGACTTTCAATCAGCTGGAGCAAATAGGGTGTTGCAACTGAACGAACTTGATGAGTTCCGAAATCAAGCATTTGAGAATTCAAGGGTGTACAAGGAACGAGTCAAGAGGTTTCATGACAAATTGATCATCAAAAGAGAGTTTTGTCATGGAGACCAAGTCCTTTTGTTCAATTCTCGTTTCCAACTCTTTCCCGGAAGCTAAAATCAAAATGATCGGGACCCTTCACAGTTAAGAGAATGCTACCAAGCGGAGTTGTCGAGCTACTTAATACCGACGGGAGCATGTTTATGGTGGATGGCCAAAGAGTGAAGAGGTACTTTGGCCAAGAATAAGAAAGAGTAGTTTACCAACTGTCTTTGGTTGAGCCTAATTGAACTGAGATAAACAGGCGTCCGGCTGAAAGACGTCAAACATAGCGCTTGTCGGGAGGCAACCCCGCGGTTCAATTTCTTTAATTTTGTATTTTGATTAGTTAGATAGTTTAATTAAAGTGTTTCTAATCTTTTAGTTGTTGAATAATGACAGGTAAAATGCAAGGAATGACAAGAAAAGTGATTGGGATGCAAAATGGATGAGAAGAGCTTCAAGAAATGGGTGAAATTTCAAGTTTCAGGTGTTGTACGGTCACGACCATGCACGGTTGCATGGATCGTGCAACGCTCCAGTGAAACCCATGTTTTTAGGGTCGTGCACGATTATGACCGTGCAATGGTGCAGGAACCGTGCACGACCTGGACAGGGGCAGTAAGAAACGCGAAAAAAACACCCTTTCTCATTTCTCTCTTCTAACACACGAAAACACACAAAAACATACACAAACACACGAATTCAAGCAAATCTTTGGAGAATCAACACATTCAAGTCCTAATCTCCCTAACATCACATGGTATGTCCACTTAATTTCAATTAAATTCGAATTTTTTGGCCAATTTTCTCAAACTAGGGCTTAGTTGTATATCTTGCCTATAATTTCGAATTTCTTGATGTTTTGTGGGTAGATTGACTTGTTGAGTATATATTGTTGATGACTGAGTTTAGGGAGTAGATAGAATTTGAAAATTTTCAATTTGGAGTTATAAATTCGTTGGAGCATTTTATCGAACACTTTATGTGCAATGGTTTTTGTGCTTGTTTTGTTGATGCAAGGCCAATTGGTGCTGATTCTTATGATTTGTTTCGATTATATGCTCCAAATAATTGTAGTAATGAATGAATTTGTGAACATTGAGGTGTATATAATGTGTAGGTGCAAGATAGGTTATTCTCTTGATAAATTGATGATTTTTTATCCTTTTGCACTTCATGAATAACATTCATCCACCTTAATAATAAGTGGAATTGAACTCTCATGCCTCAAACTAGTTGGGATTGTAGTGCATTACAATTTGCCTTATCTCAAGCACACAACACCAAACTAGTTTGAAGGTATATGTTACTTGCTTGGAGTCGTTGATTGCAATTAAGTTAAACTAAATTGTAGTATGATATGTTGTACGTGTTCTTATCTAAAAAACATACTACAAATTAGTTTGAGGGAAGCACTAATGAAATGCATTTGATTGCTCAATAATGGACAACATTGTTGTGGGAATTGTGTATTATGTGTGTTATTCGTTGATAATGTTGATTTGTGATCAAACTAGATATGAGGACATATGTAATTAGGAACGCATAAATTTTGTTAACATATGCCTCAATTCTAGTTTGAGGGGAGTTGATGAGAAATTGTCTCACTTGTTTTGGGTGATTGTAGGTCACATCTTCTCATACCGAATATGGTTTCAAAAAGAAAAGTTGCAAGGGTAGGAGCATCGAGTTCACGAGGCACACAAGAGCCTATTGAGCAAAGTGAACCCAAGCAAATAAGTCCGAATAAGTATGGCATCGATTTCGGCCGGATGTGGGAATCAGAGACGGTTCGGGAACGTTGGAGCAAGTTGGTCAAGAGAAGAATTATTCCAACTCTATATCCCGACCCACCAACTATGGATGAGTTGGGTATCCGGGAAGAAGTAGAAACTCTAATCCGACGAATGGATTGGAGTTACTTTCTCTATGGGTGTTGGCCAACTTACAAGGAACTGGTCTTGGAGTTCTTCTCGACACTTAATGTTGTCATGCACCGTGAGGAAGCCTTGAGCATGATATTTCGGCTGGGGAACCGGCCCCGGGAGCTGCACTCGGGACAAGTGGGAGATATCTTTCGGTTTTGGAACACTGGCAATTTTATGCAGCATGAAGTCTTCAATTCCCAAGAATTCTGGCATCGAATCAGCTATCAGCCGGATGCTATACCATCTCATCCTACCTACAATGCTAGCAGATCGAAGTCGACCGAAATTTGAAATCCAACATTCAGATATTTGGCTAAGATTATGCAGCACACCTTGCTCCCAAGAAATGAAGCAGGAGGCCTCCGAGGGGAAGAGCTGTATATGTTGTGGTGCATGATGGCACCCCAAAAGGTCCGATCAACACCCCACCTTATGGGCCAGTTCAATTCGATAGCACATGAAACAGATGCTATACGAATTGGAGGCTTCATCACTGCCTTGGCAAGACACTTCAAGATCAACTTTTCAAGATATCAACCGATGACTGGTGACTCCAGGATAACAATAGAAATTCTCAAACAATCTCATTATATCAAGTTATCCAAGGAGGGAGTGTGGATGTGGCAGCAGCGAGAGGGTAGACCATTTACCCTACCCAACGCCACCTTGACCACAATGATGAGGTCTGAGAACTTATTAATGATGACCCCAGCCCATGCAGAAATGATTCAGAAGGGGCCAGCCGAAGCTCAACTTCTGGCCAGACAAGTGCCAACAGAAGAATAGATGGACGATGATCGGGAAATCTGAAACATCGAGGAGGGGTTTCTTGGACAGCGAGGGGAGGAGTCTTCCTCCCGACAACGCGGAGAATCATCAACAATCATATAACGGTTGAGAGTTGTGGAGGCGGCCATCGACGAACTTAAAGAGCAACAACGACTACTCATAGCTAACCAAGCCGACGTGATGAAAACTCAACAAAATTTGACAATGGGCCAGGCCACCATCATAGGCGCTTTATCGGAAATTTTGGCAGCCCAGAAGGTCAGTTCTAAAGAAGAGAGGCGGATGGCTAAAATGTTGCAGAAGCTCGAGGATTTAAATGTGCAAGCCGGTCACTACGAGCCAACTCCACCCTCCCCTTAGAGGGAGTTTCTAAGTTATTCGCAACATCTCTACTTTTTGAAACTATTTTAACGCATTTTGGAATTCACTTTAAATTAGTTTGAGGAGGGATGTATGTTGCGAAATTCTGAGGGTGGTTGCTCGTCTTTCTTGTGTTTGTTCTGCTAATTATGTTTTAATTTTAATGTAGTTTTTGTTTTGAATTGTTGATTTTTAGTTAATTTATTAAGCTATGTTTGTCTTTAGTTGTTGATAGTTTGAATAAATCGTATGTTGATATTTATGCCAAATTCATCAAAAAAAAAAAAAAAAAAAAGATGAGGTATTGAAAATGTTGTTAATAATGATATATAAAATAGTTTTGATTGAAAATGTGATACATGCACATACTTGTTTTGGAACGAATGATAAATCACAATATATAAGCCGGTGAGCTTTTGAGCCAAAATGAGGAACTCTTACTTTTGGAGTTCAATATTTTCCTTGACTTGTGTGATGTTGATCATGTGCATAGCACCTCTAGAACTTGCCTTGCGTCTATTTGAAATCATGAGATATATTTATGAGCATCGAAAATGATTTTAGGCGATCTTTGATTTCAACCCATTTTTTAGCCTAAAAATCCATTTCTACCCCTTTATACAAATTATCCCTAGTAAGCCAGGTTGAGCTTGTTACCTTGTTCTTGATAGCCAAAAATTATAAGCCATATCTGTCTTTTAAGCCTTTTCCCACACTTAGATCGAACGAGTTGAAAGAGGAAGTTAGAAGGTAGATATGAGTGAGGACTACAAAGATGATGAGAATGGGATAATGAATATAGAGCGGAGAAGAAAAGAGAAAAACAAAAATGCAAAATCGAGCATTGTAAAAAAATAAAAAATTACATTTCATTTCAATTGAATGGTTATAGTTGAGGATCAAGAAAGGAGTCAAAGAATCCAACTACATGAGCGATTTTGGTTGAATTAGGAGTCAAAGATTTTCTAAACCACATTTGTGAAAAATAGTTGGTTGTGGTGATTTGGATAATGTGAGGAAATATAGAGTGGGAGTAAGACTTATATGAGGGCTAATTGAGTGCAACTCAATCGATCCAAGTTGAGTCTTTACACCTAAACATATCTCACCTAGTCCAAAAAGCCTATATTACAACCAAAACAAAAGACCTTTCTGATTCTTTGCTCATAGTTAGCAAAAATGACGAAGAGATTAGACAACAGGCAAGCATATGGTAGGGCATGTATATGTATACAACTTGAGCGATACACAACCCTGTTATATACACTTGAGTGTTTGAGTGATACACTTGTCTATGAGGATATTGTGATGATTCAAAAGTCCTTAACTTGTGATGTTGCATAGACAGAATGTGTTCTTATTCTGAGACATACATTTCCAAGTAAAACCGATAATACCTATATGTTTTCTTCCAACTCAGAAAGAAAATCTTTATTCTTTTTATATTATTTGCTCAGGGACGAGCAAGGGTTTAGTTTGAGGGGATTGACAAATGGGGTTTTCAATCATGAAAACACGCTTAGAATAGAGGTTTTATCGTGTATTTTTTTACAGTCTAAGCTCTCGTCTGTCATAAAATTCGTATTTTCTTTCTCTTGTCGGAAAAATTTTATTTTTCAGCATTTTGTAGGTAAAACAGGTGTACAAAGAGTTGACGAGTAGAAGAAAGTCGAAGAAATCAAGAAAAAACTCGAAGAATGAAGAAACGGGCCAAAATTAGGTCGTGCACGGTCACAACCGTGCAAGCCTTCAAGACCGTGCACGGCCCCTGCGCACAGAAGGCAAAGAGGTGCTCAGAGCTAGGCGCACGGTCATGACTGTGCGCCCGTGCACAGAACGTGCACACTCTTCCAGAGAGTTGGGGTTTTTTGAGGTCGTGCACGGTCACGACCATGCAAGGGTTGCACGGACCGTGCACGAACACCGAAAATGTGTGCTTTTTAGCCCCAAAACCTTATTTTTTGGCCCAAGAACTAAAAAAAGTCCCAATTGGGTGTATAGGTGCCCTAATTAGTTTTTCATGAACACACATTTAATAGCCACTTTTTAGAGAGAAAATCTTGAGAGCATTTTTTGGGGATTCTACTTGGAGACCAAGAATTGTCATCTAAATAGGTTGTATCTTTCCATTCTCTTTTAATATTTGTATAAACATGGATTTGTTTATATATTTATGTTTTTCATTTATTATAATTATGGTTGGCTAATTTCCTTAATCTAGGTTTAGATAGTAAATTATGGATGTTTAGTTATTATTAGCCGATTAATTCAACTCCGTGTTATGCTATTGATTGATTAACTGTTTAAAAATATTTGTCGAATGGATTGATCACTTATTTAACATTACTGAGGATTAAATTGGAACCGAGAGGGGAGATTTGATCCAAGATCGCATTAATTGACATAATTAAGCAATCAAATCGAGAGGTTTGAGCTAGTTGTGGGAACTTTGATCTTAGAATCAATTAGGAGTTGGTATTTGATTAATCGACCGGAGATAGTAATTAATCCTATACAATCAACACGCAATTCGCTCCGAGAGAGGGGTTTTACATATATTTGTGCTTGTTCCTTGATACATAGCATTCGGTTAAAAGTTGAATTAAATTGGATTAGTAGTGATTAGATGCCCGTAATTGAAATCTAAGTCTAGATCATCCTTATTAATTGTTTAATCTCTATAAATTGTTCTCTAGTTCATCATATTAGTTTTAATTGCTTGTTTATTTGAATTCGTTCTTAAAATACCAAAAACCACTCATTTGATCTTCTAGTTAGCCATTTAAATGTTTATGTCATTTCACTTTTCCGATATTGATATCAATCCTCGTGTTGTACTCGCTTAGTACTACTATTGAGGCCGTGCATTTGCGGTTGCTCAATTTTAGTTGCAAAACGAAGTTTGTGTCACGTGACACCGAATTTATATCCCAAACTTTCTGCTTTTTTTTTTTTAGTCTTGTATCTCTTAACTTTGTCCAATTTCAGTCACAAAATTCAAATTTTTGTTGGAAAAATAACGTGCCAATTAAAATTGGGGATTTTTACTTAAGTGACATCGAAATTTTGAGGTGGATAATCGGATTTTGTTGTATTTTTTGCATTGTACACCTCAACTAAAATAAATACAAAATAACTAAAAGAAAATATGTAAAGACGAAGTTGGATAGCTCATGTGGCAGAGAATCTACTACTTAGGTCTTTGGTCATGGGTTCGAGTCACCGTGGGGGGAAGGGAGGGTTTTTTCTTTGTTCCTAGATTAGGAGAAAAACAAATTTAAAAGAAAATATGTACAATTTGTTCATCAAATTTATCTTCGAAACTGTTCACCTTCAAATTCACAATCAAAAGTCATCAAAGTAAAAGTGAAAAAGGCATAAAGGATTTTAACGATTATTAACATGCAATTTTACAATAAGAAAGTTGGGGAAACTTATATTATCAAATTGTGAAGATTATAGGAAAAATACAGTCATTTACAGTAAAAAAAACTTGAATCCTTCAACCGAAAGTATGTAATTAGGTATCTCATTAAAAATGGCCCAACTGTCCGATCTGTTCTTCTTCTTCGAGCAGATCCAACAGTCGTTCGATCTATTCATCTTCTTCGCCCTGCTCCAGCAGTCGTTCGATCCAGATCGAGAAGCCGTCTTCACTGCGCGCAGCCGTTAGATATCTGCACCCTCGTCATGGGTGGTGATGTATGACCCAGGAGGGACTATTGCACATGTACGAGAACATTCTATGGGAATGTGGGCTTTATTATCTTCCAAGGAGTTCGGCCTGAATGAGACTTGAACTATGGAGATGGATTTTTCGGCTACAACATTGAAGATGTTGGGTACCTGGTTGAGGGGGTGAAAGACTGCGCGGGGAAGAAGATGATAAACACATTTTCTTTTTTATAGATTTTTACATATTTCGATTGGGAAGAAGATGATGAATAATATACTCCCTCTGTCCCGGCCCAATTTACCTACCTTGACCGGGCACATAGGTTAAGAAAAAACAGATTTTGTGGAATCTTTGATTTTTTTCAAAGGTGAAGATTGAATGTAGAGATTTTGAAGGTGGAGATTGTGAGAGAAATTTGCTATTTATGGGCTGACAAATTAGATTGGGGCAAACTGAAAAGAAAAGTAGACAAATGATAGCGGGACAGAGGGAGTATATTTTATTTTATTTATGAAATATTTTTTTGAGAATGTATTTATGGAACATTTTAATTTGATTTTATTTATTGATTTTTGAGAATGTATTTATAATTTGTCAATAAAATTTGATGTGGAATATTATTTAAAGTAGGAAAATTAAAAAATAAATTCCACCTTAGAATTCCGATGCCACGTAATTAAAAATCTCCAATTTTGATTGGCACGTGATTTTTCTGAAAAAATTTGAATATTAGGATTGAAATTAGACAAATTTAAGAGATATGGGACTAATGTAAAGAAAAAAAAAATACAAAAAGTTTGGGATATAAATCTGATGCCATGTGGGCAAAAAAACCCAATTATTTGCCGCCACATGTATTTTCCGGCGAAAATTCTCAAAACGTATGAGACGTAATTGAAAGAGCAGAAAGTTACGGAATATTTAGCTGAAGTGACTATAATTATGGGACGATATATGATTTTTTACCTGATAGGGATAACCCGATCAGCTCGGGTCGGGCTGATACTAAAGCCCACGGATCGGCCCAGCACACGCAGGCCCAGCAAACACGTGAAGGCCCACTACGCGGAGGCCCAGCAGGCCCAGGAACGCGCGTTGGCCCAACGGGCAGTTTGTTCCGCGAATCAAGGCTAAAGATCCGTTCACAACCGCCATGCTACGGGAAGTAGGCGTGAATATAGGAAGTTTGTTAGAGTTCAGTTAGGGTTTAGGAATGTTAAGTATAAATACGTGAAGAGAACTCGGAATTAGGGTTCGCACTCTGTACATTGAATTACTATCTGTAAACTCAATATTCTAAGTGAAAATAACACCTCGGCAAGAGTGATTTTCTGCCCGTGGACGTAGATCTCCGGATCGAACCATGCAAATCCTGTGTGCTTTCGTATTGTTTGTGTAATTTTCTGTTAAGGTTTCTTGGATACCGGATTGCGCTTTATCAATTGGCGCCGTCTGTGGGAACGTTTTAACCAACAATTTCTGACGTTTACATCGCATTCAAGAATCATGGTGACAACACGTTTGAATCAATCTCGCCACGGTGATCAATCTAACCAGGATCCGCCCGTGGATCAAGTTTTGCCGCCAAGGCAATTGCCGGCAGGGAGTACGTCTAATCATCAGGGCAATCAAAACCCTCCACCCCCTCAAGACCTGCAAAACCCTAATCTTGCTGCTGCTCAACCCCCGGTTAACATTCAAATCACCCCAGAATTGCTCCAGGCTTTCTTACAAGAGCATGCACATGTTCTTCAAGATTGGGCAGTTAATCGCCTACATCCCGCGGGGCCTGCCGCGGGGCCTGCCGGCCATAATGCTAATCCCATGGTGCCTCCACCCCGTTCGCATGATCAACAGGACCCGGGGCACCGCGGCCGTCAGGATCGACGACGGGAACGACCTGGTTCTTCCGAGGACCATGGGAGTTCTAATGAATCACGACCTCGCAATGAGGAACCTACTGATGTGGATCGCCGCCGTCCACTTAATGCGGCTAAGAGAGTTCGCTATGCCAATCCTCATGCTCTAGATCTTCAAGAGTATGAGCATGTTCAACGCAATGTTGAACTGGACAGAATTCTGGGCCTTGATGCCAATGGAGATATCATCACGCCGTTCTCCTCAGAAATTATTGCCACCACCCTTCCCGAAGGGTTCAAACGGCCAGCTATACCACCTTACAATGGCACCGGAGATCCGGCCAATTTTCTTGGAGCATTTAGGCACAGCATGCTTAGCCATTATAACATCACATCCCTTCAGTACTGCAAGATTTTTCCTGAGTACTTACAGGATGAAGCTCGGGTTTGGTTTGATTCTCTCCCACGCAACAGCGTATCCTCCTTCAGAGAACTCGCCGAGCACTTTTGGGCACGGTTCGAAGCACGGGCGAAGCCCATGGCCACCTTGGCCGATGTTATGAACATGGAACAGCGGGAAGGTGAAACCGTTACGCAATTTCTTGACCGCTTCACAGCGGTAAGTCTCAAGGTGGGAAATTGCCCCGACGACGTAGTCATCAACGCATTTATGAATGGACTCCGCCCCGGAGCACTTTATACCGAGTTAGCTTGGAACACACCGGTCACAACTCGAGCATTGTTCAAAACAGTGTGCAAATTTGCTAAGGCCGAGGAGCAGACTCGCCAGAAGCGAGAGAAACACGCTAGCAAGCGGCAGTCCGACAAAGCACAAACCGGGCCCAGTATGCGACCTAGTGCATTTACCCGCCTGACTCCGGGGCGTTTAGAATCCCGAGGTGATATTCCACAATTGACTCCGTTGACGAAGTCACGAGCCGAAATCCTTTCTATTCATAAGAACGATCTGCGACCTTGTCCGCGGATGACTGCTCCACCAGAAAAGAGGAACCGTGGAAAGTGGTGCGCGTACCACCGAGATCATGGGCACGAGACAGAGGAGTGCCGGGAACTTAGCAAGGAGATTGAGGAATGCCTCAAGAAGGGTCTCTTGCGGCAATACGTTGCGCGAACCAATGACCAACCTCGGGCAAACCACAATGGGGGTTCGTCCCACAACCGCGGGGGTTATCATGACCGGGGCATTCAACAAAATCGGCCACCGTGGCAGAATAATCGGCCAAGACCTAACAACTACGCACGGCAAGATTCTGGCAATCGCCAGCAACCACGTCTCCCACCACCACCTCCTCCTCCGGGAGGGCCCGAAGACAACGCACCTCCTCACGTGATAAACGTGATATATGGAGCCCTACCCACCGGGGCTTCACGACATGCCTTAAAGGTAGAAGCTCGACGTCCTCCTCCCGAGGAGCCACGTCATAAACGCCTCCATCAGTCCGAGACTGTCAGCTTCACGGATAGGGACCCGGTTCCGGAGATAACACCTCACACAGACGCTATTGTCATCGACATGACTGTAGCCAACATAACAATAAGGCGGGTCTTCGTGGATAATGGGGCAGCGGTGAGTGTTATATTTGCCGACTGTTTCCAAAGGATGGGGATTTCTCGGGACCAACTTCGGCCGGCCCCCGGGCCACTGCAGACTTTCACTCAAGGCGAAGTCCAGCCAGAAGGTGTCATCACCCTCCCGGCGTCTCTGGGTACTTATCCGAAAATAAAAACTATTTTCGTGGACTTTTATGTGGTGAATTCTCCATCACCGTACAACATGATCCTGGGCCGGGACTGGCTCACCCCCGCTAAAGCCATTTGCTCCACGTATCACCTCGCGCTAAAGTTTCCCACCTCGCATGGCGAAGTGGCTATCCGCGGAAGTCAGCGGGTTTCAAAGGAGTGTATGTACGTGGCACTCAAAAAGACTACTAAAGCCCCTCCCAAACAGCAGCTTCAGGTAGCATCATCAACTTTGGAACCTCAAGAATGTACCTTGTTGGGGGATGCCACCACTCAAGTACCGCTTGATCCGTCCAAGCCGGAGCAGACTGTAACCGTAGGAGCTGTGGATGTGCCATGGTTACATCAGGCTATAATTCGGACCTTGCGAGAATATTCCGATGTTGCTATAATTCGGACCTTGCGAGAATATTCCGATGTTTTCGCATGGTCCCCACTAGATATGCCCGGGGTCTCTCCCGATATAATAACGCATAAGCTGAACATTGATCCTAGCGTAAAGCCGATCCAGCAAAAACAGAGGAAGTTCGCTCCAGAGCGAAATGAGGCCATTCGAATCGAGGTAAAGCAACTCTTGGATGCGGCCATCTTGTTCGAAGTATTTTACCCCTCTTGGCTATCCAATCCGGTAATGGTGACAAAAACCGGTGGGGCATGGCGGATGTGTGTCGACTTCTCCGATCTCAATAAGCACTGTCCGAAAGACTGTTATCCTCTGCCCTCCATCGACCAAAAGGCCGAAGCCATTACGGGGTACGTGGCACTTTGCTTCCTAGATCTATACAAGGGGTATCATCAGATTTTTATGGATCCGCAGGATGCCTTCAAAACGGCATTTATCACTGCCTTTGGGTGCTACGCTTTTAAGAAATTGCCCTTCGGGCTCAAGAACGCTGGAGCCACCTATCAACGTCTCATGGACTGTGTTTTTCACGACTAGATTGGTCGTAACGTTGAAGTTTACGTCGATGACCTGGTCATCAAAAGCTCCTCTCATCCTTCATGTGTGCAAGACATTGCCGAAACATTGCACACTCTGCGGCGCTATAACTTGCGACTTAATCCAGCGAAATGCACTTTCGGTGTTGGCTCCGGGAAGTTTCTCGGTTATATGGTTTCGCAAAACGGCCTGCAGGCCAATCCGGTCAAACTCCGTGATGTGTTAGATTTGCAGCCACCAAAAACATTCAGGGACGTTCAACGCCTCACAGGTGGTTTGGCGGCCTTAAATAGGTTCTTGTCAAAAGCGGCGGAACGCTAGCTCCCATTCTTTAAAATCCTAAGACAGGCGAAGTCCTTTGAGTGGACCCCGGAGTGTACCGAGGCTTTTGAAGCTTTGAAGCGCCATATACAGCAGCTGCCCACTTTGTCAGTTCCTATCCCCGGAGAGCCGCTCTACCTGTATTTGGCTTCCGCCGAGGAAGCTATTAGCGCAGCTCTCGTACGAGAAATCGATGGTGTTCAGCATCCCGTGTACTTCGCAAGCCGAGTACTTCACGGGGCAGAGACGCGATATTCCGTGCTAGAGAAAACCGCTTTGGCCCTTGTTATGGCAGCTCGACGTCTTCGGCCATACTTCCAAGGACGTGAGATACGAGTTCTGACTAATCACCCCATACGCCAGATTCTTGTAAAACCCGAGCTGTCGGGGCGCCTCGCCAAGTGGGCTATTGAGTTAGGTGAATATGATATTCAGTTTCTCCCCCGTCGAGCAATTAAGGGTCAAGCACTCGCCGACTTTCTGGCTGAAGCCCCAGGAGACAATCACGAGTCTCCCGTAGACAATGATACACATCACCGTCTTACCATCGCTCCTTCACCCGGGAGGTGGCAACTATTCGTGGATGGAGCATCCACGATCCGAGGAAGTGGTGCCGGATTGCTTCTCATCGACCCCGAGGAGGTTGAAGTTAAATACGTCATCCGGTTCAAGTTCAAGGTGACTAATAATGAAGCGGAGTACGAGGCAGTTCTCGCCGGGCTCAGGCTCGCTCAATCCTTAGGCGTTCGTCATCTTGAGCTCTTCACGGACTCCGAGGTCGTGTCCAGACAAATCCAGGGGACTTATGTCGCCAAGGATGAAACAATGGTCAGGTATCGTGCTTTAACACTAAAGCTTATCTCCACTTTTGATGCAGTTACTATCCAGAAAATACCGCGTGCACAAAATACAAGAGCAGACGCGCTCAGCAAGTTGGCCTCCGCGGTCCGAACTAATATATCTCCGGATATCATGGTTGAAGATCTATCTCATCCAGCAGTTCATGAGGCCACGGTTTCGGTACTGACCGATACTAATCCGAATTGGATGACTCCTATCATCCAATATCTCCGAGATGGAGTCCTGCCCATTGACAAGCTACGAGCTCGGCAAGTTGTCCTCAAAGCCCCAAATACTCCTTTCACGATTGAGTCTTATACCGGAGATCATACCTACAACCGAGTCTCCGGTGTCTTGCTCCTGCCGAAGCTACCCAAGTTCTGCGGGAGGTTCACGAAGGGGCCTGTGCCAGCCATATCGGTTCTCGCACATTAGCCAAGAAAGTTCTCCGCTGGGGATACTATTGGCCAACCCTGTTCAACGATGCTCATGACTTAGTGTCCAAATGCAGCAAGTGCCAACTGCACTCCCGTGTAAAGCATCTGCCACAGACCGAACTCACGGGAATCCAGAGTGCGTGGCCATTTATTCAGTGGGGTATTGATATTGTTGGACCATTCCTTGTTGCTCCGGGAGGGTTAAAGTTCCTGGTCGTTGCCGTGGACTACTTCACTAAGTGGGTCGAAGCCGAACCACTTACAGCCATTACTGGTCAGAATATCTTGAAATTTATGTGGCGCGATATTGTTTGTCGCTTCGGCATCCCGAGCACTATCATCTCGGATAACGGTAAACAGTTTGCCAATGATCCATTCCGGTCATGGTGCGAAGAACTCCACATCAAACAAATTTTCAATCCGGTAGCTCACCCTCAAGCCAACGGGCAAGTTGAGGTCACCAATCGGACACTGCTCACGGGAATAAAGAAGCGCCTGGATAATGCCAAAGGTCTCTGGGCTGAAAACCTTCCACAAGTCTTATGGGCTTATCGCACAACACCGCATACATCTACCGGGGAGACCCCTTACAGCCTTACTTACGGTTCTGAAGCCGTTATCCCTGCTGAAATCAGTGTTCCAAGCCCCCGTCTCCTTACATTGGTTCTAGAGGGTAATGACGAGGCTCTCCGGACAAATTTGGATGAGCTCGAAGATCGCCGGGATCAATCATTCATTCAACAGGCCAGATGTAAACAACGAGCAGCCCGGTATCATAATCTCCGGGTCCGAGGTACTCAGTTCAATGTTGGGGACTTAGTTCTTCGGCTTAACTCAGCCAGCAAAGCTGCCCCTGAAGGGAAATTGCACGCTTCTTGGGAAGGTCCCTACCGAGTCGTTGCTGTACACGACTCAGGATCCTATCAACTTGAACATCTCAACGGGACCCCGATCCCCCGAAGCTGGCACGTCGCTAACTTGAGGCGTTTCTATCTGTGAAGGTCATATCACAAGTACTGTCTTATCTTTAATTTCTTTTACAGTTGTTATTTCTCTTTGTACTTTTGAGTTTGCCCCGGCATTTATCGATGAATAAAGTTTCTTTATTTACGCATCTTGCTGTGTTCTTCTTCACGTTACGGGGACGCCCTAACGTTATCGTATAATCGTTATCAGTCTTCGGACCATTACAATTATCCCTCGGTCCGCCCGAGGAGATTCACATTCAGTCCCCGGACTCATATCACCTTCTCGCCTGTTTAACCGGAGAAGTGTTTTCTCCCGCCTGATCCGTTCGGGGAGTAAATTTAGCCATACTATGTTTCCGAACACTCAATTAAAATAGTTAATAGTTCTTACTGTGTTCCCGAACACCCAGTTAAAGTGATTGATAACTTGTCGCACTCGTATATACACACTAACAGTCTTATTATTTCCTAAATAATACAACATCAAGAAGTTTTTTACATAAGACTCCAAATACAAAAAAAAAAAAAAAAAAAAGAAGACAAATCTTGCTAACGATTAACTATGTTATTATCTATTTTTTCCGGAGCCTTCTCCGAACCAATACGCGAAACCGCGTCGTCTCGTCTCTGATCGAGCGTATCCCGTCCTCCGGGATGGTTCTTGCACGATCCGACGATGCTCGGCTTCACTTCGGTTCCGACGATGACTCGTCATTTGGGGACCCCGGTCACCTACAGCGTGCTCGGTTCTTGTTCTTGGCCCTGACATATTGGCCCATTCTGCATGGCCCCATTCTAGTGGCGCCAACGGATCCATCACCTCGGGGGTTTTATCTGTAACTTCCCTCGTCTTGTGCCGAAGAGGATTTGGTGATTTCTGCGGAATTGAGCTTTTCCTCCTTTCTCTTTCCCGAGTGTTCGCCCATTCTACAACATCCCACTCCTCGGCAGGCATTTCGTCGATCTCCTTGGCCAAAGCCACAACTATCGCTCCACTGGCCTCTGGCTCCTCCGCATGAGTTCTTTCCGGTTCTTGAGGTATTTTTGGTATTGCCTCGGGTGTGATGCCAGTTTTCCCAACGTCAACAGCTTGATCAGCCACCATTATGTTCTCTTGGATATCGGGCTTTGTTTTCTTGCCCCGACGTCTTTTCTTGCGGCTGTGCTCTGGTTCACCCTGCTCTGCAATATTCAAAGCTTCATTCCGGGCCTCGACTTTCTTTTCAAGCTCTACCAGAAATCCTAGTACCAGCCGGCTTCTTATGATTTCCGGATCATTAGCATCACCTCGCTTACTCCGCTGATGGACGTCTTCCCGAACCTCGGACCTCCGGGCTTGAATATCTTTCACTGATAGTCGTCCGCTGTCAACAAGAAGATGCTCACACTCTTGCTGGTTGATACGAAGTTGTTCTAATTCAAGATCTTTTAAAACACACTGTGCTTTGTACTGCCTCATTTGTTGTGCTGATTCTTTCCATGAGCCCTCCACCTCGGCATATCTTTTCTCTATTAAGGATAAATTCCTTGATAGTCGGGGGACTTCATGCAACATCAGCATATCACGCTCTTTTTGCAGCCAAACTATTGATGAGTTGAGCTGCTTTATTACTTCATACGGGTTTTCTATGTTTTCCTGGCAAAGGAGACACCTCGGGTTTTTCAGACTTTATTAATATACATACATTGCGTGGATAAGAGAGTAACAGCATTTACTATCCATACAAACAAAGATTTTTCAGTACAAATAAAGACAACTTGGGTTTTTCATTACAAAACAAGTAATTACAATGGCATTCTTTTTACAAGACCCTCTATTCTACATTCTGCTCATGAGTTGGGAGGTCACTGACCTCTCCGGGGGTAGGGTCGGCTTCTTTTCCTCCCGGGGCCTCCCCAACATCACTTGTACCCTCAGCTGCTTTGCTAGGGCCTTCGATCATAACGGGGGGTGTAGCAATCACCTCTCGGCGGGGAATAGGAGCCCGGTTCCTCAGTTCCCTTACATAAAAACCGTTGCAGAAGCCCAAGAAGTCCTTATCTTGGTCTTCGTTGCACCGTTTAATGATCTCGGGAGTAAGGATTGTGTTCTTCTTTGCCAAGGCCTCGATCAGTGGCCACTTCGGAGCTTTCATCAACGCATCAAAATATGCGCCATCTTCGTTCCCGACTGCATCGTAATTATACCCGAAGTCCTCATCGTAAATGTCGACCTCCGGGTATTTATCATGTATGGCTTCCAACAGCTCACTTTTGGTGGCCGTATCACCTGCAGCCACGAACGTGCTCAGAAACTTCAGGAATGACTCTGTTTGCATCAGCTTCTCGGCAAATGTTTCCAGCACAGCTCCCTGACCCACGATGGCCTTGTTCAGCTCCTCCCGGGTTGCAATTAGGTCGCCTCTCATAATGGCAACCTCGACAGCCTGTTCGCGTAATCTGGCCGCTTCTCTCTCGGCAACTACTGCCCTGTCCCGAGCTGCTCTGGCGCTTTTTTGAGCCTCCACGAAGCCAGCTCTTAATTTAGCCACCTCGGCTTCTAGTTCAGCGACCCTACCTTGGGTGGATTCCTTCTCCAGTCTACCCACTAGCCCGCGGATAGGCTCCAACAGTCTCTCGAGTTTGGCTCCAGCGGCCGATATCTCTACTCCTTGCCCCTGCATTGACTTACTATTATGACGGGTCTGTGCAGCGAATAACAGAATTATTTACGATGATACCTCGTGAGCCGGAGTCAGGTGCGGTTTTTTGGAAGGCGGGGGTGTCGTCGGAGAGGTGACCCTTCTCTTGGTGCTCGGGGTCAATCCAGAGAGGGGAATGTTGTCTTCAGGATCAGCTCTGTGGCTACCCTCAGGTGTTATTCTCTGTGGCTCCGGCGTTTTCGAACTATCACCTCGGCCCCCCGAGCTGGCTTCAGTACTCTTCTTTGGCAGCACTCTTGAACTTGCCCACTGCACATGACAAACACACATTCAAGGGATTGACATTGTTATATTATACAACTTATGGAGCAATAAAAGCCCTACCCTCTACTTCCGCCCGGGTTTTAGTTCTCTCCCCCTCAGACATGCTCGGTGTCCTGTCAGAATTAGTCCCGGTGGGGGTGTTGCTCTCTTGGGAATCCGAAGTCCCACCAGCCCATTTGGAATAGTACGGACTCAACCCCGCCTCGTCTAGTACTTCTTCCGGGAATCTGGACTCCAATACCCCAACTTTTTTCAAGACATTCGCACCCTTTGGTTCCCCTGCCGGGACACTATCTACCACCTCTAACGTTTGCCATTTGGGTAATATGGCTTTTTGCCTAACATATATGAATCTTCCTCTCCATCCCTCGATTTTACTTGGGTTTTTAACCTTAAACTTTTTACCCGGCCTGGGGTTAAGGTAATACTAACCCTTATTTCTCCCCATCGTCTTCAGTTGGAAGAAATGCCTAAATAAGCTAATACTAGGCACTAACCCCCCCTTACTACACTCCACTAAAAAGCCCACTACCTGCCTCACAGCATTAGGTCCTAATTGTCCCAACGCTATTCCATAATAATCCAATAATTTTATTAAGAACCCCCATAGGGGAAACCTCAAACCTACGGCAAGTTGATCGATATACATGGAAATGAATCCTTGGGGAGGACAGCAGGCTTTGTCATTACCTTCGGGAATGATGAATTCCAAATCAAAGGGCAAGAAGAAGTTCGGCACCCATCGCCTAATCTGCTTTTCAGTCACTGTGGGTCTTACCCCTGCTACCTCGAATCCTTCTATTTCTTCTTCACACCGGGGGAAATTCACCGCTTCTACTCTTATCTCACTAAGGTCACCGCGATGGACCTGTCTACTTTCACTATTCACGGGATAGATCACTCGAATGGGAGGTGCTCTATAAGGCATTCCTTCTGGGACTACCTCTCCTACCTTAGATGAAGATGAAGATGAGTTAGACATACTTACTTGGTTTGAATTCGAAAGGGTTGATTTGAGAAGTTTTGGGTCTGAGATGAATCGCGAATGCAGATTTCCTCTTTTTCCCGCTTTCAAACAGATGAATCGCAATGAAGGAGATGAAAAGTTACTGTGCAGTTATTCCCAATATAAATGCAAAAAACCGACGGCTCTGATGCAGCCTATTCAAATTCAGTGATGGAGATCCATGCGTGCCCTTCACGCGCTTTACAGTTACCGAGGCGCGTGGGGAACAGCTTTCTTGGAACTCGCAGAGCGTGTCACTTCACATCCCTCTCTCTCATGATGGCGCCGCCAATCACATCAGCCTCACCCTTCTTCAGGAAGATTCAAACTACACCCCAGTGTACCCTCCACCTCGGCCATATTACCACACTCCGGTGCTCCCCCCATTGTAGCCAGAATACTCACTCCGGTGTACCCTCCACCTCGCCGAGGCTGTCATATCCTTCCAACGTGTTTTCTGCTTCTGGGAAATTCGGTATCTCGCTATATGCCCCGTGCACTTCGGCCCAGCTCGGCACCGCGTCCATTGACTACTCCGCAGAGCTTACGGTTCCACCCCGGTATCTCGCTATATGCCCCGTGCACTTCGGCCCAGCTCGGCACCGCGTCCATTGACTACTCCGCAGAGTCCCAGGGACGCCAGCGACCCCGGTCCTTCTTGCTTACGGTTCCACCCCGATGACAACCGAAGCTCCTACCTCGCTTCGACTGGGGGGGGGGGGCATCTGATAGGGATAACCCGATCAGCTCGGGTCGGGCTGATACTAAAGCCCACGGATCGGCCCAGCACGCGCAGGCCCAGCAAACACGTGAAGGCCCACTACGCGGAGGCCCAGCAGGCCCAGGAACGCGCGTTGGCCCAACGGGCAGTTTGTTCCGCGAATCAAGGCTAAAGATCCGTTCACAACCGCCATGCTGCGGGAAGTAGGCGTGAATATAGGAAGTTTGTTAGAGTTCAGTTAGGGTTTAGGAATGTTAAGTATAAATACGTGAAGAGAACTCGGAATTAGGGTTCGCACTCTGTACATTGAATTACTATCTGTAAACTCAATATTCTAAGTGAAAATAACACCTCGGCAAGAGTGATTTTCTGCCCGTGGACGTAGATATCCGGATCGAACCACGCAAATCCTGTGTGCTTTCGTATTGTTTGTGTAATTTTCTGTTAAGGTTTCTTGGATACCGGATTGCGCTTTATCATTACCCAACAAGTGATCACAAATAACTTATCATTAAAAATCGCAATTGTGGTTGGTTTTAAAAAACATATTATACAAAATACCTCATTATTGTAGTGATTCAGACATTGTGCTGAAATTTTCCAATATATATATGTCTAGGCTAGATATTCTGTCAAATAAATTTCATTAGAGATTCCCAATATAATGTTATAACGCTAACAGATTCGTAATAAAAAACACTAAACACTCGCAATCCATTCTTGTCAAGTACTGGTTTGCACTGAAGAAGGGCAAACCCAAATAAGAAAAGAGAAATAGCAAATAAGTCCAGCAAGAATATGAAAATAGCGAAAAAGGCAATAAATTAAGAAGAAAGAGTTTGTGGGCCCATTAGATGGAAAATCATTGTGCCTAACATGACAAGTTTCAGTCTTAAAGTCTTCCGTAATTTTCTTCTCACAAAAAGAAAAAGTAGCAAAAAGAAAAGTCTTCCATAGTTTTCATATAAATAGAAGTGCTGCACATAGACTAGAGAATAGGTGAACACTTCAATGAGGAGAGAGGTTGCATTTCTATTTTCCCTCGGAATATTTTGCTTAACAATTTATTCAGTTGCATCTCAAAACAGTAGTATAGATGAGGCATCTCTTCTATCCCTCAAATCACACACAAATTCAGTTATCTTGTCCCAAAATTGGTCACAAGACACCTCTTTTTGTACATGGATTGGTGTCACTTGTGGCCCGAGGGATTCGAGAGTAACGGGCCTCAATCTTTCGAGTATGGGCTTACGAGGAACCATAGCCCCAGAAATCGGCAACTTGTCATTTCTAACATTGCTAGACATGAGCAACAACAGCTTCACTGGCCCAATACCTAGTGAAATTGGCAACTTGACACGCCTTCGTGTATTTAAGCTTTCGGATAATGAGTTGAGTGGAGATATTCCAGGAAGTCTATCAGCGTGTGTGGATCTCAAGGTGTTTGATCTATCTCATAACAATCTCACCGGGAATATTCCGGTCGGATTTGGAAAGTTTTCGCAGCTTCAGGAATTCATTTTATGGAAGAACCAGTTGACAGGTATGTGATGTAGTCGTGTTTTATCGTTTATGCTCCGTAATATCTATGCATTATTCTCTGTTTCTGGATAGAGCGAGCTCTGTAATATCTATGCATTATTATTATTATTATTATTATTATTATTTTGTGGAAATATTTTGATTCTCAAATAAATTTGCTTCAATTTGAACTCAGTTACCACATAAATTAATTAACATAGTCCCATGGTTGAATTTCTCCAATTTAACAATTTTTATTTTATTTTTTTCAGGAGAATTACCCTCAACCATCTTCAATATATCATCATTGGTGACTATTGATGTATCAGAGAATCAAATGTTTGGTAGACTTCCAACAGATATATGCACCCAAAATGCGTCAAACCTTGAAGCCTTATGGCTTTACCAAAACCAATTCGAAGGCGAGATCCTTTCCGCAATAAACCGTTGTCGCTCTCTCAAAACTCTATCTCTGATGGGCAACAAATTTTCCGGAAGTATTCCAACTGCATTTTGGAACTTATCCGCAGTCCAAAACGTTGGATTAGGCCGGAATGCATTTTCGGGTACTATTGCTCCTGCAATAGCCAATTTGTCGAATCTCATGGTATTCGACATTGCTGAGAATAATTTTCACGGCAATATTCCTTCGGAAATTGGATATCTATCCAATTTAACATGGTTTAATGTTAAATCAAATAAGCTCAACGGTGAAGTGCCACTTTCTCTCTTTAATCTTTCGAGTTTACGAATGCTTACACTCTCTGTAAACAACCTATCCGGCATTCTTCCGTCTTCTATCGACAGAGGTCTACCAAACATTGAACAACTCATTCTGGAAGGTAATCAGTTCCATGGAAGGATTCCTAGTTCCGTCTCGAGTCTCTCCAAACTCGAAATACTCGACCTTTCTAATAACTCATTCACCGGATTCATACCGATAACTCTCGGCAACTTAAGCCAACTCCAAAGGCTAACTTTAGCAAATAATCGTCTCACAAACAATGTGTCCAAACCTGAAGAAAACTTCCTCTCTTCCTTGACGAATTGCAAGAATCTAAACACAATAAACATAGATTCGAATCCTATAACCGGATCCCTCCCAAGATCCTTGGGCTTAAGCAATCTTTCTACGTCGCTTCAACAATTCACGGCACAGTCTTGTAGAATCACGGGCCCACTCCCAAATGAGATTGGAAACTTAACCAAGCTTACGTGGTTAAATCTCGGGTATAACGGCTTGACCGGAGCCATTCCCATCGAACTTGGATCTTTGAGGAACTTGCAGAAGTTGGATTTGTATGGTAATAAGTTGCAGGGTCCTATCTTCGACGTGTTATGCGAGATGAGAAGTCTTTATAACGTAGATTTGAGGGACAATAATTTTGTTGGACAATTGCCCGGGTGTCTAGGGAACCTTTCTATGTTGAGAGAAATCAATTTCGCTCACAACACATTCAATTCGACCATTCCATCAAATTTATGGTCCAATGAGTGGATTGAAAAGATGAACTTCTCTAACAATTTTCTTTACGGTTCTTTGCCTCGAGAAATCGGCAATATGAAGAGTTTGACAGAGATGGATCTATCCGGAAACAAAATATCCGGAAATGTACCGATTACAATTTCACAGCTTCAGAGTCTGACACATATATCATTGTCAAACAACGTAATGGATGGTGAAATAGACGAAACTTTTGCTGCTTTGAAAGAATTGCAGTACTTAGATTTGTCACAAAACAATTTTTCCGGACAAATTCCAAAATCATTTGAGGAACTTACATATCTTACCTACTTCAATGTTTCGTTCAATAAGCTTAGTGGCGAAATTCCAGACAGAGGTCCATTTGTCAACTTCACGCACAACTTTTTCGCTGGTAATAAAGGTTTATGTGGTTCCGCTCATTTCAGTGTGAAGGCATGCAAAAGCAGTAAGCCTTCAAGCAAAAACAAACTTTTGAAGTACATTCTACCAGCGATAGCTTCATTAGTACTTCTTGGTGCCGTTTTTCTCTTCTTGGTTCGTAAAAAATTATCCCAGTCTATTACTGCAGCTGATTCAACTCTTGGTCCATTGCATGAGAGAATTTCGTACCACGAAATCCTCAATGCCACTAAAAACCTTGGTGAAGAGAATTTGATTGGCAGAGGTAGCTTCGGCTCGGTATACAGGGGAGACTTCACTGATGGAAAGGTTGCTGCTATTAAAGTTTTCAATCTAGACGTACAAGGTGTACTGAAGAGCTTCGACATTGAAAGCCAAGTAATGCGCAATGTACGACATAGAAATCTCGTCAAGGTTATAGCTTCTTGCTCCGGCCTTAATTCTAAGGCCTTGGTGATGGCGTATATGTCCAACGGAAACCTTGAAAAATGGCTCTACTCCCCTAAGTGTTCGCTCAACATATTCCAGAGACTCGAAATAGTGTTTGACATTGCATCTGCAGTAGAATATTTACATGTGGGATTGACATTCCCCATTGTGCATTGTGACTTGAAGCCGAATAACATTCTTCTGGATGACGACATGGTTGCGCGTGTTGGTGACTTTGGGATCGCCCAGCTCTTAACGCGAGATCAGAGGATCCGACATACAACAACTTTGGGTACCGTGGGATACATGGCGCCAGGTAAGAAACTTCACCAGCTTTTGAACAATTATTATTAATTTGCAAAATCTATACTAATATAATAACAAAATCCGTCCAATTTAGAAACTAAAGTCATTTCCCGCCCAAATAGACAATACTATTTCTGGAAATTCCGCTTTTAAGTTCACATCCACTGATTATCAATATGTCGAGAATAATCAAATCAATGATACACTTTCTAAGGTAATTAACTATATTGGTAAATGATCATAATTTATACACTCAATTGATTGATAAATATGAAGGTAGGAATAAAAAGTACATGCATATATTCGTTTTTTAATATTGTGTGTATATATATCTATATCTATATAATAACAAAATTCACCCAAAATAGTAACTAGAAATTTTCATGCCCAAATCGCTTTGTCATTTCTGGAAAACATTATTTTCAGTATAAAACATTTTATTTGGAAATAACTTAATTTGAATTTTGTTTATTTTTTATATAAAGCATTTAATATGGAAATAGCTTAATTAGAATTTTGTTTATTTTTTATATAAAGAATTTTATTTGAAAATCACTTAATTTAAATTGTGTTTCCTTTTTGTTATTAATTTTTTAATCATATAAAATTTGAATTATTTAGTAAATATCATGATTTCAGTTTAGAATTTCCACATTCTATTTGTCTGCAAACAATAATATAATTTTCTGAATTAAATTGTTTTCATTTCTAGTGTGAATTTTCTTTATAATAAATTAAATTAGTCATCTATTATCGATCTATAATTTGACGTCATATTGTATAAATAAATTAAATTAAGACAAATAATTGTTTATTGGTTGATTATGTGGGTTAATTATTAGTGTGCTTGTGCTATAAATAAAATTAGAATGCAGTGCTATTGGTACTCACTAAAAGCTTTTGAAAAATTCTTGAACATTATATTTGAAAAAATTATATACTCTGGATATATATAAACGTTTATCATAAAATTATAAATATACATACATATATATATATATATATATATATATATATATATATACTCATTCTTTGTGCAAGATGGTCAACGTGATCTCCATTCATTGATGCTAGATATATTCATATATGAAAAATAAATATGAATATTTTGTAACTTACTCAAAATTATATATTTTTAATTTTTTATATTTTTCATTGACTCTTCTTTCATTAACATATAATTTTTTATCTCTGATTATATATTGATTGTAATATTTATTATAATTAAAATTATATAAACATATAAAATTCTTTTTATTTCTTCATTTACTTACCGTGCATCACACGGGGGTACTACTAGTTACTTTTAAAGACATATAGAAAAATGCCACATTTATAATTTTTTCAATTCGATGCATCCAAATTTCAGGCTCCATGAGGCTCTAAACTGCGATTTTTGGTCTACTTAGCTGTAGATGTGTAATTTTCCGATAGTTTTGAAACCCTGAACCAATGAAAACCACGACATTATATTATTAGGTATAAAGATAAAATTATGTTGTTTCAAATTAGTAAGAAAGTTTAAGAAATCGTACAACTATATGTCTGCTGCTGGGTGAGCTACTGTACCAAATTTGGGCTCTACGTTAGCGATTGGTATCTAAAGTCGGCCCGCATGTATTGAATTAAAAAAATATATAAAGGTAATTAATGCACTTTTACGTTACACTTGCAAGATTATGTTACAAATGATAATTGACTAAAATGTCGTAGTTTTTTGTGTAACTAATCCTAACTAATTAGCTATAATATATGACATTTGTTTGTTCTTCATCATTTTGTAGAGTACGGGTCGGACGGACTAATATCGACCATGGTGGATGTTTACAGCTATGGGATTTTGTTGATGGAAATATTTTCAAGACGGAAGCCGACAGACGAGATGTTTTCAGGAGAGTTAACGATGAGAAGATGGGTTTCAAAATCATTTCCGAGCGCAACAATGCAGATTATCGATCTCGAGCTAGTGAAAATGACTGATGACAGTACTAGAGCCAAACATGTTAGTTGCTTGAAATCAATTATTGAATTGGCTCTAGAATGTACAACAGATTTTCCAGAGGAGAGGCCTATTATGAAAGATGTTCTAGCGAGGATCAACAAGATTAGGTTGAATTTGTTGAAGAGCTATAAATAGGATGAATCTGTATGTTTTTTGCTTCCACTTTTGTGCAGTTATTCCATCTTTTAGATCTGTATATATTTGTTTCGGATTCTTAATTCAAATGGAATGAAATTAATGATTTTCACTATATACGCTATACAATGAGCAGCCCAATTGTTTGATAAAATGTCAGCATATTATGTTTTCAAATACTTTCCAAAATTTTAATTTGCATCATGAGGTACTTTATCTTTTTTTATGTCTTTTGCTCTTTTGAGTGGAGATTCGGGGATCAAACTCATGACCTACATCATTATTTAATTAGACGATGCTACTAGACTATCAAGACCTATATAAGTATTGTGTATTACTATAAAAAAAAGTTCAAAGACAAAGGTCAAACACCACTTACTTCTATCGCAGTAGTGGTGTTGTAGACCTCCTCGTTGTTTGTGAGCATTGCCTTGATCAATACGAGAATGGTTAAAAAAGTTGTTAGAACCGTTGTCATATTAAGTTACAACAACGGTTATTTTCCAGTTGTCGTAGATTGGGTCTACAACACCACTTTCAACAATAGCTACAACTACGGTTTTGGGTCTACAATACCACTTCCAAAAACTTTGTCATAGATTTGGAGTTGTTCCTCTACGACAACGTTTTGTGACTGTGGTCTTTGACCTTTTTGTAGTAGTGCAAGACTTTAACTCGTCTTTATTAAGGATGACTCCCAAGCCTCATCCAAATAGCTTACTCCCTAGTCTTAAGGAATTAGTTAGGGTTTTTATGTTATGTAATCTTTATAGATTATACATGTAACTATATATACTGTAACAATGTATCGGATATTCAAGTGAAAATAATACAGATTTTATATTTCTTATATGGTATCACGAGTGGTTCGACCTGCGACCCTCTTCTCCTTTTAAACCCTACCGCTGCCGCCATCTCTTCTCTTCTCCTTTTCTCCTCTTCTCTCATGTCGACGACAACCGAGTCTACCAACACAACACCTGCTGTCAACACTCTTCCAGTGCACTCCATCACTGCTGACACCCAGGTCATTCCCATCACTGCCCATCATCATCTTCCTATCAGGTTGACTCACAAGAACTTTCCCTCATGGCGGGCTCATCTCCTTGCTCTTCTCCGTGGCCACAACTTACTGGGCTATCTCGACGGCTCTCTTCCCTGTCCCCCACTTGCTCCTGACGGCTCCAACGCCTCTGTTGTTACCACCTGGATTCGTCAAGATCAACTTCTCCTTGCTGCACTATTTGGTTCGCTTAGCCCCGAAGTGCTTCCTCTCGTCTCCTCGGCTGATTCTTCTGCTGCAGCCTGGGGTGTTCTTACTCGTCTCTTTGCTAGCAAATCCAGGGCTCGTGTCAATCAGTTGAAAAGTGAACTGTTTCGTCTCACCATTGCCAACCGCACCATCACAGATTATATGCATTATGGCAAGTCTAAAGCTGATGAACTTGCCCTAATTGGTGAACCCGTGTCCAACGATGATCTTACTCTTTTTGTCATCAATGGACTTGGCCCTGAATATGCCAATATTGTTGGCCCTATTCGCACCCGTGAGACCTCTCTTCGCTTTGAGGAACTTCATGACCTTCTCTTTGAACATGAATTATCGCTCAAAACTCAGGAAAAAGCACAGCACACTCTTCTTGCCACTGCCAATGCGGCTCAATCTGGTGGTGGCCGAAACCAGAATTCTCGCAAGCCTACATTCACTAACTCCCGTGGTGGACATTCCTCCGCAGCTTCTCGTCCGTCTGGTTTTCCCGCAAGTCATCCCCAACGTGGACATTACAAAGGTTATTCCAATCCTTTTCGGGGTGCCTCCTCGGCACCACGTGGTAATGGGGGTGGTATTCTCGGCAGTGGTCCGGTTATCTGTCAGCTTTGCGGTATTCCTGGTCATACCGCTATCACTTGCGTTCGTCCCCCTTATATGGCTCATTATGCTGCCTCTCCCTCTCGCCCATCTCAAAATCCTTGGCTTGTGGATACGGGTGCCTCCCACAATCTCACTAATGACTTGAGTACTCTCTCCATTCACTCGGAGTATGATGGCACAGACGAAGTTCAAATAGCAGATGGTACTAGTCTTCCCATATCTCACACGGGTAACTCTACCTTACATTTTCCCAATCGCTCTTTTATCTTGACGGATGTTCTTTGCGTTCCGTCCGCTTCTCAAAATCTCTTATCTGTTAGCCAGTTTACTGCTGCCAACAATGTTTCTATGGAATTTTTTCCTAATTGTTTCATTGTTAAGGATCGCCGCACGGGGGCGCACCTAGCTCGCGGTCCCTGTCATAATGGTGTCTATCATATTGCTTCACCGCCTCAGCTGCCATCTTCCTCCTGCAAATTAGCTTCTACTGGTGTGCGAGCTTCGTCTACACATTGGCATGCTCGATTGGGGCATCCTTCTCCTGACACCAGCAATTTTATTATTCGCACAAATAATTTACCTTTATTACATAAGACTCCTGTTTTGAACACTGATTGTACTTCTTGCTGTTTGAGCAAGTCTCACCGCTTGTCTTTTTTGGACTCGTCTTTTGTTGCTATGCATCCACTTCATTACTTGTTTGCTGATGTGTGGGGACCTACGTCTGTTACTTCAATTGATGGGTCTAAATATTTTCTCCTGTTTGTGGATTTATATACACGTTATTGCTGGTTGTTCCCCTTGAATGCTAAATCACAGGTTGCTTCCATTTTCATGCAATTTCGCCCCCTGGTTGAGAAGCAATTTGGTCACTGCATTCGGAATTTTTATACCGATAATGGTGGTGAGTTTGTTGCCTTACGTTCGTATCTCTCACTTCATGGCATCTCCTGGCTTACGACTGCCCCACACACACCCCAACAAAATTGTATTTCGGAACGCCGCAATCGTCACATCTTGGAAATTGGTCGTGCCTTACTACAGCATGCAAACTTGCCCTCGTCGTTTTGGTCCTTTGCGCTCCAAACGGCTGTTTATTTGATCAATCGCATGCCCACACAGGTCCTTGGCCGCAAGTCCCCTTTTCAATGTCTTTTTGGTCAACTACCGAACTATACGAAGCTTCGGGTCTTCGGCTGTTTGTGCTTTCCATGGCTCCGTCCTTACATTCCCGGCAAGCTTCTCCCTCCGTCTAAACCATGCATTCTTGTTGGCTACTCTACTTCTCAAAGCGCCTACAAGTGTTTTGATCCTGTTTCGGGGACTGTCTACATTTCTCGCCACGTTCGCTTCATGGAATCTCAATTTCCAGGTTATGAGGCCTTGTCAAATTTTGCTCCAGACCCTACTTCTACCATTAATTTGCAAATTTTAACGTCTCCGCCGATGGTCGCACAACCTGCAACATCACCACCTGCCACACCTCGCTCTATGGCCCGTTCTTCGACTCCGCTTGTGGCATCCTCTCCTCCGCTTCCTGCTCCACTACCTGCTCCACCTCACCCGCAACAACGCACTCACTCTATGCGCACTCGTAGTCAAAATGATATTTATAAACCGAAGCGCATCTTCACCATCACCAAACATCCGCTACCCGATAACATTGAGCCCTCCACTGTTCAGCAAGCGCTCTCTCATCCTCTCTAGCGCGCTGCCATGGCCGATGAATTTACAGCTCTTCAACGCCATGGTACATGGGATCTCGTCTCTCCACCAGCTCATGCCAACATCATTGGGTGTAAATGGGTGTTCCGCATCAAGCGTAAACCTGACGGTTCTATCGACAAATATAAGGCGCGTCTTGTTGCGAAGGATTTTCATCAACGCTCGGGTCTTGATTTTCGAGAAACCTTTAGTCCTGTAGTAAAACCGGCCACAATTCGTATTGTCCTCTCTCTTGCTCTTCACTTCAACTGGTCTCTTCGTCAGTTGGACGTTAGCAATGCCTTTTTGCATGGCAAATTGGACGTCCCAGTGTTTATGACACAACCCCCAGGTTTCAAAGATCCGTCGCTCCCTTCGCACGTTTGTCTTCTCCGGCGCTCCTTGTATGGCCTGCGTCAGGCCCCTCGGGCCTGGTATAATGCTCTAAGCTCGGCCTTAGTCGCTTTCGGATTTGCCCGCTCTCGAGCTGATACTTCTCTCTTTATTTTCCACAAGGAGTCTGTGCGCCTTTACGCTCTTGTATATGTCGATGATATTGTCATTACTGGTTCCTCTGATGCGAAGCTTCTCGCTCTTACTCAACATCTTCACCGCACTTTTGCGCTCAAAGATCTTGGTCCTTTGTCCTATTTTCTGGGGATTGAAGTTGCCCACTGTCGTGACGGGTTATTTCTCTCCCAACACAAGTATACAATTGATCTCTTGCGTCGCCATAAAATGGATGGTGCGAAGGCTCTATGCACTCCAATGTCTGCTAAGCTTATCTCTGATGATAGTCCAGCTGATCCTACCGCCTACCGGAGTGCCATTGGAGGGCTTCAATATCTCACCATAACCCGACCAGACATCGCTTTTACGGTCAATAAACTTGCCCAACACATGTCTCGTCCTACTGCTTCTCACTGGCTTGCGGTTAAACATCTCTTTCGCTACCTCAAAGGATCGTTGCATCATGGTCTTCTTCTTCGCCGTACTTCATCATTCACCATTACCGCCTACTCCGATTCAGACTTTGGTGGTGACCTCTTTGATGGGAAGTCCACGTCTACCTATATTATTTTCCTTGGGTCCAATCCCATTTCGTGGCGGTCTCGAAAGCAAACTGGTGTTGCACGTTCTTCCACCGAAGCCGAATATCGGGCACTTGCTACTGCTGCATCAGAAGTATGTTGGTTACGTCATCTCTTTAGTGAGCTTCATATTCCTTTTCCCTCTGCGCCTAAACTGCTTTGTGATAACATGGGCGCAACTCGTTTAGCTTTAAATCCGGTACAACATTCCCGCATGAAACATATTGCTCTTGACCTTCACTTTGTGCGTGATCTTGCTTCTAAGGGCTGCCTATCTGTTTCCTACGTCAACACTTTGGATCAGCTCGCTGATGTTCTAACCAAACCTTTGCCTCGTCCTCGTTTTCAAGTCTTACGTTCCAAAATCTCTGTTGCTGATGGAACGTCGATTTTGCGGGGGCGTATTAAGGATGACTCCCAAGCCTCATCCAAATAGCTTACTCCCTAGTCTTAAGGAATTAGTTAGGGTTTTTATGTTATGTAATCTTTATAGATTATACATGTAACTATATATACTGTAACAATGTATCAGATATTCAAGTGAAAATAATACAGATTTTATATTTCTTATAGTCTTTGACCTATGTACACTAGTGAAAGACTTTAACTTATCATGTCGTGAAATTTTAATTTGCACCATGAAGATTTGTTTGTTTGTTTATTTGTTTTTTTTTTTTTAATTGAGTGAGATTTGAGGATCAAACTCACTGAGTCACGACCAATACCATTATTTAGTGACACGATGTCACTAGAATCGATGTCTAAGCATCATGAGGTAGTTTCAAAACAATTACTCCCTCCAGTCCAAGTTATTTTGTACACCCACTACAGTACGTGGAATAAAAAAAGTTGTTTTTTACTTTTTAATTGACCTTTTCAAAGGTGGAGATTGAGGGTGAAGATTTTAAGAGTGAAGATTGTAAGATTTCTTTTCATTTTGGGGATACGTAAAATATGGTGAAACATCTCGAAAAGAAAAATGTGTAAAATAATTTGGGACGGAGGAAATAGATTGCAACTCGTAGTTGAGCTTTATTGCTTTATTGTTGTTTAAAAAATGACACAAATGTGATGGCCAAACTTTCAAAAGTTATCACTTCAATGAAAAACACTTTAGATCCCTTTTCAATATATTTTGGTCTGAAAAGTTGCAACTATAGAAGTCTAGTCAACGCATCATTCATTAATTTATACTGTAACGAGTTCTTCTCTCATTATAATTTTCAAGCACGTTTGCAACATGAATTAGTTTAAGCTATACTTTATATATTTGAAATATAAAATTAAAGTACAACCTAACCTTGAAGATGTTTTGCTTACTTCTTTTTTTCAGCTAAAATAATTGTTTTATAAAATATTTGAGAGCTTATAGTTGTTCAAAATATTTAGTAGTACATGTTTCAACAATGATCTTATTTAAAGGGTATATGGACATGCTTAACCATAAGATCTTTAAAAACATAATATAGGATTTATATATGAGAGCTTGTAAGATGATTTTATAAGCGTTTTCTATAAATAAAATATCTTACTCTATCTCAAAATAAGGTATTTTTTTTTTCTTTTTTCTCCTAATCTAAGAAAAAAAAAAAGTTTATTTATTATTTTAGTTTACGCAACGTTTTATTATTTCAAATAACATTTGTTAGTGTTAAAACTAATTAGATATTTAAAGTAAATTTAATGGAAGACAAAAAATATCGGTAGAGATAATTAAGAACAATATCTTTTGTTGCAATTGCATCAATACATGACATCATTATAACATAAATAATACATCATCACTAATTATGTTTTGGGCCGGGGCACTACCCCCTTTCAAGGAAGTTTCCAAAATCTTAGGTGTAAATTTATAAATTAATATTAATTGCCAAATTAAATATGTATGTTGTATAAAATAAAATGTTCTTTTAGATATATAAAGTTGTTTGAACATATTATTAAATTGTTTAACTTAAACAATTATATTGTATTACTTTAATCAAATTTGTATATTATGAAGGCGTGTTCTTTGTTTAGGTCTTAGATGGCGGTCTATGAAATCCGCTAAAGTTGAATATGTGCTATAAGGTACAAACAAAACCAGACAAACTGATTATCACTGAGTGAGATGAAGTGCTCCATATTTTATTCTGCTACTTTTTGTCAATCCTACAGAAAAAAGGTCACTTATTATATTTATCATATTATTAATTATTAATTTTCATATTCTCCCATAATTAATATATTTTGCTAATCTTCATATCAAACAGAAAATAAGGAAAACAAATAACATGTAGGGAATAAACAAAAAATAGATTTAAATTTAGATTAAAAAAAATTGTTTGGCGATTACACGGATCTCGTTCTTGTATGACGAGTCTAATAGATAACTAAACTAATGATTTGGTACTCATATTCAAGCACAAAAAAGTAAAATTTCTATCTGCCACACACAATACTCACTCATTTATGGTTTGCTTATATTAACTACCTTTTTTAATCTGTGTAAAAATAATTATAAGCATATCTTTGTAGGACAGACGAAATATATTTTATCTTAAAATCCATTTGGATGGAGAGATTTGAGGGGTGGATTTGGAAATCCATCATCAACTCCACCCAACTTGTTTGGCGAAAACAATCAAATCAAACGATTTTAAATCTCTCCTAAATTTCTAGTTCATTTTAAATCCATCCAACAACCTAATCATTGACAGATCCATCCTGCCTCTCATATATGTCTAGTCACATTATCACACACCACACATTACAGATACCACCCACGTACACACTTCACACACATACTTCACACACTACACATGTTGGAAAAATGCCTATTTAGGCAGCCCGATTTAGGCATATTTTGGGTACAACCCTCGGACCAAGGGACTTGTGTGCGAGCACGATCTGCGTACACGAATGTCGGTCCGATCGAGGAGCGGCCCCGTGAGCCAATATTTGCTATTTTTTTTTTCCAATTCCGCATGACTTTTCAACTTCATGGCTGTTAAATACTCCATGTTTTTCACCTAAGTAGCCTTAAATTTTGTAAGTTCTAAAGTTCATTTGAATATTAATTCAGAAGTAGTGGCTCGACTAACAATCATTTCGAGCCTATTTGTAGTGGCTCTTTCCAGTCCATTTGATACAGTTTCGAAAATACCTTTTGCAATTGCAACTCCTCTATTCCAATTCTCCAATAAACTTCATTGCCCCTCAGTTTTTGGTGATACAATTCAAGCATATTTTCAATTCATTGTACAACAGAAACTGTGTGCTACGGTTTCTGCTAAACCCGGTGTATCTTGGGAAACTAACGTCCGGTTGTTCTCTTAGCACCATTAGAGAGAGGAAGAATTAGTTTTAAGAAAATTGTGTTAATCACAGGCATCAGTTTGTTACATATTATAGCCATCAACTTATTCTCATCCTACAAGCTTGAAACTAATTCTTACGATGGGCCGATGGCTTCAAACAATTTTGTTGATGCTACCAACAACGCCCTCACTGCCAGCAATCTACCTCCGCCAACCGTTACCCCTCCCACTGTCTCTCCTACCCACGTGCCGCCTACTGTGAATGTTCCAGTTAATCATGCAGATAAACCCAATGATTTGAACTTCAAGAGGTGGCAGCAAAAGATGTTATTTTACCTCACAACCTTGAACCTTTCAAGGTTCTTAACTGAAGATCCACCCAAGTTGAGTGAGGATGTGCATGCTCAAGTTGTCAATGTGCTTGATGCTTGGAGGCATTTCGATTTCTTGTGTCGGAATTACGTGATGAATGGCTTAGCTGATTCGCTATACAATGTGTATAGTTCAATGAAATCGGGTAAGGAACTTCGAGACTCCCTTGACAAGAGATACAAGACGGAGGATGCGGGGGCCAAAACGTTCATTATTTGTCGGTTTCTTGAACTACAAAATGGTCGATGCAAAAACCTTCATAAGCTAAGTGCAAGAGATTCAAGTTATCTTGCATGATCGAAATTCATTCAGAAGGAATGGTGTTGAGCGAAACTTTCCAAGTGGCTACCATAATCGAGAAGTTACCACCTGCTTGGAAAGATTTCAAGAATTACTTGAAACACAAACAAAAGGAGATGAACATCGAAGAACTAGTTCTTTGGCTTCGTATCGAAAAAGACAATAGAGGTTCGGAGAAGAAGTTCACTACGAAGAGGGCAAATGTTGTTGACCATGGTAAGGGCTCAAAGAAAAACTTCAAGAAGAAATTCGATTCAGTTGATAAGGGTGCTGTAGGACCGAAGAAAGAAAATTTCAAGAAGAAATTTATCGGCAACTACTTTAATTGTGACAAACCAGGTCGCCGTGCTGCCGAGTATAGAAAGACGATTAAGAAACCAGAGGCTAATATGGTGGATGAGATCACCAAAGATGTTAATGAAATGCATCTTGCAGCGGTGGTAACTGAGGAAAATTTGGTGGGTTCAAACCCACGTGAACGGTGGATAGACACGGGTGCAACCCCGTCATGTTTGCTCGAACAAGGAACTTTTCAACTTCCTTGATTAAAGTGTTAATGATGAAAAAATCTACATAGGCAATTCTACCCCTTCGGATGTGAAAGGTCAAGGAAAGATGGTTTTGAAGATGACTTCGGGGAAGGAGCTGACTCTTAACAATGTGCTATATGTGCCGGAGATTCGCAAGAATTTGGTGAGGCTCGTTGTTGAACATGCATGTCTTTCGCATTATTTTTTAGTCCGATAAGGTTGTTTTGTCTAAGAATTGGATGTTTGTAGGAAAAGGTTATGTAAGTGATGAATTTTTTAAGCTATATGTAATGTCCATTTAGCCAAAAGTGAATAAAAAAGTTAACTCTTCCGTTTATTTGCTTGAGTCTTTCATTGTGTGGCATGGTAGACTAGGACATGTCAATTTTGATAGCCTGCGCAGGTTGATGAACTTAAAAAGCATACCTACATTCTATATTGATACGAAATACAAGTGTGAAACTTGTGTTGAGGCAAAATTAACCAGATCATCTTTCCAAACTATTGAAAGAAATAGTGTACCACTAGGCATAATTCATACCGATGCGTGTGATTTAAACGTCGTGCAAACTCGTGGTGGGAATAAATATTTCATTACTTTTGTAGATGATTACATTAAATATTGTTATGATTATCTTCTTAAAAGTAAAGATGAATCCATAGAAAAATTTATCCTATATGAAACCGAAAATCAACTTAATAAAAAGATTAAGGTGCTATGAAGTGACATGGAAGGAGAGTAAGAATCTCCATATTTTTATTTTTGTGCTCAACATGGAATCAAGTATGAAACCACGACACCTTTATTCACCTCAACAAAATGGCATTGCCGAACGAAAAGAATAGGACTTTAAAGGAAATGATGAATGCATTGTTGTTGAGTTCTTTGGGATACCCCAGAATGTGTGGGGGGAAGCTGTGCTGTCAGCTAGCTACCTTTTAAATAAGGCCCCTTGGAAAAAGGTGGATAAAATCCCATATGAGCTATGGCACGGGAGACCACCATCCTACAAATACTTGAAAGTGTGGGAGTGTCTTTCTAAGGTGGCCATACCTTTACCCATGAAGGTGAAGGTTGGACCAAAAATTGTTGATTGTGTATTCATTGGATATGCACATAACAGTAGTGCTTATCGATTTCTTGTGCATGAATCTAAGATTGATGACATACACAAGAATACAATAATGGAGTCTCGAATGCATCATTCTTTGAACATGTGTTTCCTTATAAAACTCAAGTGGAAGTAGCCTCCTCAAGTAAGACTGTGGAAACAGTGGATGAAGAGAAAGTCGAAGAGATTGAGGTTGAGCCTAGACGAAGTAAAAGGGTAAGGATTGAAAAGACCTTTGGTCTAGATTTCCTTACCTATATGCTTGAAAGCGAACCTCAAAGTTTCTCAAAAGCAATAAATTAGTCAAAAGGACCTCTTTGGAAAGAGACTATTCAAATTGAGATTGATTACATTCTGCAAAATCATACTTAGGAGCTGGTGGATCTTCCTCCGAGAAGTAAACCACTAGGATACGAATGGATTTTCAAAAGGAAGATAACGGATGGGTCAATTGATAAGTACAAGACTAGACTTGTGATCATAGGTTATAGGCAAAGAGAATGTCTTGACTACTTTGACACGTATTCTCCTGCGATGAGAATAACCTCCATAAGAATGGTTTTAGCAATTGTTGCCTTGAGAAATCTTGAAGTGCATCAAATGGATGTCAAGACTGTTTTTCTTAGTGGAGATTTGGAGGAAGAAATTTTTATGGAACAACATGAGGGTTTTTCTACTCCCAGGCAAGAGAATAAAGTTTGTAAATTGGTGAAGTCATTATCTGGCTTGAAACAACCAAAACAATGGCATGCAAATTTTGATAATCCCATGATGAGTTGTGGATTTAGGATCAATGATTGTGACAAATATGTCTACGTGAAAAGCACGGAGAATGGGTATGTTATCCTATGTCTTTACATAGATGACATGCTAATCATTGGTAGCAATGCCACGATGGTCAAATCCACAAAAGATATGTTGACTTCGAGATTCGACATGAAAGATATGGGTCTAGCCGATGTGATTCTTCGAATCAAAATCCATAGATCACCTGAATGACTTGTTTTGAGTCAATCTCATTACATTGATAAAATCCTTGAGAAGTTCAACAAGGATGACACTTCCTATGCTAGAACCCTGATAGATACAAGTCAACATCTATCGAAAAATAGAGGAGAAAGTGTTTATCAAGTCGAGTACTCAAGGATAATTGGCAACCTAATGTACTTAATGAGCTATACAAGACCAGACATAGCTTTCGCTGTGAGTAAGTTGAGTAGATACACAAGCAATCCAGGAGAAGAGAAAAGCAATTGTGAGAATACTCAGGTACTTGAGATATACTCGTGATTACGGACTACGCTATACTAGGTATCCGGCTGTAGTTGAAGGCTACAGTGATGCAAATTAGATATCGAATATGAAGGAATCTAAGTCAACAAGTAGATATGTGTTCAATTTAGGTGGTGCAGCAGTATCACGGAAATCTTCTAAGCAAAAGGTAATTGCAAGGTCCACAATGGAGTCAGAGTTCATTGCTCTAGACAAGTGTGTAGAGGAAGCCAAATGGCTACGCTAGTTCGTAGAAGATATTCAATGTGGCCTAAGCATGTGCCCACAATTTGTGTACATTGTGATAGTCAATCGGCTATTGGGAGAGCACAGAGCAACATGTACAATGGTAAGTCTAGGCACACACGCCGTAGACATAATACTACTAGACAACTACTCTCAACTGTCGTAATTTCTATCGATTATGTAAAACCTAAAGATAATATAGCAGGTTCGTTAACCAAAGGGTTAAATAGAGAGTTAATTGCAAAATTATCAAGGGGAATGGGTCTAAAACCTTTGAAAGAAAGAGTTGAGGCAATGGAAACCCAACCTAGTTGACTGGAGATCCCAAGATCTAGGTTCAGACAACCTAATTGTTAAGACTCTGAGTTCATCGTGGGGGTCAATACCAAGCTCATTCCTAGGATGAAAACAGTGATGCCTGTGTGTATATGATTAAGCTTGGGTCAACACACACTTCACATACACACTACACACACATACTTCACACACTCTACACACGCTTTCATTATTATCACCCTTTCACAAATATTAATAAAGAACTGAAAAATGAAAAGTGTAAACAATTAAAATTCACTCATTTGAATTTTAACATCTAAATAAGGGATTTAAAATGGATTTGGAATGAGTGAATTTTCAAATACAAAGAATTGTAAATCAAATCCTTTACTTTCCAAATCCTTTTATCCAAAAACAACCTTAGTTAATTATGTCCTTCTCATGTGGTCCCATATTTGCCAATTTAAGAGTTGTTATTATTTTTTTTTTCTATCTTTCCTTTGGAATTCCATTGTTTAAAATATAAATAATTATAAAAAAATTAAAAAAAAAATGAATATAAAGATGTATGTAAATAATTCTTATCTTAAGAATCCAGTTTTAACGTAGTAGTATATAATTAATAGTCGTTTTAGGATCTTTAATTGATGCAAACGTTGCATATCTTACTATATAATAAAATAGAATCCTCTACAAAAGAAAAATTGGACATATATTATCACTCATTTCATCTTCTAAAAATAGTAGATTTAAATCATTACTAACATAATAAGAGAATTGTATATATATGATAAGTATTTGTATATATATAGTAAAATCTTCCCAAAATTAGTTCCAAATTTAAATTTTGTTGACAATTTGCTATATAAAAATTGGGTTAATATAAAAAAGCAACCCGTACTATACGCATTTTTTCACATAACTACCTAAACTATTTTTTATATCAATTTTCAACTTGTAGTTTGCGAAATTATCCGTTTGCAACCCCGCATCATATTTTCCGGCAACTATCTAATCGCATGACTGCCACATACTATTTTGAAGGTCAAAGTTGATACATCAACCTCAGAAGCGTGCATTTCTTGATTTAGGGATGAATTTTTGAACTTGTCATGAAAGCCGCTCCAAATCACAACGATTGGAACAACCTTCTCAAATCGCTAGCGTACGATTTGTGACAGAGATAGTATAAAAGATATCGAATCTATAGGGAGAATTTCCCATAAGAATCGACTTTAGCACTTACGAATTAAGTAGGTCAAATGTAAATTGAGAGTGGGGATTAATCTAATAACATAAAGCAAATAAATAAAGCAAGGAGGGAACCGATCGAGGGAGAGATATTTCCGAGGCTCGTTTTCACACAAGCAAGATAAAATTGATATTTATAAGCGATTACGAGACATTGTTGTGAGTTATATGTGATTAAGATATATAATCCTAAAATCTCCAACCCAAGAGAATATTGCCTAGGGAGTATGGCCCAAGGACATACTTTGAGATCAATAAATTCTAGGGAAAAGGTCGAAGTGCTCCTAATACCCTAGAATCAGTGAGTAATCAGGGTTCATTGTAGACTACGTACACGGATAAAAAATTATAATCAAACCCCAAGCTTCGGAATTGTGGTTACGTATGACTAAAATAGGATAGCCCGATACGCCCTTAAACTCTACTCCCCCGCTCGGTAGAGCTTCTCTTCCATAGGTCTCCCTTCTACCGATTAGGTTTTTGGTTAATCTAATTATCCAAGGTTAACTTCCCACCCGAATACACTAAGGCGTAGCAATTAACCTCTAAACTCAATTAAAATATAGTTGCACAATCCTCGTAAGGTAACTATCCCTAGCCTAGGAGGTCAACAATTATCTTTTGATTGCACAATTAATTGAAGTGATCCTAAGCCACCGAAAGCCGGAGCTACCATGAAGCAAGTCTGTGGTCGAAGGCTTAATATCAACTAACTTTTATTACAAATTAACCAAATTCTAACCCTAGGTACCACAACTCACAACAATCCAATAATCAATCAACTAATCATCAAATCCGAAGCTTAGGCTGCTCCTGGGCTTTGAAAAACACAGAAATCACTCACAAATCATCAAAGAAATAACAAGCATTATCAACAGTCAAGCAATAAATACAATAAAAATCGAAAATAAAGAGAAGGGATAATTAAGAAAATGCTCAATTGATTGAAGAATCCTCGTAAATCTTTGATGAACTTGACGGGTGTCACAAGCCCGCTAGTAATCCCTGAGTTCTCCTCCAAAGAAGGTTTCCTCCTTGAAGAGGAGGAAGAAAACCCTAACTTAGAAGCTAAAAATCTGAAAATATGAAGAACAGAAGAGAGATGGTGTGTTGGGGATGATTTACAAAAGGGAGGCAAGTTTACCTCCTAACAAATGAGAGGGAAAGGGATATATATACGTCCCCAACCCCTAAAATCTTAAGAAAAAATTAGACCTAATAGTAAGGGCATAAAAGTAAAATACAAATAAGAAAACAAGGGATCATAAGTTGTTAAGTCGAGCCTCTCGTTTGCACTTGACTCGAAATTCTCGCAATTTTTAGGAAAAATTAGCTGAGAATTGGCTCGTACTCCGGACATGAAAGTTGTAGGTCTTCATCTCGGCTACACATGACTGCTTGAATCACATGAATCAGAGCTCGAATGAAGGAGATATGACAAAAAAACGAACATAACATGCATAATCGGCTGGGGACGGCCCGTGGACTGTTGGAACCGCTGCCAGGCCGGCAGGAGTGGCAGCTGGAAACTTGATCATGTTCTGTACCAATTACCAGGACCACTGTCAGTCCGGTAGGTGCAGCGGCAGTGGTGCAATTCAGCCCCTCTTCGTGCCTTCGTCTTCATTCGTCGTTTCAGAGCCCTTCCTCTCGTCTTCTCGACTCGACCCCTTCAAAGATTTTGTTTGCGACTCAACGAAATTCGATTTAAGCTTTTGTTGGGTCTAATTTGGGTCCATTTGTCCTTGATTCATGGGCCGGAACATGAATTATGTGCGATTGTCCTCGTCCTCTTTCATTCTTCAAATTGAGGCTTCTTTATCCATCTTCTCGGCCTGATTTCTTCACGAAATTTTCTCGTGACTTGATGATCTTCAGTTTAGGCCTGACCTTAACCCATTTTGGGTTTATTTGGGCCTTGAGATGCGGGCTGGACTGAGAAAATGGGTGTAAACTTTGGGCCTTTAGATGCGGGCCGGAGTGAGAAAATGGGTGTAAACGATCTTCTTGATATTTTGAATTTTTCTAACCTTCAAAACACGACTAAAAAACACATAAAAGCGCATCAAATCATATTAAAAAGGAAAATCAACCTGGAAATACAATAAAAAAACAAAATTGCACTTAAACATAACAATCACATGCAATTCTTAATTAAAAAAATAGATGTGGAAAACATAGGAAAAACTATAATTTTCACATTCATCAATTTTCCCACCAAAACGTTGAATAAAACCAAATGTTTAAAAAAAAACCAGCTTCTCCTTATTCGTTGTACGTCCAAGTTCGGGTTGGAGGTTTTTCAATGTTTTCAAATCGGCTTCAAGAGTGTTCATCCGTCTAAGAAGCCCAAAGATTATTTGGCGAGCTCTATCACACATCGAAGGATCGAGTCACACGAAAAAAGTACAACCATCTAGTGCCTAACCACGACAAATTTGCGATTAACACAATGTCTTTAACCAGAAATTCAATTTACATAGGTAAGGATTCATTAGCCTTTTTGTTATGGCTTGTTTTTACATTGGGTTTTATTCAAAGTTTTAGGGGGAAACCCCATCCCAAAATCAAAAAATGTGTGCTTCTGAGGTTGATGTACCAATTTTAACCTTTAAAATAGTGCGTGCGAGTCACGTGAGTAGATAGTACAGGTTGTATTTTGTTATTAACCCTAAAAAAATTATAGGTGATAACTTTTAATGATTTATTTTATAATAAGAATAAATATATTAAATTAAAAAGAAAATAATGAAAATAAATTAAATTAAAAGCAAATAATTTCTGGTTTTTTTCCGTTTTTAATGTAAATATAGAAAATTAATATTTTTCATGTCCTTTAATTTGACATCTACATTACATATTTTAAAATAAATTATACTAAAAGAAAAGAATTTGTTTGTTGATTATTTAGGTTACAGTTGTTTATGCAATATGGGTTGATTAGTTTAATGGGTCTGAGATACAAATAAAACTTAAACAAATATTATGAATATTTTTTTAAATACTTATTAACTAATCTTTTTAGGATATCAATAAATTTTTGTTTATATTATTTAAAACCTTATTTTTATTTTATGAAAAAAGACCAGATATGTATCTTCCCAACAATATTACAACTATTAAGAAATACTAAAACTAATTATTTTTCTGTTCCTAGATTCACGGATAATATTTAGTTTTTTATAAAAATAAATAAATAAATAGCAGAGGAACACAATGCCAACGTTAGGGATGGAAAGAATTATCACAAAAAATTTATTTAATTACATAAGTGCTATTTTATAAAGAAAGATGGGAAATGTTACTATCCTAAAAATGAGAAATTTTTTGTTACCTATAATCTTGTTCAGTTTGCAAAAACTCGTTCTTTAGATTCTATTGTGTGACTTTAGCCATGCTTTTCCTCTGTCATTTAACTTCGGGTGATTCCAATATATGAAGTTATATTTTCCTTTTTAAAAGGCGTGAGAAAATTTACCAAAACAGATAGCCCAGTGCCCTAAAGTTACTGGACAATTATGGTATCGATTTTTTCTCTGAGCCGAGTGCTATAAAAACTGAAACATAATACCCATTCTTCTTTTAAAGAGTGTTTGCGATTGCTTTTACTTTTTTTAAAAAATGATTGAAATTAGATACTTTAGAAAAGTCTTTTGAGAAAATTGGGTAGTGTTTGAAGATAAAAAATTATTTCAAACAATTCTAGAGAGAAAATTATTAAAATTTTGCTTGCAGTTTTTATCCTGGAATCATTTTTTTAACTTGAACATATTTTTTCAAACACCCCACGAGCTCTTCCCCAAGTTATAAGTTGATAAATACTTACTGTTGCGTTGTTCTTACGATTATGGCTCACAATCCCAGCGACTAATCCTAGACTCAATCAAACCAACAATGCCACACTACTAGATATTCACCAGTAGCATTCAATCAAACAGATTAAGAAAGATAAAATGAAAACAATAAGAACAAGAGCCGATTTACGTGGTTCGGATTGTAATAATCCTACATCCACGGGCCAACATCATGATCTCCATTACTGATCACAAACATATGAATTCAGAGTTACAAGATGAAACATCAACACTAGCACAAAGAAATCTTACACATGAATGATATACGATTCCTTCTGTCAACACACCAGCTGAACTCATTCTCCTCTGATTATCTTCATGAGTTTTCATCTGTTGTCTTGCAAACCTTCAGGTGTTGATTGCTTCCATGAACACCATAGTTTTCTTCCCCAGAAAAGATCAAGAAAAACGTGAATGAAAAATGGAACCAAAACCGTTTTGTTGCAACTGAAAAACTGCTTCTGTTATCTTTCCTCTCTCTGCATTTAATGCCCTCCGGATTCAGTTAAAATGTGAGGAATGAGAGATGAAACCCTCAGCTGTAACTTCCTAGCTATAGTCCCTGATTTCACTATTTTGCCCTCACTTATCCTTGTGCAATTACAATCTTCTCCCTACTTCATTTTATCAATTAAAGTTTAAGCTATTTTATCACTTACAAAAAACATGTACAGAAACGCCCTAAAAGGATAACTTGAACAAACTGATGAGGGTCGGAAACAAAGATAGATAAATGATATAAGGGGAAATGCTAAATACAACTTACAAGTTGGGACAATAAGAGAATGAGAACTATAATCTCAATCTTGACAAACAATTCATACAATATTCAAATCTCCCTTAAACATTCAAGCGACGGTATCCAGTTGACATTGCGACCATTGCTCTTGTGACCGCCTTATCCACTGCTTCCGAGCCTCGCGACTTCAAATCTACCTCCAAGTCTCCTGCTTGGATGTTTGCCATGCAGGATGAAACAAATGCACTTCACTTGAATAACACTTGGGATTTGATCCCACGCCGTCCAGATATTAATATTGTCGGTTCAAAATGGGTTTTTTGGACCACATATCATGTTGATGGCTCTATTGAACGTCACAAAGCCGTCTGTGACACATGAATTCATGCAGATACCAGGAACTTTTTTTCAAGCACACCTTCAATCCAGTTGTTAAAGCAACTACGGTCCGCGTTACATTAGCACTCTCGGTCCAACATTGTTGGGCCCTACACTAGTTGGATATCAAGAACACCTTCTTGAATGGTATTATCAAGAAGCCAGACCTAATGGCTCAACCTCCTTGTTTTGTCAACCTTCGATTTCCTGATCATGTATGTCGATTAAAGAAAGCCCTCTATGGTCTTCGTCAAGCACCCTCTACTTGGTTTCAATGCTTTAGCTGGCCTTTGGCTTCTGCACCAGTCGATCTGATTCTTCCTTATTTTATCTTCAAAGGTACATGTCTTATATACCTCTTGCTTTATGTTGATGATATAATTGTTACCGGCAATAACTAGACGAGACTTCATAATTTTTTTGACGGAACTCATGTTGAGTTTGCTAATAAGAATCTTGGGCGATTAAATTATTTTATGGGGCTTGAAATATCTTACACACCAGCTGGTTTATTTATTAGGCAAGCTAAGTATGTCCGTGAAATTTTCAAGCGAGCCTAGTTACTGGACGCTAAGCCTCCCCCCACCCCCCTTACCAATGCCGAATCACCTCTAAGCACGGGTAATCCCTTTTTATCCAACTTTGTAGACATCACTTATGGGCGCCTTATAGTATTTAACTATCACACTCCCTGGTCTTTCTTATGCTGTGAATCTTGTGAGCTATATTCTCCTAATGATGACCACTTCTCTGCTATCTAGAGCATCATACGATACGTTAAAGGAACAATTCACTTCAGTGCCGTCCTGAATACTCGATTGTTATATATTCTGATGCAGATTGAGCTCGCTTGCTGAGACATGTCTATCTACTTACAATTGCTCTATCTTGTTAGGAGGCAATCTCATTTCCTAGAGCGTGAAGAAACAACCAACGGTGGCTTGTTCAAGCTGTGAGTCTTGAGTACCCGGCTCTAGCTAATGTTGCTTCTGAGCTTGTTTGGCTAATGAATTATGGGGTAACTCAGAGCTCTACCTCGTCTCTACTCTTGTGCGACAACAAGAATGCCATCTTCTTGAGTCAGAAGCCCATAGAGAGCTAAAAACATTGACATCGATTATCACTTTGTTCATGCATTGGTTTCTGCGTCCTACCTTTTATTACTTACGCTCTCAAGCTTTGCGTTCGTCCTCACTTAACGCAATGCTTGCAGGTGGGGTAACAAGGATATTCATTGACTAATTTATTTTTTGTCTCGTGCCGCACTTAGTATATTTATTTTAGAAATTATATTTTTTGTTTTTGTATTTATTTTTTTATTTTTAGCAATTTCGAAATGTTTCCAAGCGGAAGATTCAGAGAATAAATCATTTTATCAGAGAATTGTGTAAGAGAATAATAATATTTGACATTTCTTCTCCATTCTCGTATAATTAAGTGAAACTGATCATATTTCAATAGTAACCTATTTTTCAAAATTTAGAGTTGAATCTTAAATCAGATCTTCTCCGCGCTTGAATTTGACTTTGATAATGTTAATTTGAAGGCTTGATGACTTGATTTCAAATTAAATGTTTGATTTTGAATATTTCTGCAATGAACACCTTAATTTGATATGGGAGAAAATCACTCACACCTAGAAGAACACCGTGAGATTTTATAGATTTGTGACTTAAAATGGGCTTCACATTTTGATCTCGGGGTGGAACATTTTTTTTTATGAACGCTTTGAACGCCTTGAAAAATGCCTTTAGTAAAACGTAAAATTTTATTTAGTATCATCATTTTGAGATTTAATTTTAGTTATGCATATTGAAATGATTTTCAAACTTTATTTCATAATCATCCTACAATTCTCATATTTTAATAATATTTTATTATAACATTCAAGATATATTTTGAATGAATGGATATAATTATAAAATTTGAAAAATCCGGAATAAATTGAGTACTCTTCTAATGATTTACCAGAAAAGTTGACGGAAAATAGACAGAGGATAGAGTTCAAAGTTATACGATGACTTTTGATTAATTAGCATATGATAGTTGATCTAAATTGACATCATTTGAAATTTGAAGCTGAATATTCTCCATTGTACTATAATCTTCTAATCTTCGAAAATTCTTGAGTATGATTTACTTCAAGGATATGTATGAGTTTCTTCGCATGTTCTTACAAAGTTTGCAACACATTAAGTCTATTTCCAACCTCTTTATGTGTGTCGACAAAATACAATAGAAAATATTCTAAACAATCTTTAGCTGCTTTCAATCCTGGAAGATTGTAACAAGTCATGCCTTTTGCTCTAAAGTTATAAACTCCATGCCTTCTAGATGCTAGTTCTTATCGTATTTAACTCCAATTGAAGTAAAAGAGAATATACGACTGTACCATCTAATATTTTCTTTTGAATTCAGCAGTCTCTTCTGAATTTGAAGTAATAAAAATTGTATAATTCCTAAGGAATTTCAACGGAGGAAATCTTTCCATTATTAGGAAAATGTTGAGGGTTCGTACTCATATCTTGCATCACCACAATAAATGCAATTTGGAAAAAAAATCAATTCATGTTTCTTAGTACATTGGGATTCATAGATTCTTGTTCCTAAATCAGCATAATTTCATAATAGATAAATTAGAGTTATACATATATATTAACCATATTTACTTAAATACACTAGTTTTCCTAAAAAAATGTGAAATGACTTACCATTTGATTGATATTAAATTCTTGTGATACGTGCTCTTTTTTGTTGTTAGTAATTTTATCTTTATATTTCTGTTATTCACTAGCACTTAAGTTGGATACTTGTTTTTTTAATTGCAAGTTTCCTTTGTCAATATACATCTACTACTATTGAACTTGTTCTCGACGTCTGATTTTAAGAGAAAAAAATAAAAGAAAAAAGAGGAATTATATACATAAAAGAGGTATCATGTGCAATGTACATGACATTTTTACTAATTTTTCCTTATATGAAATATTTCAATAATAGGTACTCCATTCGTTTAAAAAATTGTGACTTTAGCAAAAAACCACAATTTTTGCACTCTTACCCTAAAAAATCTACTTAATGTCGTTCAATATTTTCATAATATTCCACAAAATATATCACAATTAAATAGATTATGTACGGATATATTTATTCTTTTTACCCATCTTTATTTTTTTCAAGAAAAAACTAATGCGACACTTTTTTTTAAAATGGATGGAGTACATTAGAACTACTATTTCACAATTCAATGCTCTTAACAATAATGCATAAATTGTCATTATGTTGATGTTTTATAACCAATTTTGATAAAATTTATTGTTTATAAATTTAAAATCACTAAAGATATAATTACCAAAAGAAACATTAAAATTTTAAGAAGTAAATTGAACACAAAAGGAAATTTCTTACTTGTTGATGTTGCAAATCGGTAGTATATGGTTGAAATATATTTGGGTTGTACTTTCATGCTCTCACAGAACCTCTCCTTTCTTCAATTGTTTCTATGTACTCCAAAATACAAGTTTCAATATCCTCTTCTGAGAATCCTCTAACAATACTCACCTGTAAAATAGATGAATGTCTTATTACTGAAATTTGGTTGTTTTCATGTGTTTTCAGCAATAAAGCATCTTCAATGTCAAACTGTTGCACTTCCTTCGGAAAAATGCTAAACTAAAAAAATAAATAACCAGATAGAAATAAAATTTATGCGGAAGAAAAATTCCGCAAAAAACTAAATAGGTATTCAGAAAGTCTAAGAGAAACTCGAAAGACTTGATAGCTTCTACTGAGGATTTATGTTGACCACCAACGTCACTATTTAATAGATGAATAATGCTTACCCCTTTCTTACCAGTTCTAAGATTTGTTTTAGCACAGTACTAATGTTGATCAAATTCAGATAATTTTCAAGCAATATTAACATCTACTAATGAAAATGTACACCACTTGAATAGTAAGGTTCTCTTTATTCTTCCCAGAGAAAAGAAAACATTTTGCAATTTTGATGAAGGAATTGATGAAACAGACAAGTATTACTCAGAGGAATTTCTGAATACCCTTAATCCAAATGGTATATCTTCTCACAAGGTAGTTTTGAAAAAAATTGTCCAATTATTCTTTTTAGGAATCTTGATCCATCAAATTGATTGTGTAAGAATGGTACGTAGAGAATTGAAGAGTGATATGATAGATTGTTTTAGTGGGTATCACCATGACAATTAACAACTATATCATTTATTTTATTGTTTCTTGGATGATGAATTGGAGATTCCTTTTGAACTTTGAAACTAAACTTTGGATGAAAGGGTTTGAGAATGTATTTGAAATTTATAGTGTCAAATTCATTGAAGATGTTTGGGTTATCATGGATATGAAAATCCATCACTTTCATTTTGCTCTATCTTTTGAAGTATTTGTGTAGCGCCCTAATCCCAATAAGCCGGGAGTTCGGGGTGCTACTAGCAAGATATATATATATATATATATATATATTAAATAGTAAATCAAATTAGGTGCGGAAGCATGACATAAAAAATTTATCAGGCAAAAGCAGATATTTTATTTATTACAAACACTGCCGAAGTAGTATTTACAAAATTGGATTCAAAGTTTCTAAGTAAAAGAAAACACCCGGATTTTGTGACACATAAACTTATTTATATACATAGAAGAGGCAAAAGCATCTTAAAGTTGCAGGTAGAAAAAGAAACTCGGTGACCTTTGCCGCAACAGCTCTGCCACCCCGCTCAGCTAACCTGAAGATTTGTAATTAAGGGCATGAGTATAAATTCAGTGGGAACTTTGTAAGCAGTTATACTAAATGAAGGTGCACAATAATAAATGCATCCTTGACTTAGGAGTCCATCTTACGACTCAAAAGCCATATTACTGGACTTAGGGGCCAATCTTACGACTCCCAAGCCCTACTCAAAAGTCAATCTTATGGCTTAAGAGGTATCATGTTAAGAAGCCCGAAGACAAACATATTTATCAAAGTACAAGTTCAATAGTATAATGTACTTACAAGTAGCCAAGTCACTCACCTTTTTTGCTTGCTTTAAAGTAGGTAAATCGTATATGTCCCAAGGTCTGACCCGCACTACATCAAGCACATGTTGTTTGATTAATTAGTATTACTTATCGGGCTTAATATTTTAAAAGTAATTAAGTGTGGTACATTATTCTTGAAGTACAATTATTTTTACAATCTCTAATACATAAGCCAAGTTATTATAAATTATAATCCTAAATTAAAAAGTTTAATTATCTATTAATTTTAAATTATTAACAACATTAATAAATATTTAAAACTAACTAACATGCATCTTAGACAACAACTACTTAACACACCCTAAAAGAAATAACTAAACTTATTAATCTACTTAAATCAAGAAAATAATTAAATCGCTAAATCTATATAAACCATAAAAGACAACAAGAAAAGAAAACTATTAAAGAAGACATACCTCAAAAGATTTTAACACAATACGATAACTTCTCAAAACACCGGCCCGAATGTTATCAAAAATAAACTAATGAGGACCTCCTAGTTAAAGGAAATCCAATATTTAATATAATATTTTTATTTTAGTTATGCTTTTAAATAAGATCAAGCTTAACTCCTTTTATATAAAAATTTTAAGGTATATTTTTATTTAATTCATTCTATGTGGGACGAATTACAACTCAATTCCTGTGTGAATTAATTTTAGATTGTACAAATTGTTATTTTTCTTACTTCATCTAAAGATGAAATTTACTAAATTTAGTGTACGTGTGTGTTTACTATTAATAGAATACTTATTATATTATTATCATTATCATTCGTATGCATATCTATATAGTTTTGTTTACATATTTATTATATTAGTATATATACTTAGCTTAGTTACTACGTAAAGGTTATACATATATTCTACTAACTTTAGTTACTTATCTACTTCTATTATAAAAGTGTAAGTTGTTTCTTACAAAATTTGATTTGCCTATTATATTCTTAATGAATTTTAACTTTTAAGGTTAGTCTGGTAACTATATCTTTAAGTTTTATTTATAAACTATATCTTTGAATTTTTATTTATATGGTTAGACAAAATTTGATTTGTCTACTATATTATTAATGAATTTTATTTTTTAAGGTTAGTTTATTAACTATATTCTCAAAGTTTCATTTATTTGGTTAGAGCCCTATATAGTTCATCTGTCAATTCATGGATATGATACCCTAAACATTTTTACGGATATGATATAATTCATCTAATGGCATAAGTTGAACCTACATATTAATCATATTCTACATTTTTCTTTGTTTTTAATAATATACATTATTTTTATTTATTTTTATTTTTAAGTTTCTTTTTAAATTTATTATCTCTTTTATAATGAGATTCTTTTATATAATTGTCAAAAAAGAAAATTGTAGAAAAAAATCATTAATTAGTAAATTTTTATCGCTCATTTAGTAACTTTATTTTTTAAAGTTTTATTTATTTAGTAAGATCCATTTTATAATTGAAATTCATCTCTCTAGTCTCAACTTATCAAATTTTCTATCACATTTCATATAATATATAGTTCAACTGATGACATAAGTTGAACCTAAATATTCATATTATCTTATATTATTATTCATTTATAGTAAAATTCATTATATTATTTTTTTATTTGTTTATATTTTATTCGATTCTTCATAAATTTTTGATAATTTTTCTAATTGGTTTCTTCTATAATTGAGGAGAAAGGAGAAAGACCAATTAGCACAAATGTACTTACAATAAGTAAAATTATTTTAGTATATGATTCTCATGATATTGAATAATTGAAGGTACACAAAAGATATTTATATATTTATAAGAAAATTATTGAAATTTAAACATATTATAGGACTTTAGTACTCCAAAGTTTGACTTTTTTACTAGGATAATGATTCCAAGACTTTTAATTTCAAATAGTGGTACTTTAAAGTTATTTAGATATTAAAAGTTTGCAAAATTATTAAGTTTTGGTGTTTTCATTGTGAAAAAAATACTAAAAGATTTTACGATTAGCAATTAAAAAAAAAAAAAAAAAAAAAAAAAAAACTATACACATAAAAATTAAAACAATTAAATAATAGTGAAAGTTCTTATTTATCATTTTTTATTTTAGAGATATTTTTTTTTATTTTTAGTTTACTTTTTCTTTTCAATTTTGATACATAGTTATAATATATATATATATATATATATATATATATATACACATACACTCATTCTACTAATCATAACAAAAGAAAAAAAAAATTGACGAGACAACTATAGTGTATCATATTCCTTTTATTTACTCTTAAAATTTTATGAATCGAACTTTCTCCTTTCTCTACAATTGTAAAAGAATCCAATTAAAAGAACTATATGAAATTTATGAAGATGAAGAAAGTATATAAAAAAATTAAAAAAATGATATAATGTATACTAGTAGTTACCCCGTGCAATGCACGGGAAAGAGTTTAAATTAATATTTTTTTATATACAAAAATATCATTTAATTTAGTGCTAAAAGTGTAACATGTTGGAATTTGAATGTGTAACTTTTGTGTGTGCGTGTGTTCTTGTTAGAAATGTTTTAATTGTCATTTTTACTCTCATAAATATATCCTCAATAACAAACATAATAACATCAAAATTCATCATAAATAAACAATAGGCATTCAAAAAATTCGAAATTAGTAGGTTTTCTTAAAAAAAAACATCATGCAAAAATACAAAAGGTTTAGTATCAACATACTATAACAAAAAATTACTGGAAAAAACTAATATAGATCATTCAAGTTTCTAAAAAGACATAAATGTTAACGAATTTTGAAATACTTATTTATACACGAACCTGTAGTAGCTTTCCCATAAAATATCAAAATCTTCAATTATTCTTGATTCATAACTCTAAAAACAACTAAGAATATACCACGATAGAAGATAGGCTTACTAAAGAGAAATCCTAACCTGATTGCGAAAATATCAAGTTGTACCATCAATTAGTATATATCGTCAATTCCAGTACTATCACAAACTCCCACTTTTGAAAATATAGTCTTGAAAATATTGAAAATAACATCGGAAAAGAAAGAAAAAGTCGGTATACAATTTTCCCTATTAGGAACTACTATAGAAAATAATAAGAAATCTATCAAGAAAATGTTTGCCATTTGAAACTTTTGCAGAAAAGCCAGAGAATATAATCTACAAATTGTTCCTCGGTGGGGACTTTGCAAAAGGATCCACCAAAATCTACATCATAAACCTAGAAATATTTCTTTAATTATCCTCATAGAAGAAAATAATTGCTTGCAAGATCTTCAATTCCTGAAACTCATACATGAACTATAAATGTGAAGCAAATCAGGGTATTGCTATTACTTATATAGTGGAGAATAGATTTCTCCCTAGCAATAATCAACAAAAAAAAAAAAAAAAAAAAAATTAAGAAGTAGGTAGTCAACGTGGGGAACTTCCATAAGATTTTTTTCTCCATAAACTAATTAATTAATGTAGTACTACCTCCGTTTTTTTTAGTTGTCATTCTAACTAATTTATTTTGTTTGTAAATAGTTGTCATTTTAGTGATGCACGGGCTATTTTTTTAAAAAGTAAATCAATATTAACATAAACAATATTTTTTATTGAAAACACATTTTTATTTAATAATATAACAAAAAAGGAAATTGTTAAAAAATTTTACAAAGAAAACTTTTGTGTTCTTTTGCAGCGTTATTCATTCATTGCCCCTTACTCCGGAAAATCAGTAATTTCCACTAATAAAAATACATTTTAATTTTTTCACGAATTTCTTACTCGTATCTTGTTCCAGTTTTTATTTTTTTTTATTTTTTTTATTTTATATATTGTCTCTATCAAAACATTAATATTAAATTATGATAAATTTTGAATAGACTACACTGATTGGTAATAATAAATAAAGCGAACATACATAATCCAGAATCCGATATCAGTTAATAGAATTGAGAAACAAATAATTTTAAGGATTATTCTTATATAAAATATTTTATTAGTTTACGTACAAAACATCTTCTATTAGAAACAAACATAATTTTCTTTTAAGGATTATTCTTATATAAAATATTTTATTAGTTTACCTACAAAATATCCTCTATTGGAAATAAATTTTAAGAAAGACATAGAAAATATAATTTTATTTGGGATGAACTGAATCTTCATAGTTCATATGATGAGCTCATTCATATAAATAGAGTTGGATTTGGATTTAGAATTTTAAAAGACATAGATGACTTCAAATCTTTCAATTTTTTATCCAATAATCTCTTATATCCATAAGATGAGCTCATTAATATAAATAAAGTTGAATTTTAATTTAGGAAATTAATGGACTAAACTAATAAAATACTTTATATAAGAATAATCATTAAGAAAATATATTCTTTTCACAATCTTATTAAATTGTATTGCAATTCTGAATTGTATATCTTGGTTGTTTGTTTATTATTATTAATCAGTATGATCTATTCCAAAATTTATTATAATTTAATATTAAGATTTTGGAAGAGAGATGAGAGAAGAAAAAAAGCAAATGAAATTATTTTCGAGAGAAGAAATAAAACGGATAAAATACTTTACAGATAAAATAATTTTGGGAAAAAATAATATTGTACTGTGGAAAAAAACTAAAAAAACTGATTTTGTGGAATAAAAGGCGAGGAAGGAATCAAAAATATATTTAGCGTATTTTTTTTTGGTGGAGTGTGTTAGCTGACCGAACACATCATAGTGGGCTCTATAAGAATGGAGTGTGTTAGCTGACCGAACACATCATAATGAGCTCTATAAGAAAACTCACTGGTGGTTCCATATCATTATTGATATACAATAATTTATATGTAGTTTGATACATTGATTTTTACAATTTAGAAATTCTTGAGATCAAGCAAGCGGCCATCCTTTTGCCCTTTTTATAGGAGTATAGAAAATCAGAAATCATATCTGAAAGATTTGGAATGATCTGTACATTCTGTTATCAGATATCTTCAATTAAAGATTACATATTATTGTATATTAGAAAATTGATAAAATCACATCTATTTTTTGGTAAAGCTATGGTAATTCATATATTAATATACACATCATAATTATAATTTATATTAAAATAAAAATTCGGTCTATAATGAGTATTGATTTCGCTAATCATTCCAATTATGTGATAGTTATAAATTGATATGTGATATCATTTTATAGTTGTTATCAACCAATCTGTATATTAAATTTATTTTGTTTATAAGATAATATTTTGGAAATTTTTCTGCAATAGTTCATGATAGTTGTTAAATGGGATATTTCTTCTTAAAAGTCTTGCGTATAGTAAACGTTTTCGACTGAGTTTTATCAAAGTTTAATTGTAAACATATTGTAATGACAAAAATGAAATACTGCCATAAAATTAGAATTTCAATTGAAGTCGATACATGAACTTATTTTTGCAGAAATTAAAAAACTGAATTCTGCTACAATGAAATCAAAATTAGTCTTCAATCTCAGCTGATCGTCGGATGAGTTGATTGTCTCTAATCTTTTGCCAATATTTTGAACGGATTGAGACTGTACATGTTATAAACAAAATGTAAAGTTTAGCACAATTTATGGACAATAATATAAATAATTCACATAACAGAAATTAAAAATATAGGTTGAATTTTTATATGATTACAGATTACCGTAGAAAACGATGATGATGTATAGATTTGAATTCTGCAATCATCAAACTTGTTTTCGCCATAATCAAGATTCAGTATTGCTGATATTTTCTTATCTTGATTTGCATGTAGTACTTTTGGAGCATCCATTGTGAAGTATCTATCAAAGTTGACCCATAATAATCAAGGAATGAAGGAATTATACAAATTTGCAGTAAAAAATGTAACTTGCGAAATGAACTATCAAAGTTGACACATAATAATCAAGGAATGAAGGAATAATAGAAATTTGCAGTAAAAATTGTAAATTGCGAAATGAATAAGAAATAGAAATACCAGCTGCAAAAGTGATTCTCATTTACTGAAGACCTTATGTATTTATAGGAGCAATAATGTTATTGGATAATTTTTTTAAAAAAATTAGAATTTCAAAATTTTAAAAACTGTGCAACAAATTCTGTTATACATATATGTACAGATTTGTTATTACTGAATTTTAGACAGAAAAAATATTCGAAAACTTGAATCCCGCTAATATCATTGGATTTTTCAAATTTCAAAATTCAAATTCACATCTATTTATGGTAACTATTAAAATAGGCGGAAAAAGTTTCAACTTACTAATTTCGGATGACTTGGCTTATTATATATACATATATATATATATATATATATATATATATATATATATATATATATATATATATATATAGATTTTTAAGGAGGGATACATAACTTTCACAAAAAAAAATATGATTTGATTTATTTTTTACCAAATTAGCTAGTTAAGGAAACCGTTTCATAATTTATCGGAGTAAAAAAGGGTAGGTAAGTGGGCCAACCATAAACTAAAATTTACAGTCAAATAAATAAAATAATACATTTTTTAGATAGTTGGAATATAGGGTTTGTAATTAGTATTTTTTACCCTAATTTTATGCAATAAAATAAATTTGTAGATTCATTTGCATAGTAATTTCGATAGCTGATTTATTTAGGTATTGTAACATAAATAATATTGGTAAAGATTCATTCTAAAATATTATGGTTAAAGATTGATTTGTATCTTACGATTTGATAATTTTGTAAAGTAAATCTGGATACAACAATTATTACTTATATTTAGGGACAAAAAAACTCATTCCAATAAATTCAGCAACAACTTCCCTAATTTTGCGAAAACATTACCATTACATATATATATGTACCAGATTCGGAGACATTTTAGGCATATATTGTGTTCTTTTTTTAATTAAAAAAAAAAAATTATTACCATATATAGTAAGGAGTTTGGGCGGGAAAAACACTTTTTTCTAATTGTAGTATAAATCCATTTTGTTCTTATATATATATATATATAGATTACTAAAAAGGAATAAGAATATAAGATATTATGAATATTAAAGTACTTTAGTTTATGATTCTCAAAATATTAAATAATTGAAATGTACAAAAAATATATTTATATATATATATAAATATATATGTATAAAATTAGAAAAAATTAAACATAGTTTAGTAGGAGTTTAATAGCTCCAAACTTTGACTTCTTTGTTATGTTAATGACCACAAGAATCTTAACTTGCAATAGTGGTATACCATAAAGGTATTTAGGTATTGAATGTTAGATTAAGTTTTTGTATTTTTATGGCGAAAAAGTACTAATAGATTTTAGGATTAGCAACAAGAAGAAAAAACCATATACATAAAAATTAGAACAATGAATAATAGTGAAAGCTCTTCTTGATTTAATTTATCATCTTTAATTTTCTGGAGATAACTTTTTTAGTTTACTTTTTTTTTTTTTTTTTTTAAATTTAGGTACGTAGTTGTAACATCTATATACTCAATCCAATAACTACAACAAAATAATGATAGTGCATTATATAATATTTAATTTACCATAATATATAAATGACTCAAAATTAATGATACTACATGATAAAATATTTAGAATATGTAAAATGTATAGTTTAATATGATTTCAATAGTTATAAGTTTGACTTCATAGTCGAATAATTGACACAAGATTGTTGACATATGATCGTACTTATATTTTTCTATTATATAAAAATAATTGAACGTTAAATTAAAAAAATGCCAATAAAGAATATTTTGGAAAAAAAAAAATAGATGAGATTAAATTAAATTTTTTATTCTATTTACAAAAAAATGTACACATTATATGTCAGAACAATATGTAAATGATTCACAATGATTTATATTACTATGTATAAATTATTGACAAATTCTTACATAGTGTTTGGTCATAAATAAAATAGCCAACTCTTATTATAAATATAATTTTTTTTTTTACATTCTATTATAAATATAAATTAGAATAATACTTATCTAATAGTTACAATTTATTTGTCTAAAATTTTAATATTATAAATTTGCTACTTGCAATAATCTCCTTAATTTTCTAAATTATTGAAGTATCATTATTACAACATGGAGAAACAATAATAGAATTTATAAGTTATCTAATGAAAAGTAAAATTTGAATATAGAATATTTAGACTAAAGTGTAAATTATTGAATTGATCAAGTGTTAGAGCTTAATGCGAATAGTAACTTAAACTTCATTGTAATATAAACTTGAAGCAAGTACTAAAATCAAGACTAAAATGACTTGCATGTGAAATCGCTGAGGTTATATTTTAAAATTATGAGTGAGTAAAATGACATGATAGGAAATTGTATGTTTTTTTTGTGTATACCACTTTATTAAAGTCCAAAAATAGAAAATAATGTCAAATAATTGAATAAGAACTATTTGATGATAAAATGAATAGAAGTGAGAAAATACATTGTGAAGAACGATAACACAAACTTATGAATAAACTTTATTATTAGTAGATATAACTTTATTAACATAATGAAAAAAATTATAAAAAAAAAAAACTAACGTAAAAATTATAAATACTAAAGGGTCTAAGTGAATTTTCATTATAAAGAAAACTATAATAGACGAGTCTAGGTAATATAATAGAAAAATCAAAGAATAAACAAATGTGATAGAGTCAGATATATTATACTATGAGAGAAGAATAAAAAAAACAAAAAATTATATATATATATATATATATATATATATATATATATATATATATAGTTAGATGTTCATACAAGTTAATTATTACAATGTAGTTTTAGAAATTTGAATTAAACTAGGGATACATTTAGCCTTACTGTTTAAATTTAGATTAAACTAGCAATATATATGTTTACACGCAAAATTTCTTTGTATGAGCATTACTAAGTAAATATAAATCGAATTATTATGCTTGTAGGAAATGAGTAAAAGAATGAAGTCGATATACTTCATAAGTAACATTTATAAACATTACAACAAGAGAAATAATAATTGATTTGCGAATTTTATTGAATTCAAAAAGTATACGATAAAGTCATATATATATATATATATATATATATATTTATATATATATATATAAATGGAGAAAACTGGTAAAAGTAGCTTATATATGAAATCAGTAAAAGATATATATGAAGATATAAAAACTATAAATGCATCGGTAGTGATATTGTGTAAATTTAAATGCTATTGGTCTATACAATAGATTGATTTTATTCAAATAAATCTATAAGTTGAATATCATTTTTAATCACATACCTACACAAACATACACACCAATGCAATACTTTTACTAGATGATGTAATTTTAGTAGATCAAAGAAAAAACTGTTATGTTAGAAAATTGAGGAGAAACATAAAAATAACAAGGTTTATAATAATTGGAGTTTTGACCAAGGTGTGAAAATTTATTGTACTAATAATAGAAATGATAAAATGGCAAACGTAAATATTAGTGGACATGAATAATTGCCCAGATTCTTTTAAATATTTAAGATCTAACATTAAACAAATTATTAAATTAATAAAAATATTATATATATATATATATATATTTTAAGCATATGTAATAACTTGATAAATGAATTTACTATGGTATATAAATTATAAGGTACAATTAAGAAATAAAAAGGGACTATAAAGAAATAATGAACTAAGTTGTACTGTGCATGATTCAAAAATTGTACTATGTGAATGAGTATCACATAATTAAATTAAAACATATTGAAAAATAAAGATAGCGAAATTTGAATGTTAATATTAACTTGACAATATATTAGATAAAAAAATAATTACGTCGAATAGAGTACTGTATAGTCTAAATAAAGAATAAAATGAGAGAAATAAAATCGAAATGCGTGGTTTAAACATGTATATATAAGACTTTTATATGGATGTCCAATGTTTGAAAAATTAGGAGTATTTTACTATAACTAATTAATAAGGAATTAAAGACATTACAAATTAGTTAAAATATTTATTATATTTTATATAGATTGTAGAAGGTGTCTTGATTGAAGATTGTGAGGCACTATATATATATAGTCAACCTTCCATAGAAAATATTATTTATTTTGTAATTATACAATAGTAGGATTTTTATTTTACAACACACATAAATTTTAAATTTCGACGTTGCATTGAGAAATAATTAGAAAAATTGAAATAAGCAATCTTAAATCGATAAGTAAATTATTTAAAGAAGGTTATACTTAATAATAATAAAAAAAATTAGAAAATAACATTCATAACAAAAGTTGGACGTTGTACCTTGATACTAAGTTGCTGGAAGTTTTTCCTCACATTAAAATATGTAAAGAATTTCATGTGCAAATGTATGTTGAAATCGAAAATTATTTAATAGAGAATTATAGAAAAGTACGTTAGGCCTAATATTTTGTGTTTATATAACAAATAATTAACTTATGAATGTCAGTTGATGATGTAATGAGACAATTAAAAATGTGTTTTTCTTCAAATGCCAATGATTTGGTGCAACACATAAGTATATATGCCTCATTATTACGTATATAGTTTTCCAATCATCATATAACTTTATTCAATATATGTTAATGATGATCAAGTCTCTGTATAGTAAGAAGTAAACAATAGTTTGAATAAATCAAACTTTGCATGTATAATAGAAAATTTTGTAAGACTAAATATTTCTACATTATATCATGATATGTCGTTTTTTATGAATCTTTTAACGTTAATTATTATAACTTGTTTTATTAAGACTAAGGTTATTTAGCTTTTCTATTTCTCTTTTGTGATTCTTATAATTATTAGTTGATTCAAAATTATGTTTGTTCAATGGATTAATTTTTATTACATTGAATAAGCAACGAAGTTGTGTATATATATTACAGTGATCACAATGTACAATTATTTTACGTTCAAATTAATTTTTTATTAAATAATAGAAAAAAATTATAACCACGTGCGTAGTGCTAGTATATATATATGTACGGGTGTATATTTATAAAATATAGTATCTAATAAAATAAATTTAATTTCGTTTCTTACTTCTTAAGTCTGATGATAATTTTAAGCTTCTATATTTTAAACTTTTAATTCTTACCTTTTAGGTGCTAGGAGTCGATTTGGTACATCGCGACGATACTTACTTTCTTAAAATGATATCACAAGTCAAATAGCCCTGCAATTCAAAATAAAGGTAAAAATATTTAAGATGCAAAGAATATATTCTATTGCGTTTTAAAGTTCGGGGTATCACAATTTGAGTGGATTTCAAATTCACTAATTCTAAATCCATTAGTTTCAAATTCGTGGATTCAAACATAACCTTAGCAACTTTTAGGATTGAGTTTTCACTGTATTTATTAACCACAAGTCCTTGTATTGTATAAACGACATTTAAACGATGTACTTGTCATTTATCAAGTGTATTACATCAGTTGTTGCTTCAATGTGGTCTTGATTTGGACTGTTAAATAGATGTCTGCAAACGTTTCACCATATCTATGTGGGGCTCTTTAACTGTATCATTTGAAATATAACATGTTCACTTGATTCATTTATTCCTTAGATATGGTACACCAATGTTCATCATTCGAAGCTTGCTGACTATAAGATGGACCAACGTGGCTACTCAAATCAGATGCTTATTTTGTTTTTCCTGGCGGTGGCACACAATTCAAGTATAGTGTCAAATTTTACATTCAATCCATATAATCAGGATTAAGATTAGAATCCGATATAATGGACCAAAACGCAATAAAGCGTGTTTAGTGGGACCAAAACTGTCAAAACCTCGAAGTCATGACGTCATACTAACGGCTGAAAAATTTCGGGATCACTTTTTGCCAAAATTTTGAGACAATTTATGCAAAAAAATTGACGTTTGGGACTAAAAGTGCAACATTTGAATCTAATGGGGTTAAAAGTGATTATTCGGACCAAATCGCAATTTTCGCGTGTCCAGTGAACCAAAGTGCGAAATTCTCGCACTTTTATATTAGTGTGTAGACTATTCTAGATCTTTCTCTTGTATATCTTTTCTAGATTTGTGCAGATTCATTTTCCTTGTAAGTCTTGTTGTATTATAGTTATTTATAATCAAGGTTGTAGAAATCGCTAGGTCCTACGTAGATGGTGCATTGGAGCCTAGTAACTAGTCGGGAGATATATGGGGCTAATCGGGGCATAGGTGTAGTTAAGAGGTAAAAATCGATAAATTGTGCTTAAACGAAAATTAATCGGAAATAGTCAGAAAATTTGTATAACAGAGTTTATAACGGAAGATTTCAATCAACGCATCATTGGGGATAATCCCATTCTCACACGTTCTATGATAACACGCTCACCAAATCCCCCAAGAAGCTGCTTGGGAAATTCCACCAAAGCTGAATATGTCGTATAAATAGCACGACTCTATCTGATTATTCATTTCGACTTAAAAGTGTTCTCACTTACAGTGGGAAATAAAGTATTCCATATTTTATTCTGCTAATTTTTGTTCGTTTCTTACATTTTCTCACATTGAGAATATTTTATGGAAATTTTGCAATTTGTATGGCGATCCATTTCTATTTGAGTCGTGTGCTAAAGAAATGGATTAACACTTTTGTAAGACCTCTTCCGCTAGACGTCATTTATATCATAAAAAAATACTCCTTCCATTCCACTCTAATTTGCTTACTTTTCTTTTCGGTTTGTCTCAATCTAATTTGTCAGCCCATAAATGTCAAATTTCTTTCATAATCTTCATCCTCAAAATTTCCACATTCAATCTTCACATTTGAAAAAGTTAAAGATTTCACAAAATCTGTTTTTCCTTAACCTCAAAGTAGATAAATTGGGCTGGAACGTAGAGAGTATTACTTTAATTTATCACCAAAAAAAAAAACTGTTATTTTTAGAAAACCCTTGGTTTTGTGCAAATGTTTGCACTCACGTTTACATAAAAAAACATCACTCCTTATTATAAAAGTAACTCCTGTCTTAAAAAAATGGATCCACAAAACGAGTTTATGTAAGGGCATGTTTGCCTAAAAATTGATATACAAATCCCATTCTGACTCTACGAGGCTAACTGAAACAAGCCATATCATTCTTGTTTTCCCCTATAAATACAGCCCAAAAAGTTAGTGATGAAACAATATTGTTCTAGCTTCACTTGTCAAGAAATTTATAACTGGATCCCACTACACACGGATATATTAAGAAATATAATGAGTTCAGCGAAAAGGTTGTTCCTTGTTTCATGTCTTCTCATTGTTCTCATCTTTCTCGTCTCCTCTCCGGTAGCACTTTCACATGATCAAAGCAGCAGTGGTGATCGTACTGGTCGTAGTTATGGTTATCGTCGTTTGGCTGAAGTTGACGGTTCCAGGAGGACGCGTAAACCATGCCGCACCTGGAGCAGGAGTCATAACTGCCATTTCAATCTCCGTAATTAGTCTATGTTATTGTAGTAGGAGATCTTGCACCAAATATATATGGTAGAAGATTTGAATTTAGTTTCTTGTGAAGCTAATGAGGGCACGAATAAACGTGGTTTATCCAAGGTTGTAAAAATCGTTAGGGGCTAATCGGGGAACAGGCGTAGTTAGAGGGGGAAGAATAAGAAAATAAATATAGGCGGTCAATGGAAGTCTATCGTCTAGGCGGGGATTCATCGGAGTTAGTCGGGGAGTTTTGCAACAGAGGATTTATCCATGGTTTTATGGCTCATTTACATCGCAAAAATTATATAAAAGCATGTAGAAATAAGTTCGTTTGCTTTTAATATCATATTTTATGTGAATTTCACGTATTTGTGTATTGTGTATTTTTTTTTGTAGTTCTAGGAAAAAAGGGCAAACATGGAATCCCGAGAAAAACGAGGGAGGAAAGGGATAAATTAGAGTCAAACTGTGAAACTGTAAGATAATGAACACAACGGCGATTCTTAATTTTTTGAAAATATAAGAGATATAAAACTTCTATATTGACAACATTTTTTTAATTCCCACAACAAATATTTCAAAGAAGGTTGGAGATGTGAAAAAATGTTATAATCGTTGGCACGACATACCTCTAGTATTTCGCTCATATCTTGATTTATAAACATTCAATGCAGGTGAACCTAGTCGCATTGGAAAACTAATTCAAATATCTACAACTTTTTCGAAAATAACCAATGTCTAATTCCTACTGAATGCCTTCAAAAATAGCTTTGAAGATAGATCAATGGTGCAGTCCAGAGCCACCGTTTATCAAACAGTAGAAATTGAAGAAGCAGGAGGGGTATTTGCTCGACTAGGAGAAAAATGGCCCGACCGAGCAAGTGTCACGGAGCCAAAATGAAGTTTCTGAGAGAACAATTACACAGCCGGGTAAGATTTTGCCCGATCATGCAAAAAGTGTCATCAGCAGCTAAGAATGTTAGAAAAGTCCAAAAGGCTAGTCCGAAACCGTCCTAAATCGAACAAGGTTAGGTTCATCATATTATCAGCACATTTAAAATTATCCGACTAAATTAAGGCTCGATTAACTCGAACTCCTATAGGGCTAGCCCGCTTACGATTATGGCTGGCTCGATCGCCCGACAAATTCTACATACGTCGTAATTATTGTTATAATGTATATATATTTTTAGGAAAAAGAATATTTGTGTTATATTAAATATGTATATATATATATGTATGTATCTATGTATGTATGTGTGTATGTATGTATGCATATTATTACTCTAAGTCATTGTCCACTTAAATAGTCGAATCAACAATGTATATTTAACAATTTAAATGAGAGTAGCATCAATTAATATTATTTTGATATGTTTGTAGTATTTTGGACTATGATTTTCATTAATTAATGTTATATTAATGTTATGCATTTATTATAGATTGATGTTATGTTGTAACAATTTTCATGAATAATGTTTTGTTATTTTCATAAACTCATACTGTATGGTAATAATATTTATATTTCGATGAAAATAACAATGATTTTATCAATCCATTTATTTATGTTCTTTTATTCTGGACAATGATTTACAAGTATTGATTTGATTACTTTATTTTGTTATTCTTCTTATACAATTTGTTTGTTCTTTTGGGTGGGGATTCCAGGATCGACTCATGGCCTATAACATTATCTAGCGAGGCGATCTCCCTAGACTATCAAAATCTAGCACATGATGCAACTAAAAAAAACTGAATGACAACGGTTCAAAACCATTGTGAAAGGGGTTACTGACTGTAGTCGAAAGTGATGTTGTTGTAAACCCCCTCTACAACAATGGTTTCTGAGCGTTGACTTGATCAATACAAGAATGGTTAGAAACCATTGTCGGACCCAATGTTATATTAAGTTACGACAATGGGTTTTGCCCATTATCATAGATTTGGGTTTACAATAGCACTTTCGACAATACCGGCTAATCCTCTAGGGCAATGGTTCTGTAACCGTTGTCTTGACCTTTTTGTAGTAGTGCAATATGATCAACACTAATATTTAGTGAGACGATGTTATTAGACTATGAGGTCTAGGCATCATGAAGTACTTTCAAAACAATTAGATTGCAAGCGGTAGTTAAGCTTTATTGCTTTACTATGTTTGAAAAATGACACAAAAGGGATGGCCAAATTTTCAAAAGATATCAATTTAGTGAAAGACCCTTTAGATCCATTTTGAAAAGATTTTGGTCGGAAATAGCTAGTAGTAGTTGGAGAAGGAAAAAAAAAAACAGTTTTCAAGCACGTTAGTAACATGAAGCTTAAACTATACTACTATTTTATATATTTGAAATATGAAATTAAAATATATACAACTTAATCTTGAAGATGCTTTGTTTATTCTTTTCTTTTCCACGTAAAATAAACATCTTATAAAATATCTTAGTCAAGGCTGTTTGGATGAGCTTAACCATAGATCGTTTAAAAACATAATATAGGATGTATAAGAACTTGTAAGATGATTTGAAAGTGTGTTATAAGCGTTTTTTTTATGTATAAAATATCTTATTTCGTCTCAAAATATAATTAGGAGTTTATAAATAGTCTTAAAATAAATACGGGTACTCTAACATATTTCTCAAATAAAATCTTATTTTGAATTTATATATATATTTTAATACAAAACTGTCATAAAGAATATTTTATAAGTTACAACATCTTATCTTAACGTGTTCTTTAGATAAGATATAATCTCTTATAAGCTCTAAAAATATTATATAAAATTTCACTACAACAAAAAATATTTTTGGTGACACATCGTTTTAAAGGACAATAGTTGTCTCAAATAATAAGTTTATGTGGCGACTTACCGTCATAAAAAGTTCTAAAAGTTATTTCAAATTATTATTTGATTTTTTGGAGACAACAAGTTGTAGTAAAAAAAAAAAGAGAGAAAAAAAATCAATATATATTTGAGACGATAAAATAAAATTATTTGTCATTGAATTAGTAAGACGGCTAATTAATGACGACATATTGTCTCTAGTAATGTAGTACGTGATAAATATTTATTATTTAATATTATACAGCTTTTTATTATTTCAGATGACTTTCTTTTTCTTGTTAAAACTTATAATATAGTTTTTAGATACAGATCTTGGTTTTGAAAGGTCTCACAATAGAAGTCAGTCCACACATCATTAATTTATATAGAATGGAACAGGTCCTCGCATTTAGGGTGTGTTTAGTTAAGTTTTATCCTTGTGTTTGTTTCTAATTTATTGTTCCAAAAAATTCAATTAATTTTTTTTTTCACCAATAATCAGATACATCATTAATCCACTATAATTCTCGTACTTTAACTATTAAATAACAGTCTCTTACACATATTACATGACCTTTTAGAATTATATTATTTTCAAACCACAACCACATTTACAACCACCTCAAACAAACACCCCATTTTCCCCCACTATTTACCCCCAAATAATTTACTCCAGTTAGTAGTTCCACTTCCACAACAACCATTAGCCCCAACCAAACATACATTTACTTTTTTGTGTGGACGAAATAGCTATAGTTGGAGAAGAAAAATTAGTGTGGATCCATAAAATTAAGTTTTTTAAAAGTGGAAGTTGTTACCTACCCCAATTGACAATGTCTACATTTTATTAGATGTACGATAAACGAGCAAAACAGATAGTAAAAGTTATTTTTCTGCACATATTGTTGGGAAATAAACGAACAAAGCAAACGAAAGATAACCGTGCAAAAACAAAATAAAAGACACCAAGAATTAACGTGGTTCACTAAGAACTTGTTAGCTACGTCCACGACCAAAAGGGAAGAATCCCAAATCAAATTCAAACGAGAGTTCAAACAAAATCAACAATCGAGTATCTATCAATTGATACTCAACCCAAGCAATTCCTAACGCTCGTACAATCAAGCCAAAAACAATACCAAACAATTCTAAACTCTCTAAGACTCTCTCTATGTCAAAGGATCACAATATGACCTATTTATAAGTCCCCAAAACCTAATCCTATACAAGAAAGGAATCCAATTGGAACTAATCCGCGTAAGCCCAAAATCTACTGCGACCAAAACAGGACAATGTTTCAAACAACTGGTCATGCCCGCGACCTCTGCAAATTCCCACTTCTTGTCGCGACCGACGCGACCCATTCCAACAGCTTTCAAATTCAATCCTCCACCTCGATACGAACGTCAATTCAAACCAAATTAAGATTCAAGTCACAAATCCTAACAGTCTCCACCTTGCCTTGAATCCCCAAACGATGCAGCTACTTCAGACGAAGCTCCACCTCAAATCAAACCTCCTCACAAATTCGAACAAACCAAACTCAATCAAACCAATTCAAACAAACTAATTTCAAACAAACCAAATTCAATTTTGCGTCAGTTGTACCCAATGTACCAGATGCGCCTTACGTACCAATTTTGTCCCAAACAATGGTACACTAACAACTTCGAACAGCAGCAGACCGAACCAAAGAACCTTGCATCAAATACAAAGTTTCATTCTTAATGCCCTTCAAAATTACATTCGAACTTTTGCAGACGTTCAAAACTCCACCTTCACCTTTGAAACTGAAACCCCTGCTGTCTAGTCGACTCAGTGAAATCAAATTCCTAGTCATGAGTGGAACATGTCTGACATCGTTCAGTTTACACAGCCTACCATCATGTGTCCTCACCTTAATTGAGCCTATCCCAACCGCCTTGCATTTGGAACCATTGGCAAATGAGATATTGCCACCTTCCTCTTGCTTGTAGGTTGCAACCACTTACGCGGACATATGTGGTACGACGCCCCAGAGTCAAGAACCCAAGAATCAGATTTACCTATCTATTTCTCAGCGATTAGGGCATCATCTCCATCAGAGTTTGCTTCAACTTCCACAACGGAAACAGCAGTGCCTTCCCGCTTCTCCTTCAACCTCGGATAGGCATACTTCCAATGCCCTTTCTCCTTACAGTAGTTGCAGACATCTCCTAGTTTAGGACCTTTGGGGCCGGAATTCTTCTTGAACCTCCTTCCCGGATTTCCCAAACCTCGATTATTGTCAACTGCTAAGGTTGCACCCGATTCTCCAGACAACCCATTCACCCGATGGCACAACTCTCTAGAGTGTACCGATGACCTAACTTCTTCTAAAGACACAGAGTCCTTTCCAACAACAAATGACTGCACAAAGTTCTCATACGATAGTGGTAGAGAAACCAACAAGATCAACGCAACATCCTCATCTTCTAATTTGACATCGATATTACGCAGTTCTAAAAGGATTTTGTTAAGTTGATCTAAGTGATCGCGAAGAGACTGACCTTCGCGCATACACAGTCCGAACAGACGTTCTTCAGAAGCAACTTATTGGTGAGTGACTTTGTCATGTACAAACTCTCCAACTTCGACCACAACCCCAGTGCAGTTTCTTCCTCTGCTACCTCGGTGATGATGTCGTCATCGAGACACAATATGATTGTTGAGTGCACTCTCTCGTCCAAAATGGCCATCTCGGCACCGAAATATCGGCCCCTTCCTTCTTCGGCATCAGCATCGCCCACAATCTTTGTTGCTTCAACAAGGCTTTCATTTTAATCTGTCATAGACTAAAACTATTTCTCCCTGTGAATTTATCAATCTGCACGGTCATCAGAGCCATATTTTCCACGAACGCAACGGAAGCTCGAACCAAACTCTTGATACCACTTGTTGGGAAATAAACGAACAAACGAACAGAGCAAACGAAAGATAAATGTGCAGAAACAAAATAAAAGACACCAAGAATTAACGTGGTTCACTAACAACTAGTTAGCTACGTCCACGACCAAAAGGGAAGAATCCCAAATCAAATTCAAACGAGAGTTCAAAAAAAATCAACAATCGAGTATCTCAATTGATACTCGACCCAAACAATTCCCAACGATCGAACAATCAAGTCAAAAATAATACCAAACAATTCTATCTAAGACTCTCTCTATGTCAAAGGATCACAATAGGACCTATTTAAAAGTCCCCAAAACCTAATTCTATACAAGAAAGAAATCCAATTGGACATAATCCGCGTAAGCCCAAAATCTGCCGCCTAACATGTCGCGGCCACAACCAAAACAGGACAATGTTTTGAACAACTGGTCGCGCCCGCGACTCGGAGTCGCGGCCGTGACCTCTGCAAATTCCAACTTCTTGCCGCGGCCGCCAACGCGACCCATTCCAACAGCTTTCAAATTCAATCCTCCACCTCAATACGAACGCCAATTCAAACCAAATTAGGATTCAAGGCACAAAGAGAGTTCACTGATAGCCGTGCTCAAGGAGCACAAAAAGGCGATTGGGTGGACCATAGCCAACATTGAGGCGATTAGTCCCTCACTCTGCACGCATAAGATCCACCTTGAAGAAGATGTCAAGCCTAGTCGAGAACCGCAAAGGCGACTGAATCCACCAATTATGGAGGTTGTGAAAATGGAGGTAATTAAGATGTTAGACGTCGGAATCATCTACCCCATCTCGGATAGTAAGTATGTTAGCCCCACTCAAGTAGTTCCAAAAAAATCGGGGGTCACAGTTGTGGAAAATCAAGTAGGTGAGTTGGTCCCCACCCGTCTTCAAACTGGGTGGCGAGTGTGCATGGATTATCGTAAGTTAAATGCCATGACTCGCAAGGACCATTTTCCTTTACCTTTCATTGATAAAATGCTTGAACGATTAGCGGGAAATTTTTTTTATTGCTTTGTAGATGGTTTTTCAAGTTATTTTCAGATTGCTATTGCACTATAGGATCAAGAGAAGACAACATTTACTTGTCCTTTTGGGTCATTCGCATGGCGAAGAATGTCGTTCGGACTTTGTAATGCTCCAGCAACTTTTCAAAGGTGTATGGTAAGTATTTTCTCTGAATACATTGGTCATATCATAGAAGTATTTATGGATGATTTTAGTGTTCATGGGGAATCATTTGAAAAGTGCTTGGATAATCTAGTCTTAATTCTGAAATGATGTTTTGAAACTAACCTCGTACTTAATTGGGGAAAATACCATTTTATGGTTGAAAAGGGGATAGTGTTAGGCCATATTGTCTCGTCTAAAGGGATAGAGGTTGATAAATCGAAAATAGATATTATTACTGCTTTGCCTTACCCCGCAAGTGCTTCATTGATCTATTTTTTATCTTCGAATTTCTTCTCAAGCTCACTCTTTTCTTTTCCTAGCAAATCCAATTCCACTTGAGATACTGTAATGATTTCTTGAAGCTTAAAATTTTCATTCCTAAGAATGTCTATTTCAGCCCGATTTTCATTCAATCTCCTCAAAAGCCCCCTAACCAACTGCCTCGCTCGCGGACAGAGTGGTGGATCGATCCTTCGAAAAAACTAGCAATATCCAGGCCTCTGTTGGAGACACATGAAGCATAAGCACAAAAAAAACATACCCACCCAGCAATTACAGAAAAGCCATAGAGATTAGGATGAAGAACATACTGGGTAATTGGCACATCCAAAAAAAACAACGACCAACGTTTTCTTCTTTCCATGACGTCACAACTGGCGAGCTCAAATGACAATGACACTCCAACACCAGTTGCGAACTCTCGTTGGATGAAGATGTGGAGATTTAGTAATTGGGTTTGAAAAATTAGGGTTCTTCCAACGCTTGTTCTTTCTTCTGAAACGCGTGTTAAGGACAAATTTTCTAATGTTAATTGTTCCCTTTTTTTTAAAGAGTCTTATGTGTAAAATCTTAAATAAATCTAAATGGAAAAGAAAAGCCACATACTCTAAAATTCGCCATGTCAAAGGAATTTGCCGGAAAGCCCCAATTTATAGAGGCACGTAAGTTCCGCGTGCCAATTTTCGTCGAATCGCGTAATTTCCGGCCAAATTTGTCCTTAAATTGGACAATTACTAGAATTACGGGATCAACTTGAAAAAGGCTAAATCTGTGGGACTAATTCCGTTAAAGTAAAAAGTTGTGGGACGTGTTATTATTTTTTCCCCATCTACCTCCTATAGGAACTCGAAAGCTAAATTTTAATGTTGCAACGTTTGATGCAAAAATTATCAGGCTTGGCTTTGTAGTCCGCGATTACGAGGGACACATAGTTGTGGCGGGGTTCATAGAACTAGAGGTAATGGACACACTTGCTTAAAGGACTAGCTCTTCGATTTGTGTTGCACCATTCTTCGGAGGCGGGAATGGGATAGTGTTCATAGAGGGAGATAATATATACCACACTTATGTCCATGTTAGCTAGAGAAGAAGCTAACAACGATTATTGCGGCATCATCATATTGGTGACTGCATCTATGCTAACAACGATAAAGTTGCTCATGCATTTGCCCATTTTCGTTTAGAAGTTAATGATTTCAGAATATGGTCACAAGAGGTTTCCTCTAATATTGTTGTTATAGCTCATCCAGATGTAGGACGTTAGCACGTACTTTACTTATTTATAGAAGTTCATTTTTTCAAAAAAAAAAAAAAATTAACTTTATAAGAGTGGATATGTAGATAAAATACTAAAATTTAGCTTTTTCTAATTGTATATGCAAGTCACAAGGTTTTAGGTTACTTTTATATATAGACAAAAACTTGTTTGTGTCGGTCACACAAATCTCATTTTGTCGACGGTCAACTCAAGTATAGTAAAAAGAAAAATGGTTAAATAGGGCTCCACATTTTTCTTCTTGATTTAGGTAAATAAAATTTCACCATACAAAATAAAATCCGTGTGATCGCCACAATAAGACTCACTCACTTATATATCTTACTATATAATAAAATGAAACTCTCTATAAAAGGAAATCCGATAATTTTTGCGCTCATTTCACCTTCTAAACATAGTAGGTTTAAATCATAATTAACATAATAAGAGGTTTGTATATATATGGTAAAATTATTCCAAATTTAGATCTTTTAGGCAATTTTCTATATAAGAAATTATAGGTGACAACTTTTGATTGATTCATTTTATAATAACAATAAAATAAATTTAAAAAGCAAACAATAAAATTTAAAAAAATTAAGAAGCCCACAATTTCTGATTCTTTTTCTATTTTTAATATAAAACATAGCAGCAATTCATGTTTTTAATGACTTTTAATTTGGTATCTACCTTGCGTGTTTTAAAATAAGTTATATTACAAAATGAAATTGTTTGTCGATTATTTAGGTTAGATTTGTTTATGTCATATCAATTGAATTATTTGATTGGGTTTGAGATACAAATAAAAATAAAATAAATATTAAGATTTTTTTATAAATATTTATTAACTAATATTTTTAAAATATTTGATATATTTGTTTATATTTTTTAAACTCCATTTATATTTTATGAACCAATCCATATATGTATCTTTCCTACAATATTACATTTGTAAAAATAATTTTTTTTTTCCATATTCACGAATAATATTTGATTTTTTATAAAGAACAAAAACGAGAGGAATACATGTGCTCATGTTAGAGATAAATAATTTTAGACATCTGCTTTTTTTTTCTTTTTTATCTCTCTCTCTCTCTCTCACACAAATGTTATGATTTTTCCAACATTCTAAAGACACTAATATATTTTTTTTTAATCCATCTCTTTTATTTGAAATAGATGAAAGGCAAACTTCTTTTCTTAATATTTAATCTTATTGATATTCAATATTTTGATATAATATATTAAATATAAACTAAACAATTGTTAGTTGGTCGATTATTATGTTTATATTTGAATATTTAACGTGAGTTGGACTATTTTTATTGGGTATGAGTTTCAAATAAAAATAAATTAAATATTTTTTATTAATGCAATCAAAAGTTATTAAATAATTTAATATTTTTTATTTAACAAAAGATAAATTATTCAATTAAAATTTTCAAATATTTAACTATAATTTTCTTCAAATAAATATATTTTAACCGTGTGTCGTAGGACGAGAAATAGTTGTTACTAATTAGATCCACCAACTATAAGTGTTGACTTCGTCACTGCCCCCTAGAGTGACTTCTTCCGAAACTTTTTGTTTTAGGTCGTAAATTGCGTCTATGCTAATTACCAGATTACCCTCTCCATCAAATCGTCCAAGGAGCTTCTATAGTATAAATCGAGGTTGTAAAAGTTGTTAGGAGCTAGTTAGGCGCTGAATTGAAGTTTAGTGATTAGTCAGGATCTGAACAGTATTAATCGTAACATAGACGTAGTTAGGCGAAGAAAAATTAAAAAATAAACATAGACGATTAATGAGAAACTAGCACCTAAATGAGGATTAATTGAAGTTAGTCGAAAATTTTTAGAACGGGGTTATGGACAACACAACTAACCGACTATTCATGTGGACTTCAAGTCTCCTCACTTAGAGCGTCAAATAAAATATTAAATATTTTGTTCTGCTAGTTTTTGTTCGTTAGTTATATTTTTCCTCACATCGAGAAAATATGGTTGAAATTTTGCAATTTGTTCTCAATTAATTACGTATTTGTCACGTGACCCACTATTTGACAATTTAACTGATGTTGTTCTATAATTATCTTTTTTCTCTTTTCCTTTTTTTTTTTAAAATATAAATATTTCTTTCAATTCATTTTTATCCAAAAGTATGATATATTGAATTAATCATTATTTAAACATTTAGTGAATGTTTGGGCGGGATTGACGTAAATCCCAATTGATTGACCCAACCCCAAAATGATGTTTCTTTGGCCTGGTTGTAGCAACCCTTATTTTCTAGGGTTTGGAGTAACCAAACGCAGATCGGTGCTGACACCCATTTACTCCCACCCCCTGCCTTTTCCACTAGTTTTTACATTAAAAAATTATATCATGCACTACAATAACTACTCCAATTGTCCGAACAAACATCATTTTTTCACTTCTCAAACCACTTACTCCAGCAACTATCCCCAATCAACAGTGACTCAATTACTCCCAGCCCCAACCAACATAATTTAATATTTAGATAGAATATAATAAAATGAAATAATAAGATATTTCTCACTTAATTATTTGGATCTGAGTATCCGTTGCAGGTTCAACATGTTTCTATTTTTATTTTCAAAAATAGAATTACTTAATACTCCCTTCGTTTTAAAAAGAATATCATTTTAGTTATTTTTTGAAAAATTAAGGATGAGCAAAATTGGCAAATAAATCTATACAAAATCATTTTATTAGGAATATTTTGTGAAATATGAAAATAGTCAATTAATTAAGTATGTTATTTAAAGTAAAATTGAAAGAATACTAATTTGTCTTGTTAAAGCAATACTTATTTTGAAATTTTTATTTTGTCTAAAATAACACTTATTTTGAAACGGAGGGAGTATAATTTATTAAACAAATACTTTTAAAAAGTAGATGGAAAATTCTAATAATCCTTAACATGAGAAAATTTACCAAAATTAATAGCTCAGAAACTTATTCGAAAGTTATCGGACAATTATATATATATATATATATATATATATATATATATATATGACGCTCAATTTTTGTCTTGGTCGTTTAAACGTGGTAAAATCAGTCAAATCCATAGCAACCGATGCCCCAAATCCTAATTACAAGATCCAAGGGGTCACAACTCGGCGCAACAAGCATTAATGTATTTTAGAGAAATGTATTGGATTTTGCTCAAAATTTAATTTTTGGACCCGATGAAATTTCAGCACATTTCGCCGGATGTATCTTATTGACCCAATAGAGTTAATTCGGATTCTCTATTATAAAAAGTATTTTATCTTCTGATTCACTCAATTCAATATACCATATCTATTAATTCGTGATATTGTTCAATATTAATAAATATGATAGAAACACCAAAATGTAATAAATGATCTAATATGCAACATAACCTGTCCAAGCCGGCCGAATGGTCATTTCTCGCGTCCTCAAAAACTGATTCAGAATTCTCATTCTCTCTCTAAAAGTCTAACTTAAATAATCCATATCATTTTCCTATCCCCTCTATAAATACAGCCAAAAACTGATCACTGAACAATATTACTCTAGCCTCACTTGTCAAGAAATTTATCAACTGGATCCCAATATATAAATATATTAAAAAAATATAATGAGTTCAACGAAAAGGATGTTTCTCGTTTCATGTCTTGTTATTGTTGCCATCTTCCTCATCTCCTCTTCGATGGCCGACGAGCGTCACGGTGGTGGTCGGAGTTACGGTTATCGGCGTTTGGGCGAGGTTGTTGGTGTCAGCAAGATGAGTGCTCGGGGTCCGTATAAGCCGCCATGCTGCAGCTGGAGCAGGGATCATAGTTGCTGCCCTTTCAATCTTAAGGGTTCCCATAACTAACTTAATACCATAAATCCATAATCAGTTTCCACATGTAAACCCTTTCCGACCGTTAAAATTATCTCTGCCAAAATATGTAATTTTACATTTTGTTCTAGACAGAAGTGGTATATGTTGTATAACTTTTTCCATTTTTTTTAAAATAAAAGAGTTATCCGATGCGTGTCACTTCCGCAGTGTGGGCAATACACAATTCGAAATAGATTATTTGGATCTATGTTTGTTAGGACCACGATTCTTATTCGATCCACAATATGTAATATTGTAAATCGAATACATCGTTGTAGGATCGACCCATTTATCATATGTTCTACATTAATTTACGCTAGAAGGATTAAATTTAATACATTCCTACAACCGATTTATCATATGTTCTATAATTAATTAATTTACGTTAGATAGATTAAATTTAATACCTTTGTAGCGTGTGGCTTCAAACCTCCAAATCTTCTCCGGTGTTCTCACGAACTGTACTGCAATACACGATGTGTGGACACCTCCTTGGATATATTGTATGCGTGATTATGTGTAGGAGAAGAAATAATAACCGGAAATAATAACCGTGACTTTATATATAAAATGTCACATTATATTCTTTCTTTCCAAGTAACATATCCTGATAGATATAGGAGATCCTGGATATCTCCATCTTCTATATCTATCAATATCCAATATATTTATTGTATTGCAATAATAAATTATAATATTTATAATTTATTATAGTTCATATTGAGCCACCGAAGGGACCCGATCGGACCCAATTAAATCAAGCTCCAAAAAATTAATTATGACCCGGTCAACTCTTGACTTATCATATTAATTTATTAATTATATTCTATTCCACTAAAAGAATATAATTGCACTCTTAATTTAATTGGAATTATTGAAGCAATATATCAACAATTATTATCCTCTGATTGATCGATCCAACATATTGCCCCCCTCGATCAACTAAAGTATTTGCAATAGGCTACCATGACCAATAAGCCTATATTCAAACACTTGTTAATCTCAACATTCATCTTCTATCTAACAGTCATGTGTGACTATATCACACAAAGTGATTCGACAACAAATGTCGAATACTGAGCTCAGATTTACTGTTCATAGAAGAACTCGTGAGATCCTGATCATGCCTATTAAATAGGTGAAGGATTCCATATTGTAAATATATGTCCTTTATCACTTCACTTTAACTCCCAAAACACCGAGGTATTGATCAATATAACAATCTCACTCTTTGGTGTTTCAAAGAATGTCCAATTGGTAATAAAGGTACATTATTCACTCAGGATTAAGGTAATACATACGTCAATCAATGAATTTTAAATTGTATGGTCAAAACACAATTTAAATTTCATGTGGTCCTGTCCAATACACCATACATGTATCCTCAATTTCATTACCAAGTCAAAGACACACTTCAATGAAATTGAGACGATCTTATCAAAATAAATTGTCCAAAAATTATTTACTGATCGCGAACAAAATTATTTTCGAATAGAATAATAAATTGAATCTTTCTGTGTTGAACAACTTAAACACTCGATTTAATATATCTACCATCCATGGACACATGCAAGCTCATAAAGAATTAATCAAAAGAACAACTCATAAATTTATTTCAAAATGTCAAAAAAAACAAACAAGATAAAATTTACTCAAGGGCATCTAAGTAATACAAATAAGGGCACTCATACTATCAAAACATTTTCTCCCACTTGCCCTAGAGTAAATGAGAAATGTCTAGTATACCCATATTTCTAATATGACCCTCAAATACACCAGCCGGTAAACCCTTTGTGAAGGGGTCAGCAAGATTTTCTGCAGAAGCAATCTTACACACCGTCACATCTCCTCTCTGAACAATATCCCTTATGAGGTGATACTTCCGCTCAATGTGTTTCCCGCGTTGATGGTTTCTAGGTTCTTTTGCATTCGCCACAACTCCACTATTGTCACAAAATAAAGGAATACTTTGTGACGCGGAAGGAACCACCTCTAGGCTCTGCAAAAAATTCTTAAGCCAAACAGCTTCTTTGGCTGCTTCACAAGCTGCCACGTACTCAGCTTCCATAGTGGAATCAGCAATACAAGACTATTTTATGCTCCTCCAAACAACAGCACCGCCACCAAGTGTGAATACTGACCCTGACGTAGACTTTCGAGAGTCTCTATCAGCTTGAAAATCAGAATCAGTATATCCCACAGGCACCAAGTCTGATGCTGAATATACCAACATATAATCTTTAGTTCTTCGAAGATACTTGAGAATATGTTTAACAGCAATCCAGTGTTCGGGCCCTGGGTCCGACTGATATCTACTAACAATCCCAACAGCATGACAGATATCTGGTTGAGTACATAGCATAGCATACATGAGATTTCCTACTGCTGAAGCGTAAGGAACCCGTTTCATGTATTCCACTTCTTTAGGAGTCTTAGGTGATTGCTCCCGTGATAAGTGATATCCATGTCTGAAAGGCGTTTGGCCTTTCTTGGAATCTTGCATAGCAAATCTTACCAATATCTTGTCGATGTATGAAGCTTGTGACAAAGCAATCCTTCTGTTTTTCCTATCGCGTAAGATCTGGATTCCCAAAACATAGTTTGCTTCACCCAAGTCCTTCATATCAAACTGTTGTGTCAACCAGTGTTTTGCCGAGTTTAACATTCCGACATGATTTCCAATCAAAAGGATGTCATCCACATACAGCACGAGAAAAACTACTCTTTTGTCTTCTTTCTTTTTATAGACACAAGATTCATCAGGATTCTGATCAAAACCATAAGATTTCACAGCTTGATCGAATCTGATATTCCAAGATCTAGACGCTTGCTTCAGTCCATAAATGGACCTTTTCAACTTGCATACTTTATGCTCTTGATCCTTTTGGATAAAACCATCTGGTTGCATCATATAGATGCTCTCGTCAAGATTTCCTTTAAGAAATGCAGTCTTGATATCCATTTGCCACACCTCGTAATCGAAATGTGCCGCAATGGACAGGAGAATCCGAATAGACTTAAGCATAGCTACCGGCGAGAAGGTTTCTTCATAATCGATTCCTTCTCTTTGGGTATAACCCTTGGCAACCAATCTTGCTTTAAAGGTTTCTACCTTTCCATCTATTCCTCTCTTTCTCTTGTAGACCCATTTGCACCCAATAGATTTTACCCCATCGGGTTTGTCTACAAGATTCCAGACAGAGCTGGTGTACATGGAATTCATTTCTGAATCCATAGCACTTCTCCAATGATCAGCGTCTTTATCTTCCATAGCCTCTCTAAACGATGCAGGATCTTCCTCTTGTTCAACAGAGACCGCCTCAAGAGACTCTCCATAAAGAACAAGTCTGGAAGGTGGTCGAATGACCCTCTTCGCACGTCTAGTCGCTATAGGTTCGTTTACAATTGGAGACGGTTCTCTTTCCTCATGTTCCTCGATGTCCATCTCACCACCTAGGGGTGATTGAACATTAGGGGCATGATTTTCTACCATTTCAGGTGTTGATTCTCCCATAGACATTCTTGGCGGAGTCGCCATATATCTCCCACTGGATTCAACATCGGATGGTAGAGTTGCGAATTCATAAACAGGTTCAGTGCGGATCTCTGGAGCAGATGATCTAGGAAGATTTTCCTTTATCTCCTCCAAAAGAACCTTGTTCTTGGATTCACGTTCTTCTATATACTTGTCCTCTAAGAAGGTTGCATTTGTGCTTACAAAAACCTTCTTATCCTGAGGACTATAGAAATAGTACCCTCTTGTTCCTTTCAGATATCCTATAAACACACAATACTCTGATCTTGATTCCAACTTTTCCACCTTACTCTTCAGCACATGTGCTGGACAACCCCATGTCCGAAGGTGTCTTAGATTAGGCTTACGCCCATTCCACAACTCCAAGGGTGTCTTAGGTACAGACTTGGAAGGAACCAAGTTTAGTAAGTATATTGCTGTTTGTAGGGCATATCCCCAAAAAGAAGTTTTGAGAGTTGAGAAGCTTAGCATAGACCTGACCATGTCCAACAAGGTCATGTTTCTCCTTTCCGAGACACCATTTTCCTATGGGGTTCTTGGTGCACTCAATTGGGATAAAATCCCATTCTCTGTTAAGTATGTCCTAAAGTCGTTGGATAGATACTCCCTACCTCGATTTGATCGAAGTGTTTTTATGTTCTTACCTAATTGTTTTTCCACTTCCAATCTGAATTCCTTGAATTTCTCAAGTGCCTCAGATTTATGGACCATTAGGTAAACATAACCATATCTTGAGTAATCATCTGTGAACGTGATGAAATCATATCCACCTCTAGCTGGAACGTTTATTGGTCCACATACATCAGAGTGTACTAATTCTAAAACTTCTTTGACCCTAAATCCCTTAGATTTAAAAGACCTCTTAGTCATTTTACCCTCTAAACAAGATTCACATACAGGCAGGGATTCTACCTTCAAGTTACTTAAAGGACCATCCCTTACTAGTCTATGAATCCTATTAAGATTAACGTGACCAAGTCTTAAGTGCCATAAGTAAGTTTCATTAGAAGGAGACAATTTTATACGCTTAGCTGTGTGATGCAATGAGCTGTCGGTTGGTTTTAAGATATACAAATCATTATCCACATGCCCCTTACAAACAATTGCTTTATTAAAAGAAATATCGACTGCCATTAATGAAAAATGAACACAATATCCTTGTTTGAATAATAAAGCAACAGAAATTAAATTTCTAGTAATATCCGGGACATAATAACAATCACTTAAAACCAAATACTTCCTATTTGAAAAATAAAGATAAATAACTCCGACAACTTCTGCAGAAACCACAGCTCCTGTGCCAACCCTTAGAGTATGCTCCCCTTCATTAAGTTGTCTGGTTACTTGGAACCCCTGCAAAGAATTGCAAACATGGTTAGTGGCTCCAGAGTCTACTATCCAAGTATCCGTAGAATCAACCACTAAACAAGACTCAATGAAGGATAACTCACCCTTAGCTTGCTTCTTAGCTATGAAAGTCGGGCAATTTCTTTTCCAATGGCCCTTCTCGCCGCATTCAAAGCACTTCCCCTTAGGTTTCCCATCCGTTTTGGCCTTCTTTGCTTGTTGCTGTGGGCCCTTCTTATTGGACTTCTTCCTTTTTCCACCCTTACCTTTCGGTTTGGATAAGGGTTGTCCAACAGAAGCAACAGCAAAAGCATCACCATTTTGAGCCTTAAGAATGCTTTCAGCGTTTTGGAGCTCTTTCATTAGTTCATTCAGAGACATGTTCAGCTTATTCATGTTGTAGCTGACCTTGAACTGGGAGAACATCTCAGGGAGAGTCTCCAGTGCCATGTCTACCTGAGTTTCCGAACCAATGTCAGCTCCTAAAGCCTCAGCCACACTAAACATTCCGATCAAATTTAGCATATGATCTCTAACGGGCGTCCCGGGCTTCATACGCTCAGTCATAATGGCTCTAATAGCAGCCTGACGTGCTTGGCGTCCTTGATGAGCGAACATATCTTTAAGACTCTCCATGATCTCAGCAGATGTTTCCATGTCTCCATGCCTCTGTTGCAACACATTTGAGATAGAACCCAAAATGTAACAACGAGCCATGTCATTGGCATGAATCCACTTGTCACGAGCCTCATGTTCCTTATCACTGGACTCCATGGTCACTTTGGGACAAGGTTCAGTTAGCACAAATTTCAACTTCTCAGCAGTGAGAACAATCATCAAATTACCTTTCCAATCAATGTAGTTTTCTCCCACTAGTTGGTTTTTAGTCAATATCACAGATAGTGCGCTAGAAGACATTTTTTCTTAAATAAAACACCATATATAAGCTTGCATAGAATGAATGAATGCATGTTCTAAACATGAAATAAAACTTTTAATAAGTAGACCCAAAAACTACAGTATTATGTGACTACCTAAAACTCCAAAATCAAGGCATACCCCTCTATAGGAGTGGTAAATGTTGATTTACAGCTAGGTTGGGATCTCCCACTAAATCAAATATCCTACATATTATGCTATATTGATTTAGTATCACATATATTTGACCCTCAATAATATTGCTCGGATATTCTATAGGAAAACCTTACAATATTTTGATTTAAGTGTATTACCTTTATATTAATAAATTTTAAAACTATCAAATAATTATGAAATCTATAGGATAAACATAATTAATTGAAATTTAAAATTTACTACCATAATTGAGCCCAATCAAGTAACCGAAAACAATGCAGCCCTCCTATAGGGAGACCAATTGAATTAGTACGAGGCATACATACATTCTTACTTATGGGCTAATAAAGGAGGTCGTGGATTTATAAATAAACCCTCACACTTAATATTTTATAAAACAAATTTGGGTTTTATCCAATTAATATTTTTCAAATTATTTTGACTCTCAAAATAATTAAATATTAATTACTTTATTAATTCTCAAATCTAATTCTAAATTAGAAAAGAAAATAAATAAAGAAAATATGCATGACAGTCTAGTACCTAGAGCGATGTTCATACAATTCTATATGACATGCTATGTGAATGACAATTAATTTCAAGAATAATCAAAGCAAATAATAAGCAATAATTAAATAAGAACAATTTATGGCCATCCTAGACTCAAAATTACAGAAAAATGAAAAACTAATTGAACCACATCTCGGCTCAATTTTTCACGGTCCACCTGCAATTTTCTGGTCCAGAATGAATTTATTGATAAATTTCCAGCAGCCCAAGGGAGGCCCAACAGCTTATTAATTTAGTGAGCCCATTATTCAATTAAAACAGGCCTATTTTAGAAAATAAGTCCATACCCAATTGAATGCCAATGAGCCCACTTAATTAATCCATCTGCACAAGGATACCCAACCCACGACCCGAGCCAGACCGACCCGACTCAGGTCGCGACCCGGTTACTGAACCCTAACAGCAGAGGGTACCGCCGCCGCCACTTCCAGGTTGCCGGAAATATTCTTCCGCCGACGACAACCGGCGGCCTCCCGCCGCCTTTATGGTCTTGTTTGCTGCATCTGGAATCTGACTTGCGCTGACGAAGATCGGCGGGACCGTCATCCCTTTTGTTTCGAGACAATTGTCCTTCAATGGAGGACTTTTGAAAAGTTTGCAGAATCGTTCTTCTATTTTCAAAGAAGATGCATCACGACCCCAGCTTTGAAAAAAAATAATTCCGCCTTCTTACAGTATTACCCCAACAATTTTGAGCAATAATACAGAATACCCCAAATCCGAAAATTACAACAAAATTACATATTTTGTACCCTATTTCAAAATCTAACAAGGGAAAAACATGGAGTCGTAGTCCACCCCCTTGTGTACAACTCGAAAAATACAAAATACAATTTTACCAATAAAACTAGGCCATAAATTGTTCAATAAAAATTAAAACATTCATCCATAACAATAATAAAATTGTAAGCCTAAAACACCGCTCAACATTATATGCATAACTAAATTAATTAAAAAAGAACATATAATAATATCAAAACCTACGCTCTGATACCAATTGTTAGAACCACGATTCTTATCCGATCCACAATATGTAATATTGTAAATCGGATACATCGTTGTAGGATCGACCGATTTATCATATGTTCTACAATTAATTAATTTATGCTAGAAGGATTAAATTTAATACATTTGTAGCGTGTGGCTTCAAACCTCCAAGTCTTCTCCGGTGTTCTCACGAACTGTACTGCAATACACGATGTGTGGACACCTCCTTGGATATATTGTATGCATGATTATGTGTAGGAGAAGAAATAATAACCGTGACTTTATATATATAATGTCACATTATATTCTTTCTTTCCAAGTAACATATCCTGATAGATATAGGAGATCCTGGATATCTCCATCTTCTATATCTATCAATATCCAATATATTTATTGTATTGCAATAATAAATTATAATATTTATAATTTATTATAGTTCATATTGAGCCACCGAAGGGACCCGATCGGACCCAATTAAATCAAGCTCCAATAAATCAATTATGACCCGGTCAACTCTTGACTTATCATATTAATTTATTAATTATATTCTATTCCACTAAAAGAATATAATTGCACTCTTAATTTAATAGGAATTATTGAAGCAATATATCAACAATTATTATCCTCTGATTGATCGATCCAACAATGTTCTCATCCTCTCGGACAAAATCATCTATATTCCAAAATATGTATTTCAGTTTATATTCTACACATCCATAAAAGTAATGTATGTTTTATGATTTTTTAATATAAAAGTTATGAAACACGTGTCATTTTCACAATGTGTGAAATATAAACAAAATAGGAATGTGCACTGGACAATACGGTTCGGTAATTCAAAAAAATCAGTACTGTCTCTAAGTTCGGTACTAAAAAAATCTAAGTAACGGAATCGATCCAAAACATATAAAGATCCGTACAGTAACCGTCCCAAAATTCGGGACAGTTCAATACAATATTTCAAATTTAACGAATCTTGTGATACGATTATGTTCAGAACGGCACACTCGGTTATGCTGATATTTTTCAAGATTTTTAATATCAAATTTAAAGTTGGAATAAAAAACTAAGATACTCTCATCAGAGTTGCAACTGAAATTAAAATTTGTGGTGACATAAACATCAAGTCATGCACAAGTAAACATTTCAAGTAAGGTCGTCCAAAAGTAGTAATTTATGAAAATTATGTACAGAATTTGTAAACTACCCTGTGTCTGAAATGATTAATATATCTATATATTTTTGTAATCTCGATTTTTAGCATGAGACGGTTCAAGCCAGTTTGTTATAGTTTGGCTCGGTTCTCGGTGCGAATATTACTGAATATATAAAATCATACTATAATTTTTTTCCGGTACAATTCGATTCGAAAAAAGTCACAAGTCAATAGTTCTTTTTCAATTCGATATGCTTTCAGTTCAATTTCACTACAATTCGATAAATTCCGAATTCCATACACACCCTAAAACAAATTACGGTTTGCGTTAATTACTACATTACGCGGTTTGTGGAAAATCCGCTAAAGTTGAATATCTGGTATAGTACAAAGAAGAGTAGGTTTTGAGTGCACCCAACACGCAATAAGCTTATCATGCACTTCCAAATTTAATTTGAGAATTAGATATATATATATATATTAAGGGTTGCATTTGGATAACCAAAAATGCTAGCGGCCCGGCGGTCAAAACCTTATGCGTGCGCGCTGATGTCTCGTGTTCGAGCCTCAGCTAGCTCACACAACTTTAATTTTTTTCTTTTAATTTAGATTAATCATAGTCAAATCCAACAAATTTATGGAATTCCGGTGACAAGAAACATAAATTGGACAAAAAATTAGAATTAATGGATATAAATTGGTTATCGCCAAAAAGCTTCTCCAGAAGAAAGATTTCACCATTTTGGCACAGGAAGGGTCGCTGCTCGAAGGCTCCGACCAGATCTTAGATGTAGGCTAGGTCCTTCTAGACGCCGACAACAAACGGCTCGGCAACAATCAGCCAGACTGGTACTCCATTCTCCAAGTCCCTCAACGAACTGACGAAGCCGAGCTGATCAAGAAGCAGTATCGGCGGCTCGCGCTCCTTCTCCACCCGACAAGAACAGTCCGACAAGAACAAATTTTCCTTTTTCGAATCGGCTTGTAGCTGATCCTAGCCTGTTCTTTCCAATCTGGCCAATAAATAATTTTCCTCGGCTTCCTGACCTGTTCTTTGCGATCCAGTCAAAAATAATTTCCCTTGGCTTTCCGGCTCGTAACTGATTCCTAGCCTGTTCTTTCCAATTCGGTCAAGAAATGGTTTTCGACAACGAGTTTGCTGCTCGATTCACCAATGCGGATCTCGTACAGCGAAGGCGAGAGAGGAAAACTCTAATCAGAAACTGTCCGTCCGCCGGAGTGCCAGAGGTAGCGACGGTAGCACAGTGGCGTAGGTTGAATGAAAGTAAATGAGAATTAAAAACACCGCCGGTGATTCAGTGGCGTGGATAGGGAATTTTTGGACATCATGTCCATACTATTACAATCTGTACGAGTATTTGAGACAGTACGAAGGGTGTTGTCTGAGGTGCGAGTCTGAATAGGGCAATGATAAAAGAGAAATAATTGGTTGATGTCCTATGGCTGTGAACTTCCAGTGTCATATGGCACAATCTTTACAATTTCTCAAATTTTAATCTAGCCTGAACTCATTCTATTGAAATTCCATTCCAAGGTATCTTTGATTCTCAACAATGGCAGAACCAGCATACACTATGCATTCGACAACGAAACAATTGGAGAGGAAAAAACTCATCTCCACAACCCGAAATTGCGATCGGAATCGACATCGACATTTCCCGATGCAAGTTTGCAGTTTGGAGTGGCTCAAAACAGTACACTGTGCTTATGGGAGATGTAACAGGGTTTTTTTGTATCGGAAAGGGAACACATTAATAAAGAGAGAGAAATTAGACGAATAATAAAAGGAGAGAAAAATTAAAAGAGAAATATGAAAAGGTTGACGTGGGTGTCAACTAATTTAGCGCTCATATTGGTGCTGATATTGGGTATGTATAATATCAATTCTGTGTATATATATATATATATTAAGGCATGTTTGTTGACACATAAAAGACAATATATTATTAAAAATTATACATGTAACATAACATATACTATTACGTAATACATCATATACTATTACGTAATATAACATATACTATTAAACAACATAATATATTATTAAAAAATAATACACACAAAAGGTCCGTTTAACAAAATTAAATAAAAGAATGTACAATAAACATATTGTGTGTTGGGTACACACAAGTTTTTGCCAAGTTAAAAGAATATACAATAAACATATATGTATCTTTAATTTCAAATTAAATAAAAGAATGTACAATAAACATATTGTGTGTTGAGTACACACAAGTTTTTGTCAAGCTAAAAACCGATTTTTTCGTCCTTGCATAGCTGAGAATGGAAAATTGACGGGACACAAAAGGTCAAAAGGAGAATACGAGTCTGAAGGGAAGGAAATAGGTTAATCCGATTAGGTACAAAACTTATTCATAAATGGGTATTAACAGGCTTGGATTCTATAGGATGAATTGGGCTAAAACATATTATTGGGCCTGAAGCACATTTACAATTTTATTGGGCTCTCATATATATAAATATTATTGGGTTCTTATATGTATAAAAGATAAAAGATGTTCTTAATGGACTATATATATAAATAGGGATTTATTAGGTACAATCTGGAATGGACTTTCAAACTGCATATTTACCCAAAATAATTTGTGCTTCTAATTCCACATGAAAATGAATGATTAGTAATAAAATAAAATAATATATAAATGTACGGGGTGCTATAAAATTACTACCTAATAAACAAAGGGACTGAATAACAATAAATATTTTAAAAGATAAACTATAACAAAATTAAATATATCTATCAAATAAAAAGTACACTGAAATATTATCTTCATCTCCGTCAAAATTGATATAATCCCTATCTGGAAAGTTTATTTTACTAACGAAATGGAGTAGTTTAAACATAATACTTTTTGTTGAAAACTAATATCTTCTCAACAATAAAAAATATTAATTTTCATCTAGAAATATATTTGAAAGATATGAACTAAATTAGGATATGTGGCTTTATTAATTAATAAAGTTAGACTAATTAATTAATTAATCAGACATGAATATTAGGCCCATAAACCTAGGATTATATGGTACTATATATACATATTCTCTATAGTAGAGAATGAAGGATTTTTATCAGATAAAAATATAGAAGCACGTAGAATTCAATAAGTGATTTCCTAGCGATCACTTATCGAATAATTGTACCAGGAATTGTTCCTGCGGCGGACGACATATGGGTGAATCAATCGCTCAATTATGTCCGGTTAATTACGCACAAGTAAGTTACTCCAACTTTAGCGTAATTAATGCTCAACGTTTTAATTCAGTTATAAATCACGATCATAATTCTCGATTTATTATTCCGCTGCGTACATTAGATGTAGTCGAGAATTTCCAACAGTGGTATCAGAGCCAAGGGCTCGATTTATAATTGATTTAAGGTATCTGATTAATTGTGGATTCGAAATTGATAACTGAAATTCTATTTTGAATTTGTTAAAATTGTTTTGATTTCATATCTTAAAAGTTGTTGAACATTGTTGCCCCTGTTGTTTGAGATTAGTTTGAAGACAACTTAAAATACGCAATAATTTAGAAAACTGGGTTTCGAATGTCGCACATCCTCGTCCTTGGCCCCGTCGTCAGTCACGGCGGCGGCGGTGTCCGTCGCTGCTGCACAAGGCGGTAGCGGAGTCCAGTGACAGAGCCCTTGCTACCGCTGCGTTGACGGAGACGATACCGACGGTTGTCGCCACGACTGCGGTTTCTGTTGCTACGCGTCCAGCGATCGCGATGGCGGCAACAACGGTGGCTGCTGTTGCTGTGGATTCGGCGATCGCGACGGCGGCGACTGCTGTTGTTGCTGCGCGTCTGGCGGCCGCGACGGCGGTGGCGGCTATTAGTGCTGCGCGTCTGGTAGCGGCAGCGGTGCGACGGGTGGCGTCGGAGGAAGACGACTAATGCCCAGCCCTAACCCTAATGGGTTTTGGGCTGGGCTGGGCCGAGTCTCTGGGCCGGATTAGTTTCGGAGGGCTTTGCCAAGTAGCTGCTCAGCCTCGAGTGCTATGCTGGGCCACCCTTTTTCTGACTGGGCCGGAATTTGCAGAAGCCCAAGTGTGGGCTGCTTCTAAATTATTAAAAACTGGGTGCTGACTCTTAATTGATACTAGGTCCACTCATTTCAGTTCTCATGGGCTGGGTCGTTTTTTAATATTGGATAATTTTAAAAAAAAAAATTTGATTAAGTGAATTAGATTATTAATTAGATTAATTCATAATTCTCAATTACAATATTAATTTGTTAATTAGATTAATAAATCTTATTATTATTGTTTTGAAATAATAATAATAGCTTTACATATTTATGTTAATTTAGAATTAACATTAAAAGTATGCTTATATTAATTTGGAATTAATATATTAATCTAATTGACTAAGGGGATGTTTGCTTGGGGCTGGGGTGGCTGGGCTGGGGGAAGTGGCTGGAGTTAATGGCTTGGGATGTTAAAGAGTGATGTTTGGTTGGGTGGGAAATTTAATTATTAATTGTGAAATGTGATGTAATATGAGTAAGAGGTAGTTATTAATGATTGGGAGAATAATTAAAATAATTTTTTGATTTGTGATTGATGTCCCCCCACCAAACCCTAATATCGTGGCTTGCCAAACAAACATCACTTGGGATTGGCCAAACTGATTATGGGTTTGGCAAACCCCAAGCAAACATCCCCTAATATTAATTAGATTAATAAACTTTGATAGTATTATTATTTTTGAAAGAATAATACTAGACTTATATATTTATATTAATTTAGAATTAATATTAAATATATATATATATATATATATATATATTAATTTAGAATTAATATATACAATTTTAATCCACATTTAATTGAGGAATAAAATTTTAATTGGATTAATAATTTTATTCATTGAGCTTTTATTTGATATCTCATGTGATAAGCAATTATTTGATTTTATGCTTATTTAATTTACTATAGTAGTTAAGTCCGCGTTATGTTTGGGTAGGCGGCGCCCAGTACATGTAGTCCTCTACAATATGTATGGGTAGGCGGCGCCCAATATGTGTGATCCGCATTTTCTTATGCCAAGGTAGGCACCCAGTAATTGTGTTATAATTTAATATTAGATATTAAATTTAAACAATTAGTATCACATAATAATTCCCCACTAAAAACCAAGTCTTGTTTAGAAACAAAATGCGTCGTCCATCATAATTGTTTGAGATTCCTAATCTTTTCGACCACGAGTTTTACACCAAAGTGCTTACTCTAAATCGACAAGACTCGGGCTCATTCATAGCTGCATGGTTGACATCGTGTGATGGAATTGACTTGCTTAAATTATTTTGAGACGCCAAAGCGACCAAAATAGTTTGAGGACGCAATATTAATTGGATTAATAAACCAAGAATTGCAAAATTGTTGTTGCAATTGGCTTAGAGGCCTACCTAGTGATATTATTGTAGTCATCAGCCAAAGTAGAGGCTACAATAATATAGACTTGGATCTTGGACCACTAAGATTTGTAATTATTATAAATCCGTATTTTGTGTTTGGGGACGCAAAATATGTTAAAATTAGTGGGAGCTAATCATTACAATAAACTCTTGTTTTGATTAGTGATTCGAATGTGATCTTTGTTTACTTTAATCTGATTTATTTTTCCATTTTATTATTTTCTCTCGTCAGATAAAATGTCGAATTTGGCTTATAAATGTTTGATGGAAACAAACAAGTTGACTGGGTCAAACTTTACGGATTGGCTCCGTTGTTTGCGATTGGTGCTAAGGCAAGACGAGATTGAGTATGTCTTCGACAAACCAATCAGTGTCATTCCTGACAAGAATTCTCCTGAGTACGCTATGTTTGACGAAGAAGCTCATAAGAAACATGTTGAGGATGCCACATCGGCTCAATGCTTAATGTTGTCCTCTATGAGTATTGGACTGCATAGGCAACATTGGAGCATGTTCCCTTATGAGATGCTGAAACACTTGGAGAGTCTGTACGCTTCAGAAGCTCAGACCATGGAGTATGAGATACTCAGAGATCTCCTCAAGTATAAGCTTCATGATGGGGGCCAGGTTTCTGAACATATACTGAAGATGATCGGATTGATTGAGAGGTTGGAATCGATTGGAACGAAGCTACCCTCAAGTGCCTCAATAAATCTGATTTTGCAGTCTCTTCCAAATTCAGTTGAAAACTTCATAGTGAATTTCAACATGAGCAACACGAAGGCAACACTGCCAGAGCTTCACCACATGCTCAAAACCTACGAATCATCTACTTCTAAAGGCAACTCTGTGCTCATGGTGAGCTCTTCTGCGAGATCTTCCAAACAGAAGAATAAGCAGAAGAAGGGGAAGAAAGCATCTAAGGATGCAGCCTTGATGCCTAAGAGTGGAGGGGTTCAAAAGAAGTCGAGAATACCAAAGGATGAATGCCTGTTTTGCAATGAGAAGGGGCACTGGAAGAGAGACTGCCCAAAGTTCAAAGCACATGGTGCATTGGATGAGAGCTTAGGTAGTTGGTTTTGTACATTAAAATTAGACTAGATTAGATCTTCCTTCGTGATATAAATTAGATTTATATAATTGATATTTTGTTCTTTAGATTTCAAAGAATATTATTTCCATTCGAATATTAGACATTTATGACTTTTTCTTTCTATTTTGCAAACAGTAAATGCTTGTTTCGCTTAATGGATTGTTTTAAGGAAGTGCCTTTCTTTCGAATGGATATATATGCTTGAATGTGAACAAAATATTCTCAATGTACAAGAACAAACGACCCAAGCTAAGTAATACGGATAATAAAACATACCTGTGGCACTGTAGACTTGGTTATATCAATAAGAAAAGAATAGCAAGATTGAGAAAGTTAAACTATCTCACATCATTAGATTTCGAATCATATGGTGCTTGCGAATCTTGTCTCAAACGAAAGATGACAAGTTAACCACTTTCTGGGAAAAGGGTTACATGCCAAGGTTGTGCTCGAGTTGGTCCGCACAACGGTGTGCGGACCGTTTCAACTTAAGCAATAGGCGAATATTCGTACTTCATAACTTTCACTGATGATTTTTCAAGGTATGGATATGTGTATCTCATGAAACACAAATCTGAGGCCTTCGAGAAATTTAAGGAGTTTAAGTTAGAAGTTGAGAAATAACTTGGAAAAGTATTAAGACTCTCTGATCAGATCGAGGAGGGGAATACTTAAGCCGAGATTTTCTTGATTACTTGAAATCACATGGAATCCGGTCAGACTGGACACCTGCGGGTACACCACAGATTAATGGAGTATCCGAAAGGAGAAATCGAACTTCATTAGATATGGTTCGATCCATGATGAGTTTCACCAGTCTGTCCTTATTCCTTTGGAGTTATGCTTTACTAACCGCTGGTCATGTTCTGAATAGAGTTCCTCTTAAATCGGTCATACAAACATCATATAAATTATGGTGTGGCAAGAAGTCGAGTCTTAATCATATGCGGACCTGGCGTTGTCCTGCTTTTGTTAAGAAGATGACGACTGATAAATTGGAGACTAAAAGTGAGAAATGCTATTTTGTGGATATCTTCAGGAAACTAAGGATATGAATTCTACTTCCCTGAAGATCACCAGGTGATAGTTTCCAAGAATGTGGCGTTTCTTGAAGATATTTATATCTTCGAGGAACAAGGTCACAACAAGGTAGATCTTGAAAAGATTCAAGAACCACAAAATAACATAGAGGATGAGGTCTTGTCCAATGGAGTGGACAAGAACTCAGTGGGAATTTTCGATGATCTATTAGGAGGGGAAATGACTCTTAGAGGGTCACCTCAAGACAATAAGATACATAAAAAACAAGATATTGTATCAAACCTGCAAGATAGAGGATGAGGTATTGTCCAAAGGAGTGGACAAGAACCCAGTGGGAGTTTTGATGATCTATTGGGAGGGGAAACAACTCTTAGAGGGTCACCTCAAGACAGTTAGATGCATCAAAGACAAGATATAGTATCGGTCTCACCTCAAGAGAATCATAGTGAAATTCTTGAGAATATCCAGAAAAATGTTGAAATCCAACTCACGATCAGAATAAACCGAATGAACCAACGCAAAACCAACTCAATAGGCCTCAAAGGAATCGTTGTGCACCTGAAAGACTGAATCTATTGGGTGAGGACCAAGATGATGAAGTTGATTCAGAAGACGATGAATCTAAGACCTATATCGAAGCGGTGTCGGGCACCGATTCGAAGATGTGGCTAGCTGCCTTAAGATCTGAAATGGACTCGATGTACCTCAATCTAGTCCGGGAACTAGTTGATTTGCCAGATGGGGCTCATCCCATAGACTGCAAATGGATCTTCAAGAAGAAGAGAGATGCAGTTGGCAAGGTACAAACCTACAAGGCTAGGTTGGTGGCAAAGGGTTATAGTCAGCGCAAGAGCATTGACTATGATGAAACCTTTTCGCCAGTCACTAACATCAAGTCCATTAGGATATTACTTGCAATAATTGCATACTATGACTTTGACATTTGACAAATGGATGTTAAAACCGCGTTTCTCAATGGAGAATTGAAGGCACTGTGTATATGTCACAGCCTGAAGGTTTTGTATCCAAAGAAAAGCCGAATGGAGTATGCAAGTTAACAAAGTTCATTTGTGGACTCAAGCAAGCATCTAGGAGTTGGAATATTTGTTTTGACAGAGTTATCAAATTGTTTGATTTTGTCAGAAACAAAGAGAATCCATGCGTTTATAGTAAACGTAAGAATGGAAATGATGTCTTCCTTATCATATATGTCGATGATATACTGATAATGGGGAGCAATCCTTCCATGTCGCAATCCGTGAAAGATCAGATTTCAGCAAAATCTCGGTGAGGAACACTGGAGAACTGTCAAGACTATTCTTAAGTATGTTAGAAGGACTAAAGAATATTTCTTAAAGTGTATGGTGGGCAGCTAGAGTCATCAGTTACTGGATATACTGATGCTAGCTTCCAAACGGACCATGATGACTTCAAGTCTTTGTCTAGATATGTTTTCGTTCTCAATGGTGGTGCAATGAATCGGAATAGTTCCAAATAGAGTAGAACTGCCGATTCCACCAATGAAACCGAGTATATTGCTAGTCAGCGCAAGAGCATTGATTATGAGGAAACCTTTTCGCCAGTCACTAACATCAAGTCCATTAGGATATTACTTGCAATAGCTGCATACTATGACTTTGACATTTGGCAAATGGATGTTAAAACCGCGTTTCTCAATGGAGAATTGAAGGCACTGTGTATATTCACAGCCTGAAGATTTTGTATCCAAAGAAAAGCCGAATGAAGTATGCAAGTTAACGAAGTTCATTTGTGGACTCAAGCAAGCATCTAGGAGTTGGAATATTTGTTTTGACAGAGCTATCAATTTTTTTGATTTTGTCAGAAACAAAGAGAATCCATGCGTTTATAGTAAACGTAAGAATGGAAATGATGTCTTCCTTATCATATATGTCGATGATATACTGATAATGGGGAGCAATCGTTCCATGTCGCAATCCGTGAAAGATCAGATTTCAGCAAAATTTCGGTGAGGAACACTGGAGAACTGTAAGACTATTCTTAAGTATCTTAGAAGGACTAAAGAATATTTCTTAAAGTCTATGGTGGGCAGCTAGAGTCATCAGTTACTGGGTATACTGATGCTAGCTTCCAAACGGACCATGATGACTTCAAGTCTTTGTCTAGATATGTTTTCGTTCTCAATGGTGGTGCAATGAATCGGAATAGTTCCATGTAGAGTAGAACTGGCGATTCCACCACTGAAACTGAGTATATTGCTACATCTGAAGTTGCCAAAAGGGGGGTTGTTGCTTTGTTAAAGTTCGTAAAAGAATTAGGTATCGTTATAAGTGCCAGAAGTGCAATACTGTTGTATTGTGGCTACGGTAAGTGCGATTGCGCTAGCAAAAGGAACCGAGAGCCACGAACAAAACAAGCATATTCCCTGGAGATATAATCTGATTGGAGAAATAATAGATAAGGAGATGTGAAGTTAGATAGAGTATCAACTGATGATAACTTGGCTAAGCCTTCAACCAGACAGTTGTGTATAGCAAGACACAACAAGCACTTTGAGAGCTTGGGTGTTAGCCACGTTGGTAGCTGGCCATGATTCAGTGGGAGTTTATAGTTTGTATGTCTTAGAAACCTTTTCGTTTGAGATATTCATTCTTGATCGCATTCTATGACATTTTGATTGTCTTTTGAGTTTATGCATTTATTAGAATAATTATTTTGATGGTTTGTTATTATTCTTATAACTGTTCTCTTGAATCATGACTGTCATTTATGGTGTGAGACATAAATGATATAGTATGATTCTAAAATTGTCATAACCGATGGTCATCAAGAATGGGATATTGATGACACGCGATAGGTGAGCATGTGGTCTGCATCACATTCTTAGAGAATGTGGTAGGTCTCACGACTACGAGATATTAGATATCCGTGATGGACACTTGAGTACTTTGGAGAGTACTGATATACCCTACTATTAAACCGTTTGTTTCAGTGTGGAGTATGTAATGATCCTTTGACCTGAGGTCAATACTCATTTTTGTTTGTTATGTGATGAACTTTGACCAAGTACAACGCTTGCCTCCCAAAGGAGGATAAGACACGTCTTGTGTTGGGTTCATCATGAGGCAAATGGAAATGGTAGTTGAGCCAAGAATGGGATTCATTCCTCGATTGAAACTCGAGAGAACACTTATATTCCTCTATATTATTTGACAGTAAATTCATTGGCCAATGCAAAAGATGAATTCAATTAAAGTAATTGAATATGATCGAATGTGTCATATAATAAAGATGAGAAAAGTGATTGAGTTATTTGGATAGACACATGGCAGATCCTAGGCTCAATCAGGTGGTTCGTGAATGAAGGGATATTACATAAACTTCATATAAAGGTTTATTTACTAGATTCACGTAAACGTCCTTCATATATCGAGAATAGGATTCACGTCGGTTCTTACCTAGTGTTCCGCAAGTGTACGGATGTAGGTGTAGTACTATTGTCAAGGTCGATCCCACAAGGAATAGTTTTAGGTAGTTTGGTACCTTAATACTCTAGGAATGTCCTAACTCGATACTAAGTTGCAAAAGATTGATTTTACTAATTAAAATACTCAATTAAATATAACCTCAACTTAGGAAACATAAAAACTAACAATCAAAGAGAAAAGGTATCCTAGGGCTTCGATTTCAGGATATTAATTCAATGTTAGATATAATTAACCTATTAATTTACCAATTCTAATGTTTATTAGGCGGCACGACAATAATCTAATCCTTCTCTCGAAGCGATTAAACCGTTGATTAATTAAGCTAATTACCCTCTCGAGTCAATTAAACCTAATAACTCCCAAACGATCCTAAGCCACGGCCTACACAGTCATAGACAACTGTGCTCTATGTTCTAAGTCTGATAACAATTCCCTCCTCTCGAAGCGGAATTATTAAACTAAATTACTAAATCTAGGTGATCAAGCTAAATTCAGTTTTAAGCACAAACATAGAGATAAAACACGTAAAGAACGGAATTAATAGATTAAACCATAAATCAAAACATTGTCATAAAAATCCCTACTTTCTAACCCTAGGACACGAATAGCTTAGCTACTCATGCCTAGTAATAATCCAATACAAAATTCTAATAAAAACATTGTAAAGAATTAAACTAGAAAAGAATAATTAAACCCGGACAAATCCGTCTCGATGATCTTCGTCTTCTTTGTCCTCCAAGATGTCTTCTAGGTGGAATAATGTAATTTGATGTTCTTGATGATTGATTCTTCGATTTTCCTAGAGCTTGGGGTCCTTTTTATAGAGTTGGGGACGAATCTTGGGGAAGATAGGATCAAAATCCTATTAAAAATAGGAAATTATCGCATAAAAACCCTTCTGACACGGCCGTGTTGCTTAAGTGACACGGCCGTGTTGCTTTGCAATTCTTCCTTTTCCAGCAACATTTTGACACGGCCGTGTTGCTTTGTGACACGGCCGTGTTCTATTCCAGAACCCACAGCGCGTTATGGACCACTTTTGACACGGCCGTGTTGCGTTGTGACACGGCCGTGTCGGTTCTTGCTTTGTTTTGCTACTGGACCGGTTCAGACCGGTTCGGACCGGTTTGGACCGGTTCTTCAACGGTTCTCACTCTTTTGGGCCGATTTTCACTCCTTTGGGCCGGTTTCTCCTTCGAACTTCATCCAAATGGACTAAAAATACCTAATTAACTTTAAAACAAGTCAAAACACGTCAAATGACCCAAATATTATAAATATCAATAAATGCTGGTCAAATATACACGTATATGCTATAAAATATGATCCTAAATCGACCTAAATACATGCATAAGTAACGTGTTATCAAACTCCCCCAAACTTAAACTGTTGTTCGTCCCGAACATCATACAAAAGACACAAAGAATACAAGTGATTATGCATTGGCGACTAGACGATGAATTCAGTTTCAGTCTAATTTCTCTTAAAACAACTAGGCAACATAATTCACTTGAGCATATGTGATAACGCGTAAATCAACTAATCTCGAGACTTTGAACTTTCGAATCATTCAACCCTCACCGGTTAAGTGTTTCACTCATCTCTCAAGTGTTTAAGCTAGAATAATTTCCACTCATATTGAATTATATGCAAAATCTACCATATGCTTGCCAATCGTCTAAACTAGACCTCGTACTTGATATGTGTGACAAAGGATAAAAAAGGTCTTTATTTTGGTTGTAATGTGGGCTTAAGGTAAGGTGGGATACATTTGGATATAAGTGACTATTCATTGGACTAATCAAGTTACGTCTAACCCGACTACCCCTCAATACAATCACTCAACCTCACTCTTCAAATTTCAGCAATTCATCCCAATTGAGATGACTTCTTCACCTTCAAAAGTCCGTGCAACTTAAGTGCTTTTCAATTCTGTGGGTACCACATTTTTGGGACTACCCGAATGTTCTAAGCAAATTCACAATTTAAGCACTTTATTTTATAGCCTCTCCTCTATAATACAACTTTTCTTCTTTTTTTTTTTCTTTTTCTTTTTTTTTTCTTTTTTTTTTCTAGGAGAGGCCATTCTTCGTTTTTCACCTATCACTTTTCTCTTATTTCCTTCATCTTTTGAAAATATCTCTACTTCCCATTCCTTCCCACAATTTGTTCACCCAAAAATTCCTTCCTATTCTCCTCCCTCTAACTTGATTAATCCAATTAAGGCCAAAAGAGATAAATCAAAATGTTTCGGCTGACATTGTTAGGGTATGAATAAATAAGGCTATAAGGCTCAATTGGGCTAACTAGGGACAATTTTTTTTCATTATGGGTCAAAGGCAATTTTCATGGTTCGAACAAATAGGCTTAAACAAAAAAAATTGCCTAAGATCATTTCCTAAATCACAACATATACTTGACACATTCTTAGTAAAGACTCAAGGCAAGTTCTAGAGACTAGTGCACATATTCAATCAAATTCACACCGAAAGAAAGTATATGACTCCAAAAATTGGAGTATAATTAGGCTCAAATTCTCACAAGGTAAATTTTGATTGAATATTCTAAGTTCAAGCTCAATTTCGTCTCAAAACACCTCTCATGCTCTATTATGTGCCATTTTTTCATCTAAATCATCTCATCATTAACTATTCATCATCCATCTTTCCCTATTATTCTCTTTTTATTTTTTTCACTTGTTACCTATTTCCGGGTTTTATTATTCTTATTGACTCTAAAAACTAAAACACTAAGACTCTAAACTCTAACTCCTAAGACTCAACATGGAAATGATATGCAATCAAACTTGGGCTCACAGACCCATCAGCACCAATAAAGCAGATACATGGGCTCACAGACCCGATGACACCAATCAAAACAATAAAACTCAGCACAATGGGCACACGGACCCACAATTAACAGCAAGACTCTCGAACGATCAACTAAAAAGTAAATCAAAACTAGAAATATAGCTGCCAAGACGTTCCACGGTCTCCCCCCTCCCCCAAACTTGGTTGAAAGCCAATGTTTGGAGGAGAAACGTGGTACGCCTTGGTGCTAACTTACAAATCGTTTCGACGATGGCGTTTTGAAACCTCTACGAGCTCCGAAATCGTGCCATTTTGCTCCTACTGAATCTTGGTTCGGCCGTCTCCGCATCGCGCTCTGATTTTTTACATTTTTTCAGCTGAAGTAATGACACAGCCGTGTTGAAGGCTGTGGCACGGTCGCGTTACATTTGAACCAAAGTTGATATTTCTGGGCTGATTTTGACACGGCCATGTCGTTTGTGTGACACGGCCGTGTTGCATTTCAGTGTGGATTCACGTTTTGAGGAGACTTTTGACGCGGCCGTGTCAATTGTGTGACACGGCCGTGTTGGGTTTGAACTATCTTAACACGGCCGCGTCCAGCATGTGACACGGCCGTGTTGCATTCCAGTGCTAAAACACTTTCTCGGTGCTTTTTGACACGGCCGTGTCCATAGTGTGACACGGCCGTGTTGCATCTTCTGCTCCTTTTTACGCAATTTTTCCGTCTTTTCGACCCCCGTTTCTTGCAACACTCGTCCATGTTGATTCCTAAAAACATAGAACACTAAAACACACGTAAAACATAAAATTAATACAATAATAAAAAAAACATAAAACAATAAACATCGGGTTGCCTCCCGACAAGCGCTTTGTTTTACGTCATCAGCCGGACGTCCTTTTTCTATCAACCATTTTCTAGCCACCCCGAGTCGGATGTTTTCTGACCAATTAAAGAGCTATTTGGGACATGAGGATTTTCTACAGCAGCTAGGGTAGTGTAAATAATGCTACAATTGTGCCTACCCCTTAGACCCGACTTATGTATTTTGAGTGTGATTATTTCGTTTTGAACCCGAAAAACCAAATCCCCTTTAGGTACATCTATTAGTGCTTGGCTAGTCGCCAAGAAGGGTCTTCCTAAGATAAAAGGGAATTCATCATTCCCTTTCATGTCAACAACTAAGAAATCACTAGGGAATTCAAAATTTAGCACTTTTACCACTACATCCTCTGCTACTCCCAACGGCGTTAATGAAGATCCATCCGCCAATTTGATAGTAGTAAAGGACCGTTTAATTTCCCTTAATCCTAATTGTCTATACTGCTTAAGAGACATTAAATTTATACTAGACCCCAAGTCACACATGACATTATGAAACTCATGACTACCAATTGAGCAAGAAATAGTAAAACTCCCTGGATCTTTTGCTTTTGTTGCTCTTCTCGGTTTCATGCTTGTGGTTGCGTTCTTCTTGGGCCCACTCGGTGTCTTCTTCGTCGTCTCTTTTCCATCCTTCCACTTCTTGATTTCCTCTTTATCTTGGATTCTCTCCTTTCGTGGTTCCTGTTTCACAACAACAACTCTAGATTGCTCTAAAGGGTCAAGGTTAGCAAAGAACGAATTTTTAAAAAAAAAATCAAAAGACTCATCAAGAATAGGATATGGAATTTTCTTATCTATGATTGTATTGACCTCCTCCTTCTTGATGTTTTTGACTTCCTCGCTTGATTCCTTCGCCTCTTGGTCCTTCATGCTCTCTTCATGCTCCTCTAGCTCTACAATATTGCAGTGCTCCTTCGGGTTAACCACTGTATCACTCGGGTATTGGCCTTACTTGTGTTGAGCTCCTACTATCTTTATTAGTTGGCTCATGTTTGATGTCAATTCTCCAATGCTAGCTTGGGTCTGCACCAGTGTGTTCTCGAGCCTCTTGATGTCTGCCCTTTGCCCAGTGATATGCTTGTTTAGCTCCATAAATTTCCCATCTACTTTCTTCTCCAACTGAGCTAACTTTTCATCATACTTTTCAAATTGTGACAGCGCGATCTCTTCTTGTGATGGCTTCTTACCGTCATGGATCATGCCATTTGTAACAGCAAATCCGGGTGGCGGATTAAGTGTATTTTGCGCGTTCCCATATGAAAAGTTCTGATGATTCGGATTCTGAGGGTACTGATTGTACCGAGGCTAATTGTTCTGGAAATTGTTGAAGTTTCGTTGATTCACAAATTTGACTTCTTCAACTTCTTCCGGACCCCCTGGCTGTTGTGCTAACGTTAGATTAGTTAGCAAATTCACCTGGCTCGTCAATGCTGTTACTTGTGCTGTAAGCTTTTCAATTGGCTCATTATTGACGGGCTCGACTTTTTGGACACTTGCTACCCTCCTTGGCATGGTTCTCTCATTCGACCATTGGTAGCTCGTTCTGGCCATAGCATCCAGGATTGAGAATGCCATCCTCACCGACTTCTCCATCAGACTTCCACCCGCAGCTGCATCCACTTGGTTTCTAGTCGGAGCAAGTAGACCATTGTAGAACTTGCATACTTGCTGCTTCTTGGTGAACCCATGTTGAGGGCAACTCCGGATAAGATCCCGGAATCGCTCCCAAGCCTCTCCGAATGGCTCTTGGTCCAATTGCTTGAACTGATTGATCTGGTTTTGCAGGTCGAGCATCTTGCTTGGTGGAAAGTACTTCAACAGGAAAGAAGTACTCAAGTCTTCCCAATCTCTGATGTCTTCTAGTGAATTGAACCACTTTAGTGCTCTGTCCTTCAGTGAGAACGGGAACAATCTCATCTTGACCTGCTCGTGCGGCACATGATTGATCTTGATTGTGTCGGCCAGTCTGCGAAATTTGATCAGATGTGCATTCGGATCCTCCAAAGCACTTCCCCCATACTGGTTTTGCTGCACTATGTTGATTAGTGCAGGCTTTAGCTCGAAGTTGTTGGCATTGAGTGGTGGAGTTTGCACTCCTCCTGCCTGCTGGTTTGGACTGGGCTTCAAGTAGTCGCTAATGGGAGTGTCATCTTCATCGCCTGCAGCTGGGTCTATCTGAATTGGGTCATACTGTTGTTGTAGCTGTGGCCCTTGTGGAGGTAGCTGCTGCTGTATGTTCGTGACTCGATCATCCAACCGTGCCAGAGCTGTCAGTACTCTGTTAAGTGCGTCATCCTGATTCGGATGCTGTGGTGGGTTCTCCATCACAGATGCGGAGTTTCTTCTAGTTTGGTGTCTGCGAGCTGTCGCTTCAATTTCCGGATCGAAAGGAAGAAGGGTTTCTTTCCCTTTTGATCTGGTGAGCATACGAAGCCTGCAAACACAAAAAAACAAGAACTACCGCGTAATATAAAAATTAACCCAAAAATAAAAAACGAAAATTAAAATTAAAATTACGAAAAAATAAAATCTAGTCTAGTTTCCTCCTATTTTTCAAGATAAAAACTAAGCGCTAAATCCTATTCCCCGGCAACGGCGCCAATTAACAGCAAGACTCTCGAACGAAAAAAACTCAAAACTAAAAATATACCTTTACGTGAAAAAAAACTCAAAACTCAAAACTAAAAATAAACTAAAAATAAAGGTTTATTTGAATTTAGCGCTAAATCCTTCACAATTAACAGCAAGACTCTCGAACGAAAAAAACTCAAAACTAAAAATATAGCTGCCAAGACGTTCCACGGTCTACCCCCTCCCCCAAACTTGGCTGAAAGCCAATGTTTGGAGGAAAAAAGTGGTACGCCTTGGTGCTAACTTACAAATCGTTTCGACGATGGCGTTTTGAAACCCCTACTGAATCTTGGTTCGTCCGTCTCCGCATCACGCTCTGAATTATTGCCTCTTTTTCTGCTGAAGTAATGACGCGGCCGTGTTGAAGGTTTAACACGGCTGTGTCACCTTTTTGCCAAAATTGGTGTTTCTGGATTGTTTTTGACACGGCCGTGTCGTTTGTGTGACACGGCCGTGTTGCATTCCATCATGGATTCACGTTTTGAACTTGATTTTTGACACGGCCGTGTTATAAGGCTGACACGGTCGTGTTGCTGTTGAACCAAAAATTGGTTTCTAGGCCTGATTTTGACACGGCCGTGTCGTTTGTGCGACACGGCCGTGTCGTTTGTGTGACACGGCCGTGTTGCTTTACAGTGTTGTTTCACGTTTTGAGGAGTCTTTTGACGCGGCCGTGTCAATTGTGCGACACAGCCGTGTTGCGTTGAACCTTCATGACGCGGCCGTGTTCATAGTGTGACACGGCCGTGTTGCCTCTTCTGCTCCTTTTAACGCCATTTTTCGTCTTTTCGACCCCCGTTTCTTGCAACACTTGTCCATGTTGATTCCTAAAAACATAAAACACTAAAACACAAGTAAAACATAAAACTTAACGAAATAATAAAAATAGAAATAAAAATAAAACAATAAACATCGGGTTGCCTCCCGACAAGCGCTTTGTTTTACGTCATCAGCCGGACGTCCTTTTTCTATCAACCATTTTCTAGCCACCCCGAGTCGGATATTTTCTGACCAATGAAAGAGCTATTTGGGACATGAGGATTTTCTACAGCAGCTAGGGTAGTGTAAATAATGCTACAATTGTGCCTACCCCTTAGACCCGACTTATGTATTTTGAGTGTGATTATTTCGTTTTGAACCCGAAAAACCAAATCCCCTTTAGGTACATCTATTAGTGCTTGGCTAGTCGCCAAGAAGGGTCTTCCTAAGATAAAAGGGAATTCATCATTCCCTTTCATGTCAACAACTAAGAAATCACTAGGGAATTCAAAATTTAGCACTTTTACCACTACATCCTCTGTTACTCCCAACGGCGTTAATGAAGATCCATCTGCCAATTTGATAGTAGTAAATGACCGTTTAATTTCCCTTAATCCTAATTGTCTATACTGCTTAAGAGACATTAAATTTATACTAGACCCCAAGTCACACATGACATTATGAAACTCATGACTACCAATTGAGCAAGAAATAGTAAAACTCCCTGGATCTTTTGCTTTTGTTGCTCTTCTCGGTTTCATGCTTGTGGTTGCGTTCTTCTTGGGCCCACTCGGTGTCTTCTTCGTCGTCTCTTTTCCATCCTTCCTCTTCTTGATTTCCTCTTTATCTTGGATTCTCTCCTTTAGTGGTTCCTGTTTCACAACAACAACTCTAGATTGCTCTAAAGGGTCAAGATTAGCAAAGAACGAATTTTTGAAACAAAAATCAAAAGACTCATCAAGAATAGGATATGGAATTTTCTTATCTATGATTGTATTGACCTCCTCCTTCTTGATGTTTTTGACTTCCTCGCTTGATTCCTTCGCTTCTTGGTCCTTCATGCTCTCTTCATGCTCCTCTAGCTCCACAATATTGCAGTGCTCCTTCGGGTTAACCACTGTATTACTCGGGTATTGACCTTGCTTGTGTTGAGCTCCTACTATCTTTATTAGTTGGCTCATGTTTGATGACAATTCTCCAATGCTAGCTTGAGTCTGCACCAATGTGTTCTCGAGCCTCTTGATGTCTGCCCCTTGCCCAGTGATATGCTTGTTTAGCTCCATGAATTTCCCATCTACTTTCTTCTCCAACTGAGCTAACTTTTCATCATACTTTTCAAATTGTGACTGCGCAATTTCTTCTTGTAATGGCTTCTTACCGTCATAGATCATGCCATTTGTAACAGCAAATCCGGGTGGCGGATTAAGTGTATTTTGCGCGTTCCCATATGAAAAGTTCTGATGGTTTGGATTCTGAGGGTACTGATTGTACCGAGGCTGATTATTCTGGAAGTTGTTGAAGTTTCGTTGATTCACAAATTTTACTTCTTCAACTTCTTCCGGACCCCCTGGCTGTTGTGCTAACGTTAGATTAGTTAGCAAATTCACCTGGCTCGTCAATGCTGTTACTTGTGCTGTGAGCTTTTCGATTGGCTCATTATTGACGGGCTCGACTTTTTGGACACTTGCTACCCTCTTTGGTATGTTCCTCTCATTCGACCATTGGTAGCTCGTTCTGGCCATTGCGTCCAGGATTGAGAATGCCATCCTCACCGACTTCTCCATCAAACTTCCACCCGCAGCTGCATCCACTTGGTTTCTAGTCGGAGCAAGTAGACCATTGTAGAACTTGCATACTTGCTGCTTCTTGGTGAACCCATGTTGAGGGCAACTCCGGATAAGATCCCGGAATCGCTCCCAAGCCTCTCCGAATGGCTCTTGATCCAATTGCTTGAACTGATTGATCTGGTTCTGTAGGTCGAGCATCTTGCTTGGTGGAAAGTACTTCAACAGGAAAGAAGTACTCAAGTCTTCCCAATCTCTGATGTCTTCTAGTGAATTGAACCACTGTAATGCTCTGTCCTTTAGTGAGAAAGGGAACAGTCTCATCTTGACTTGCTCGTGCGGCACATGATTGATCTTGATTGTGTCGGCCAGTCTGCGAAATTTGATCAGATGCGCATTCGGATCCTCCAAAGCACTTCCCCCATACTGATTTTGCTGCACTATGTTGATTAGTGCAGGCTTCAGCTCAAAATTGTTGGCATTAAATGGTGGAGGTTGCACTCCTCCTGCCTGCTGGTTTGGACTGGGCTTCAAGCAGTCGCTAATGGGAGTGTCATCTTCATCGCCTGCAACTGGGTCTATCTGAATTGGGCCATACTGTTGTTGTAGCTGTGGCCCTTGTGGAGGTAGCTGCTGCTGTATGTTCGTGACTCGATCATCCAACCGTGCCAGAGCTGTCAGTACTCTGTTAAGTGCGTCATCCTGATTCGGATGCTGTGGTGGGTTCTCCATCTCAGATGCGGAGTTTCTTCTAGTTCGGTGTCTGCGAGCTGTCGCTTCAATTTCCGGATCGAAAGGGAGAAGGGTTTCTTTCCCTTTTGATCTGGTGAGCATACGAAGCCTGCAAACACCAAAAACAAGAACTACCGCGTAATACAAAAACTAACCCAAAAATAAAAACGAAAATTAAAATTAAAATTACGAAAAAATAAAATCTAGTCTAGTTTCCTCCTATTTTTCAAGATAAAAACTAAGCGCTAAATCCTATTCCCCGGCAACGGCGCCAAAAACTTGACACGTCGGTTTCTAACCTAGTGTTCCGCAAGTGTACGGATGTAGGTGTAGTACTATTGTCAAGGTCGATCCCACAAGGAATAGTTTTAGGTAGTTTGATACCTTAATACTCTAGGAATGTCCTAACTAGATACTAAGTTGCAAAGGTTGATTTTAACACGACTTAAGAAATTTAACAAATAATTGGCAAACAAAAAGAACTAACAATCAATGAGAAAAAGTATCCTAGGGCTTCGATTTCAGGATATTAATTCAATGTTTAATATAATTAACCTATAAATTTACCAATTCTAATGTTTATTAGGCGGCACGACAATAATCTAATCCTTCTCTCGAAACGATTAAACCGTTGATTAATTAAGCTAATTACCCTCTCGAGTCAATTAAACCTAATAACTCCCAAACGATCTTAAGCCACGGCCTACACAGTCATAGACAATTGCGCTCTATGTTCTAAGTCTGATAACAATTCCCTCCTCTCGAAGCGGAATTATTAAACTAAATTACTAAATCTAGGTGATCAAGCTAAATTCAGTTTTAAGCACAAACATAGAGATAAACACATAAAGAAAGGAATAAATAGATTAAATCATAATTAAAACATTGTCATAAAAATCCCTACTTTCTAACCCTACGAATAGCTTAGCTACTCATGCCTAGAAATAATCCAATACAAAATCTTAATAAAAACATTGTAAAGAATTAAACTAGAAAAGAATAAATAAACCCGGATGACTCCGTCTCGATGATCTTCGTCTTCTTTGTCCTCCAAGATGATGTAATTTATGTTCTTGATGATTGATTCCCTTTTCCTAGAGCTTGGGGTCCTTTTTATAGAGTTGGGGACGAATTTTGGGGAAGATAGGATCAAAATCCTATAAAAAATATGAAATCTTCGCATAAAAACCCTTCTGACACGGCCGTGTTGCTTAAGTGACACGGCTGTGTTGCTTTGCAAATCTTCCTTTTCCAGCAACAATTTGACACGGCCGTGTTGCTTTGTGACACGGCCGTGTTCTATTCCAGAACCCACAGCGCGTTATGGACCACTTTTGACACGGCCGTGTTACAAGTCTGACGCGGCCGTGTCGGTTCTTGCGTTGTTTTGCTACTGGACCGGTTCAAACCGGTTCGGACCGGTTTGGACCGGTTCTTCGACGGTTCTCACTCTTTTGGGCCGGTTTTCACTCTTTTCCAACTTGTTTCCTCGTCCGGTAGCCTGAAAATGCTCAAAATACCTTAAAACAAGTCGAAACACGTCAACTGACCCAAATATTATTAATATAAATAAATGTCGGTCAAATATGCACGTAAATGATATAAAATATGATCCTAAATCGACCTAAATACATGCATAAATAACGTGTTATCAACTTCATATAAAGGTTTGTTTACTAGATTCACGTAAACGTCCTTCATATATCGAGTTCGCTGCGCAACGCAGTCTAGGAGTTTTGTGCAGACTTTAATTAGATTATCGTCGATAATGGGGGCCTGAAGGGTCACACTTTATGTGTATTGTTGTTCCGCTCAAGGGTATAAGGTTAGTGTTTCAAATTATCTCTAATGCTAGTCCAAGTGGGAGATTTAAAGATATGGACTAAATTAGGATATGTGGCTTTATTAATTAATAAAGTTAGACTAATTAATTAATTAAGCAGACATGAATATTAGACCCATAAACCTAGGGTTATATGGTACTCTATATACATATTCTCTATAGTAGAGAATGAAGGGTTTTTATCAGATAAAAATATAGAAGCACGTAGAATTCAATAAGTGATTTCCTAACGATCACTTATCGATAATTTTACCGGGAATTGTTCCTGCGGCGGACGACATATGCGTGGATACCTGAAGTGGTGAATCAATCGCTCAATTCTGTCCGGTTAATTGCGCACAAGTAAGTTACTCCAACTTTAGCGTAATTAATGCTCAACGTTTTAATTCAATTATAAATCACGATCATAATTCTCGATTTATTATTCCGCTGCGTACATTAGATGTAGTCGAGAATTTCCAACAATATTTACTTTTACTAAAATAGTAATATGCTTCGTGGAGATCTCAAAATAGGTCCGGCCTTAAGGACCGGCCTTGGCCAAACCCTAAAAATATATGGACTGGATTTCAGTTTTACAGGCCCTTGTAGTTTAAGGGTTTTTAGACCGATCCTTCAAGGCCCTCGGGCCTCCTAGGATATTGATCGGGTTAGGGCAGGGCTGGTCCTAAGAGCCCTTATTTATTTAAGTTATATAGATTATATGTAATATGTAGGTATATGTATACACAATATATACATATATATACTTTTTCCAGCTTCGGTACTCTCATATTCACCTTTTCTATAATATTGTCTTCACGTTCACTAATAATGATGTTACTCTTTGATTATTGTTGTTTTCTAGTATTTAGAGAGCGAGTTTTCTCTCTTCTTCAATAGATAAAACTTGATGTATTAAGAACCCCAGCATATTTTATTAAAAGAGAAGAGATGCTTGCATGTTTCTTAAATCTTTTAATTAATTATTTTTTTGTAAAATTTAAACATGTTGATTATGGTATCTGAGGAGTGAGTCTTATGTATGACGGTCACACGAATATTAATTCGTGTGACAGGGCATTTACCCAAACCAAGGTGAAAAAGGAGGAGTCCTATTTATCAATTTTTTTTTTCACTATACTTGAGTTGACCCAACACACAGAGCGAGATCCGTGTGGCCGTCACAAGTTTTTTATCAAATTTTGAGAACAATAACAACGAAATTAAAATATGTGAACCTATAAGTCTGGCCGTAGCCCTTCAAAACTAAGATTGTACCTAAATTTTCAAGGTCCTTATATCATCAGAACTTTTAGCTCTGACCCGCAGGTAGGGCAGACAAACCCAGTCAGAGCTCTAATGCTTAGAACACAGCAATAGTCAGATCCACTATTTTTTGGAGTCTCGTGTTATTTTCTTAGACGTGGGATTCCTTTCCATCTGGTTATTATCTGTTACTTCTTTACCCAAATACAAGTCTATCTAGCAAAGTATTCATAGCTCTTCCAATATTAATAATTATCATTACCTAAATTATTTATTCAACCTATATAGTTCATATGGTATAAAGGAAAGAAGCAATTTTATGAAATTGGTTTTCTTAATTGAAGAAATAAATGAAATTCAAGATCATAGAGATTGATTGTATGGGGTATCTTGATCAAAGTCTAAAATGACTTTTTTTTTTTTTTTTCCTTTTTAAATGGAAGAGTATATTTTAAATCATGCATAAACCCGCATATCTCTATTTCTAATTCATTTAAGGTCAATTCTATTTCCACCACATTTACTTTATAACCACATTCAAATTAAAAAATATAATTATGTTTTTGTACACACTGCACAGTTAGACACTTCTACCCTTTCCATTACAAATACAACAACAAGAAGAAAAATCTCTCCTCATTCTTCACTCACAAAAAATTATATCTATATATATAAAAAAAATTAAAAAAAAAAAAAAAGAGAAGTCATCCCCAAATAGCATAAAAAAAATTAAAAAAAAAAAAAAAAGAGAAGTCACCCCCAAATAGCAGAGGCTGATTTTCTGCCTAAATGCATTACTAATTCTGAAAATCCTAATTAATTAATAATAATAAATATAATTTAATATATAATAAATCCTAATAATTATTAATAATAGATGCAATATAATCTAAACCAATATGAAATAATAGCAAAAACTATAGTTACCAAATGATGGTTTGTCATTTACTAATTACGACAATGATACCGATATGAAAACTTTTAATAACAAATAATGGTCAACTAAATATCGATAATATTCACAATTCTCAATTCTGTCACATCACCACCATACCAAATACAGCAGAAGATTAGCCTGCGAAGAAATCACCGAGATAAATCATGGTAAAGTTGAAAGTAACAATTTTATAATAGAAAGACACTAGATTCGCAAAAACTATGTTTCAGCAACTCCAACAAAAAAATGTGGTGATAATATTTGATTAAGCATCCTGGTGAAGAAATTAAGAATATAATAATTCAAGTAAGACCTGTAAATAAGGGGTCTCTTTCAAAAGTTCCAACGAAATTCAGCGAATCTCATGTTCCAAATTCATAACATAATACATTTTTTTTTTTTAATTACAATTTTGGAAAACTTTCAACATTATGATAAGATGTCCGACGTTGATTAGTAAAAATTTCTCAATATAAAGTTTACACACTGATGATGATATTCTTAAAATTTGAACAATGTCATGTTTGTAAGGGACAAATACCAAGAAAGTGGAAATAACTATATTAATTGGCACAGACTGTTGCATTCTGTTAGTATCATCCATTTCACTATTAACTATTCAAATTCTTAAATTGTAAAACATCAAATTTAGTTTTTCCTATTTTCTTTCTTTTAATTATTGATCTTTTTTGTTTATCCATATATCATTTTATTTTCTTGAAATTTAATTTTACGACATCCAAATATACCATATATTTATGATTCCTTGATGAAAACTATTTACTTATAATCAATCAAATAGTTATTAAGTACTAAGAAAGTGAACATTTTAATGGGTTATCAAACTATACAAGAATTTTATATAGTTTCACGTTAATGTGCATCTACTTCTTCATGCAAATAAAATAAATTTGTTGGTAAGAAGAGTGTCATTTTAAACAGTGACTGATGGTTAGTAGTAGCAAAACCGACCCAGCTCATATGACATTTTAGACGAGTTAGGCAATTAAAATCTTGGCGCGAAGTATCGTCAGGCCCAACAAGCTCCTAATGAGCCAATGGTCGAACGACCGCGGACTAGCCTAAAAATCTTTGAATATTTAAGGGGCGCGGGTGCCACTAATTTTTGGTCTAATAAATTTTGGACTAATCCAACCGGATGTATAGTGTTGAACCTGAAACACCCCGAATAATTTTAGGGTTTGTTATCATTATTATTTATTTATTAAGCCAAACATGCATCATAAATTTCATATTTGTCAAATCAAGTTATTTGGGCCCAAATTGAGCCTAAAATCATAATTCATGTTTATCCGTAAAGGGCTGTAACTTATTACGTATCTTGACTAGATATTATAGATATCCGTTAGATACTTTCCTAGTTGATAGGTGATAAAAAATATTTTTCCTATGGGACTTCTGATTAATACCTAGTAGAAGATTTTCCTAGTATAAATAGCAGACCGTAGAATAGTACAACGCAATATCTATGCCGCAGAAAAAAAAAAAAAAAACACTTATTCACGCCTCTTTTTCTAAAAATCAATCACCATCCTTTCTTCTCTGATAATCAGTTTGTTCCATTCTTCACGTTTACTGTTGGAAATTGGTTTGGAATATTGGGTTTTGACCCAAAATTGATCAATTTAATTATTTTACTCCATTTATGGAAAATGGAAATAAGTTACAAATTCTTAATATACGTTTCGTGTAGATAAATTTAATGTATTAATATGCTCAAAACCAATTTCGGGTGAATGAGATATTAATTATCAAAGTTAGCAACTTATTGATTCAAAGTTGAAGAGAAATTGTGGGGGGAATGTTATTTTCCTTGTCCCACATAGGAAAGTAGAAGTATGTTGAAGTAGAAGTATGTTGATACTCCTTATTTAGCAGAGCACTTGATAATGAGTTATCAAGTGTGCTCCCCTATAGTGGACCTTATGGTGGAACCTAGTGAAATTTTAGCCTTTGGCTAAATGGACCCGAGGATGGGGCGAAGCACCATCCGAGCCCGAGCCCGCGCGTCACACATGTTGCATTGAGTCGCTTCAGAGACGCACTTTGCACTTCGCACATACGCATCTTCTGGAGGAGCCTTAAAATTTTCGCCAGATGGTCCAGACGGGTGGCTCGCGGGTTCGCAAAGGTTCGAGTCGGGTGCGGTCACGTGGTACGTCAACGTGGATCAGGACAGGAACACAACGGGTCGGGTCAGATCGACCTGTCAGGGACCAGCGCAGATCGGGACGGTCCGAGCCCGCACCGGATCGGGTCGGACCGACCCGCCAGCAAACACCGTGGGTTGGACGGGTACGAACCGGTGCAACCCGTCACTCGACGGGGCACGAGTCAGCCTGCGGGTGCGACTGCCCAACGAACTGGTGTGTCCAAGTATGAACCGGTTCGAGCCCAGCCGAAGCGGTGCCACCAAGGGTCAAGAGATGCCTTTCCAGAAAGGCACCACAACTCTTCAATATATAAAAATAGACCCCTCCTGTTTGCATTCAATTCACTGGAAAATCAACAAAGCAAAATACATTTAAACGCATTCAAATTCTGCATTAGTTGAGTCAAGAAAGTTGCAAATATCCGAGTTCATTCGTTGATAGCTTCTGATTCCTAGTGCAATGGTCTGAAGTTTTAAAGTCGTTGTATTTTGGTGGCAATTGCTTTTATATGTATTGCACCTGTGTACGTGATAATTTCGTCTTACGGATATAGAGTCAAACTCTAGCCTCGACTTTGTCTGCATAAAATATATCTTCGTCTATACACCTCTATTTTCGATATATAACAACCAAGGTTGCAAAAGTCGGAAATCGTTAGTCGGGCGGTCTCCAAGCGACTAGCGACTAGGCCGAGTAGTCGCCGAGTAGTCGCCGACTACTCCCCTCGAGGTATTTTTTTTTTAATTTTTTTTTCAATTTTTTAATTTTTAATTTTTAATTTTTAATTTTTAATTTTTAATTTTTAATTTTTAATTTTTAATTTTTAATTTTTTTATTTTTTAATTTTTTTGGCATGACCTATATATAATTATATGTTCAGAAAAATCAGAAAAAGTGGAGAATACTCACAATATAATTATACTAGTCCCATCAATTCAAGCGACTACATACTAACAAAAAATCTAAAATACACATCAAAAGTTCAAAACTAATACATATTAATTACTATTTACTAATTAGCCAAGGAGACACTAAAACCACATAAACAAGTAATAATCAGTTTAACCACAAACTACCAAATAGGAAAATACTCAAATAGTCAAATAGTCCATGATACATAACATAATAAACCAAATATTGAAATACCCAAGTCATAAACACATTCTTTTTATCCAAAATGACATCAAATTCATATTTCAAAATGATGGAAGGTATTCAACCCTAGTTTTCTTTTTTATAAGTTTTCCCCCTTTTTTGTGTGGTTTATTCAGCCCTAATTCTATATGTAATTAAAAAAAATGCAAAAAGGAGGGGAAACCGACTAGGCCGAGTGGAACGATTTAACCGACTCGGCCGAGTAGTCGCCGATTTTTTGCTCAGGCGCCTAGTTTGTGCAATTTTAAGAAAATCGGGTCGGTAAACCACCGACTAGTGACTACTCGGCGACTACTCGGCCGAGTAGTCCGAGTTCTTCAACACTGATAACAGCGTAAGACGAAATTTTCTATATATTCGAAGATGTTTGCTTCCGTTTCTACTCCATCAATTCCTGCTGCTCACGCTGAAAAATCAGCAAAATTTGTCGGAAATGATTTTAAGAGATGGCAGCAGAAAATGTTGTTCTACTTGACAACTCTCAGTCTTGCCCGTTTCTTGAGGGAAGATCCTCCTACTGTTGAGGTGGGTGATAAAGAAGGAATGAATGCGTTGGATGCATGGAATCATAGTATTTCCTATGTCGAAATTACATTCTAAATGGGCTAGACGACTCACTTAACGATGTCTACTCCATTTTTAAAACCGCAAAAGAGTTGTGGTTGTCTTTGGATAAGAAGTACAAAACGGAGGATGTTGGCATGAAGAAATTCATTGTCGAACGGTTCCTCGACTTCAAAATGGTAGACTCGAAGACGGTCATGGACCAAGTTCGAGAGTTGCAGTCGATCATCCATGAGATTCATGTCGAAGGTATGCAACTAACTGAATCCTTTCAAGTAGCCGCGTTAATAAAGAAGCTACCACCTCGGTGGAAGGAGTTCAAAAATTATCACAAGCACAAATGCAAGGAAATCGGACTTGAGAACTTTGATCGTGAGACTAAGGATCGAGGAAGACAACCGAAAGTGGAGAGGCACGAGTATATTTGGCTGTGTCCGGAAGTGGCAAGAAGAGGAAGCGCGATGTTGGCTATAATAAGTAACAGAGCACCTCGAACAAAAGGAGCAAAGTTAACTGTTACAATTGTGATAAGCCTGGATATAAGTCAAGTGAATGGCGACAGCCAAAGTAGGCAAATCAAGGTCATAAAATTCAAGCAAACCTTGCCGATCACAAGTCCTTGCCAGAAGAGATGTCTGAAATGGATCTGTCTACCATCGTGTTCGAGGCAAACTTGGTAGATAATCCGAGGAAATGGTGGATCGACACAGGGGCTACCCATCACATTTGTTCAGACAAGGAACTATTCTCCACTTACCAAGAGATTAATGGCAGAAAGCTCTTCATGGGAAACTCTTCAACGTCACCGGAGGTAGGATTGGGGAAAGTTGTGCTAAAGATGACGTCAAGAAAAGAACTAACTCTCATGGATGTGCTACATGTCCCAGACATTCGCAAGAATTTAGTCTACGGTTCTTTGTTGAGTAAAAGGCCGGATTTAGGCTTGTGTTTGAAGTAAATAACTTTGTACTGACCAAATATAGTCAATTAATTTGTTGAATAATTTGTTTTAATTTCGTTATACTTATCAAATTTTAAATAGATAGTGGGCTAATTTCTTACATAAGGTTGAGCTACAAATAAAAAATATCAAATAATCTTTTATAAAAGTAATATTATACTATTTAATTTATATAATTGTTTGTTTAAATTTAATATTTTCTAGTGCATTTCAAAATGTTGTATTGAGGTTGAAGAATTACAATAGCTTCACCAATAACTTTTGAAAAATTATAATGCACTATGAAAAAAATAGTCAAACGAATTTACACAACCTAGAATTTCAATTAGTATGATTAGTTAATTTCTAGGTTATAAAAAATTAGTTAATTTATAAATTATTTTAAACTTTTTTAAATAAAATTGAAAATTCTAAAAATAATTTCACCTTTTCAAGTTAATTTTAAGATATTTTAAATATTTTTTATATTTTAGCAATAATTTCATATTTTTATATAATTTTTTGATTTCAAATATTTTCGATAATTTTTTTATTTTCTAGCCGGAAAGTTAAATTATTTTGAATTTTTTAAATAAAATTAATTTTATAAAAGAATACCACCATTTCAAATTAATTTTAAAATATTTTAAATGAAACTTTATAATATTAGAAATAATTTCAATTTTTTCAAAATAATTTTCTGATTTAATTTTTTTTAATATTTTTTTATTTTCTCGACCGAAAATATTGCCGGAAGTTGAAAAACGTAAAGTACAGGTTGCAATCGTTAATAGTACAAGTTGACTTCTATTATTGACCCACTAAAACAATCTATCATATTATTATTCAATTCTCTACATACCATTCTTACACAATCAATTTGATGGATCAAGATTCCTTTAAAAAATAATTAGAAATTCTTTTTCAACACTAACTTGTGAGAAGCCATACCATTTGGATTAAGGGTATTCAGAAATTCCTCTAAGCAATACTTATCTGTTTCATCAATTCCTTCATTGAAACTCAAAATGTTCTCTTTGCTTCGGAGAAAATAAAGAGAACCTTACTATTCAAACAGTCTTCATTTTCATTGGTAGATGTTAATATTACTTGGAAATTATCTGAATTTGATGGACATTAGTGTGCTAAAATGATTCTTAGAACTGGTAAGAAATGGGTAAGCATTATTCATCTAGTAAATAGTGATGTTGGTGGCCAACATAAATCCTTAGTAGGAACTATTAAGTCTTTCGAGATTCTCTTAGACTTTACGGTAGTTTTGTGAACACCTATTTAGTTTTTTTTGTGGAGTTTTTCTTCCGCATAAATTTTATTTCTATCAATTACTTATTTTTTTAGTTTAGCTTTTTTCCTAAGGAAGTACAATAGTTTGAAATTGAAGATGTTTTATTGCTGAAAACACATGAAAAACAGCTAAATTTCAGTAATAAGACATTCATCTCTTTTGCAGTATTGTTAGAGGCTTCTCAGAAGAGGATATTGAAACTTGTATTTTGGAGTACTTAGGAACAGTTGAAGAAAGGAGAAGTTATGCGAGAGCGATAAAGTACAACCCAAAGATATTTTGATCATATACTGCCGATTTGCGGCATCGACAAGTAAGAAATTTCCTTTTGTGTTCAATTTATTTCTTAAAAGTTTGATGTTTCTTTTGGTAATTATATCTTTTAGTGATTTTAAATTTTATAAACAATAAATTTTATCAAAATTGGATGTAAAACATCAACGTAATGACAATTTAAAAATGTTGTTAAGAGCATTGAACTGTGAAATAGTAATTCTAATATACTTCATCCATTTCAAAAAAAGTGCCGCATTAGCTTTTTAAAAAAAAAAAGAAGATGGGTAAAAAGGACAAATATATTTATGCATAATCTATTTAATTACGATATATATGTTTTGTGGAATATGGAAATGTTGAACGAAATTAAGTAGATTGTTTAGGATAATATTGGAAAAATTGTGATTTTTTTGCTAAAGTGACACCTTTTTTTTTTTTTTTTTTTATCTTCTCTAAAGTCACATTTTTTTTTAAACAAATGGAGTACCTATTATTGAAATATTTCATATAAGGAAAAATTAGTAAAAAGTGTCATGTATATTTCAACATGATACCTCTTATATTTATATAATTCCTCTTTTTTTTTTTTTTTTTTTTCTCTTAAAAGCAGACGTCGACAACAAGTCCAATAGTAACATATGTATATCGACATACGAAACGTCCAATTAAAAAAACAAGTATCCAACTTAAGTGCTAGTGAAAAACAGAAATATAAAGATAAAGTTAGTAACAACAAAAAAGAGCACGTATCACAGAAATTTAATGTCAATCAAATGGTAAGCCACTTTAAGGAGAAATAGTGTATTGAAGTAAATATGTTTTATATATATGTATAACTCTAATTTATCTATTATAAAATTATATTGATTTAGGAACAAGAATCTATAATTCCCAATGCACAGAGAAACATGAATTGGAAAATTTTCCAAATTACATTTATTGTTGTGTTGTAAGATATGAGTACGAACGCTCAACATTTTCCTGATAATGGAAAGATTTCATCCATTGAAATTCCTTAGGAATTATACAATTTTTATTACTTCAAATTCAGAAGAGGCTGTTGAATTCAGAAGAAAATATTAGATGGTAGAACTGCATATTCTCTTTTACTTCAATTGGAGTTAAATACGATAAGAACTCGCATCTGAAAGGCATGGAGTTTATACCTTTAGAGCACAAGACATGACTTATTACAATCTTCCAGGATTGAAAGCAGCTAAAGATTGTTTAGAATATTTTCAATTGTATTTTGTTGACACACATAAAGAGGTTGAAAATACACTAAATGTGTTTTAAACTTCGTAAGAACTTGCGAAGAAACTCACATGTATCCTTATAGTAAATTCATACTCAAGAATTTTCGAAGATTAGAAAAATATAATACAATGGAGAATGTTCAACTTCAAATTTCAAATGATGTCAATTTAGATCAACGATCGTATGCTAATTAATCAAAAGTCATAGCATAACTTTGAACTCTATCCTCTGTCCATTTTCCGTCAACTTTCCTGTTAAATCATAAGAAGAGTATGCAATTTAATCTGGATCTTTCACATTTTATAATTATATCCATTCATTCAAAATATATCTTGAATGTTATTATAAAGTATTATTAAAATATGAGAATTATAGGATGATTATGAAACAAAGTTTCAAAATTATTTCAATATGCATAACTAAAATTAAATTTTAAAATGATGATACTAAATAAAATTTTACGTCTTACTAAAGGCATTTTTCAAATAAAATCTCACGGTGTTCTTCTCAGTGTCAACGATGTTCTTTTCATATCAAATTATGGTGTGCATCACTAAAGTATTCAAAATCAAATGTTTAATTTGAAATCAAGTCATCTAGCCTTCAAATTAACGTTATCAAAGTCAAATTCAAGCCCGGAGAACACGTGATTTATGATTCAACTCTAAATTTTGAAAATTAGGTTACTATTGAAATATGATTAGCTTCAGTTAATTACACGGGAACGAAGGGGATTTGTGATAATATTATTATTCTCTTACACAATTCTCTGATAAAATGATTTATTCTCTGAATCTTCCGCTTGAAAACATTTCAAAATTGCTAAAAATAAAAAAATAAATACAAACACAAATGCAAAAATATAATTTCTAAAATAAATATACTAAATGTCGCACGTGCAACGCATGTGCCAAATTGTATAAAATAGGTGATAACTAATAGCAATCTTGTCAATCTTCAATAGTAATTATTTCTTAGCCTTTACCTCAATTCCTTTCGTCAGTAAACCCCATATTTTTTTTATTAATGTCTTGTTCCAGTTTAGATGATTCCAGTAGACTTTAATTCTTAAAATACATTAGTTATAATGTAGAATTTTCTGATCAAGAGCGCAGTGATTAGGCTTTTTAGGCACGACATCATTACTCAACTTCTAAGGTAGGGTTTTCTTTTAATGTTTGCTATAATTAAATATTTCGCTCGTTATGCTTGATATGATGCTATGGAGATATGATGACATGAGATTCAAATTTATTTGATCAGCTTATGTGAATGGCCTAAGGCATATGGTGATACATGATGTGCTTATATATGACATGGTGATATTATGGTGATTCGCGTATGTTGACTTGCTTGCTTGTATTTAATGTTAGCAAACGGAATCTCACGAGTTGGATGTAGCTCACCCCATTCTGAAATTAAATTTTCACGTTAAGGAGCCGTCGACGGGAATGGATGGAAAAATTGTCTAATAAAATTTATATTATGGTTTTAAGAATTCAATTATTATTTATGATGGCTTTCATTTTGATGAATTCTCATGAGCACTTGAAATTATTGTTTTGATTAGACTAATTGGTTTTATTTGACGAATTTCGGATGATAATATTTCTTTTATCTATTAGTTTTAAAAATGTAAGTAAGAATTTAGTTCTTTGATATTAAAGTTGGAAAAATTAGTTGTCTTTGTTATTATATTCATTGTTAGAAAAATTATTTATATTAGCAATCTAGCTGAAAAATATAGGTGTACTGTTTACCCGACTTGTATTATTGGTATTGTTATTATTTTTATTATTTATTTGTTTTATTTAAAAAACACTTTTAAAATTATTTAGGATGTTACAGAACCAACCTCAGAGGTTATGCTTACTTATATTTATTACAAAAAAAAAAAAAAAAAAAAAAAAAGTAAAAAAAGAAACATGTTAAACTTATATTTAATCTTGACAATAAAATTTTGAATAAACTTATATTTATGCTTACTTATAGTTATTAAAAAAAAAAAAAAAAAAGAAGAAACATGTTAAACTTATATTTATTCTTGACAATAAAATTTTAAATAACACGAATTATAACTCTATCATTTATACGTAATAAAAACATATTAAAGTTAATATGTTTGTGTACCGTACGGGAGCATGAATAGTATGCTTAGTAACGGAGGCGATTACCGTTGCGATAAATGTTACTAAATGTTTATGTGTTAACTCTAAAGAAGAAGAATGAGCTATCTAAACCTCCCACTAAACCAGATCTCATTTTTTTATTCTTATGTGTCTTGCATAAAATGAAAGAGTTTCGAATTTTTTTTAAGAAAAAATAAAAAGTACCGGGACAGAACAAAAATAGTTTGAGTGTTGGTATATTGGCAGATGAGATCTTTTATTCTAAATGAATCAATACGCAGTCATGTGTATATGATGACATTACTAATTAAACTAGAATTTACGTTAGATATAATGCATGTAATATTAGATGGAATACAAATTGAAATAGAGGATCCAATCTATATTGAAAAGTTCAAGAATATTTGGCACAAAAATAATGAGCCATACATCGAATATGGGTGTTCGACGGGCACTAATCGAACATCACTACGAGGAAAATGGTATTTTGAGATATAAAAAACATCTCAAATAATGAGGATGAGTCACAATTTTATTATTGGAGACAACATATCATCATTAATTAGCTTTCTCAATAACCCGGGCGCGTCTCAATGTTTTTCAAACAATAGTTGTCATTAATTAAAATTAGTCTTAGGATGATCTCAAATAATTTGTAGAGAGTTTTGTGATAACAAGTAGTCACAAATAACTTATTATTAGTGATCACCACAATTGTAATTTCAATATATATATATATATATATATATATATATATAGAGTGGGTCTTGTGTGCACCTAACACACAATTGCACTATTGTGCACTTGCTAGGGCCCACTCACCAATTTAATCCACTAGGTAAAAATTAGCCCATTAGGTTAAAATAAAAAACTGTAAAAAAAAGCCCATTCTCCTTTCACTCCATCACTCCAGCCGCGACTTCTTCTCCCCCATACGCAGCTGGCCGCGACTTCTTCTCCCCCATACGCAGCTGGCAGCGACTTCTTCTCCCCATTTCCTCCGTCACGCCGCCGCCTCGTTCAGTTCGTGCCGCCGCCTCGCTCAATTCGCGTCGCTGCCTCGCGAAGTTTGCGCCTCCGCATCGGAAAATCAGCACCTATCTTCTCGCGAAATCAGCAATAAGAAATTTGTACAATTCTCTTTCTTCTTCTGCATTTTAAATTCTGTGTTTGTATTAATTTTTTTATAAATTCCAACGACAAGAACAAGAGAATAGCATGAATCAAGCGAATAGCATGAAACTTGTATATGGATTCTGTAAATTTTGATAATAGTATTTCTCAATTTTTTGAATTGATTTCTCGATTTAATTTGCTTGTTACATTGATTTCTTAACACTTCGGTTCTGATGCTTGGAATATGCAGTCCGGAATATATACTTTAACTTTGTACTATGCTTTTAGAAATTTCAGTTTTGATTAGTAATGGTGGTGTTTTGATATAATGATATATACTATCAGACTATTATACTGTACTATACACAAATATTGTGCATGGTAAACATTGTATAAGTTAATGTTGCTTATTTTCTGATTTTTTACGGAAAATAAAAAATATAATGATATATACTATCAGGCAAAATCTTACATACTACCCGGCAAAATGATATATACTATCAGGAAAATAGTATGTTCGACAATGGTTCGCGCCTGCGACCAAGTCCACGAACCTAAAACCAAGCAATGACTCGCGGTCGCGAATATGAGTCCACGAACCTAAAACCAAGCAATGACTCGCGATCGCGAATCAAATTCGCGGTCGCGACCAAGTCCACGAACCTAAAACCCCCGCCCTGTTCCCAAAACAAGGCAGTATGAATTAATGTTTGACTGATATAGTATACTTTATTATAAATAATAGTATACTTTTATTCGCATAACAGTATATGTTATCTGCTCAATTTTTTTTCACAGACTGTGCAAATGATGCTTGGAATATGCAGTTCGGATTATCTTGTTTCTATCAGTTCTCGTCTCATTTATTAAACTTTCAATATTATATTGTACTATACAAAAATGTTGTGCATGGTAAACATTGTATAAGTTAATGTTGCTTATTTTCTGATTTTTAACAGAAAAAGTAAAAGAATCAATGGAAAAAGAAACCAAGCATCAGAACAAATTGTGAGGCCTCTATGAGAGTTTTAAAGAATGAAGCGGAGCAATTTGAAAGACGAAGGAAGAAGAAAGCAAGAGAACCAACTCATATCAAGAACAATGAATTTGGTTCAAAAAGGCCCAATGTCTGTATCATTTAGTCATATGTACTGAATATATCATTTTTAATAATATTGTTAAACTGATATCATTATTATTCTGTTCAGTAATAGTATATGTTATGCTTCCTCACATTATATGTTATGGTATGTTCTAAAGTCTCACTGTATATATAATTTTGTGTCATAGTACATGCCCAAATGATAAACAGTATATTTATTTTTTATAATTCGATATAATTATATTTTTGTATAATTCGATATATTAATTTTTCCAACTCACATTTCCATTATTCTTGACTTATGGAATACATAATATTACTTAAAGAGTACATTCATCTACTAATAATGCGCACAATAAAGTCGACGAACCAAAACCCGAATAACAATTGGTTCAATATAACGAAATTTTTTGCCTTACAGTAAATATCATTTTGCCTGATAGTATACATCAATTTGCTTGATAGTACATATCACTTTGCTTGATAGCACATTTTTAATATACTTACTTTTCTATAAAGTATATGTCCAAGAATAACTTTATTTATTTAATATACTTACATTTCTACAAATACAATTATTGTTACTCATCAATTATTTTTGAAGCCTCGCAGTGTATTTAATATTTGGACATAGTATATGTTATAATATCTGACAGTACACGTAGCGAACCAGAAACCCCAGTAACGATTCGCGACCGCGACCCCGACCCCATGTCGCGGCCACGATAAACCTGCCGAAGAATGAGCAAAAAACCTTCAACAATGGTTCGCGACCGCGACCTTCTTTCGCGACCGCGACCAAGTTGACGACCCAAAGACCCAGTGTTGGTTAAATGTCAGGAAAATTTTGCCTGATAGTACATTTCATTTTGCCTGATAGTATACATTATTTGGCTTGATAGTACATATCATTTTGCGTGATATTATATCTTACAGTACACGTAACTGTACCAAAACATGTGCAAAACTATACCAAAACATATCCAAAATTATACCAAAATTCATCAAAATTCACATATCCAAAAACTATACCAAAACATATCCAATATTGTACCAAAACATGATCAAAATACACATATTCAAGACATATCAACAATGTATCCAATCTTGTACGAAAACATATGTTCTGTTTCAAGATTTGCCCTTCTCCAATCAGTCCACATCACTTCAGCCTTTCCTTTTACCTTTAAATGTCTTCTTTTTATTTCGAGAATTCCTAGCAACAGCTTTACCTCTTTCAACGTCAAAAATATAAACCTGTTACATAAAAACAATAACATCAATATTTAATCAAACCTAAACTATAAGAAACTTTCATATTACTCAACTTAAACAAAACTATATTTTTAATGGTGGAGGAAAGATGTTTGAACTGAATCTAAGCAATAATTTTATGTGTGTTTAATGACTTAAACTAATAAGCTAGGATGAATATTCTGCAAGAATTTTTGGTACCGACAAGGCACCTCCTGAAAAATACAATAAACAACCACAATTTTCAACCAAAGTCAGCGGATGGTTGTGCAATGGATGATCTCCATTTTCATCTCTCCCTCTCTTACTTTATTTATCAAGAATTGATTGTTTTATTTCTCTCTGCTCACTCCCTTTGGTAATACATCCAAGCAAAGTATAAGTAGGAGGTTATAATCATCTTTTTTTTAAAGATGACTCTTTGAATGAATGAGTTAACAACTTTTGTGATTGTGGTGATCAAGGCTAATCGCAACACTCTAAAAAGAGCTTAAATATGTGTGTACATCTATAAGTTCTCATCCATCATGTTAATTATTAACTATTACAGTTCTTCACGTCAAATTTTGAACATCACTTTGGGTCAGTAACTTTTGGCAACGTCAGTCAACTAAACGTAGGTTCGAGCTCAGACTGAAGACAAATTGGAAGATACAAAAGAATGCTTTATTCCATGAAACATCACAGTACCATAATATACACAAAACGTAGTAGCATAATTGTTAAGTATAACAGTTTTTCAAGCAACAATCCTCAACCAGACATTGTGAACAGATTAAAAAATCACAAAATTCACAAAATCTAGAACCCCACTCTCAATACATTTATACTATACCTGAATTCGACTGCGATTCGACTACGACTGCGAGTCCTCCAATTGCGATTCCACTCCAGTTTCAGACAATCGCACACTCGAAACAAAAAAACAGGGCATTCAAAATTAGAGCATTCAAATCATAAACAAGAGACTAAAATGAAAACGAAAATCTGAAACATACAAATAGTAAATAACGTACATTGAATGCCCTAAACTTCGAAAATCAATTGTGGGCTCAGAAATCGCAAACACTGAACCAACTCCGAAAACCTACGCTCTAAACTTCGAAAAACTACAAAATATGCGTCGAAATCAATTGTGGGCTCAAAAAACAACTTCGAAACAGCAAGATGAAGAAGCAGCGCGAAGAAGAAAAGGTGAGAAGCAGCGCGAGGAAGAAGAAGGGGGCGCGGCTGTAAAATTTCCAAACAGAAGTAGGGTAAAAACTGAACTTTCACTTAGGGTTAAAAACAAACCGGTTCAGACCGGTCTGGACCAGTTCGGACCGGTCTGAACCAGCGAAAATTAAAAATAAACCGGCAAGTGCACAATAGTGCTATTGTGTGTTGGGTGCACACAAGTTTTTGCCATATATATATATATATATAGGACAACTAATTGAGTCTTGCTTCGGTCTCCGGTGGCTGGTATCAGTCACAAGGCACATATATTAACAAAAGGGACCCAAGTGATGACATTAACAGGAATAAAGGAATATCAAGGACGGATCACGGAATCTGGAGGCAAGTGTGAAGCCGCTCTACTTCTCAAAATTCGTATGTATAATGGGAAAAGGCGAATTGCGAGCGGTGTAGAGGTAATTCCATTCTTTGATGAGGTCCTCTTCAGTCGTTGCAACTAGACTTTTCCAATCCATTAGTCCCTCAGTGCGAGGACTACTGATTCTCGTCCCCGGCATTGCCTCTTCCCCTACAAAGTAAGGGAGATGTCGCCGCGAGAGGAATGGAAAGAAGGATACACGATTGGATTTCGAAGTCCTCAACCAACTTCGGCAAGAGCTCGCGACTCGAATCTAATAGAAAGAAGGGCTAAGCTCTCTGCTCTATTTAGGCGGATACGACTCCGGCGCTGACTTCCGAACGATCCCCGAAGTTGGACAGATTCAAGATTCTTGTCTTTACAGCAACATTCTCCTTTCGGAATCACCTAGGCATTGGGATTTTCACATATAAGAAAAGACATTTTTTATTGTAGTGCATAATTCTGTACATTTGGTCATTTGCAACGAACAAGGCATAGAAAAAATAAGGATGGCGACAAATTAGTGTTTTGGTTATTGTAAGAATTTCGGAGTGTGAATGGGAAATTGTCTATTAGATGAAAAGGTGCTTTGAAAAGTTGCGACTATTTAAGTTGAATATGTGCAAATGAAATAACGTAACGTAAACGCTCGAAATGATGCAATTCTAACCTTAAGATCGTGACTTTTAGTCAAGAGGTACGATCTAACGATTATATCTGAACAAGTTGAAGTGTAACTATTCACAAAATTACGAATATAAGTCTATAAATAGGCCTCATCATTTACATCTCCAATCATTGTATTAACTCAATCGAATACAACAACAATTGCATTGCAATCTGCATATATCATTTTGTGTAATTGTGGTCTTGAGTCTTTTGAGTCTACAAGAAAATCATGGGTATCGAGTAGTTCGCCAAAAAAATTAGTTTCGTTGTGCTGTTATCCTAAAGTTAAAATCCATTGTCTCTTGGGGACGAATGCGAAGATCGTGGGCACTTTGTATGCAGGACAATATCGTCTTATGGCTAGCGAGTCAAACTTGTGCCCTTACTTTACCAGTGCCGTCATTTTTTAGAGTTATTTTCAAATGCATCACCATTATTAATTTTTTTCCAACTGTTATCTTTGAATTCAGATTTGAAGGATATATATTTTTCTCTTTCTTTGGCAGTGTTTATTTTAACATGTGAGATAATTCCACAATGCAATTCATCAAGATAAAAGAGTGGGATAGTAAAAAATTTAAAATTCTTTTCCAAAATTCTCTATGATATAACTAATGGATAACGATATTTCTTAACATATCTTATGTTTACTTGTTGAGATAAGATAATTTTTTACTGAAATTGCTAGGTGAAACTTATTAACTCTTATCTTGAGTACTCAATAACTATCCAAGGGGCCAAGGTCATCGTAGAACAAATATCTCACACTTATCTTTGATTTTGACGAGTTATCCCGGTTACCAAGATACCGGAAAAAGATCATTAGAAAAGTAAATTCTGAAAATATTAAGATAATTACCCATTATTCATAAAGGAGTAGGTCCTGTGTGCACCCAACACGCAATAAGCTTATTGTGCACTCTCCAATTTAATTTTGAAATTAGATATATATTAAGGGTTGTGTTTAGCTTTTAATTAAAGGTTGGTGGTGCAGTGGTACAAGTCTGTTGCGCGCGCGATGAGGCTCGAGTTCGAGCCTCATGCAGCGCGCAACTTGTGATTTTTTTTTTCTTTTCATTATTTAAAATAAATAATACTCCCTCCGTCCCGCTCAAATTTGCACACTTTTCGTTTTCGGCCGTCCCACTCAGATTTGCACAATCCAAGAATGGCAAAAACAATCCAAAATTTTGCCCTCTACTATTCAACATATTCACAAATTTGCCATTAGTTAATTAATTTTTTTTTTAATTAACCTTACTTACTTAACATCTTAATTTAAAACAAACCTATTGACTAACTGATCCACTAATCCAACCCAATCCACAAACCTAACCCTGGCCCATTACTAACCTAGTCCAGTTTATACTGGAAACCCTAATCAGTTCTTGTGATTTCTGTCTCTCTCTCTCTCTCTCTCTCTCTCTCTCTCTCTCTCTCTCTCTCTCTCTCTCGTCCTCTCTAGAACCTCTCTGGTTCTTTGGTGTTCTTTACCAACACAATTTTTTTGTGTTGTTCAAATATTCTCTTCCTCGACCTCACCAGCCTGTCTAATTCATCTGTTATTGGCCGATTTGGTTCAAATCCTCGATCTCCGATGGAGGATTCACCTGAAACCTACCTGATGGCTTACGACTCCAAAAGCTCTTTTGTGGCTGAATCGGAGCTGCAGGAGCCCAATCTGTTGGAATCTGGTGCCATTTCGCCCAATTTGTCGTTATCTGATGCCATTCAGGCCGATTCGTTGGTTTCTGACAAAAGTTCGCCCGTCCTGGCTCCGGATCTGGTGCTCGATGTAGCGCCGCCGGCTCCTTCCGAGTGGTTTCAGTCTGATGTGCTAATGAGGGAGTACTTGAAATGGCTGGTGCACTGGGTGCCATTTGTGAAGAAGGTTTAAGTACTATTTCTCCTTTCGTTTGTGGTTTAGTTGCTGGTTCCCAAACCAAAAAAAAATGATGTTTGTGCATTTCTAAATTTTTTTAAGTTGCCCGTTCTGTTTGATTCCTTCTTGGAATTTATGTCGGTGGTTTTGATGCCTTTTTGATGTGTTGGCTTAGTTCTTGAACGTTGGTGGCTTGAAAAATTTTTAATCACAAGACTGATTTTTCTATAACTATCCAGTTACTGTGATTCCTTACTGGAATTTGTTGGTTGATTATTATGCGCTCCTGATGTCTGATTTTAAAGCCTGAATGAAGGTGGCTTATAAAAAAATGATGATGCTATTTTGATTCCTAATTTTTTTAATGCTGCCCGTTCTGTTTGAATTCTGATTGGGTGATGTGTCGGATCAGTTTTGTAACGACCCGATTTTCATAAAGAAATTTAACCTTAATTAAATTTAAATAAATCAAATCATGGAACCTTTTTTTTTTTCTATCTATATATATATACACACACATATATAAAAAAGCCAATTCTTAGTCGGGCCGTTAAGGGAACCACATAAACACACAAATACTGATCTTCCTATCACATGTAGCAACGGAATAACACCAGCATCCTCAAACTATAACTGAAACGTTTATTAACTAATAAATTATCATGAAATATTACTTATATATAATCAAATAAGCAAAATTATTTCTAGACATGCTTCTAACAAAACTAATGTAAAACTAACAAACTTCCATATTATAGTTTCATATTAACCTAAAGATCATAAAAGAATAAATCATGCATAGCAGCGGAACTTACTAAACACATATGACACAGTATCACAAATAAATTATATTTTTAATCCCCTCAAAGCTAACATCTTAAGAAATCAATAATCCATAAAATACTTCAATGATCAGCTTATAAATAACTATTTATATAACAAGCTTAAGTATTATTCCATGCTTCAAGATAAATATATAAAACTCCTTCTAATCATGCAACTAGTGAAGTAGACTTCCCCAATAAACTCACAATATAGAAAATAATTTCGAATCCATATCAAAGATTTCATTTGATTTATAACTTAACAACAACATTCCTTAAAAATTAATTAGTCAAATAACATAAACAAATAATAACACATTATCAATTAAATAGTCATCTTGTATAAAATTGCACAAAAGTAGTCATGTTGTCACATGCTTCAGCTTCCCTCGTACTCCACCCGCTCGCTCCAAGCTAACCTGGCTCAATAAAGGGTTGGGGCGAGCTTCCTTCAGCTCGTGGAGGATCACAATTCATAACAATCATATACAAAATTAAGAGCATAAAATATAAACTCATATAACTTGTAACTTGAATATTATATTCAATAAATTAAATATAACCATGTAACTTGTAATCCATGTACTCACGGAACTTGAATTTGTATATCAAATAAATTGAATATACACTTGGAACTCGAAAATGTAACAGATATATTCACACAACTAATCAAGCATATAATTATCATAAACAGTAAAACCCCCACCTGAAATGTGATGCAACACGGAATGTAGATGCAACTGTACTATGTTTGAGCACTCAGTAGTCTCGTCTCCTTCCTACTTAAGCATGTATGATCCTATCTTGATCTTCAATTAATATATGAGATTTGGAAGTTTGGAATTTAGGGTTTGGTTGATGTTTTAAGAAACTTTTGAAAATAGGGATTTGAAAGAAATAGACAACTTGCAAGAATGGATTTGCTGCGCAGCAGCGAATAAATAATTTATTTTTCATAAATGGTAAGAGACAAAACTTTGAAAATTTTATAGTAGGAAATAAACTTACATGAAAGTATCATAATAAAATTTCATGATTTTTCAAGAAGTGTAACTATGGATTTTGAATTTTTGAAATCGAATAAGTTGAAACTGTAAATTTTGCGCAGCAGTAGAAAAACTTTAATAACTTGAAAACTATTGGATGGATCACTTTTCAAATTTTACAGGATGATAGAAGACACATATATTTGAATTTTTTAAGAAGTATAAATATATATTTTGAATTTGTCAAATGAGAAAACTGAATATTTCAGATCATGTGCAGACGTAATAGAAATATTATATAAAATAACATATAAGTTGGATGGCTTTGAAACTTGTCCATAATATAAATAACATACTGCGGAATAATATTTTCAAAAATCATAAGATCTTAAAACTTTTAACTATATATTACAAATTTTCTGGATAGAAAAACTGAAAATTTAAAATCTAGATCAGCGGAGATAGAAAATTAATATAAAATAAAATACAACTCATATAGGGTTAAAATTTTTACTGTAATTTAAAAACATGTCATGGAATAATATACTAAAAATTCATCGAAAAATAATATGTATCGGTATGACTTTTGAATTTTATAAAAAAGATACCTGAAAATAGAGTGAAAGAGGAAAACGAGGTTGGCGGCTCTAGAAAGGACATCTAGGGCTTATGCATGAAATTTTTAATAAAAATAGATGACCTGGATCGTGATTTTAATTTATGATATGAATCCCTTATTTATAGATTATAATTCTAGAGTTTAGAACTCCTAATTAGACTAGGAAAATATTTTCTTGTTCCCTAAAAATCATGGGCTATCTTGGGCTTAACTAATGCATTGAGCTAGGATCCAAATTAAATATTTAAACGTCTAATAACATGGAATGTACTTTTAGCCATAACTTAAAATAATTTTCATAATTTACGAAAAATAAATAATTCTCATTGGACAAAATAAATATTGAAATATAATAATAATTAAATAATTTACGGGGCGTTACAAGTTTAATTGACTGTTGTTGGCTGGAAATTGAAGCTGAAATCTAATGTGTGGCTTATTATTTCCAGTATTTGTGATTTCTGCTAAAAATATGCTGGCTGATTTATATGCGTTCCTACTGTGTTGGGATTAAAGCCTGAATGTAGGTGGCTAAAAAAAATGATGTTCCTGTTTGATTCCTAATTTTTTAAGGCTGCCCGTTCTGTCTGATTTCTGATTGGATGATTTGTTGGCTTAGTTCAATTGAATGTTATTGGCTGGAAATATTGATGCTAAAATCTGATGATGCTGGCTTAGTATTTCCAGTAATTGTGATTGCTGATCAAAATTTGCTGACTGATATTTATGTGTTCTATAAGATGTTGGTGTTAAAGCCTGAATGTAGGTGGCTAAAAAAAGATGATGTTTCTGTTTGATTCCTGATTTTTTTAAAGCTGCCCGTTATTTTTAATTGAATGTTGGTAGCTTAAAAACTCAACTGATGTGTATTTCTTTTTTATTTTTTAAAGCTACCCATTAATAGTGATACCCTGTGATGAAATTACTCTGAGGGTTCACCTTACAAAAAAAAATATGGATAGCAAAATCATGCATTCACTTACTAAAATAATGAAAGTGTTTACAGCTTAAGCAAAACATACACATACATATTGTGTTTATGCTGTAAACACAAGATTTACAAACTTCAACACCATATTTAAAAACTAGTCATATCCTATGTCAGCTAGTAACCCTCCTATCTCATACGTACCCCAAGCTTGTTCCATTTCGATTAGATGTTAAATTCCTTGCCTCATCAAGGTTTCATCAACCTCTAGAGCTGCTGGTAAGGTGCCTGCTCTAGCAAGTGCTGCCTTGCCCATGTGAGGCAGTTTGTAGTTGTTGTTTCCTTTCAATTTCATCACCTCAATCATGCATTGTTGTAGACTCAAAAAAATGTTGTTTAATTTTGAAGTCTTTAGGTCGTCATACGATTTAAGCACATTACTTACTAGATCATCCACATTAGTTGAAGGGCTTTCCACCTGTAGGGACTGAATAGCCCTAAAATATCCCAAATCAAGCACATTTGTGTCGGGGGAATTAGGGGGCTGGCAAATGAGTTGAATGTTGAATCCATTTGATGATGCTGCAACCCTAAAATCCATATCTTCATTGCTGATGTATGGCTTAGCATTGTCTTGCTGTATGATAATGTGTTTACTTGAATTTTCTGGCCATTTTGTTTTAATTGCTGGAATAATCTGAAGAAATGTTGTGTGAGTCAGCCAATGATGATAACCAATGTTTAAAAAAAAAATCATGTAATGTAACCAATGTTTCAAAATAATTTCAGAATTAGGAAATATTTTGGATGCTTATTTAACTGATTACCAAAAAAATGTTTAATTTCTGAGGCTGAAAATCACTTACCTGATTTAGGAAACAGGATTTGATGACCTCCTTTGTTATTGATTTGATTGGCTTAGCAACTAATGTCCATCTTGGCCGGTTAACACTGTTTCTGAGGGCTGGTACATTTGTTGTGAATGGAAAATTTTTTATTTTTCCATCAAACAAAAGTGCCCCCTCGGGACTGTATTGGGGCCGTGAGACAGCACACATAAACATGACCTTCGGAATAAATCTCTTTGATTTGCATGCTCTGTAGGGATCAGTTTCTTCGGCTAACTTGTACCCTCTTTCAGAATTCCTTTGCATGTAAAACCATTTTTCATCCACATGAATAATGTTGTGCATAGTCTCATATCTTAATGTGTTGTTTGTTCTATCCAAATGTAAACAACTAAGGCTGTATTTCAGCCGTTGGAGCTTATTTGCTTCGGTTAGAGCGGGTTTAATTGCGTTGGTGTGTGGTTTGATCATTCCTGATTTAACCCACCTTCCAACCTTGCTCTTACTAACATTGAGCTCCACTACTAGCCTTCGAATACTGCCCCTTCTTGAGAATGGAATGTTCTTCATTTTATCTGTATCAAGTTGTACTGCTGCTCTTCCACCGTTTAATTTTCTGTCGTGGAACGAAACAGGTACTCCTAGCAACATTTGCCTCTTTGCAGATTCCCATGTGTACTGAATTGTCCGCCGGCTTACTCCAAATGCTGAAGTCGCATCTTTGATCTTGCCGAAATACACGACTGCATCAGTGCTGTTGGCCATCAGAAATTGCGTGACCAAAGTGCGGTCTGATGGAGATAGATTAGGGCCCTTCCTCCGGTTTGTCATTTTTTTGTGTAAAACTTTTTCTGATTTTTGCTAGTAGTTGAAGAGCATTGAATGCATCATTCAATGCTGTTAATTGTGTTTATATAGACATCTTTGATTTGTTCAAAATTGAAGAGGGAAATTTAAACGTATTTCAATTGTGACATTTGATTTTTTGAGTTGGAGGGAAAGATGCCCCCCTATAAAGTGCTGTAAAATGTGATTTGAAGGCTTGTTATCAATGGAATTCAGATTTTGAATTTAAGTGTATGAATTTGTTCAGGTATTTTTTGTACTTTCAGGTTTTCTAGTGATATTCAATTTTTTTTCTTCTTTTATTCAGGTTTTTTGACCCATGCTAACTGCAGTTAAAAAATGGGCTCAAATTAATGAGTTAATCAGGTTCCTGATTTTTTGGTTAACAGGTTTGAAAAGTCAACAGAAAAGCAAAAAATAACTTTTTCTTAACCTCCATGCCCGTCCCTACGTGCAAATTTGAGCGGGACGGAGGGAGTATATATATATATATATATATATATATATATATATATATATATATATTAAGACATGTTTGATGGCACATAAGAGGTACAGGCTAAGGTGGTGAAGGCGTGGTGGTACACGTAATTATGCATGCATAATTAGTCGTGTAGTGCTCGTATTGGTATTATTGGACAAATTAATGTTGTTTGACTTGTTTTGAAGTATTAAGGTGAAATTAGACCAAAAAGTCGAACTCGACTTAAACTGGATGCGAGAACAAGTGTCGCAAGTCAAAAACCGAGGGAAAATTGATCCAAGGTTGCTGGGAATTAGTCTCGGCCGAGCCAGATGAGCTCGGCCGAGCTTGAAGGTCAGCGAAAGAAGTAAAATTGGCTGTTGAAGATTCTCGGCCGAGCCATAAATTCTCGGCCGAGCCACTTTTATAGGCAGCTCGGCCGAGCCAGAAATTCTCGGCCGAGACAGGCAGTGGCCCAGCCCAAATCATGCGCGGATTAATCATTTTCTGGCCCAAATTGAGCCTAATTGATCCCCGCCTATAAATAGAAGAAAAGTCCGAAAATCACACTTTTACATTGATTCAAGAGCTCGGACGAGGGAATTCTGAAGAACACGGAGATTCAAGATTCAGCGATTCGGGTTTTATAGTTTTATGTTTTCTTTTATTAGTTTGTTCTTAGCGATCGCTATGATCGGCTAAGCTTTTACTTTCCCGTCTTTGACTATGTTGAACCCTAGACTGTTATTTATGTAATTAATTCAATAATTATTTAATTTAATTATGTTCTGAGATTACTTGTGTTATTGGATTACTCTATCTTTTATATGTTTTTTATGTGGATTGATCACCCTAATAATAGGCATATAGCTGTCGCTAGGTCATGAATTCATAATACGTAATTGTTATGCGTTTGTGTCCAAAAGTAGCAAAAAGTGGTTACTCGCTAGGATAACATAAAGTCGCGATCACTTGTACCGAGTTTGTGAGTACAACACCGTACCTACTCCGTTACCTTAGTTCCCTATGCGTTTGATTAATATTATTCTAGCGAGTGTCTCCTAGGACTACTTAATTGGATATGATTAATTACTAAGTTCTTATGATTAATTATACGTACGGGGAAACAAGGGTTAGCTAAGCGTACCTGGTAATTCTTGGAGTAGGGGTCTCAGAACTAATTAGTTAAGTAGTTGCATTAGTTACATGGATATTCAGGCTAGTTAATTATTAAGTGTTTAGTCAAATTTGCATCACAACAACTTCCCCCTTATTATAGTTATATTATTATTAGTACTTATATAAAATTGGTTAATACAATTATTTGATTAATTCATGTTCTCTGTGGGATCGACCATGACTTGCTCTAGCTACTGTTAGGAATAGTTAGGTAAATAATCATCTTATTTGACTGCACCCGACAGTGCGGTCACGTGGGTTGTTCTCCTTTAGGGATTGAGTTCGAAACATGCTCTTGTCTTTATTCATCTCAATTTTTTTATATATGTGCGTGTATTATTACTAATATTAATATATTGCGTCACGTTTAATGTAACAGTATGAGATGGTGGCTTAGTGGATAAACACCTACTTGTACTTGTAATGGCTTGGGTTCGAGCCCTATTAAACACTTTATATAATTTTTTAAACAACATAATATATTTATTCAAAAAAATTAGTTTCGTTGTGCTGTGATCCTAAAATTAAAATTCGTTATATCTTGGGGACGAATGCGAATATCGTGGGCACTTGTATGCAAGGCAATACCGTCTTACGGCCAGCGAGTCAACTTGTGCCTTTACTTTACCAGTGCTGTCATTTTTTTGAGTTATTTTCAAATGCATCACCATTATTAATTTTTTACAACCGTTATCTTTGAAAATTCAGATTTGAAGGATATTTTCTCTTTCTTTGGCAATGTTTATTTTAACATGTGAGATAATTCCACAATGCAATTCATCAAGATAAAGGTGGGATAGTAAAATTTTTAAAATTCTTTTCCAAAGTTCTCTATGATATAACTAATGGATAACGATATTTCTTAACATATCTTATGTTTACTTGTTAAGATAAGATGGATTTTCACTGAAATGCCCAGGTGGAATTTATTAACTCTTATCTTGAGTACTCAAACTATCCAAGGGGCCAAGGTCATCGTGGAATAAATATCTCATACTTATCTTTGATTTTGACGAGTTATCCCGGTTATCAAGATACTGAAATAAGATCTCTAGCAAAGTAAATCCTGAAAATATTAGGATAACTACCCATTATTCATAGATATATGTTAAAGTAAACAATGCCTGAGATGTGGAAATTTGAATTCATTCCGCAAACTAGACCCAAAATCTAAGAGTTTCTTCATTGGTGTCTACAGAAAGTATAAAACCATTTGAAGCAGAACCAATATTGCATTTTTTTGTTTTTGTTCATTTGGGGATTTTTAAATCTAGCTAGTAAGATGAAGAAGGTAGTAGGTAAAAAGATGAAAAATTAGATAAGAAGATGTTGAAATAATCCGGGGTCTGTGAACCCGGTCAAATGTCGTCACAGTGGGCTTACCCAATCTACTAGTAAATGAATAGACTTGGAAGGTTATTGTATAACTCTCTTAACCATTGAAAAATTTATCCGCGCTCTCTCTCTCTCTCTCTCTCATAATACCAGCTGAACAACACGGTATAGAATTAAAATTCGGAACTGTTTTCATATCCCAACATAGAAAGAGAGAACAGAGGAAAAAAATGAAAAACCCCAACGAGATCATTCACTATCGAAGCTGGCTCTTGAATCGTGAATAAGGATGAATTTTCGCTTGTGATTTCCATATCGCAACACACAGAGAGGATAGAGAAAACACTGAATAATCCTAATGTGATCATTCACCACCGAAAATGACTTTTGAGTCGTAAATAGGGAAGAATTTTTGCTTGTAATTTTAATCCGAACTAAAGTATAAAATAAAACAATAAGGAGCAAATCGTGATTCAACCCGTATACAATCGAGGAACCTATTCTGCTACATCCCAATCATATTAATTAAGAAACCAATTTTCCAGCTAGTTTCGTGGAAAATCCGCTAAAATTGGATATGTGGTATAAACAACACAGACGAATTCGATTATTTATTTGGACTAAAAGTCCAGTCACTTATGGCACAGCAAATACACCGCATGTGTAAGCCGGTTAGTCTTGTTTTGCATCACGTAAGTCTGAAACTGTAAATGAACTCACTATATTGTTGTTTAATTTTCTCTAAAATATTATCGTATTTTAAATATTATGTTTGAAGTTTTTTGATTATTAATTAAATAGTACCTGAATAATCTTCAATCGAGCTAAACACGAGTCGAGCTCGAGTAGTATGATATTTTCACACTTATTTTAACATGTCTTTTACTTATCGAGCGTAAGTCGAATTTTAGTTTTTATAAAACGTAAAAGTATGTTCAAACTTGTTTGATGTTCTTAATCAAGCATCGTACAAACAAACTTTTAACGAGCAAGCTCGAACCAAGCATGAAGCAACTTGATTTAATTTTGAGCCCATTTAATCATTATTGATTTTTTTTTTTCCAAACTTTGCCAAATTAGCTACGTGATAGTTACGTCACCCCCAAACTTGAAATTTTATCAATTTTACGTATTGAATTAATAGAAATATCAAAGCACGACTTGGTGGATGATTTGGACTAAAGAAAAATGCAGTACAATTTCACATCAGCATAACTTAAGAGTGTTTTAATCGAGAGTTCATATACTTTGATGAATAGATGTGTCGAGTTTTTTATTTAAAAAATTTCTTAATCATTTGACTACGATGATTAAGGGAAAAAATATCCTTTACAAATATCACATGCAGTGCAGAGATAATTGAAATATTTTGGTTAGAAAAATTGGGAGTAGGTGGTAAATAATAAATTAGATAGTTTGCTGGGTGATTTAAAAAATAAATGGTTTAGAGGACAAAACCAAAAACTGAGAAAAAAAAAATTCCCAAAAATAAAAAATTAATTGATAGCTCATCAAAACCTTGATACCCAAGAGTTGCAAACATTTTCATTTCCCCAAAACTGACTCAACAATATTATTTTTCCATCATCATTTCTCAAGAAATCAATCAACAATAATATTGTTTTCTTTCAAAAGAAAAATAGTAATAATAAAATGACATCATCCAGAAGTTTGTTTCTTGTTTTAGGTCTTCTCATTTGTTTTATCTTCCTCTTCACCTCCTCTCAGGCGGCACAATTACATGATCAAACAAGTAAGCCCTTTATTCTCATAACTATTTCCTATGAACATCAAATTTATTTTCACATTTCATTGAACACGATTTGGATCATCTATTACATTGTGCCAGCCCAGGTGTGCTCAACTCGTTGGACCAACATCATATGTTGGTCTGGTCCAAAAGTTCATTGAGCCAAAAATTAGTAAACAAAGCCTGACTCATCCTCCTAAAATATACCATAATTTTCAAAAGTTGCCCGCAACACGTCAGACTTTTAGCCCTATTGGGTTGAGTATGTTAGGCCAATTGTATTCCATCCCAAGAATCTTATAACTTAGCCCGTTTAAAATGTTGGGCGGACTAGGTCAGACCATCGGATGGGACCGATTTTATCGCATCTAGCTGCATCATTAGATCGCTGTCACATGAAAATATTAGCTGAGTTGAATGGAGAGTGTTAATTATATGCTCAATTAAAAGAATTATGTGACCTTGAGGAAGTTTCGCTAAGCTTATTTAAATGTTTTTAGAGCTTATGAGATGATGAATCTTATTTAAAAAAATAAATTGTTGAAATGTTAATTTGATTGTAATAAGGTGATTGCGCTTATAAGATGTAGGTAATGATGCTTCTGTAATCATAAAATTTGAAGCAGTTAATCTAAAATTAGATCTTATTTGAGAAATAAGTTGACTCTCCCTTACTTTCTTAAAAACATCTTATAAGCTGCTAAGAGCTTATTTTAGCATAAAATAAGATCTTAATTAAAAAATGCTACCAACATTTTGGAGGAGCATATAAACTCTTAAACATTTTATAAGATGTTTAGAGTACTTATCAGCTCAACTAATACCCTCCTACTTATAATACTATTAATTTTAATTCTCTTATGTAATTAAGATGTGTTTCAATTTATAAAGTTGTTATAATCGACAGATGGCAACTTGAAGGTGGACGATAAGGGTGGTAGTGGTAGTGATCGTAGTTATGACTATCGTCGGATGAGCAAAGGTGTCGACTTCAGTGGGTCTCGAGTTTGGGGTGCTCGACTCGATCCATGTTGTACCTGGACCAGGCCTGATGAATGTTGTCCCAGTGCTATTGATTTTCATAACTAGTTAGTGTGATAAGTAGTTTTATTTTGAGATTTTATATATAGTGTTATAGTATCATATGAATTGTAGCATAAAATAAGACATGTATAATGTTTCTCTTTTTTAGGATGGAATAGGATTATAGGAATGATACATCCTTAAAAAAAGGATTATAGGAATGATACATCCTTAGAAAAAGGATTATAGGAATGATTCTGTCCGCGAGCTGCACGTCGGGTCGTCCAATGTATGACTATAATTCCACATGCCTTCTTTTGTGGTTAGACAATGCCACATTAATTATAAAATGCCACATAATAAAGTCAAATTGCCTAATAGGAGCTGCATTATTTTTCATCGGTTATGTTATAACTTATAGCCGGTCAAAAGATACTTTCACCAACTTTTTTAAATATACTGATCATTATTAAAAATTAAAGTTATTGGTTGTTTTCATAATTATGTGAAATACAGGGTATTTTCACCAATTTTTGCTTTCCGTAAAGTACTAAATAAATTAAAAATCAAATAAGTAGCACATATATTTTATAGTTAATTTTCATTAACATAATAGATAAACAATGACACTATCATCAAAACAAAATGCTTTCGGATTTACTAATGAATTTTCTCCTCTAGGCGGCTAGGCCTAAGCCTGATGTCCTCAGACACTTCTTCAAGTAACTGTTTTTTCAATTGATTAATCAACTTCAATTCACGGATTTGGATAACTCCATCGGATCCAGTGTTTAGTGTATGTGAGATATAAATAGAGAGTGTGTAGTATGTGTCAAGGGTGTTGAGTGTATATATGAGAGAGATAGACACAGAAAATATTGGACCTGGTGCAGTAAATGCACTGGATCCATATCCCAACTTTACACGTAAGTATCATAAATTATAAATATTAAATTATACTTACCCTAAATGAAGTCATGAAAGTGCTAGCTTATGAATGTTCGAATATTTAATTGAATGATAAATGTCATATGACATTGATAAAATACTAGAAGAGAGAACCTCTTATAAGCCTTGTGAACCAATCCTTCTATCACCAATTGGTATTAGGATGGAAGCTCACTCGGTGCTAAGGGTCTCTCCATAAGTTGGCATGTTTCACGGTGTGGGACCGAGTCGGGCGCCCTTCGACTTTATCATGGTATCAGAGCGGGCACAGGGCCCATGTTCGGGTCGGGCTAGGTAATCTTGTTCAGATTATATTGGATTGACGAAGGCCCATGCTCGGGTCGAGCTGGGTGATCATATTCACATTATATTTGGTCCATATGTTAGCATGCTTTACGGTTTGGAATCGTGCCTAGTTCCCCTCGACATTATCAATGAGTCTTTATGTTAGGATTTCTCGATTTCATCTAATGTTACGTAGCGAAATATAATCAAGAATGACAATCTAGATTTACAATTTAATTGACGTTGAGCGTTAATTACGCGAAAGATCGAATATGTGCTTGTTGCGTAATTAAGGAATGAGCAATTGGATCCACCACTGCAGATATATAAGCGTATGTCGTCCGATGCAGGAACAACTTCCGGTACACTTATTCAATAAGAGATTGTTAGGAAATCCCTTATTGAATTCTACGCGCTTCTGTGTTTTTATTTGATAAAACTAATTATTCTCTACTATAGAGAATATTTATGTATATAAAGTACCGTATAACTCTAGGTATATAGACCTAATATCCATGTCTGCTTTTATTAATTAATTAGTCTAATAAAGCACATATATCATAATCTAGTTCATATCTTTCAATCGTCCAACTTGGACTAGCATTAGATATAATTCAAAGCACTTACCTTGTACCCTCACTACAAAAAAAATGACTTTTGTAGACACTAAAAAAAGCCCTAATAGCACATTTGTTAATATAGAGACACCTGTTAAAAATGTCCTCTATTCTAATATGTAGCAACATATCTAACCTATTAATACACTTTTAAGCGTCTTAATACACTACTTCCTCCAGCATACATCTTTTTAATTCTAAGCTATTACTACAAATAAAAGTGCCTTAATATATAATTTATTGAGTGGTGATAATTATTATTATTATTATTACTGTTGCTGTTGTTATTATTATTATTATTATTATTATTATGATAAAGTGATTGCTTGAAAAGAACAATTCTCGCAACAGTTTATATTCTAGACATCCAAAATTCAAACTACAATGCATCGATTGAAATATAAATCCAACAAAATTTATATTTTGAGACATCTAAAATTGAGATACCTTGACCATAATGATACACTAATAAATCTTTGTTTTAAATTACATATTCTCATCCTAGCACAACATTGACTTTTCTGCGCAGAATTTACAAAGTATCAAAAAAGATTAAGAGCACTTGTGCTCAGGTAGTGTACAGTCTAAAACAGTGTTCCTCCGGTAACAAAGCAAGCAACTCAGTAATTGATTCAGCCTCCACTCTCGAACATTTCCGACTCGAACCACTGTATAAGAAATCATATTTATGTAATCACCTCATCTCATTAGCTTGTAATTACCATCTTCTTTCAGAAACACAATGTCCTCCAAAATTACAGCTGCGAAATTCCCCCATAATGAAATCCAAGCCCACCATGCACTTTTTTTAGTTCTAATGTCAAAACAAATATGTCAAACCTTCAGTAGCACAAAAGAGCAAGCATGTACATGAAGGAATAATAAAACTTATGCATGTACAATTGCATAAAGCTGCAGCAAATGGAACAAAAACACAGTTTCAATGTTTGAACCAGAGTATCATGTTGTACGAACCTCCAAAACATATGGGTTGTTAAAACTTAGGTCAGCAAATGTCTTTCCAACAAAAATAAGAGTGTTGACATTTTCCTCGAATAAATTGCAACCTACTAGAGACAAAAAATAAAATCACTTCTACCGAAAATCCTACCAAGAACAGTTACAAGATTGATAATAGTATCCAACTATACAATATTATCCCTCCACAACTTTTGAACAAGAGATCTTTTGATTGATGTAGGATTTTCAAACCAGTTACGTAATTTATATCTTAGAAATAACCAATTATATAATAGAATAGTTTATCGAAACTATTTTTGGAGATTGGTGGCTCCTAAGTACATAGACAAATCAAAAACGAAAAAAGTAAGTTAAGCTGCTAGATAATATAAGTTGATTCGAAAATTGAAAGAACGGAACTTGATAAAACAACAAATTATATATCTGATAAAAGAAAAGGGAGGGATGTGTGATCCCTTACAAAAGTAATATCAAAATCCTTAGTCCAGGTTCCATGTGTGGTTTGGCCTGAGGCAATGTTTACCAATATCAACCACTCCGCATCCATTTATGACAAGAAAACAACCACCTAATACTTAATCCACTATCACAAGATGATTATGTTGATCCGAAATTTTAAGGTAATAGAAAATCATGTATGCTTTTTGATTCACTTGCAAAATGAATGATCGATATCAGTTATCTAGATATTTTGGAAAGTATTGCTATCATTTGCATATCTGACACTAGAGATAGGAAGTTCTGGTAGTAGATCAAGTTGATCATACAACAAGTTACAACACAAATACGAAAGAGTAACCATTTAAAATCAGCTAACAACGCAGAGGTAGAAACTGACCTAAAGCGCCAAGTCTAATGCCGAGAACCAGCAAGGCCACGGTGTATGGCACACGTGTGCCCCTGAGTACGGGGTGACAAGCTATTCCAAACAGTAAGCTAATTGTACGAATATCACCGCATCAGTTCGACTACCACTTGAAGGCAAGTCTTCTTCTAACACACTCAGTCACAATGACGTCATTCCATGCGTCAAGATTGATGCCATAATTGGAGTTCTCACACTTCAATCTTAAGAGAAATCAGCTTCAGGCTTGCAAATTGAAGTTATATACTCTGATGTGGTTGGAGAAATCAGCTTCAGGCTCGCAAATTGAATTATGTACTCTATGATTTGGTTGTGAATGTGTGTGTGTGTGTGTGTGTGAGAGAGAGAGAGAGAGAGAGAGGGAGAGAGAGAGAGAGATATTATATATACAGAGAGAGAGATATTATATGTACAGAACTTGATAGAAAATATTGAAGTACATAACATCAAATATCCTCAAATCAGTTCATTATTGTTGGAACAAATTTAATCAGTTAATTAGTATATCACCTTTGATATGCACTCCAAGACTTCTATGTACTTCAGAGCATTTAATACAAACTAGTTAGAGACACGTGCATTGCACGTGGGCCACAAAATTTACTAAAAATATATTATTATATTCTTTTAAATAAATATCTTTAAAAAATGTATAGCTTGTCAAGATAAAAATAAATACTCCTTAATATATAATTTTATAATTGATTAAAATATACTCCTTAATTCATATGAATCTTGTATTAAAGTCTTACATACTAAAAAGAGACTTCTTATCAAAGTGAAACGATGATATTGTTTTTAATTACATTCATGCGGTCCATAAAAATGTTGGGGTTATGGAGCCTGAGAGACTGCTTCACAGTGATCCAACTTGTCGGTGAGTTGGCAGGGGTTCAGGAGCAGGGACCTCGAGGAATTTATTTGGGCCTTAAAAGCAGTATTCAAGATGAATGGGCTTTTAGAGTTATGACTCAACTTGAGTTATAAATAACCATATGATTCATTGTATTTGTTATCACCGAAATTATTAGTTATCTCCTAACTTGATAGTACGCCCAAACGTAGTCATTCTTGACGAACTGGGTTAACAAATTTGTGTCTTTTATTTTTCGTCCTATTAAATTCTCAATTAATTGCATCCTAATTCCTAAAAAAAGAGAGTCTTGTTTAAAAAACACTTTGTGCGATAGAAAAAAAAAAATACAAAGCATTGTTTTAATTATTACTCAAAGCAAAAATATTAAAATTATGTATCTGGATAAGTCAAATTGAAAAAAATAAGTTTTATAAATGAGAATTCATGATTTTAGAAGGTTATACTTTTTTTAATAATTGACAGAAAATAAAAAAGGTATACATTTGTTAACCATGATTTTTTTTTTAGGATTGAGGATAGCATAAGTTATTAATTTTGATAATTTTAAAGATAAGTATAACAAATATAATTACTTCATGTTTACACTCCCTTGTACATCTTCCAATCGTTTTTATATGAAAAAAGAATAAAAAAATAAAAAATAGAAGAGTCATAAGATTTTATATATTTAGTTATCTCATTAACAATCAAATAGTACTATATCATCTTTGACTAAAGTCACTTGATGTAACACCTATATTATATTAATGTTCACTAAAATTATCTCATTCATGTTATGGAAAATATTGTCAGATATGGATTAACATTTTAATATGAAAATTGCAAATTATACATATATTTTTTTCAAATATATTTACTTCAGATTTTGACCTAATACTTTTCAAGTAATTATCTATAATTATAATGTAAACATTAAGAAATATTACTAAGCTTAACTAACATTTTGCGTAATTTATAGTTAATTAATAATTACTCATAGAAGTAAATAGATAAATAGAAACTTAGTTATCAAAATATATTAGTTTCTATAAATAAAAATATAAATATCAAGCATATTTTTCATATCACTTTTAAAAACATGAACAAATAAGTTGACTCGTATATCGATAATAACTCATTAAATATGGATAAGGAGAAATGTTATAAAAATTAAACAGTGACAAGTTAAAGAGTACTCTATATATGAAATATTCTCATTATAAAATAACTTTATTATCTCGTTTAGTGTTTGTAAAAAATATGTGATTTTATATTAGTGTGAAACTCACGTACATTCTTATCAATTTATCTTTTTATATCAATAAATTCACATTTTTGCACTTATAATATAAACTTGATCAATAAATATGTTTAAAAAATAAATTTTACTAATACTTAAATCGTATACAACACAAAAGGTTATCAGACAAATCATTTAACACAGATACAAAAAATTAAAATAATAAATCTTTAAACCTCTTTTTTATAATTTTTTAGGTGTTTCTTATCTTAAAGGTTAAAATTACTTTTTAATTTAGCATCAAAACTACGATGCATGATTTTATTTTATTTTTGTTCTTTGCATCATAAGTACATCATTTTTGGCAAGAAACATTATATTAGAATTACTTTGCAATTTATACTAAAATTTGAAGGTATATCAAATTTAATTGATTAATTGTCCTTCCATCTTTTACTCCATATGATTATTTTTTTGGTAATTAAGGAGACTCCCTATGATATATTGGATTAGCATATATTTTTCTAAAACTTTCATGTTAAATAATATATATTAAAATAAAGCTTATGAATATTTAATAAAACAAAAGATTGATGATACCTCAAGTTTA